>OW964549.2:46261636-47511636 GCA_943138885.2 Tholera decimalis
CGTTGAAATCTACAGCCAATTCCAGACCTATAATATTGCCTTGAGCGCTCCTCTCACCACACAATAGTTACGGCCACCCGTGTTAAAATTCATCATATTCTTACACATAAAACATTCCACTTAGATTCTGTCTGTCCTAACGACGTAATTTACGATCACCCACTTCCATAATTGGCACACGCAACAAATCTATTTCATCGAGACTATTAGTCATTGTTAGCGGGTCTGGTATCCTGGCTAAACGACGCTGCTCATAATTTAGCCGTTCACGGAGCTACGGGATAATTATGATTAATTCTATGCATGAATTGAGAAGGATTGGAGCTGGGGGACTGTGGATGGAAGTCGTGGAGTCGGAATAGAATAAAGCTTTGCTCAGATGTGTGTATGTAGCAGGGTGAAAGGGTAGTGTAAGAACAAAATCTGTAAATATCCACTAGTTACAACTAGTCGATATTTACAGAAAACGTCCTACACTAGGAATTTCTCTTGTATTGTGGATAAGTTTACAGACATATAAATTCACTTGCATAACCGACCCGAAACAACTGTCTATAGGCCATGGAAGCGGTTCCGTCGCTAAAATCTGCGACACGCAGCAACGAGCCGCTTGACCACTGCGCCAACTCTGTCTTCAGTCTTTGAGTCTGCTTTGTTAAATTTGAAGCAGTCGTAATATGTCACTTTGGAAATAGGGTTGAATAATGAAACCATAAGAAATCAGCACCCGGTCAGTAGTGTTCTATACGAAAGTATAATCGTTTTCGAAAGTAGACAACACCCAAAATACCAGTAACAAATCAAGTTGCTCAGCATTAAAATATAACCGCAATAAGTGAGGCACTTTGAAAAATTACATGCCCATCAAAAAGCCTTAGTTTCAAAACTGTTAGAAGACATATTGTACGGTAACTACTTCTCTGCTGACGCCATTTGTAAACCTCGGACTAATATTCGATTTACTATCGTACGTATGTTCGTGATTAATGAATGTTAGGAAGAAGCCGCCTTTTCAACATCGACTAATTTGTTGAAATCGTTCTGCATAATGTTATGTGATTATAGGCATTATCTTTTGATAGTTCTTCTATGTAGATATGGAAAAACGGTTGATTAATATAGAAAGGAAGCTTTATGTTGTCAGGTCATTATTTCTTATTTGATTGAACCAACAGTGCTTTCGCTTGTATAATGTTCTTTGCAGTGTTGTACGTGACTTTGAAGATGAATCATCACTATGAACTTCGGCACATAACTGATTTAAACTGAACATGCAACAAAATCGTATTGAAGCATATAAAAATTTTACGGTTAGCCATAAACAATTTCAATATTATATTGCGATAATTTGCGAGTATGGACCGTGTCAAAACATTACGTGCATTTGAGAACACTGGTACCAAATACTGTCATGACGAATCGGAATCACCATTCTGCGATGGCTCTTAGGAGTTCGTGTTTGAACCAAATTTGATCAAATTCTTTCGGAATGCTATTGTTAGAATTCGATTCATGATTTATCCGGTTAGTTAGATAGATATTTAGTTTAGAAACATAAGAGGCATTGCACGCTCCAAATTGTTAAAAGAATTATGGAAATATGGACTGAAATTTCATAAGATAGTATAATATTAAATAGTTGTAAATATTACAAACCATGCTTTACCTGGCTGAATATCTGAATCTAGCTTTGATCTGGAAAGTAGAGAGGCACGAGGAAATGTGAATAATTTTGCTAAAGATCCATCTTGGAGCCATGCTCTTTCTATAACGGGTTTCAACGTTTCTATTCCCGATGATAGACAGTATTGTAACCTAAGTAATGACTCGGCTTGCTCGTATTTTATTGGATTGTGGTGTGCCTTTCTCATCACTTTTATTAGATTTGAAATTTTACTTTTGAGGTCACTGATGTTACTTTTCAATGAGCTTTCTGGTATTATTAATAAAATTGTTACCTACGCTGTTATAATGTCTAAGATTTCAGTCAGTAATAGATCCCTGTTTTATTGCACTGTCATAGATTTTTCCGTCTCCGTATTTCTCATGATGTTTATTATATTTTTCTTTATAGGACTATGTCTTATCTATCCTGTATCTACGAATTCTACAGCCAATATATTAAATGAACAACACAGAAAAGCTCATTGTCTCCATCTAATTGGCAATGAAAATTCTAATTCCAATGTTAAGTAGGAAGTAATTAAGGTTTATTTATTGTGCTACCTTATCTTTGGGCGTCACGAATGCTCTGGGCACCTGGGCTAACCAATTGCAATATCTGCTGGAAACAGTCGCACGCGCATGTTGTTTAAGATCTAGAGGGCTGTATTGTGCTTTGGACCTGACTTCGTCTGGTCATTGTTTAATAATATCTATTGTACTATTGCATGTATTTGTAAATGTATTAAGTAATGTTAGTTTTGATTGTTAATTAATAGCAGATGAATTTTAGTTATCTTGATTTACGAACTGTACCAAATTATGTATACCTATAATATGATACAAGCTAATGTGAAGAAATTGCTTCGTTATAATAAGAAGCCAAAAGATGCCGTCCGAACAAGTCCCTACTTGTATTGAAAGTTCTTTAAACTTGAACTTAAAAGAACAAGAATTTCGCAGTTATCCCTCTAAACTGGATATTCTGGTATGTCAGAAAGTGACCAAAGGTGGCATCACATCATGTTTTTATCCTTGTGTCTACGCTTGAGCGGGTCCCATTATTCCCTAGCTGTGACGTCGGCGACAGCTGCAACTAACGTACGCCACGTTTATGCTGGTCTCTCTCTAACACGCAGTGTTGGTGTGCTATCTCTCTCCCGCACAAGTGTATATCTATCATCCGGTCAAGTCTACTGCGCGCGCGGTGAAACTGTATCGATTTGTGTCATTTTGTTTTTGAAAAATTCTGACTATTGGATTATTATTTGAATGTATAAAATTTGGCAAATATGAGTTTCGAAGTTTAAAAAGAAATTTTTCAAGAACATTTCTTTTTTCATTCGTAGTAGAAGAGAATTGAGTGTTTGATAATGGTTAATATTAAAATAGATAAAAAATCTAATCATTCTTTCCGTAAGATAGTCCTCCAGTTCTCTTATTTTAATGTATCTAAGAAACGGACTGAAAAGCATTAGATTAATCTCCTCATGCTATCGAACGCCCACGTGTTTAGAACCGAAACCATTTTTTCTTGCTTTGTGTTTTTTTGCTTGTACTGGCTTATGAAATGTAGTACAAAGGGCTGACAAAAAATATACTATAAACGTTACATGCAATACGCATGACCTTTATTTGGTCGTTTTTTGTTCTTTTTATACGTCAAAATGGCGTCGTTTGGATTTGATTTTTAAATAGATTAGTTATTAAATATGTTTATCTATGGGTGTTGAATAGTTACTGTAACTAGGTAGACTTGTAATATTTCTCATTTATTTTATTTATACTAGTTTTTATAAATCATAAAATGAGCACACATAATGACTGTTTTCCATACAAACTTACCTACTCTATTTCAGCTCTTTTAGAGTTAAAACTATACTATACTAGCTTCTACCCGCGACTTCGTACGCGTAGGAAGGTTTTCCCGCGCAAATCCCGATCCCGTGGGAATTTCGGGATAAAAAGTAGCCTATGTGTTATTCCAGGCTGCCAACTATCTACTTACCAAATTTTATTCAGATCCATTCAGTAGTTTTTGCGTGAAAGAGTAACAAACATCCATCCATCCTCACAAACTTTCGCATTTATAATATTAGTAGGAAGTAGGAATAGTAGGATAGTAGGAAGGATAAAACTATATTTCGTAACCTGGGTTTGACCCAGGTCGTCAACTATCTCAATGCAAAATTGTATAAAAAAACGGTACTGCCTTAAAAACGTAACAGACCGACATCCCATTTATAGTATAAGTAAGGATTTTCAACCGACGACAAAAAGAGGAGGTTATCAATTCGACGCGTATATTTTTTTTATTTTATGTATGATCATCGATTACTCGAAGACGGCTGAACTGATTTGGAAAATTCTTTTTTTGATTGAAAGGGTATACTTCGAAATTGGTCCCATTTTCATAAACGTCAAGATCTGATGATGGGATCCTGGAGAAATCGAGGGAACTCTTCAAATATTTAGGCACACCTATGACGTTTTGGGTATTTATTATAGTAACTTGTGCAGTTGCTCTCAAAAAGTACCATTTGAGGAAGTGGAACTGATGATGAAGACCACAGATGGCCGCCGAAACTACTCAATAATAGGTATTGAGTGGATTGCGATTCGATTACTTGAATATGGATGTTAAGCACTTTATGCTCGTCACAATGAAATTGAAATTGAAATTGAAAACCATTTATTCGGTTATAAACACACACAACAACAGAAAATTACAAACATAAAAAAGATAAAAAAAAAAATACACTAAGAATTTCGCTGAGCATGTCTACACCGAAAGGGTTACCAACTCAGCATTTGCTGGGCGAAAGACACCCAGCGCTGGTTTTCAGTTGGCACCCCGCAGTGACACACGGACGAGGGTAAATAGACTAATGTTAATAAATGTGTAGTGTATTAAATACATAAATAAAATAATATTGTAACGTTTAATATCGTGCTACGTACTAAAAATAAAAAATAAAAAACCTTTAAATTGTAATTTGAAACTCGCCACCAAAAAGCGCGTTAGTTGCCTAGTATCAAACTGCCCGCCAGAGGAAAAAAAAAAAAAAAAAAAACAAAAAAATGACAAAAAGAAAAGTTTTTAATGAAATACGAATTATTATTAAAACTAGATAAAATAAAATTGATCAAATAAATTTTACAACAGGTGTTGAGATTTCAAATAACTGCCCTAATACTAAGTTTGTCAAATAAAATTGAGTAATTAATTATCTTATTAAAATAGAATTACCTATAGCATATTGTAACTAAAAAAAACTTTTTTGCAAAAAATAAAACCGACTTCCATATCAAAACACTACAAAGCCAAAAATAATTTTAATTTCGGTAGTCGGTGTTATTGGTTTTGAATTTTCTTTTTTTTTCACACCGCCTTCCGAAATTAAAATTATTTTTGGCTTTGTAGTGTTTTGATATGGAAGTCGGTTTTATTTTTTGCAAAAAAGTTTTTATTTTCGCGCTTTTTAGTGGGTCAGTGAATTTTCCAAATCGATTCGTAAATGACGGAGTTATGCGCGAACAAAAAACGCAATGCAGAGTAAACGAAAAGATCATCAAGGTAAATTATTTTTTTCGACTTTTTTTGATTTTTCAGAAACGGCTCGTCCGATTTCGATAAAATTTTCATGGGACCATTTGGGAAGTATACCCTTTCCAACAAAAAAAGAATTTTTCAAATCGGTTGGCAAGCGACGGAGTTATGCGTGGACAAACATAAAAAAAAAAAAAAAAAAAAAAAAAAAAAAAAAAAAAAAAAAAAAAACAAACATCCGAATTGAGAACCTCCTCCTTTTTTAGAAGTCGGTTAATAAATGATTTGTCAATATTTATATTATTAAAATTAATTTGCGACTGAAGGACAAATTTCTTAAGACTTTTCTTAAAAGTATTTAAATTCTTTAAGTCCCTAATTGGTGGGGGAATATTATTCCAGCACTTGGAGGCTGCGTACCGAAAACTTCCACGAAAGGCAGCAGTACGGTGATGCGGGGTAGCTAGCTGTTGGGCGCAACTTCTAGCCTTGCGCTGCCGGTGATTATTAATCCACGCCAGTTTTGAGTACAAGTATGAAGGAGATTTATATTTGATGACGCCAAAAAGAAGACAAGCTAAATGCAATTTTCGGCGTGACTTCATCTTTAAAATATTGTTGTGATTTAAAAATGGTGTAATATGGCTCCTGGGTGGTACATTAAAGCAAAACCGTGCGCAAGCGTTTTGTACCCTTTGGATTAATCGTACGGTACATGCAAGAAGTCATGGTCCTACAACGGTGTCGGCATAATTCAGTTTCGATAAAATCAGACTTTCAGCTAGTTGCACACGCAGGTCCTCACTTAAGAATGGGCGCATTTTGTACAAGACCTTGAGACGATAGAAGCAATTTTGAACGCAATTTGCAATGTGAGCTTCAAAACGAAGGTCATGGTCCATAATCAGACCCAGATTTCTTGCCTCGTAAACACGATCAATGCATTGACCCATTACGCTTACGTTAACAAGAGAACTGTTGACTTTGTCTAGTTGACCTTTAGAACCAAAAAGCATAAATTTAGTTTTGGCAGGGTTAAGTAATAGTGAGTGCCGTTTAGACCAGTCGACGATCCTTTCGAGATCCTCGTTCACCAATCTTACTGCATCAGCATATTGTTCAGGTTTAAAAGAAAGGTATAACTGGATGTCATCAGCATAGATATGAAATTTACAGTTCTTCAAAACATCAACAACATCAGCGCTATACATAATAAACAAAGGAGGGCCCAGAATGGATCCCTGCGGAACACCCTTAACCACTGCAGTCATATTAGATACAATGCTAGATCCATTTGCATCTTGAATTTCAACAAGCTGCTTGCGATTGCTTAAATAACTGTTAAACCATTTAACCGTGGGCGCGTCAAATCCATAATACGACATCTTTGAAAGCAAAAGAGACCAAAAAATTTGCATACAAATCCACCCAGTACTTTCGAAGATTAGCGCGTTCAAGCAAACAAACAAACAAACAAACTTTTCCGCTTTATAATCAATTTATTATGTATTATTATTATTATTATTCCATTTATTTAATCTCTTTACACATGAATTACATTTTTAAATATTAATATAAAAAATAAAAACATTTAAAAATATAAAAAATAGTAGCCCACCGGTATCGGGAACAGGGTCCAAGCTACCGGTGGTCAGGGCTCCATAGAGAGGAACCTCCTCACAATACGCGCCGTCTCCAGGAGTACTGCTTTCTGAACCAAGCCCTTGATCCAGCTGCCCAACGAGAGCCTCCTTAGATGTTGGTCGAGGCTCTTGGCTATTATACCATTGGCTGTGACGACTATCGGCACAATGATTGCTGTCTCCACATCCCTCGCGCGCCAGGTCAAGATACTTATTTTTTTTATCTATCTCAGCTTTCACGAGGTTCTCGTCATGAGGGACTGCTATATCAACAATCATTGTGCTACGCTCTAATCGGTCGATCACCACTATGTCAGGCTTATTGGCAACAATAGTCCTGTCAGTGATGATAGACCGATCCCAGTACAGTGTAATATTGCCATTTTCGAGAACTGGGTCGGGTACATACCTATAGTATGGTACTTCTGATTCCACAAGATTGTATTTAAGAGCAAGTTGCTGGTGAATAATCCTAACTAAAAGGTTGTGTCTATGCAAGTATTCTCCGTTAGCCAGACGAGAACAACCGGAGATAATGTGACGAATGGATTCTCCCGGTTTGTGACATGCCCGACATATGTCTACCGTACCATCCTTCACAATATATTTCCGATAGTTATTCGTCATCATAACTTCATCCATAATTGCACAGACAAAACCTTCGGTTTCCCCGAAGAGGTCACCAAAACGTAGCCAGGCTACGGACGCTAATGTATCTACGTCAGACCCATGAAGGGCCCGGTAGTAGCGTCCGTGAAGCTCCTTGCTCTGCCATACTTCTCTGCGGTCATTAGTATCTAATACTACAGGTTTGCGCCAATTCTCGGTACCTAAGGAGAGCGGAGTGAGGCCTTTGTCCACCGCTACTACATCTCGATGCATACCCACGTCGGCTTCTAGGAAATATTCCCTAAGGCTACATACCTCGCGGCTGTGTAGGGTCTTTGCATTTAAAATGCCACGACCCTCGTACTTCCGCGGGATATACAGCCTCATCACCGATGAACGTGGGTGATGCATTCGATTTGCAGTCAGCGTTGTACGGACCCGCCTGTCCAAGGCGTCAAGTTCAGTCTGAGTCCATTTGAGTATGCCAAAAGAGTACATCAATACTGGCATGACCCAACCATTGAAGGCACGCACCTTGTTTCCGCCTGATAGAAGACTATTCAGTACTTTATTCAGGCGGCCCAAGAAGCGTTCCTTCAATGACTGTTTAACATAAGCAATATTGATGCCTAATGCCTCTGACATACCCAAATACTTGTAGGTTTCAGTTAAGCCGAGGGATCTTAGGTGTATGGAATCCGAGAGTTGAGTTCCCACGGATTCCATAATCTCCCCTCGCTTTACATGCATGACCGCACATTTATCCACCCCAAATTCCATCCTGATGGCGCTACTGAAGGTTTCCGTTACCTTCAGCAGCTCCATGAGTTGCAAGTTGCTGGTGGCAAAAAGTTTCAAATCATCCATGTAAAGCAAGTGTGATATGACCTGACCACCTCTTCTCAACTGGTAGCCTTGCCCCGAACCCTCCAGCAGTGTACTGAGAGGGTTGAGAGCCAGACAAAACCACAGTGGGCTCAGACTGTCGCCCTGAAAAATACCACGCTCAATCCTAATCGGTTCGCTGTTTTCCTGTATCTGTCGACATCCTGGGTAGCGAAGGACCGTCTTCCATTGCCCCATACATGACTCAAGGCAGTTTTCAGACACTTCAATTATATGATGTGTAAATTAAAGAACCAACTTTGAGTGTCGTCTAAAGTCGTTATAATTATAGATTTCCTATAAACGTGATATAAAGACATCCTAGCAGGCGGTCCATGGCGCCTACTAAGGCCACGTTGTAATAAAATTCCATCAAATTAATATTCCCTTCTTTAACTAAGTTTAATTAGCTAGGTTAAATTTAACCGTGAGAATGAACGTATGCCAGTCATAACAATTACTGTTTTAAGATATTAATGTCCAATGCTTATGTTTTAAAAAATTTTTGGGTATTCAAGTTTAATTACTTTGAATTTTACTTTGGCTGTGTCGTTTCTAATATTTGTCTACGATATTTTTTAATGTGATTAATTATATTTTTGTAATTTATTGCTGGCTCGTTAGGCTTTGTGTATATAGACGTCGATCTTATTCCGTGTTCTTTGATGAGGCACTTTTATGGTTAAGTTTAAAGTTTACAACAAAGGATCTTATCGTTTGGATACCGGTTGGTTGATGGATGTATTAGAAAACATTATAAAAAGCTGAACCTTTCAAAAAGAGGTAACATCTTAAACAAACTGCCTAGTCGTCAATTACTATGCACCCAACCATAGTGCCTGTTACCAGAAGCTGCAGGTGCTTATCTGACTTCCAATTTTAAATTCTCATCTTATTTTTAACCGACTTCAAAAAAAGGAGGTTTACAATTCGTCTTGAACTTTTTTTTTTTTTTTTTTTTTTTTTATGTATGTTACCTCATAACTCGGAGACGGCTGGACCGATTTGAAAAATTCTTTTTGCGTTTGAATGGGTATAGTTTCTAGTTGGTCCCATTGCTACGAAATCAGGATCTGATGATGGGATCCTGGAGAAATCGAGGGAACTCTTCAAATATTATAGGCACACCTATAGCGTTTTGGGTATTTCTTATAGTACCTTGTACAGTTGCTCTTGAAAAGCACCATTTGAGGAAGTGGAACTGATGATGAAGACCCCAGATGGCCACCGAAACTACTCAATAATAAGTATTTCGTTGATTGCGATTAGATTACTTGAATATGGATGTTAAGCACTTTATGCTCGTTACAATGCATATGGTGAAGTAGACATGGTGATGTACCAGGAGAACTCCTCAAAAATTAACGGCTCTGCACCGGGAAAAGCAATATTTTGTTAAAGGTGATAAGTAGTTGACATTTTGGCTTTTGTAACTAGATAAATTACAAACCGACCCACTAAAAAGAGTGAAAAAAAACTTTTTAGCAAAAAATAGAACCGACTTCCATATAAAACACTACAAAGGCAAAAATAACTTTTATTTCGGAAGGCGGTGTCTTTAGTTTTGTATATATTTTCGTTTTTGACACCGCCTTCCGAAATAAAAGTTATTTTTGCCTTTGTAGTGTTTTATATGGAAGTCGGTTCTATTTTTTGCTAAAAAGTTTTTTTTTTTTTCTCTTTATGTTAACGGCTTTATCGCTGAGCGATAACGTCGCCCTAAAATGTTCTCATCTTATTATAAAAGCATTATTCCACCATGTACATTGTACATATTTCTTAAAGCCTTCATTCATCAGCAGATCGATACAACGACTTCAGAATTCATCGACACCGCTCAATGTTTTCCAAAACAACTTCGCGTTTTTCATACAAATACTCGTAAAAATCAATGGTACACATGTGAGTGATCGTCGCCAGATGTGCCGCACTTGTGTTTTCATTGGGGATGCGGTGGGAACGCTGGCGCATCTGTGCGTTGCTTGCGCTTACGCAGGCGAGGAGGGCGGACGGATATAAAGGATAAAAGAGATGTGTGGGCCTTAATTGGGTAGTATTATTTTTTGTTACTCTTCGTAATCGTTCTGATTTGTACTGTCACCTTGTATAATATGAAATTTAATTACGCAAAAATAAAAGATCACGATAAAAAGATCTCTGAGTGTCTATGGTCAGAGAAACAAAAACGAATTAGTGTCAGAAACATGCCATTAATTTGAACGCTGAATATAGCGTTATATTTATGAAGAAATTGAAATCAAAAGTTTAACGAATTTGCGTAGCTGTAGGTGTATAAATGCTGTTATTTAAGATCAATATTTATAACTGCGAATGTTTTTGTATTAGAGCGATGCATTGCACATTTAATTTCATAAAGCTTTCCATCATCGGACGGCGGTTAGCCATCATTATACTATAGTGGACATCCGCTCATACGCACAAAACGTTTTGGGAATGCTTTCATTGTGCAGTCAGCTAAGGAGCTGAATTCCTAGCCGGAGTCTGTTTCCTGATAACTAGTTTAGTTGGGGGTCATTAAGTCAAGAGTGAATAGATTACTTCTCGATAAGCGTGCTTCACCTTCGACCACATCATCGCTTACCACCAGGTTAGGTGGCGATCAAACGTGAGCCTATTAACAATAATAAAAAAAGGCTTAAACGCTGATTGAGGCCAAAATAATTCTAAATCACAATAACGTGACCCAGTTTCAACCAAATTGTCCTATATATTCTTTCTCAATTAATTTGTCATTATAATAGTTTAAACCTTGATTGGTCAACAAACACACTGTATGTCGGCATGACACGAGGAAAATTGGTCAAGTGAGCTGATCTATTATATTCTGCTACCATTAGACCAAGGTCATACGACCAGGTTGCTGTCATACTCGGCTATTAGAGATAATGATCAGGTAAGGTCATTATTACGCATTAATTGCTATTCTGTTTAGGTGACGCGTTCCGTGAGAATGTGTCTGATTTTATGCGTATCACGAGTATGATCTACATATTAGTGACAAGCTTCTGTGTGCTTAGTATGAGTTTGAAATACTTTTGTCGTTTTCGAAAACTATCGCTTTGTCTCTTTCACACGTACCAGATTAGTGTGAAAGAGACAAAGCTATAGTTTTCGATCACGATAATAGTATCGCAAACTCATACTAAGGCCGCTGATCCGGCTTCGCTCGCGTAATAAGTTTACGTGAAAATAAAGTTGTATATGTCACTCTCCACAGCCCTTAAAGCCAATTATAATTAAATAGATAATTACAAATGTATTTTTACGTTACATTTTAGTAGGTAGTGTAAAAAAATAAGCATGCATAATTCTCTGGTAGCCATCCAATAAAGAAAGCATCAATAACCTAATGGCTAAGTTGTCGACCTTGTGATCGAAAGGTCGCGGGTTCGAACCGCGCCCATTATCATTACCGTTAGAGGGGTTAACAAGAATGCTAGTAAGGTGAATTCGACACACATTTTAAAAAAATGTATACAATAATTATATCAAAGAAAAATTCTCTAAATAATTTCAAACCCAGCAAAAAAGGCCACCCAATAGGAACCACAATACCACATGGCAACTTGGTAGTGTCCCACTCAATTCTTTATTAAATCTCAAGTGCTACGACATTATCCTCAAGGACCAATCATAGGCGACAACTATAGGGGTGGTATTTTCAATGGACTCGTCTTTTTGGAGCCCGATCAATAGATTTTGCAATTATAAATATTGACATTCTATCCTCAGTATTGGGGTTCCACAAGACAGGTCATAAATGCATAGTAAGCGTGTGATAATATGTCAAAGCCGGTAGCTTCTTATGAGTATGTGTAATTCCATTAATATTCATTATCTGTGAGAGTTTTCTCATTGTGTTCAGTGCTGGCTTCTTAGATTTGATGGTAAATATTTGGGAATATCAGGCTGGGACTAATTGAATTATAGTGTGCTTCATCTAAAACGTACACTGGACGCAAGGCACCAGTACAAGTGAACAATATGATGTTTTACTGTGTGTACTTGTGGCATGTGTCAATAAACGTTTATTCTTTCTTTTTACATGACGTGAACTTTAAAAAGGTATTTACCTGAATATGTACGCACCAAATGCATGCTTCATTTGATACGTAGCTGTGGCGAAGGGTGAATTTTCATAAAAGGGAAACCGAACCAAAAAATTATTACCTTGCTCAAGTGTGATGCGTGAAACTGTGGACCTGTGGCTGACTTCGAAAACCTGTAACTTCGTAAATAATTATTTGTTTAGTTGAAAATAATAGATTACTATTTATATATTCATATATAAAATAATAGACTAATATTTGCCATATTTCAAAAAGGACACCGGTAGGAATCGAGTTGTATGGAGCCTTCGCCACTGATACGTACTTATCTGATCTTTGTTATATCTGTTTAATACATTCCTAAAACTTTTTGTAATCATATTATTTCAGGAATAGGACCTACAATCTACATATTAGTGAGTGAATAAAGTACCTTATCAATGATTGGAAGGTAACTAAACTATAAATTTGGGGTAGATTTAGTTTCGATCTAGCAGGACGATATGTAGATGCCATTACGTAGCAACTTTTACTTGAAAACTGTAACACGAACGGTCCTTGAACTTTGTGTATTACTAAATTAATCAAAACTAAAAATAAACGCGTTTAATAATAATAATAGATCGAACTTGAATTGTATCGCTCTTTATAAACCTCATACAATTTGTTATCAATCGTCTGATTGATTCAGAATCTTTATTCGCCGTGACCAATCGAAACAATCAGTTGCGACCGCTTTAGGGTTGCCCGCGTTAATTAAGATTTTTTTTATGCAATACATCGGAAAAACTAGGACCACTATTTTGAAGGGTTAGATTGTAAAATGGCATTTGTTTAATATAGATTTATAAAAGTGTGTTCTATAAAAGAGCATACATGTTTAAACTTTACATACCAATTGACAATTAAACCTAATGATTTTTTATTTTATTTTAATGCTCTAGTTTTGAGAATTAGTTTTGCTATTTTGTAGTTTGTAACTATCTGCGGTTTTTTCGTACTTTTGTACTTTATAATGCGTATATTGAGATACCACGACTCCCGTACTCAAGAGCAAATTAAGGAAAAAGAGTGGAGTTTTAGTCAGTAGAAGTCTGACACTCCCTTCCGCTCCACCCAGACTGGGAGGACATGTTTGAACAATTCTCACCAAAAAAAAAAAATTGGTATGGCAGACGTATAAATCATTACGTAGTAAACAAATGGAGGGAGGTTTTCACAACAGTATGACTATAAAGGGCTAGTATTCAATAATAATAAATATTAATTTGTAAAAAATACATTTGCCAATAACCTAACATCCTGATGACCCTGGCATTTGGTTCCGCGGCACCTTTGATCGCTACTTGCTTGTTTATACCAATTAACTAGCACGTTTACACGGCTTCGCCTCTCTTACTAACTTCAATCAGCCACATTTAATTACGTGGAGTAAGATGCCACAATTTCTGTTAATTACTAGATACAATTTCTTGTAATTGGTCAGTGTAACTACCTATTTTGTCTTTAATCGCTATTATGTGAAGATTTATATTTATTTGTAGTTAAGTCTTTCGACAGTTTTGCTGGCGCCCACTAGCAATGCCTCGTGACTTCATTTGTTTACTTCATAGTAAGAATGAGAATTATAAACTCGTGTCTTGTTTTAGAAAAGGATTTATTTATATTCATATTATACACAAAAACGAGTGACACTTGTCAAGTTTATTTAAAGTGAGTAGAAATTAAATTTTTAAGTTGTGCACTTTAGTTGTACACATACTTTCCTTATTTACAGAAACCTTAAAATCTCTGTATGTCACTGAGGTTTGGTGAAAGAAAACCCAATTATGGAGTAAGCTCGCTTTTGCAGACGAGCTGTTATATTTGTCTCTATATCTTTTTTGTAATATTACCATCTTAATTAATAACTCACCACTTAAAGGAACACATTTTCTGGAAATGAAATTAAACCTATTTATCCGCTTTGACATGCAAAAAGCCGCCATACTGATGTTAGAACTCGCCCGTGTTACAATCGTCCCCTGCCTGATATTACTCAAGTCGTGCTGATAAATGGTTCTATTCTGTAAGATCGATTTATGCATCGACTTAGCGAAGCCCATTAGGCCACTATTATAGAAGTAACGCGCGTAACTCGGGTTGTGAAGACAGTTTGGGCATTCAAGTGTCAGATTCTACTGAGGCTGGACGAGTTCAAGATTTTAATTGAGAGAAACTCTGGGTGCGGTCTGAATGGAGAACATTTAGGCTACAGATAGGGTTTAAGAGAGCTGGACTAGTTTTTATAATGACTTTTCCTCAGTATTGATTGTATCAACATTATTAATGACGCCCACTATGCTAAAAATTGACCTCTCAGTCTTCGCAATAAAAACGGTCAAAGGTCGAAAATGTGAAAGTAATTTTTTACTTTGTTCTTTGTTACGGCAATTATAGACTTATTACATGTTGTCCGTGGCTTCGCTCGCGTTGATATATATTTTGTTTTATTTTATCGAAAAATGCCTCTGCAGGTCCCGTCTGTCTCTGTACCGGAATAGTGTAACAAACAAACCAACTTGGCTGACTGTACTAGTTATTAAGCTGCTAATTTAAATATTACCAACAAAATTAGTGTTTATATTAATCTAGCGACTTGGGCCTGCTTGGCACGGTCTCATTCCACAAATTCAAACTAAACTTTAATAAATGATACAACTAAAACCTTCTTTTTGCATCACTCTATCCATCGTTGAAAACCGCATGGAAATTTATTTATTTATTTAAACTTTATGTACAATGGTGTTACATGGGCGGACTTAATGCAGCAAGGCATTCTCTACCAGTCAACCTTTGGGTTAAAAAAAACATTGTGGTGGTACGAGAAAATAGAATGAAAATAATATATTTAATACTAATAAATATATAATACTCATAAAATACATATATATGCTAAAATAATAAACTAATAAATACGATGCTTTATAATAATCTTTCTGATTAAGTGAGCTCATAATAATTATGACGAAGACAATACTAAGAATAACAGCCCCTTAAGTAGTGGTTTTTAATTTTAAGCTTAAAAGAAAATTTTGACTCAGCCTTCTTGATGTCAAATCTATTTTTGACTATATCTATCGCGAGCAGGACAGACAGTCGCGTTGGGAGACTTTGTTATATAATATGTACTATAAATAGGATAGTGCTTATATTATCCACCACTTCGAAGTACACTGCAGTGTCTAAAGCCCTAAAATGACCCCACTATCGGTAACTATCATTACACCCGCCGTATCGTCCGCAGACCGGTAATCGTGTTGTCATGTAGCGCCCCAGGAGTCCCTACTATGGTCATAGACCATGTTCTACCTGTACCAATAACGATTTGTCACAGGTATCAATTCTATAAATCCATGGTATCTCTGTTCCATAGGCCACTTGTCTGAATTTGCATTTTCAGATTATGTGCAGTGTAAGGAAGTGTTGTTTGAAATAAATATTAATAATATGTTTTTGTTGAATGGCAGGGATATCGAGGAGGTTGGAGATTGTAGTGTCCGTGGGCGTATAGGATATGGGATGGGTGGGTTTCATGAGAAGCACACTAAAAGGAATAGATACATCTTTCTCGCTAGATAATATTTATCCATTTAATTACATGTTGTAAGTTTTAATTCTGCACACTTATATTTGGAATAAGCATAAAAGCCCAAAACTCCAAAATCCAAGTTACAATATTCGAAAAACTAAACCAGTTTCTTGACCAACGGAAACGCAATATTTGCGTATTAGCCGTTTCCTTACGTGTAAAAATAAAGTTCTTGTTTCTTGGTATTGTCGTGAGCCAATATTCCAATGTTGGTTACATTTCGATATTGGCTCACGACAATACCACCTAGATATGAACGACTGGTTGCATCCCTACCGCAAACGTTTGCATATTGGCCCTTAGGGTCAAATCTTCTTAGTCCAAGGTACACATTTGCGTATTGGTACCGAGCGTGGGCTTACCAGATAAATAGTCCAATTTACAACCACGACTGACTAATGGCCTACTAATGAACTAACGACACGTACCCAATGGCAATAATGTGGTACATAGATGATAAAACGAACAGATAAAGTAAGAATATAAAGTAGATTGTTCGATTTGTAGCGTAGTGGTTTTAATTAGATGGCGTTAGGGAGTTGCGTAAGTGTGGGCTAAGTGTGTTATTGGTGGGCGGTGACTTGTGACTTAGATGCTATAAGCGATAGTTTAGTGTCGTTCGGGAAAGGGCTTTAACAGCTTTAATGTGCTTCTGGGTTTTTTAAAAGAAATTAAATGTCATTGGACTTTGTTGAAGTATGAGTTGAAACTAAACTGAAGATCGAATTCTTGTAGTAAGTGTACAAACTATGATCCGGGGTCGTACGCAGCTTATATTAAGATAACTTGTATGTAAGTAAATGTTACTAACTCCAGGTCCTAAGTACACATTGTTACTGACAAATATGGAAATAATTCTAAAATAAATGTGTATTTTCCTTGATCTTTTTGAACTCTAAAGTAATGTATTCCCTTTAATTAATACGCTAAAATACAGTCTTAAGTTTTTTCTGTCTTAGGTACAAATTTCACAAGATCCACTTACAGTTTTAAATTCTAGTCCATCTTTAAGGGGGGCACGCTAATTAATTAAGTATGTCCCTCATTAGTTTCCCAATGTTGATGCATTTAACATACTGGTTCTTAGTGGAATGTAGAAAATCGTGGATCTTATATCGAGGGCAATTTGTTTAAGCATCCCGCTTTATGCGTTTGCACTAAGACGCTAGAATGTGATGATGGTGTGGGAGGCATATTCAGGTGATGTTAAAAGGGTTTTGAGATTGCACAAATGCTTCAAAAATCATAAATAATATTTATTTTGCAATAACTTGTTCGGTTTTCGTAAAACAAAATGAGGCCAGAGTTTCGTTACTGACTACCCTGAGAAGACCTAACTAACTAAGAGGTGTAAAGTCTCTTTTGACGTCCAACCATTCGTACTGATCAAATCATATTTGTAGGTTTCCGTCTGTGGTGGCCATTTAAGGAAAGAAAGACAGTTTTGAGTTTTTTTTAATCATAAAATTTATCTTTTGGCAAAAGTTAATAGAAAATTAATCGTTTTTCGGTGGTAGTTACATCAAATGACTTCTTCCGCACTAGATGGAGCGGAAGAGAGTGTCTTTCATATTCAACACAACATAATTTTCATTAATTTTTCTTTTTTATTTTTACAAAAGAAAACAAGTTCACATTCTCACACGTTACCGAGTCAAACTCGTCAGTTTATGTTCATTCACATAATACCATAGAGAATATTTGTCGAAGAAAGTCTAGATCATACACTTTCTTCGGCTTGCTGCCGGGAGCCCCCCATGTAAGGCGTTATGTTATGAGTGCAAAGCGCACTGCACGATTTCTCCGGGCAATTAAAATTAATATGTTGGCAACTCGTTCTTGGGGATACCATTTTGGTATAGGGATGCTACTTGTTAATTAATCTGAGATTGATTTTGAGGTTGGAAGGTTGGAAGTCCGATTTGAACTGTCATTGCTAATATTCACTTGACCAGCTAAAAAGATGAACATGAAGTAGATTAAAATAAAATAAAATGCATTTAATTCTAGTAACGTAACTCATATAAAATTAACATAATCAGAAACACACACACCAAATATTATTTTCAAAGAATAAATGCAAATGACAATTACAAAAAAGAACTAGATGAAATAAAAACGTCAATAAACAAAATAAAATTGTCATAATAAATTTTTCTATAATTAAATTATGATATAAATTGAATAGAGAAACATACACATTATTAATTTAAATAGAGCATTTTAAAATATTATTAAATTTCTAGTTACCTATATGTAGATCGCCGCAATGTTTGACATACGGACAATCTACCCTGTCGGCAATCATCCTGAGGACTGTTTTATTAAACTACGCCATAAATCTATCACATCTGTGACGTCACGGTTTTTAGTGTTAGGTTTTTTTTTTTTATACTGATGAACCCGCTCTTGGCCTCCATCACGCTTGATGGTAAGCGATAGAGGAAAGAGAAGAAAGAAGCAGAAGATGCCCGTTCACTCTTGCTTTAAATTAGCCTGCCTTTAATTTAAAGCAAGAGAGAACGGGCACTTTCTGCTTCTTTCTTATATCGGTTTGGTTTGTGTCTTTCCAATACTAAATATGCGAAAGTTTAACTGGTTGTTTAGATGGTTTCATATTCAGTCACGCAAATACGGCTGAACAGATCTGAACGAAATTTGGTATGTAGATAGCTGAAATCCTGGAATAAAGGATAGACTATTTTATCCCGAAATTCACTCTGGATCGGGACTTACGCGGGAATACCACCCACGTGAACGAAGTCGCGGGCAGATCTAGTAGTTTTGGTAACGGTGAACTTCCTACTACTTACTAATTAATCTGAAACTTGAAAATCCTGTGTTATATTCATGTGATTTCAGAGGGAAGTCCAAAGTGAATAGGTTGCTTCTTGACAAGCGTGCTTCATCTGCGACAACATCTTCGCTTACCATCAGGTGAGATGGTGGTCAAATACGAACCTATCAACACTAAAAAAAAAGATAACATTGAAAATTTCTTCTCAGCACAGCCCTATCATAAATGGACAAATGCAAAAACTCGTAATGTAATTGAGATCAATATTTATCGGTTACCAAACTGGTCTTGGTTTGCGGATAACTTCTCAATTCGAAGCTTGGGATGTGTTACACGTTACAGTGTAGGTGTTATTGGTTGGCTTTCATAAAATCCGCTAAAAGTGCAACTGTTTTGCGTAAAAGTTTAACGTTATATGACATTTGAATCGTTCGATTTTGTGGTCAGATTATTTGGGTATGTCGGTTATTTTATACCGACTTTAGATGTATATTGTTCTGATTGAGTTTGTGTTAATATAGGAAGACAGTTCATTCCTTTTCGCTGGAGTGGTTAGGCGTTAACTTAATGGATGTACTCAATAGGCCCTCGATGTAGGTTTCATTGAATTTGAAATTGAAGTTGAAAAAAAAAATTAGCAAAAAATAGAACCGACTCCCATATCAAAACACTACAAAGGCAAAAATAACTTTTATTTCGGAAGGCGGTGTCAAAAACGAAAATATATACAAAACTAAAGACACCGCCTTCCGAAATTAAAGTTATTTTTGCCTTTGTAGTGTTTTGACATGGAAGTCGGTTCTATTTTTTGCTAAAAATTTTTTTTTCACGCTTTTTAGTGGGTCGGTTTGTAATTTATCTAGTTACAAATGCCATAATGTCGACAACTTATCACTTTTTACAAAATTTTGCTTATCCCGATGCATAGCCGTTAATTTTTGAGGAGTTCTCCTGGTACTTGACCATCAGCTCTACATCACCATATGTATTGTGACGAGCATACAGTGTTTAACATCCGTACTCAAGTAATTGAATCGCAATCCACGAAATACTTATTATTGAGGAGTTTCAGTGGCCATCTGTGGTCTTCATCATCAGTTCAACTTCCCCAAATGGTACTTTTCGGAAGCAACTGCTCAAGGTACTACAAGAAATACCCAAAACGCTATAGGTGTGCCTATAATATTTGAAGAGTTCCCTCGATTTCTCCAGGATCCCATCATCAGATTCTGATTTCGTAACAATGGGACCAACTAGAAACTATATCCATTCAAACGCAAAAAGAATTTTTCAAATCGGTCCAGCCGTGTCCGAGTTACGAGGAAACATACATAAACCTCCTTTTTTTGAAGTCGGTTAATAAGTCTTCCTTTAACTTTGGAAACCTGTTAAAGGATCTCAATCAAATCAAATCTGACTTAAAATTTAGACGTCTCGGTTGGCACATTGGTGGAGTGGTTGACTGTTGTAGTGCAAGGTGGGGTTTCGATTCCCCTAAAGAACTAATGTATGGAAAAATGCTTTCAAGATATAGGAAGTTGGGGCAGTGTGGCTAAAAAATTGGTCCAGAAAGTTGAGAAAAGTGCTTACTTACTACTATACTGTTAGGAAAACTTTGTTAGCACAGCTGTTTTTAGAGCACCGAACCTTAAGAATATATCAGACAAGTAAACAAACCAGCTACATTTCAAAATTAACCTAAAGTATGTACCTATACGTGTAGTTCTTCCACATCCAAACAGGACTGAACTTAAAGGAGTATATCTGTGCTTATTATCAGCATGGGGAATAACAATGGACGTTCGATGTAGTACCATATACAGAGCAATTGTCCAGAGTCCTTGGAGACTCCTAATGCGATGCGTGCCACGCTTGTGTGAACTGTATTGTATACTTAACAAGACGTCGATAGTTCATTTTTCTTGTTTTTTGGTCGTCTGAGTACCTGGTTGTCGTGGAAGATCGATATTTTTAGGGTTCCGTACCTCTAAAGAAAAAATTTGATAGTTATAGGATCACTTAGTTGTCGGTCAGTCTGTCTAGATCCTTTTTATCAGGAATGCGTAAAGATATCAAACTGAAATTCACATCAAATACCCGAGTCTTTGTCTAATGTTCTCGGTTCAGCTATGAAAAAGTCGAAACTTGTAAGTCAACGTGATCAAAGGGGAGTCAGCGGGAATTACCTTGTATTACCGTATTTTATATATACTTGGAAAAGTTTGTACGGAATACTCGGTTAGCAAGTCCAACTTGCACTTGACCGGTATTTTTTGCCTAACACAGTACCAAAAGCTTAGAATTTGTCTGACTTTTGTCGGTTACGTAAATCATTACCATTTCTTTCTTAAGATTGGAGTCATGCAATGAGTCATTATCATCATTAGAAATCAGCCTTCTAAACTAAACTAAAAAATATTAAACGACAACCGACTCACTTTGTCGTTTAATATTTTTAGGGAAACTAAGCCGTATTGAAACATCAGACAGATGTGTTAGTAGAGTTGGTTGTGCCACTTCTTCCCAGCTAAAATACTAGGAAGTGGTGATGGGCATGGCCTTTTAGGGAACTCTGTTCATGTAAATTTTGGATGTTAAAATAGATTTTCAGCCTAGTTCTAATACATGACTCGATTCTGCATTCTTACTCGTACATGTACAAAACAAAGTTTCTGACGCGTCTGTCTGTATCTGTATGTTCGCGATTATCTGAAAAACTTCTGAACAGATTTTCATACGGTTTGGACAATGGATAAAGTGATACCTGACGAAGGTTTAAGTTTATAATTTACTAAAGTTTTGTGTGAATTAGCAAAATGAGGACTTGCGAAGCTAGGACGAGTCGCTAGTATTAAAATAGTCTTCAGCCAAACAAGATCAAGAAGACCTCAGAGAAATCCCCCAAGAGAAAGCCCCCAATCAAATTATGAATGACACAGCGACATATTAGCTCAGCATTGTACCATCATGTTCCTCGCATTTCGTCATCCATTGTGTGTTCAAACGGTATTAATGAATTGCCCGTCGATATATCACTGAACAATGGATAGCGTTGTGCTTTTGTCGCATGAAAACCGCTCGATAATTATGTTAACAGTGCGGTCGCGAGATTAATGGTGGGCTGGTTTAGTGACCTCTGCATATGGAGTTAAAAATGATGCATCGTGTGGTCTTTTTGTGTAATAGCAGGTACTTTTAGATCTGTTTCAACTGTCCTTACCCGAGTCTACTGTAGGTAATTAGTAGAGATGGGCCGACTAGTTGCCGAGTAGTCGGGAAAGCCGACTATTCAGCATTGTTTGCAGTCGTCAACTAGTCGACGACTATTCGGCAAAATATGCCGATTATAATCGGTGCATAATAAATGAAAGAAACCAAATAATTTGTACTTGTTTTATCATTACTAAACATTACTTAGAGTAGGTAGTTACAGAAAGCGCAGCAGCACGGAGCACTCCTTTTCGCAGTTTCTTCGTAAATGTTGTGAATTATATTTTCTGTTAAATATTTCGTACTCGGTAAAACGTATTGTTAGAGTTTGAGATTGATAAAACCGGTGTTTTCAACTAAAGACAGAGGTTGGTTATCTAACGCAATCATCTATCCTATTGCAACACTTGATTTATCTTGATCGGGAGTCCTGAAGTGACCACTGGACCGATAAACTTTCTTGTATACTTTGTTGTTTTGGTATTTTGCTTCCCGCTGGAATTGTTGGAATCGATAGTTTGGATACAGAAACAACAGTGTATAAAGAGTACTTACCTATATTATCTATCTATCTATCTATTCATGGAGAAGCATGAGGAGGCACTTGCTTTCCCTTGACATCTCGAAGGCCTTTGACCCTGTCAAAGGCCTTCGAGCCTTCTGGCACAATAGCCTTATTACTAAGCTTCCTTCTTTCGGTTTACCCACTCAATTTTGCGTTTGGATTGAAGACTTCTTGAGAGAACGGTCCATTCGAGTGGTCATCGATGACTGCTCGTCTGGCCAATTGGCAATCATTGCCGGTGTCCCTCAGGGATCGGTTCTCTCAGCAACTTTATTCTTGCTGCACATTAATGATCTGCTTATTCCCGGTACCGGCGTGTCTCTTCTCCGTTAAAAGGACCCAATTCCAACCGGCTCCTACTTTCCTTGATGTAACCGTGCTGATAACCGATCGCGTTGAGCTTCTTGGGGTTACACTAACTTCCAGCCTCAATTTTGATCCGTATATCGAGGCTAAGGCTCAAGTAGCAGCAAAAAGTTGGGAATTAAGATTCCCAACTTTTTGCTGCAAAGGTGAGACGGTACTTCACACCGGAACAGCAGCTCAATCTGTATCAAGCACAAGTTTGTGTCGTGTATGGAGTACTGCTCTCATCTTTGAGATGGATCTGCCAATTATTCAACTGGACGCGCTTGAGTCTATCGAGAAATGGGCCAAGAGACTCATTGGCAACGATGCACTGGTCGAGTTAAAGCTGCAGAGCCTTGAACATCGACGACGAGCTGCAAGTCTATCGGTTTTCTATCGGGTACATTTCGGGGAGTGTGCGATGGAATTACAGTCTAATTCCACCAAGCCCGTTCCATCATTGGACTACAAGACAAACGGCGATGCCCATGACCATGATGATGACCATGTAACGATGGCGCATCGCCGTTTGTCTTGTCCACCCATCCCACCCACACGCACAAAACGTTTTGGGAATACTTTCATTGTGCGTACGGCTAAGGAGTGGAATTCCCTGCCGGAGTCTGTGTTTCCCGATAGCTATAACCTAGGGGTCTTTAAGTCAAGAGTGAATAGGTTACTTCTAGGTAAGCGTGCTCCATCTTCGACCACATCATCACTTACCATCAGGTGAGATGGTGGTCAAACGCTTGCCTATTATAAATAAAATAAAATAAAAGTTGCAGTTTTCTTTTGCAGAGGAACACACTTCTAGGACAGACTTCTACTAACTAAAACCCCGCCTTTTTCCTACAGTTGCACTTGCATTCCGGGGTCGTGGTATATCGTTAGAGCATTACCGCAGCTTCGGCAGGAAATTACCACGACGGTGAACACGGTGCGCCGTTGACTCGGCTTCAGAACGTTTGCATATCTATATTTGTCTCCCTCTATCAATCTTTGTTGTGATCGTTCCAAAATACTTCATTGTTTCAAACTTTTAGCCGTTAAAATACTAGCTCAATTACTTTGAATATATTTCCTAAACTGCTTCGAACCATCAATACCATATTACCATTTCCTATTGCACTTACATCCATATCTATATTCAGGAAAATCTTATTCTAAACGCCTATAGAAATCGCGATTGGAGTCCATGTTTTATGTCCATCGTTCTAGGAATAACGGTATCCCACAAGACCATAATATGCATTATAACGGCCTTTTTGCCTTGTGCCCTGTTCTAGTTCATGGAGGCCTTTTTGTTGAGATAAAATTATGAGATCTTACACAACTTTAGAAGATGCATACTCGAAGAAATAAATTAACAATGCCTCTTTTTTGGCGGGGTAATCACCAAACCGCTCTGCGTGGAGCAAAATGCGTGCGTGTTAGACTCCACTGTATAAGACTCGTCTGTGTAAGGGTTGACAAAAAACACATTCTGTTCCTTCAGCTGCGTTTGCGTTCCGTGGCCGCCGTAACTCCTTTGAACATTCCGCCATTCCCAGTGGCTATGCCTCTTAAATCCTGGTTTTGTCTTGAGCAGGAATTAGTGAGTTATTCTCCAAGTATGCTTAACTTTTACTTAAGTTGATTGTCTGGTTTAGATACTATTCTCTTATTCTTATTCAATGTACAGGTAAGAACCTGTGATATTATGTTACTAGCGACCTGACCAAGTTAAGCACTGTCTTATTCTGCAAATTCACCCAAAACCTTAATTAATCAATTAATAAATTATAATTGATGCAAACTGCATGAAAATCTATTTAGTAGTTTTTCGAGTTTCGAGCGTACAGACAGACGGGGCGGGATACTTTGTTTCATAAGGATTTTCTTTACGAACGATGCTCCATCTAAATTCTTGATTTACAGTTGACAGATTTCAAACTAGGCAATCCACTCAACTAGTTATACATACATACAGATTTATGATTGAGTATTGATGTAGAATATGGAGCTTAGAGCGTTGCCATGTTTATGACTGATTTGAAGTTTTTATGTTTCTCATTTGCTTGTACTCATTCTGAATTTATGTTTGTTGTTATGATTCTAGTGTCTAGTGCCTTATTTTTATATGTGACACCTCGTGTTATCTAGTTACTGGTTTGTAGAGTTCTGGTAGGCAGTAGCTCCATGTTAAGTTTTAGTAGCTGCAGAAGAAAAGAGATAGTGACTTTGCTTCCTAAAAAAATATAAAATGGCTCGTTCTTTCTAAAAGTTCTTAACTAACTATTAAGTCCTAGGTATTTTGTGTATATGATCCAAGTCTCGATTTAAATCGGTTCTTCATTTTTCAATAATAGAACCTTGCCTTTTAGACAAAACTCGAGAGACTTGAACATTGGCGACGTGATGCAAGCCTATCGGTTTTCGGGGAGTGCGCGATGGAATTGCACAATCTAATTCTACCATGCCCGTTCCATCATCGGACTACAAGACGAACGGCCATGCACCATCGTTACATGGTGGACATCTCATCCATATGCACAAAACTTTTTGGGACTACTAGTACTTTCATTGTGAGTTTCCTGTTAGCGTAACCTATGGGTCTTTAAGTCAAGAGTCAATAGGTTACTTATAGGGTCTTTAAGTCAAGAGTCAATAGGTTACTTATAGGTAAGTGTGCTTCATCTTCGACCAGATCATCGCTGACCATTAGGTGAGATGGTGGTTAAACGCATGCCTATAATCAATAAAAAATTAATAAAAACAACACCGTGAGGTGTTAATGTCAATTCATCGATACTTCCTTAAACCCCAAAAAATAACCTCAATTCTAACTACATCTAATCTAGTTGCCGAGATGAGATGTTATTGATATAAAAGCGAAGTGAAATCGTGTCGCTTGCTAGCGGATGCTGCACATAAACGACGGCATCCGCTTATTACCGCTGATTTGAGGCCCCCGCTACCTTTAGTGTACTATCAGATGATCGGAGTATCGGCCGTGTAGTGACCTTCGGTGACATGGGTTAGGAGGTATTTAAAAAATGCAAGAGGTTAAAGCTGAAGTCATAAAATCTTAAGAAATACCAAAACGCAATCTTTTGTTTTTGTTAATGGTAAAAAGAGCTGATGTTGACTAATCTCCCAATTTATTAAGTATGTTGGAAAAGCTGCAAGAGTGCATTTATTATGAATCGACAGGTTTTTTTTTAAGACTTGATTCTTGTCATCCCAAGCACATAACTGTATATACATTTCCAGTAAATTTGATAACCCAACGTTTGCAAACACACATAACTATGATTGGGCTTAATAATTAGAAAAATAACGATTTTTGTATAACTACTCCTAGCCAATATCATACTTTCCTCTTGATAAAATAATAATAACACAAACCCCCGCCATATTCGACAACGCCACAAAATTTGCGATGCGCGTACGCCGCTTCATACTATCCGCTACAGAGGGTGAGCACGACCCCTGGTGACGCGGGGTAGGAATAATAATAATGACCGATGTTACTAGAAGTTTTAGAAAGTCAATTGTTTACTTGGAGGGTACTTTTTTAATGCGTTTGATGTTCTATTGGAGATAGAAGGTTTGTTACCTCATCAACTCAACCTGACATAGTGGAAATCTTCATAGATATCCACCGTTTTGGGCCGGTAGGTAGAAAAGGTCAAAGGGATCTGTTAGACTCTCACTTAACTAAACAAGACAGTGTCCCTCACACTCTTAAAACCGGGGGATGAGGGACACTTAAGTAGTTACTCTTCAACGCAGTCCAATCATAGGCCTGTCTTAAGTCAAGCAAGGACATGAGATCATGGCATAACATAATTTTCTTTTCCTTCATGAAGTTTGACTATCTAATTTTTCTATCTTATCTTAAGTTCTAAGTTGAGCTACACGATAACTGACTAATGCTTGCACTGTCTGGACAGGTCCGCTCAAATTTGCGTGGTTATTTCCTCAAAAGAATACCACAGACATGAACCTACATGCTTCTCATATACAAATACAAATTGTCTGGACTTTAAAAGAGACTTTGACCTCTGAGTTTGTTTCGGTGTTTCTTCTCAGGGTAGTCAGTTAGGAAATACCGGCCTCATCTAGCTAAACTAAACTTAACACGCAAAAAAATATGACGTGTAAAAGTGTTATTTATAACCAATTTACAAAATAAATATTTCATTTCATTTCATTAATTGTGTAGTTTTAAAGTCAGATTTGAAGTATAGATACATATTGATATTTAAATCCTAATAAGTTTATGTAAATATTATTAAAAGGACGATAAAAGTTAAAAGCTGCCTTAAGACGCATAACGCTGAATTCTAAGCTCAAAAAACAAACTAAAGCTCAGTTAGGATTTTTTAAATCTAATTAGAAAGTTCATTACTACTAATACAGGTAGATAATTGATCATCGTTGTTAATTGTTGCCTGTCACAGTGACAAGCTGCTAATTGATCACAGTAATTAAAGGTGATCTGCTTATATTTTAAGAAGCTCGTGGCTGAATTAATTATTGTATGGGTCTATCTTCATGTTTAAGAAACTCCTGCTAAGGTCAGTGGTTGAATGGGAGACCATTTAAACATGTCGAGATAACTCTGTGATTTTTTTCACGGGAATTTCATCAAAATACTCTCCTCTGGATGAAGCGGAAGACGGTGTCGGACTCACTAGAAACGCACCCTGTTTGTTCAGTTGCCCTTGTATTCCGGGGCCCCGGCATCTTGTTAGAACATTCCCGCAACCCCGGCGGGCAATAGCCCTATCCAGCCTAGTCGTTGTGGCTGACTGCTCTTAGGCACGCATGGAACACGACGCTTCGTCGACTCGGGAGATTACTCCGCGCTGAAAGTCGTTACATGTAGTCGGTAGCTAGAAAAAATGTTATCGTATAATTTGCTACTGCGCGCATAGTGTTCTCAGCCGCCATTAAGTTTAATTCCACCAGTAACTGCCATAAAGACGAAGACAGCTTTTATCAAAATAACAAATTACAACAACACAATAACATTACAACTGATTAAATAACAATAACATTACCACGGTAGGAACCCCAAACCGGCCAACGCCCACGCAGTGTAACAGTAGAGTACCACTAATGTCCACTAACGGTATCTAATGTGCCTTTATGTTGGCCCAGCTTCCACAACCTGCCAAATGGGCCATAATCATTTGTATTTTTCTATTTAATTAAATTAACGGATTTTCTAATGATGAATTTGTAATAGGGCCCACTTTTCTGCTCGGTGGTTTAAAAATATAATCTGTGAATAAGTATGAAGTGGTAAGTTATGGAATCACTATGGAAGAAAAATAACTTTACTAGTAAGTATCTTATAGCAGCATAAGCTGGTAATATTTACTAAATTATATTTTAATATCTCATTGACAACATTAATTACCCTTTCAAGCTCATATCAACCTTTCTTATCGTAAAACAAGTCAACAATATTAATAAATCACACTTCTCAAATTAAAATTCTTTATCGCAACTCTTAAATAAACTTCCTAATTACCTACTGTTTACTAATTACATATTATTTGAAAGTGATAATCAATTATGGCGACCTCTCCATTGAAAACGCGGCTAATGACCAAAATAAACAATAATAATGAATCATTATGATTGATAAGCGTGGATACAGTTTCTTTTAATGAACGCTTATCAATCCTACAGATAACATCGTCAACGTTGGAAATTATGGCTCTAATGAACGGAATATAAGTAAGACTAAGAAATCTGAGGTTTAAAAGTGATAGCATGTAATGTTAAAGACACCAATGTCGAACTGTTGTTACCCGATGGAATTTGCAAACTAAAATATAAAAATTAAGAGTAAATAGGTTACTTCCAGCTAAGCGTGTTTATCTTCGACCTCATCATATCTTACCATCAGGAGACGGTGGTCAAACACAAATTTTCAACAAAAAAAATTTTTTGCAAAAAAAAAAATTACACGCTTTTTAGTGGGTCGGTTTGTAATTTATCTAGTTACAAAAGCCATAATGTCAACAACTTATCACCTTTTACAAAATGTTGCTTTTTCCCGATGCATAGCCGTTCATTTTTGAGGAGTTCTCCTGGTACTTGACCATCAGCTACTCTACATCACCATATGTATTGTGACGAGCATAAAGTGTTTAACATCCGTACTTAAGTAATCGAAACGCAATCCACGAAATACTTATTATTGAGGAGTTTCAGTGGCCATCTGTGGTCTTCATCATCAGTTCAACTTCCCCAAATGATACTTTTCGGAAGCAACTGCTCAAGGTACTATAAAAAATACCCAAAACGCTATAGGTGTGCCTATAATATTTGAAGAGTTCCATCGATTTCTCCAGGATCCCATCATCAGATCCTGATTTCGTAACAATGGGACCAACTAGAAACTATACACATTCAAACGCAAAAAGAATTTTTCAAATCGGTCCAGCCGTCTCCGAGTTATGGGGTAACATACATAAAAAAAAAGTTCAAGACGAATTGAGAACCTCCTTTTTTCAAATCGGTTAAAAAGAAACGTTTTCTGTCCAGAAAAATATTGTTTTACCTCTAGTAAAAACTACATATGCATTACTTTATATTCGAATTCAATGAAAAAATTCAAAGGTCTCTGGGAACGCATAGCAAAAGATTTTCCTATCCCGCATTCCAATATGGCGGCTCGTCTACAACTGTCAAACAGGCCTGATTCACCGTGAAATCGCTAAACGCACACCAATTATTGTTTTATACGAATATGTGTTGAACATATCGGCATTCATCGAACATCGACATGCGATTACACTCCCGTAGAGTTTGACAATTAGCGTTACCAGATTTGGGTATCGGTCTCTCAGTATTTGGTATCTGGTACAAGATTGCGTGGTGTCCGGTTCTCGGTTTTTGTGGTTTCGGTTAAAGCTGTAGTTATGGCTAAACTTGTTTTTTTATCAATTGATTGGAAGTTGGGAGTTTAGTCCATACTTCCATACTATCCATACTAATATTATAAATGTGAAAGTAACTCTGTCTGTCTGTCTGTTACCTTTCATGCCTAAACCGCTGAACCGATTTAGATGAACTTTGGCATGGGAATAGTTTAGGACCTTGGGAAGGACATAGGATAGTTTTTATCCCGGAAATCATCCCTAAATGATGTAAAAAGGGTATTGGAATTTCGTATAGGGAATCGATAAGATACTATACTATAGTAATATACTAATATCCATACTTAATATTATAAATGCGAAAGTAACTGTCAGTCTGTCTGTCTGGCTGTCTGTTACCTTTTCACGCCTAAACCGCTGAACCGATTTAGATGAAATTAGGATAGTTTTTATCTCGATATAGGTAAGGTTCCCGGCTAAATTAAATCTGATTTTTAAAATTGGTATGAGAATAGTTTAGGACCCTGGGAAAGACAGGATAGTTTTTATTCCGGAAATCATCCCTAAAGGATGTAATTTTAGTAAGGGTGTTGGAATTTCGTATAGTAAATCAATAATGTCGTCCTCCCCTACACACATAATAGGTACACTTAGCCCGCTGAACCGATTTAAATGAAATATCTCATAGAGATAGTTTTAGACCCTGGAAAAGACAGGATAGTTTTTATCCCGGAAATAAAAGGGGTATTGAAATTTTGAATTCCCCCTCCAAATTCCTTCAAATCGCGTATTCAAGAACCACTCAAAAAATTTTTTTAAACTACACAACTACATGTAGGCTATACAAATCTTTGTTTAAGGCTGGGGTTGAACCCATGTCATGCACTAGCCAACCGTTACACCAATCGTGTCGTTTAAATTTTAACCAATCAAGTCAATATACCTACGAATGATTTCCATTTTTTTTAAGTCAACTCAAAAAGGTGTTACAGATTGGCAACAAAAATTATTGACGAAGTGTAAATTAACGTGGGCGAATCCTCGGGCAAAAGCTAGTAATATTATAAATGCGAAAGTAACTCTGTCTGTCTATTTGTCACTTTTTCACGCCTAAACCGCTGAAGCGATTTAGATGAAAGTTGGCATGAAAATTGCTTAGGACCCTGGGAAGGACATAGCATGTTTTTATTCAGAAATTCTCACGGGATCGGGATTTTCGCGGGAAAAACTTACGCGAACGAAGTCGCGGGCAGAAGCTAGTATTGAATAACGAGGGTAGCTGTAATAATCCCAACGGTGTACAAAATTAAACCCAACTCGGATGGATAAGTTATTCTCGTTTTTCCCATAGCTTTTTCGATCGTCCATTGCTTTGCAACCAGCTAGTGAGTAACCAAATTATGTTGTCGATTTCATGAATATTAATTCACATCTCACCTTACGTATTTATTTTCACATTTAGATAAAATGAATGAAAAAATCTTCAACATTTCTCTTCGAATAGTATTTACGAAATCGGAAATCGATTTTGAATACCGAAATTATAACTCGATATATTTGTAAGCGTACCCCCGCGGGGTCCGTGTCACAACTATGAATTTTAACTAAGTAGGTACACAGAGTGTACATCATGTGGTCAGGCTCCCATAATGCTGTCAAAACGGCAATAATGAGATGTTTATACACAAATACCCATATGTTATAGGTACTTTATCCAGAATGTTAGTTCGTAACTTGACGGATTTTATCGCTAGCATAGTACTTTCAAATAACATTGAAAAGGATCCTTTATTTTTCCAGATTCATTATTAAGTCGCTATTACCAAATATTTGAGATACCTTAGAAATAAAGTTTTCAAATCTTATTAACGTATACCATTGAAAGCGATGTTGACGAACTTTTTGACGCCCCATGAATTCTTTCCCTATTTCATTCCCTGTACATAATTTATTATAATATAGCTTTGTTAATATATTATTCTTGAAATACACTCCATTACCTATTTCCTAATAATTATTTAAAACATGTTAGATACGCCTAAAACCTTGGTATTGACAGTGTCCGTATAATTCTCACTAGCATAGCTTTTTCTTATCTCGTGTTAACATAATCTTTGTCGCTTAGTGTCGATTTACAGTAATATGCAAATACAGGCACGTCTTGAACTTGAGTGAATCTGGGGATTTTGTCGGCGTTATCTTTTAGAAGATTTTTGGGGAATTTTTAAATAGGAAATATTAGCATTCAAAATAAAAGGCAGTCTATAAAATTCAATAATGCCTACTTTTTAATGAGTGTATACTGTAAGACAGCTGGGCAATGGCTTTACCTATATTCACCAGGAATTATCTATTATAATATATCTATCTATATATACAGTATGTTAACTAACAGAGGGTGTTCCCGATAACCCGCAATAGTATAGCATCCATACATGCTATGCTATGCATAACATCGACGACGAGTTGCAAGTCTATCGGTTTTCTATCGGTTACATTTCGGGGAGTGTGCGATGGAATTACACAATTTAATTCCAACAAGCCCGTTCCATCATCGGACTACGAGACAAACGGCGAAGCGCCATCGTTACATGGTGGACATCCCACCCATACGCACCAAACGTTTTGGGAATACCTTCATTGTGCGTACGGCTAAGGAGTGGAATTCCCTGCCGGAGTCTGTGTTTCCCGATAGCTATAACCTAGGAGTCTTTAAGTCAAGAGTGAATAGGTTACTTTTAGGTAAGCGTGCTCCATCTTCGACCACATCATCACTTACCATCAGGTGAGATGGTGGTCAAACGCGAACCTATTCTAAATAAAAAAAAAAAAAAAAAAAAAAAAAAAATGCTAAAAAAATATTACTATTCGAAAACGAAATGTTGCCGTCTTTCAACTACGCGTGTACAGAGTGTTTCTTTAAAGTATCAAATATTTTTAGTGAATATTTTAATATTTAAAAAAAAAAATGTTTTCGAATGGTAATATTTTTTTTAGCATGTATGGATGCTATACTATTGCGGGTTAACGGGAACGCCCTCTGTTAGTTAACATACTGTATATTATTGATTTCGTGGCCTGGGGCCAGGTAAAGGCAACTGAAGGAACAGGGTGGGTTTTTAATCAGTAGAAGTTTGACACACCGTTTCGCTCCAACCAGGGCGGGAGCGGGAGGTGACATTTGATGGTTTTATTTTATCCCCGACAAAAAAGCTTAAAATATAAGTTCTGTTGAAAACGCTATAATGATTAATGATCAAAGCGCAGAAGTAGTCATAGGGTAGTGTGTCAAGCCAAGTTCGGCACGCAATAGCCATGCACTAAATTAAAAGAACTATTTCGAGACCATTCTATTATTGTTCATTATCACTGTATGTGTATATTATTTAATGTTTACGTCAAAAACATTATCATCTCCCATTGCAGATCAAGTCGAAACTTGACCAGCGCTATCATAAACCTATCACACGCTTTGCGGAAACGCACGATTGTAGGCGATTTTTAGTATATTTTTTAACTTATGTTTACATATTTTTAGTACTGTTATCAGTGGTTTACGGGCAATGTTCCCACGGTCCAGATAGGCTTATCAATGCTTCCTGAATAACTCAATGATAGTTGAATTTGATGATTTTTGTGCATGTATTTACTTGTTTAATTTGAATTGCTTTTTCCTTGAGTGTTATTTCAGACTTGGTTTGATTTTTTATTAATTATTTGGAAGTCTAGTTTGTTTGCTACCAGAGCTGTGCGTGGAAATATTTGGCCAGACCATTAACAAATAAAATTTGCGATGGAATTTTACGCTGCGAACATGTTTTTTTTTACTCAAAGCTTTCGACTTATACAAGCTTTTTTCTGTCTAAAATATTTTTATACAACCATGAAAATGTCGTCGGCAGTTTAATTTGTAAATCCAAAAATTAACATAAGAATTTACGATCAAATTATACCAAGCGGCCGTACAGTTTCTTTTGACAATCACCATTTTACACGTTGGTCGTGAAACTCCAAATCTGGTGTGTTTGAAAAGCGACGCGAGCGGGGTGTACCAAAGTAAGGTATCAATAACACATCAATAAGAGGCCAGTCATTCCTTGATAGTCATTCCTCAAACAGTGGTCGACATCGAGTGATGTCCTTTAGTTAAAGCGCTGTAAGCGGCTGAATAGGCAGGCACACATCGATTATAAATTCAATGTTTTATTTTGATTGTACATTGAAATTGCAACGCTTTAGTTGTTTTTTAATTTTAAGAACTTTTCAAGTTTTTAACATTGATAGCCGCTGAGAAAATAATAAGTTCAGACCTCTCTCAAATTGTTAGACTTGGCTGCTTACATCTAGAATTTCAATTAAATTAGGTCATTAAGGTATCAATAATACATCAATAAGAGGCCAGTCATTCCTTGATAGTCATTCCTCAAACAGTGGTCGACATCGAGTGATGTCCTTTAGTTAAAGCGCTGTAAGCGGCTGAATAGGCAGGCACACATCGATTATAAATTCAATGTTTTATTTTGATTGTACATTGAAATTGCAACGCTTTAGTTGTTTTTTAATTTTAAGAACTTTTCAAGTTTTTAACATTGATAGCCGCTGAGAAAATAATAAGTTCAGACCTCTCTCAAATTGTTAGACTTGGCTGCTTACATCTAGAATTTCAATTAAATTAGGTCATGTCTGAAGGAAAAAGGATAGTTAATGTGGTAAAAAACCCACTGTGCCTATAACAGAATATCTAATGACAGGTTGCCAATCTATAGCATAATAAAAGCGGTAGGTAGGCCTGTCACCTGTCAATGGTCCATTCAAATTAAATCTTCGATAATATCATTTTGGCAGCAGTCAGTTGCCAAAAGTGTAAGCGCCATTTTATTTATGCGTTTGAAAAAAGAACACTTGGCTTGTATCATTTCTTTTTTTTTCAACTTTTTAGTATTTTCATATGTCCAGCAAAAAGTATGGATATTTATTTTTAGTTTAATTTATAAACATAGTGCAAGTTGAAATTAAAACTTATTCATTGGACGCTAAACTAGGCTATCGGAAGTGATGTCAATATTCTGTGTTATACATATTCTGTTTAACATAATGTCTGCTTTTTGCAACATATACCAATTTTAAAATTAAACAGGTTTTCGGTTGCAAATTTAAATCGTCAAACGGCAATTTAATGTCGGATAACTGTCAGAGGTGTTTAAATTAAGTAGTGTTTTAGCTAAATATACCTTAATAAGTTAATTGGGAAATCTTTTAATATAGCAACGTGTTAAAAATACGTTTAGAAAAATTGGTGTTCAGTTTTGCAAAATACGACCCCAAAAACCCAACATCTTCAAATTCAGCGTTAGAAATTTACCTTATCACATCAGAATTTCCTTTTATTTCTTCGTAAACCCACACCGCAATGGCCAGAAAATTATCAGGCAGTTCTCCGCCGGTCCTGCGTTCCTGGACAGCAAAAACAATGGATAACCTTATAAGGTGATGCCAGTCGCATCCAGTTTTTACACCAGCACCCGCCCGATACGCGAATTTGGCAAGTTATGCGAAAAAACGAATATGAAGACTTACAGACCTCGCTTTGTTTTAACTTTTTGAAGTTTTGGTGTGTTCGTATCAGGGATCTTAAAGATTGTGGGTTTTAAGGGGTTCCTTTGGGCCGAGTATGAAAACGGAACCTTTCGAGGACTAGGACCAATCGTGTGTTTTTGTTCGGTGATTTTTTTGAACCGTTACGGTTGAAATGTGCTATACCTACCTACAAATAAAAATTTTATATCCTGAAGACGGATGGAAAGTACGCGAAACGCATATAAGTTCTTTTTTAAATAACTTAAGATATAAAGGAAAAGCTTTAAATAAACGTTCATTTTTTTTTCAACTGTTGGTACTCGTAATTGCACTTCTAGGAATGCATTATTGGCAAATATTAATAATCAGAAATATATTTTATATAATAATAATAAATCCACATCCACCACTCTGATAAACCTGATCTCTTAGCAACAGTCTATTTTTGGACACGTTGAGGCTAAAATGAAAGGCCACCAAAATCCCTTCACAGCCCGCTTGGTATGCGGATCATGGCATTTATCTGATCCCAGTTGAACGAGTGACCTGAAACTATAAACGTCCTTGACTATTTCGAAACAATGTGCGCGTGAGCATTGTCGAATTGTATCATGGAGTTGGTTAACTTCCAAAGTATGCATAGGAAATAAATTAGATCACGATTTGTATCTGGTATTTTTTTTATATATAAAGATGATAACTGTTTTCTCCGTCACTTTGATTTTCAAAAAGAAGATTACTTAAGCGCATCGGTATGGGGCCGGTCACGTCAGTTGCTGCTAAAAAGAGTAACATCGTGTGACGTTATGCATTTCATTATTTATTTCTTTACGTGGCAAGTAAAAAAATACTAATCCAATATTTTTTTAGTGTAACTGACAACTCAAATAGATATATCCAGGAAAATATCTTAGTGTCATATTTTGGGACAATCTGGTCATGTTGAAGATAGAGTGAAAATAAAATAACATATATTTTCTTAACAGTGCCATTTTAAATTAATATTTGCATAATTATACATTCCTATGGTGGGTTCGTTGGTAGGTGTCATATTTAATTGGATTTATTTTTATTTTCTGAAAATAAAATGGCATTATTATTTCTTTTTGGAACTTCTTTGATTTACAATATTTACTTAGTTAGATCTAAAAACTTTAATATATTCAATCGATTCCTGCTCTCCGACTGTATTACCCAATGAAATGGCGCAACATAAGTGAAATACTTAAACCTAGCTTACTTTATCGATGTTTACTTAAAGTGAACTTGTTCCCACCCGTGTCAATCACCGAACATATTTATATTTGTAATGATAACCTATCAAGTGCCAACGATTGATGAGTTATTCTCCTTCCTAACATTTTTGGACATTATTTGCTACGTGTCGGTAATTTTGCAATAGTTACTACCTACTCAATTTTGCTATTTGAACTTGGGAATAAATTGGAATAGTAAGTAAATCGATAGATTAGAAACGGCTTGAAGAGTTTGAGTCAATTTATCAGTTATATTTTTTTACGATTGACGATTTAGTAAGATGGGTGGGTTGCGGGTAGGGTTACCATATGTAAATGGAGGGATGCCTGTCTATGATACCTAAAATGCCTGAATTTTCAGAAAAATGCCTGTCTAAAGCAAAACGCTGTAGGTAATAAGTAAAAGCCAGCAGATAATAATGAAGAAGGATATTTATTACTGATATTTGTCAGAGGACATTATTTTTTTAATAATTCTTTCTTTTCTCGTAAAAATCTTCACAAGATACGCTCACCGCCGCCGCCCGCCGGTGTCATTCAAATGCAAGCGCGTATCGCGCGCGGGCGCGAAATTTAAAAATGCCTGTCTCAGACCAATGCCGCACGGTGGGCTGAAAATCGGCTTTCATAGACTTAGGCATTTTATTTTGCAAGTGCGAGTTTTTTTGCCGGATATCACTTCTATTAGTTATAACAATATACAAAAATGACACCAGAATTGATTCTGCACAGAAACGAAGGAATTATAATTTTTTTACGAAAATTTTGTATGGAGCTAGTATGAAAAATCGAAATATCTCTAAAACGGCAGCGATAACCGTAATATCCTTATAGGGGGTTATAGTACTAATTATTTATGATTTTTTGACATACGTTACATAATGGTTGTAGATGCCTTTTTTTTAAAAAATCGTCAAAATATTTTTATTTATTTTTACATATTTAAACGTTCCTTTTAGTGTTTAAGTTGAAGAATTCAGAGCTTTAACAACTCTTATCATAAAATAGCATCACCCCTATAGACCTGAAGGACTAGACAGAGGTGTGTAGTGTCTTGTTGATCTTGTAAGATTTCCAACAATACCAAATAGTTGAATATCAGTGTCAAAGTGCCCATGCTGTCGCTTCTTTTTGAAAGATAGGGGAATGAAATTGTTAATTGATCATACCCTAAAAGTATGATTACAACATAACCGGACACATAATAATAATAATATCCTTATAGGGGATTATAGTACTAACATTATTTATTTTAACATATGAAACTGTTCAAAACGATCCATGAACTGTGTCAAAGTTAAGAACATCGTTAGGAAGCATGCTTTTTCCCCAAATATTAAGAATATGTGAAAAAAAAAAAGACTGTATATAAACTTTTTATTGATAGGTAATTTAAATAAAACAGAAGTAACAAAAATAATATCTAATAAATTCAATTATACAAAATACATATTTGAAACTATAATTTATGAAATTATTAACTAAACATATTGGTACAATAAACTAACATAAATAACAAAAGAACATAAAGAAAAATAATTAAATTTTACAAATTTTCTTTACAACTTTCGTTGTCGGACTCCAATTCCGAGTCAGAATCCAGATCGGATATACCTACAAACTCGAACTCAGTTTCCGGAAACTGTATTACGTCGAGAGTTTCAGCAAAAAAGGTTGTCTTCCTTTTGGCATCTAACTTCGGCCTTTGTGCACTTAGAAAAGGATCCGAAGAAACAACAAGCATATTTAGGATATCTTGATTAGAATCTTGCCTACTTCTTTTCCGCGAATGATGTTCCCGGAACCTCCTAAAATCTTTGTTTCGAGACTCTGAGGCTTCTTCCGAGAGAGTCCCAATCGGGACAATATCATTTTTTTCGATTATGTCAGCTCCGTGTATTAATAGTTTATGTACGGTTGATGACATGTAGTACCAGTCGTATAATTCCACGTACTTTTCTGCTGTTTTGCGAGCAAAATCTTTAAATTTGATGACATCGATCTTCTCACCAGATGTTATTGCTTGCAAAATAACAGCAAATCTTTTTATCAGGTTTTGATCCAACCCAGTAATAGCTGCAGTTTTATTGGGAAACTCGAAAAACTTCCTTGCGGTATTCCCGTCATTGGTAGTTCCCGAGCCTTGTTTTACTATATCAATTAACAGATTGAGCTCCTCTTTAAATTTATTTTGAATGTTTTTTTTTCTGTTTTGTAACATATCTTTATGCTCATTACTTCTTGCTGCCCACTGTTTGAAGTCAAGTCTGTACGCAATGTGTAACAGACATTCCATGCAATTTATACGGGCATGTAGGGATGATAGGCCAAATTCATATATGTCAGAACACACAGTTTTTGATGTTACAGCATCTAAGTGGTTCATTTCTGTTGGTTTTGCTAAGCACAGGTAGCATGATGCATTTGATCTAGCTTCAGAAAGGTACGTGCAGACTTTTGCGTCGATCATTGTCATCATTAGTTTATGAGTCACCCTGTTACTATTAATGCACTCTGTGGGGTTAAGGGCCTCAATTTCCTCATCCATTTTTCTTTTGTTATCAATGACAACTGCATGGCTTTCTTTTACAAAAGTGAACTGAACCGGACGACAATAAAAAGTTGAGCATGGTTTCGGGTTTGTCCATATAGTATTATCTCCATCTGTCAGTTTCAGTGGCACCAAGGAGGTCATGAAAATGCTTGAATCATCATGCTCGCCGTCCATTTTCTGCTTGTATCGGCTTTGATTGGAAGCACCATCAAATCCCCACTTCGATATCAGCTTTAACTGCTTATTTTCCACATTATCAGAAAGACTTTGAAGAATCCGCTTCACCGTGATGTCAAGTAAAGCTTGAAGTGTAATTCTAGCTGATGAATCCGTAACTGATACTGATTGATTAGGAGGGTAGCATGCAAGCTTAGTTTGTTGCAGTTTATAGTAGGATGGGTAAATATCCTTAGCACCTTCCCGAATGGCAGTCTCTCGCAACGTAATATATTGCCACTTTGAAAGCTTAAGTGAAAGAAGCAATCCAAGTGCTTTCTCTGGTGTAAATATTACTGTTTTCTTAATGCTTTCCTTGATTTTAACGGCAGCTTCTGGATTTTTGATCATATAATTGATTACAGATGCGATATCTTCATAACCTTCTTCTTTTAAACGTGCTGCAGCTGCATATGCCAATTCACAGGAATCCTCGCCTATGTGCTCACTAGATCTTCTCTTTTTCTGTTTGCTTCCCAGATCTTTGAATGGTTTTCGGGACCTTTTTGTCATTGTTCCAACAGTCGATGATGTCGAAGGTTCTGGAGAGACTGAGCGTGCTCTTTGGTATCTCATCAACAGTTGGTTCTTGATTTATTAAAGTTTGCACGCAACTCGGCCAATCAATATTTGCTTGCAACCACTCTCCGTACGTATTTCTAAACTTATCAAAGAATCGTTTAGATTTCTGCCACCTGTTTAAAGCAGCTCGCGTGAATCTCCGGCAAAATTCTTTGAGAGTTACTTGATCTTTGGCAGAAAGGCAATCGCCTATGCGGGACACAATTGCACTAAACAATACTTCATGATTAAATGAAGGACACTCACTTTTTAGAAGAACAAACAAATCTAAGTTGGTGATTAAACTTTCCATTCTAAGATTTTGTAGTCGCAAAGCAAATAGTTTTAGTGTTAGCAGTTACACGGTTGTGAACAATCTAAATTATGGAACAAAATTATAGCCCTTTTATTGTATAAAGTCAATAATTAGTTAACTACCCTCATTAAAGTTATAAAAGATATGATAATAAAAATTTATAATCGTCAAAAACATTTCGTAGAACTCATAGTAGAACTAATCAACATTAGCAAATCACATTAGCTCACTAATTATAAAAAGGTGAATGCAGTTCTTAGTTGGTATTGTTGCGAGATATTTCAAATCATTTAATCACTTAATAGGCTCATTAGAATCAGAAGACTACAACCATCATTCTAATTACTTAATTACTTGTCATCAGACTCATTAGATGACTACACAATATGTTATTTTGTATTTTGAACGTATGCAAGGTTTTAAAATTCCTTTTGTGTCGATATTATTATGTGTCCGGTTATGTTGTAATCATACTTTTAGGGTATGATCAATTAACAATTTCATTCCCCTATCTTTCTAAAAGAAGCGACAGCATGGGCACTTTGACACTGATATTCAACTATTTGGTATTGTTGGAAATCTTACAAGATCAACAAGATACTACACACCTCTGTCTAGTCCTTCAGGTCTATAGGGGTGATGCTATTTTATGTTAAGAGTTGTTAAAGCTCTGAATTCTTCAAGCACACACAACAAACACTAAAAGGAACGTTTAATATGTAAAAATAAATAAAAATATTTTGACGATTTTAAAAAAAAAGGCATCTACAACCATTATGTAACGTATGTCAAAAAATCATAAATAATTAGTACTAAAACCTCCTATAAGGATATTACGGTTATCGCTGCCGTTTCAGAGATATTTCGATTTTTCATACTAGCTCCATACAAAATTTTCGTAAAAAAATTATAATTCCTTCGTTTTTGTGCAGAATCAATTCTGGTGTCATTTTTGTATATTGTTATAACAAATAGAAGTGATATCCGGCACAAAAACTGGCACTTGCAAAATAAAATGCCTAAGTCTATGAAAGCCGTTTTTCAGCCCACCGTGTGCCGGCCGCACGCCTGTCTAAACCTTAAAATGCCTGTCAAATGCGGCAAACGCCTGTCATATGGTAACCCTAGTTGCGGGCAACTTAAATCTTAGATAATGTATGTAAAATACCTGAAATAAAAACTTTGTACCCTTATTTACGAAAATAGACCAGACCACGGAGTTCATATGAAGAATAAGTGCAGAAAGTTAAAAGTTTTATAATAACCTATAAACTTAAATTTAAATGAATGACCGAAGCGTTCTAGCGAGATACCAGGGCACCAGAATTCAAGGGCAACTGGAAGAGTTGGGTTTGTATATAAGTAGTAGAAGTCTGATAGTCTCTTAAATTCTCTCTTAAAGTCAAAAAATGACTCCTACGACTTTTGGCGAGCTGGGTCGGGCAAAGTGGTTTCCCGCCTCAAAATGAATAGCCGAATTTCGACCACTGAATGAAAACTTCAAAAGGTACTCGAAGTAAAATATAGGTAATCCATTATATGCTGTCAAAATAATGTATGTTTAATAATTACCCACACTTATGTCCAAGTTACACTTTCAAGTGTTTACATTTCTACAAGAGCTAAGTAAACAAGTGAAAAGAACGCTTATCATGTTTTAATTTTACCAAAAATTATTTATCGCTTGTTCAAATATTTTAGCTAGCTTATCTGATTCTGCTTAAAAGCTTAAAATGAGTGAAATTCGTTAGTTTTTCTCACCGATGTGTATTTTGCGAAAAAAGTAATATATTTATTTAATCTTGTTTACCTACTCATTTTTGAGGGATCGATTTTAAATGCAAATATGTTTCGTAATGTTCGTATAATTTCTCACGAAAAAAAAAGATGTAGATATCTAGTTCTACTGGACAACTTAATAAAAGGCTAATACAACATCTAATTTTATAGTTTAATCTAACACCGCACAGATCAAAATAAATAATTGATCCAAAATTAGATTTGTGTTGGCCAAGTTGACTGTTAATGAGTTTATTTTTAATGGATAAATTCAATGATACACTTTTTTAAATAAATTTAACATTAAGAATCGCAAAAGGAGTAATGAAAAAGTATCCGTGTACAACTAGGTGCAGTTTCTCTCCTACGCTATTTTAATTTATTTATTTAAATTAAAATAAAGCTGCCATTTTGAGTCCAATTTCCTGGACTAAATGTATCCGATATCTTTGGGTGGTCTCGATTCCGACTGAGCGATACCTGGAGATTATATCGAATCGATACTCGAGTGTCGATAACAAATCGAATGATTTTTTTCGTCGCTACTTTGGTTTTTGTAGGGCAATCTTCTTTTATATCTGATGCTGGAACAGTGCTTATGTAAATAAGTGCTTTTGAAATATGTGCATATATTATCATATAGGATTTTTATCAATTTAACGTGGTCTTATAAAGAGACATCATCGCCGCTTACGACACAACACAGTTTTCTTCTACAACAAATCTTCCCTGAGCTACATTAAATGGAAAACTTATCCCATCAAACTTAAGTTCGTAATTTCGCAAGTACACTTCCAACCCAAAAAAACGAACCGAATAAAAATTCTTCAAAATATTTCCTTCGTTTCCAAACACCTCATCACGTCTCCCAAAATGCTTTAATGCTCACTATCACAGCATCAGCAATACTTCTCCGAGACACGAGCAATATATTTGGTCTCTCCGTCACTTGATCGGTATCTCGCACTTTACCACCGGATCACTCAGATGCTTTTGTCGCCAATCAATCTTGTTTAAACTTATTTTGTTCTGATTTTTATTTTAAATTTTCGTCCATATGTCGACAGTCGGCACTTACACATAGGTGCAGCAGTCGGCTCAAAATATTTATGCAAACATATTCTTTGTTGATTATGAAATTCGTTTTAATAGCGCAGTTCGATAGTATGTAATCGTTGTTATTTGTTCATCATCTTTAAGTTACTATTTAATGCAGCATAACCGCGGGCTATACTGTATAAAATACAGATTTCTTTCGCAATCTCACAACAAATCTAATGGCAGCTTTTATCAAGATCTGTCTAATATTCTGATTTTTTATTGCAAATCTCTGTTGTGACCCAGATGGCCTTTTATAGACTTGTATAATGACTGCCATAGTCATAGCGTTGCTGCAATTAATCAGACGAATTAAATGTATTTCATTTTTGAGTTGTAACTTCATAAAGAAAAAGCTGTTATTTATTTTATTTTGTCGTTACATTTTCTTACAATGGGTATAAAGCATAGTCTTCTTGCATATAAACTTTATACAACCACTCGATTAGATCCGGTAGACTAAATTTATCCTTATATCACCTACAATAAGATTAAAATACCTATTAGAATGTGTAACATCTCTCATGAATTCTAAGAAATAACTACCGCAAGCGCAGCCCAGCTAACGTACATATCATACCAAGCTAATGTGATGTTTTCTTTTCCTCAGGTTTCGTGTCGTGTTCGCCCTCGCCATGCAAAAATGGCGGAACTTGCCTGTCAACGCCGAGAGGAGAATATTTTTGCAAGTAAGTGTATAAATTTATTAGCGTCACGTATTACTTTTGCGTAAAAACAACTGTAAGCTTTATTTTGAGTGTTTGTTTGTAAGTTGAGACTTAGGTAAAGTACTATGCGTTTGAAATAGAAATAATACTGTTTGTAACTAGAGTCGCGATAAGCATTTACCAGAATTGTATATTCTAGACTTCATGTAACATTGTCAGCTTATAACGTTTTCACTACTGGGACACGGTTCTCCTTTCTATGAGTGAGGTACGGTCGCAGACTGGAATTGTCACTAACAAATATGTCGAGTAAATGAGTTTTCTTTATTGCACAATACAATTTTTATTGCACACATTATAAAACAAATTGAAGTGTTCTATTTTTATTGGCAAATCGGGTGATAATATTTGGAAAGTCTTAAAATTGCGGTATACTATTTACAACTCCCTAGTAAAGCCACATCTACTTAATTTAATCGAAATTTGGGGCAGTGCTGCTAAAACAAAATTATCAGAACTTCAAACTACCCAAAATAAAATCATAAAAATAATATTCAACTACCCATATCTAACATCTACCAGCAAAATTTATCAAGACACAAAAATAATGAACATAAAACAACTTTATATTTACAACACATGCATTTTCATCAGAAATATTCTTAACAAAAGCATTCACTCAAACACAACACTCACTCAATATAAACAAGTTAGTCAACGCAGTACACGGCGAGCAAGCTTGCTAGTTTTACCAAAAACAAGAACAAACTATGGCAAAAAAATGCTAACTTTTGAAGGAGCACAGCTTTAGAACAAATTACCGTCCTCTATAAGAAATGTACACTCTTACAATGCATTCAAAACTCAACTTAGCCAGCACATCATTGCGGATCGATCACTTCTGGAGAAATGAATGCATTGGATGGGTAACTACTATATTGTAATACTGATAACGAACATATTGTAATATATATTTTTAGTATTGTTCTCAAGTAAGTGACTTATGTCTTTATTGGGAATAAAGTTTCTTTAAACCGAAAGTCTTATTTTACAATAATTTATAAGATTTTTTAGGGAATGAATTAGCCGTTTTCCACCAAGTAGGTCCTCATTATCGGTCCTTGGACATGCCGATTTCGTCACGATCTTTTTTCTTCACCAGTGGTGATGATCAAATTACATAAATGAATGTGTCTGCCTGAAACTACAGGGCCACCACTGCTCTTAGGCTTAGCGTAGACCTCACTCAGTCTAAATTTACTACCACTACCGAATCGAATAAGGCATCCCTTTCATTTTTCTTCCACTCAAGGAAAGCCCTAATCACTTTTCAGTTATTGAAAGATAACTTGTCAAAAACATCATCTTTACAATCAAATTTACAAGCCCTGAACAAAAAAAACGTTACTAAACTCGAAAATTGATATACCATCCATATGCCATAAAACCGTTAGAATTATTATTTCCCCGTGCCCCATAGATACCCATATACACGCACACGCCCATACGTGAGCTTCATATTTGTGTGCGTAATTGTCGTGTGCGCTTGCGCATGTGTGTGTCTCGATCAACGGACAGATGTGCAAGCCCTTGGAACTCAAGTGGATCCTTAATTGCGTTAAAAAATATATTGCTGTAATGAATTTGTTGGGTTCCTCAAAATAAATCATGTGTTTGAATGCTTAGGGAAGTAGTTTAAGCTTTTGTTAATAGTATTTTGTGGGCATAAAATTCGGTGTTTCGTAAAAATTGTGGTTTATCCTTTTTTATTTTTTTACTAATCAAATAATATAATTTAGAGAGAAAATAACAAGGCTACTATTTTAAAAGTTATTTCGCCACTAAAATCTGTGACATCAAAGAAGATATTAAGTATGGATACAGTGTTGATTAGAATCTGGTTTTTGTCTGTCTTTCTGTTTGTCCGGGCATATCCAAGCATGAACCGTTGATAATGGGACGGGAAAGAGATTTACACGGGAAAAAGTACTATCGCGAATAAAGACACAGGCGCAGCTAGTATTCCATAAAATATTTATTTGTCTTAAAGTTCCGCTTAGTAACGCATTATTCCGTCCTGTATCATATTCAGACCTCACAAATATTCTATAATAGCATGTGCAGAACCCTAAAACACTTTAGTTTCAAAGCTAATGGCTTTCAATCGCGTCGATTGATATGTGACGTTGGGCCAATATATTGCAGTTGGCCACTTTTCGATGATCGGCCAATAAAACTTATTGTGGTTGTTTTTTCCTTAAATTGCTTTTAGCTTAATTTTGAAGACGGTCATTAATATTGGATCAAGGATTTAAGAGACGTTAAAAGCACAAGAATCGTTCTTAATGAACTCATTTTGCTAACCTTTTTTGTCTGTGTTGGACAAAGGACTCCCTCATAGTTTTCCACTCTTCCCGGTGATATTCTCTGGCCAATCCGTCATGAACACTTCTAAGTTGACACGTCAGCGTTGCCTAGGCCTTCGTCGGCGACGATGCACGTCCTATGGCTGCCACTGCTAACGACTGGCCCATCGGTCCTGATGGATTCTACATGTATGACCTATCTAATCCCACTTTCTGGTCTGGTAGCCTTAGAGCCCATTTCCGCGACTCCTGTTTAAAATAAATATGTGCAAATACATCCAACAAATCGAACTGGGCCCGTGGTGAATTACGGCCCATTCCCCCTCATAACGAGGAAGCCTGTGTCCCAACAGTGGGAACGTTATAGACTGATTATGTGATGTGATGTGCAAATGATGCTATAGTTTACCATGATATTTATATTTTTTTTTAAAGTTTGACCTTGGTATTTTAATTTAGACATTTTTTTGACATTTGTATTTTAATTTAGACTTTTTTTTTGTCATTTGTATTTTAATTAAAGCTTTTGTATTTTAATTTTGACATGATCACATTTATTGTGTTTAGACTGATATATTTTAATTGATTTGATTGCTATTAATTCACATTGACATGATTATTATAGAGTTAATTTCTCCTGTATTTAAATGTTTGCATGCCTTTTGAGGTAGATTGTACAAGGATCTAAACAATTTTGTCAACATTTTTTTATTTATGTACCTACTTTCGGAGCAAATAAAGCAATATTCTATTCTATTCGACTTAGTGGATTAAGGACAACGGAAAAGTCAGCAAAAGATTCCATTAAAAATTCTTGCTTATGTATTTAAGCTAATAAATAAGATTTAACGTCTTGCTTCAACAGAAAATTCTGATAACCCTACATTTGAAATGGTTTCCGAGGACAATGACAATGCGCTCGCGCCGAGAGTAAGTCTCGCTTGTCCGCAAATATTATGACACGCCTTCCCATAACTTGACAGAAATGACGCTGCAATAACACACACTTCAGATACAAACGAAAAGGCAACCCGCCTTTTCGTTCCCCTCAAGCATTTTAAATATGAGTGTTCGTTAAAATCTCTTTCATTTACCCACAGATGTTTGTTTAAAATACCTTTCGATATCGATTTTCTGTTATTTTGGTTTGGGTTTGGAAATCGCGATTTAATGGTAGCCAAATGTCAATAACTAGCAACCCGGCCCGGCTTCGCATGTCTCATTCTGCTAATCCGCACAATATACTAAAACCTTCGTCATGAATCACTATCACTATATATTACTGAAGATCCGGAGTAAGGATATGTAGAATTTACGGTTGGAATTTAAATCTCATAACGAATATCATTGTAACTACGTATTCGTGGTAATGCCTGCTGAAATCTAGTCTCATTTAATTTATCTATTAGAAACAAAATTATCTATCTTGTGCATTGTAAAATTATGCACCTTTGTTTAAACCTGTTGCGATATAATCTCTGGGTCTAGACATATCCAGTCATGTAACATGACGAAATGGAGACGAAATACTGACTGATAATAATCTCCATGTTTGATGAGTAGTTCGTAGAAATTGTTAGAACATGTTCATCTTCTGGCTAGTTAGATGTTCGTACTACTTCTTACTGAATTTAATTTACACAATGAAGATGGTGTTTTTATTTATTTATGATACTTCATTGTACACCTTAAGCCCGATTTACACTTCAACAAGTACAGTAGCGAGTTAACTTGCGTCATCGGCGAGTTAAGTTGTTATTGTTGTTTGAACGGCAAAAGCGATTTAAGTAGTAAGTTGTTGATTAAGTTGAGTTAAATAGATCGCGATCCTATTTTTCGGCGAGTCCAGTGCGAAGTAGCCCCCTCTCTCGCGTCTCCCGCACCCCTCCAACTTAACTGGCTGGCATGTAGACGGGCGAGTTTAGTAAAGTCCATAAATTTGTAGGTTACAGGTAGGTTGAGGGGGGAGTTGAGGGGGGAGTTGCGGGTCGAGTTGCGGGTCGAGTTGCGGGTCCAGTTGCGGGTCGAGTTGCGGGTCGAGTTGCGGGTCCAGTTGCGGGTCGAGTTGCGGGTCGAGTTGCGGGATGAGTTGAGGGGCGTCTCGTGGGGAGTTGAGGTAAAGAGAGAGAGAGAGAGGCAACGGTATACCTTTGAAATTTCGTAAGTTTTTGAAGGTTTCACTTCTACCACGTGTGAATTGCACACATGTTTTTTTTTTACAATTCCTTCACTAATTAATCGAAAGGAACTTCGGTCCATCCGGGTGTCCCTTGACACCTCTCAAGTTTTTTATTTTCTTTTTTTCTTCTCGGGCAACTTATGACTACTCACTCGCCTACGTTTGGACGCTACTTACAACTTACTACTTATTACTTAACTGTCTGAGTTCTTAACTGGCTACTGTACTTGTTGAAGTGTAAATCGGGCTTTACAATATTTTAATGATTAATTCATTCAAAAAAGGCACACCAATGACTTATTTACAACAGAATGCTAATATGATAAATGAGAAACTTACTATGTCTGTCTGTTATGCTTTCACGCAGGGGCGGATCTACCTATGGGCTATTTGGGCTGCAGCCCAGGGCCCCGTGGATATAAGGGGCCCCCTGCCTGTGCTCATTAAAAACATAGATGATAGTTTTTAATATATATATATAAATATATATAATAAATCGGAAATAATTATGTAAAATTAACATAATATTGGCAGCGCCATAATCGATCAATCCGACGACTATCGAGAACGAAGCAGGGAATTCTCTTGTCGCTTATCATTATCAATGATCAGGTATTCAGTATTTTTAGCTAGAGAGGGCATTTTGTTACAAGGAACTACCCGCAGCGCAATTGCGTCGGGTGGTACCGCCGCAATTTTGTTCTTGTCGTCTAAATACAAATTCAGTGTTTAATTGTCACAACTGTGTGTAAGTATGGGTATTTCGTGTGCTATTAAGCGATAAGTAATTTATCCTAATTAAATTCAAATTATTTCTAAAACGTAACAAAGATTATATTGAGGACAAAAAGGCTTGGGAATGAGCTGCTCCAATGATATACTTACTTATGTGGGCTTTTTAATATATTTTGCTGAATTAATGATTGACTTTGCACTGCGGGTAGTTGTAGTAAACACCGGTCTCATCTACCTTAACTTAAAACACAAAAAAATACATGTACCTAAAAGTGTTATTTATAACCAATTTACAAATAAATATTTCATTTCATTTCAGTTATAAATATCAGACTTGAACCTTGAATTATGAAAAGATCCTACAATGCTCTTAATTTAGGAAATCTATACTAATATTATAGAGCAGAAAAGATTGTTTGAACGCGCTAATCTTCGAAAGTACTGGGTGGATTAAGATAAAATTTGGTATGGAAGTAGCTTGAAGCTTGAGGAGGGTTATAGGCTACCCGACTGCTATGAATATGTTTTAAATATTTGATTTTAATAACAGGGCTGGGCTGCCGTACCGTATGGCAAAACAGCCATTTCATTTCAAACCATATACTGTCCTCTCATACCTAATTAACCTGTATTATGGATACATTAATTTATATTTAAAAATTATATTTTTAAAAGAGTAACTGTGGAGTTTCTTGTCTGTTCTTCTCCATAGAAAACAACCATTTTCGAACCGTGCACAAACTTTTGACGTTTTGTAAGTACCCAACTACCCATGTAGGCCTATGTGAAATAAATATTTTGAGTTTGATAATAATATTTTTAGGGGTCCGTACCCAAAGGGTAAAACGGGACCCTATTATTAAGACTCCGCTGTCTATCCGTCTGTCACCGGGCTGTATCTCATGAACCGTGATAGTTAAACAGTTGAAATTTTCACAGATGATATATTTCTGTTGCCGCTTTATCAACAAATACTATACACAGAATAAAATAAATATTTAAGGGCTCCCATACTACCAACGGGTCTTTTTTGCTCAATTTTGATAACGGCAACACTTGAAATATTCACAGAATATTTAGTTACATATTCACTTTAAAAATAAATAATTCAATTAAAATAAAACAAATATTTAAAGGGGGGCTCCCATTCAACAGGCATGATCTTTTTTGCCGTTTTTATAGATAATGGTACGGAAATCTTCGTGCACGAGTCCGACTTGCACTTGGCCGGTTTTATTGCTAAGAATTCTAATTTCAAATTAATTTTATTTAAAAACATGGAATTCTTATTTCAAAGTTTGTCATAACGTAGACGTACATAAAAAATATTCAAATGCAATGAATACAGAACGCTAATCATTAGATAGCGTTCTGTATTCATTGCATTTGAATATTTTTCGTCATCACGGGTACGTTAAAAATGCCACCTTTATTTGCAGATTAACTGTCTATAACAACTAAACAAAATAAAAGCAATAAGTGACATTATTAAACCATAATCGAGTAACAACTCCCTTCAGACTGTTCCTGATTGTATATTTTTAAGCGTTTTTCTGATCAAATTCGAAAATTCGAGTAATTATGGAATATGAGTACCGTCGTGGCAGCAAAGCCTCGTTGTCGTCGCTGATGTCGCATGCCGCTTGTACCTACGACCCGCAACACCAGCGACGACAACGAGGCTTTGCTGCCACGACGTTTACGGAACGAACACAACTAATGAATGCACCACCCGTTATTAGTTTTTCGCTTCCGATCTGGAAATTTCGACATGAAAAATGAACGCCGTGGTCGTTCAAAAACTTTGGTCGATAATGACGAATTAAAGACGATTGTGGGAGTTGGTGATACTCAATTCACGGCTGAATTAGCAGCAGCTTTCGACGCTAGCATCAAATCAATATTGGTTCACTTGCGTAAAATTGGCAAGGTAATAAAGCTTGACGTCTGCCCCACGAATTCAGTGCCCATCAGCACGAATGATGCATCGAGACGTAACTTGCACTGCTCAACAGGCACACAAACGAAAAAATTTTGTTGCTTGCGATAAAAAATGGATCCTGTTCGACAATCGCAAGCGCTCAGTAAATTGGTTAGATCCTGGTTTAGCATCTAAACAATTCCCTAAACGAAAACTGACCCCTAGAAATGTGATGGTTTGATGAAAGGTGATATTTAGTTGTCTAACCCCGGTGTAACTCATCCCAGCTTCTTACCAAACAGGGTGAGAATTACTGCAGAACTGAACACAATGATGGAGAAGCTCACACAGTTCCAACCAGCTCTGTTCAATCGCTCGGCTCCGCTGCTCCTGCACTAACTTATACTACGCAGCAGACGGTCTACAAGTTAAAAGAGCTGGGCTTGGAAGTTCTCCGCCATCCGTCGTACTAACTAGACTTTGCACCTGCAGATTTCTATTTTGACCTGAATTTGGATAATTTCTTGGCGGGAAAAAAATCAACACCCGAGATGCAGTAAAATGCCTTTGAAGAATTTGTTTCTTCCCGTCCAACTGATTTCTCCAAGAAGGGCATCATTATAAGCTACCACTGAGTTGGAAATGATGCATCTATGGCATGGGTGTCTACTTTGATTAATAGAAATAAAAATATAGAAAAAAATACGTTAACTTATTTCATGAAAAACGACAGTTTCACTGGTATGGATCTAATATATTCAGATGAACACCTGACGTAAGGAAGAAGTAATCTTATTTTTGAAAATAAAGTAGTTCATGTTTTTTCCAATTGCTATACCATCTTAAATATTAATTATTTTGACATTAATAATCTAGCTGTGAAGCGGAGCGCTCTTTCACCAAGATGTCGTATATCGAAAATAAATATACGACAAAAAAGTTGAACGAGTGACTGTCTAAATCATTTGTCAATTCTTTCCATATATTATGATTTAATAAAGGATTAGTGATGAGCAAATAACTGTTTGTACTTATATAAATTACTATACTAGCACTTAATACAGGCCTGATTCTTCCATCTCCCTTTCACTACTGATCTACCAGACGTACTGCAGGGTACCATCCTCATTTGGTCAATATACCATCTTGTCACACTAAGCGATTCTCCTCTACATTTATTGTGCGCACGGCCAAGGTTTGGAACTCTTTGCTGGCTTCTGTGTTCCTTTCCACATATGACGTCTGCAGCCTTGAAAGTAAGAGTGAACAGGCAACATCTGTGCTCTGTCGTTCTATAGTAGACCTCATCTGTCGTTTAGGCGTGATCGAGGTCAAGAGCGGGCTCATCAGTAATAAAAAAGTATATAAATACGAACTCTTAATAAATAAATTCAATTTAATCCATTTTAATCTTGTACCTTATTTTCATGAAAAAAAAAATAGAAAGCAGTTTCTTGACAAAATGACAATTATTTGAATAATTAAGGGGGCCCCGAGCAGTTGTAGCCCAGGGCCCCACAAATTCACGATCCGCCCCTGCTTTCACGTCTAAACAACTTTACCGTTTTTTGTTGTAATTTTGTGCAGAGTTATGGAGAAGAAGGTTAAATTTTTGCTGAAAAATTGCAGATAACGCGGGCTAAGCCGCGGGCAGGAGGTCGTTTACCAAAGTTCCGTACGTCTTTGTAAGAAGAACAGCAAAGGTACCAGTTATAGGGGAGTTTACAATCGCAGGTAATTCTTACCTTACCGTGGTACGGCACAGTCCCGAGGTAATAAATAGTGGTCCGCTATCAGATGGCCATATATGTCATGTTATGTGCAGGGATTCACACTAGATCCCGTACTAGAGGTTCCAAGCGAGAACGACGCGACAAGTGAACTCGATAGTGACTATAGTTGTAGCTGTTTTTATATCAGGTTTAATGATTCTGAGTTTGCCAATATGTGTGATGTAAAATTGTATTGATACAATGCAGTTATGTTTTTAGTATAGGAATACTACAAATATTTATTTATTTATTTTATTTTCATGTACATGGTACATGGGCGGAATTAAGGCATACGCTACCAGTCAACCTTTGGGTTTGTGTAGCTTTGAGGAATGTCTCTGAATGCAAAGCATACTTTAACTTCTTTCATACTCGTCTCATACAACATAATATATTATTAAGTGGTTTTCTTTGTAGAATTCGCTCTCATGATATTGTCACTTAAAAAAACTTATAGTAGGGGCTATGGCGCGGCAGATCCCTTTGTTTTGTGCTCATTAAAACGGCTGCTTTTATGGTGATAATGGCAACTGCTATGACCATAAGGTCTGGCGGAAGTTGTAACCGCTATCAAATACATATTTGTATCTCCTTATCCATAGCTTTGCTCAGTTTGATGCTATTCGTACAGATAATTTCTGTGCAACTTTTATAAGAACTGTAATCTATAATTCTACACTTATACTATAAAGCAGGAAGTTTTGATTTTATGTTTGTTTGTAGTGATATAGCACTACCTACTTTAATTAACAAATAAAAACGACGGGTTGCACTCCGGGAGTGCCGGCAGAAGTGAAAACTTGAATATTAACGTTGTGCATTTTTGATATTTTGGAATGGTTAGGGAATAATTTTGCACGAATTGCTTTAATTATCAGTATAAAAGTACTATCATTTATGTGGTAGAATACAATATTTATTTATTGCGCTATCGTACACAAACATGACAATTTATATTACATTAAAAAGTTTGCGCAGGCATACATTTTCGCCGCGCCGTAGAAAGAGAGGGGGATACTTCCTCTCCTACGCCGCGCCGGCTGTCTACTCTCCGTCCGTCTTACGAATTTTCGATCAGGTCACGTGTCCTGACGCGAGTTTAACATTTTTTACCCATTACAAAATAGTGCACAACGCCGCTAAAGAAGTTTTCACTTCAAAAAGTTTTCACGCGAGCTAAACCGCGGGTGAGAAGAGAAGATTGTGCTATAATATGAGTTTGTTGAATACAAGGCAAATAATTTACAGTTTGGTGAATATGTGCCACCGCCGTTTTCTCCGTAAATTTAAACTAGACGAGACACATACCCTAACACGGATAAAATCAGAGGTTAAATTCTCTTTTAAAGTCCTTACAATCCTTTTTCAGTTCTTGTTAAATCTGTTATCTTAAACGTTATGGTTACTCTGCTCTAACTATTGTTTGGACTTCAAAAATACCTCTGTATCTGCCGAGGCTGCGGGTTCTAACGAGTTACCGCGGCCACGGACGAATGGGCAACTTAAGGACCAGGATGGGTTATTAATAAGTAAAAGTCTGAAACTCTTCTGCTCCGCCATAAGCGGAAAAACACCAAAAAAACCTATGTTTTTGGGTGATTTAATCTTTGAAACTCGAGTGAAAAATTCTTCAGCTTGGATTCAGTTGAACATGACTCATTAAGTTTTTGACTCACAGGAAATTCCAAGTTAGTACTCCCTACATTACAATCATTACCAAAAAAAGATTCGACACGTTTCTTTAGCTTTACAAAAGTGACCATAAGTATGAAATGTACTTTTGGAAGATGCACAGATAATAGATAACAATTGTCCACTCGCCTCGTCTAGACGGCTAATGGAGGTGGGCGGTTGGCCCGAATCCGCTTATGTCATGCGCGCGCGCTCCCAAGATGAACCGATCTATGGGCAAGATCTGCTTTGAGATTATTTGTTGTCGGAATCACTTTTTTTGTGGGTACCTAAAAATAAATTGAGATTTATCCTAATATGTTTTGTACGTTTTCAAATCAAAGGTTTTTAAGTTCAATAAAAAATATGTGGGTTTAAATTCAATGCATCCATTTAACAAAATAGTGGAAAATATAAAACAATTTTTAAACGTGGCTACAATTGTGAAAATGACTTGTATATTATCTGACCTACAAGAGAGGGTGAGTCCCCCTCCCTAACGTTCTAAATACAAATGAAAGTTTGAATGGATGACCCTTACACGTGTACCCATCTCAAAATGTCATTAAAAATCATTAATTATCAAATTCAAAAGCATTTATGATATCAAATTCACCTTTCATAGCTTTTATTACAAACATTTACAATGATTATGGCCCCAAATGGTAGGTGTAATCAAAATTATTCGAAATCAATTTGGATACATCACTATTAGTGACTATAACAATTACGATTATTCGGTTTTGTATCAAAGAGATAATGGGTTATTTTAAGCAACAAGAAGACTATGTATGCATCCATTATATTATTTGTATTCTTTTTAGTTCGATAGAAAATGTATATGTATGTCAATAATTATATACAAAACTGTGTGTCCCTGAAAATAATGTCATAGGCTTCTATTGTCTATCAGTGTGAAACTATTACAAGAATATGTCTGTAGTATATAGTGTATATCTTTAGTTAGACAAACGTGGGGGTGATTTTAGTCAATTAGAGTCTAACCACTTTACTCAGGCCCGAACACGTCTTTGAAGATTTCCACATAAAAAGACAAATGTATATTTTCGTCACACCATCACGAAATGGACACACTACTATTTGTGCATGAGAAATAACTGCAACAATTATTTCACACAGTAAAACAAAACTACGATTACTTTAACCTAAAAGTACCGAATTCTGACATTACAACTACACGGGATTGAACTCACGTCCCTTGCTCGGACATGCTCACGAAAACGTTATTTGTGATGCAATACGTTAGATTGGGTACTTGTAGCTATTACTAGATGACTAATCTCAGTTCGCACCAGTAGGAGGTCAAGATATTGTAGAATGTGTAATGTGACGTGTGATTACGGTTGTTTCCCGACGAGGGGTAAGTAGGCAAAGTGAAAAATTACCGTTGATCCATATAAAACTTCTGAAGTACCCGTATTCCGTTCTTGTAGTAGTCGTAGAGAAAAGTTAGTACTTTAACGTAATAAAAATACCTACCACTTAAATTTAGCGTTTTGAGAAATTTGATTTAATTAATTTCTACGCCAATACTTTATTATGTGGATTGTAAGTATTACAAAATTTTACACCACAAAAAACGTGAGAAGTTTCAAATTAATTAGACTTCGTTATGTGTAGCTTTATTATTTCACATACATGTTTAACGACGTATTTTCATGCTAATCCGAGTCAATTAGTTTGTGACACCCAATAAAGATCAACCAACCTCTTTCTCTAATTCCCAATTTACGAATGCACAAATAATATTTCTTAACACACACGATAAAACTGCCCAGATCCAGTTTTACAGTATGCATTATGTATTTTACATACGTCGTGAGGTATAAGGTTTTATGATACTGTGATACTGAATTACAAAATGTAATAATAGATGATGGTATAAAAGTCTATGCATATGTAAAAATATGTTAAAGGAAGCCTGTGGGCGAGCTTTTGCGGAGAGATACCTGGCTCAAAATGCCACATGCTGTTATGCCGGGTACCTCTGTATAACGTTTAGTTATAGTAAGGTTGGACGACATAACCCCTCCTTCACTTTTTGATGAATATTATCGAACAGTGAAATAATAAGGAGAGGTTATCCCGTCTTTCTGGGGTTGCCGGAATGTTCTTCCTAACAAGAATAAAAAAAATTGGCCAAGTGCGAGTCGGACTCGCCCATGAAGGGTTCCGTAGTAACTATAATATATATAATATACTTAATATAATATATGAAAAAAAAAAAACAAAAAACCTTACAAATTTCTTAAAACTAGCTTATTTACAATTTTTACAACTACGCCAAATAACTTTGTTTTTCATAGTATTTGTATGAATTACAAAGTTATATTTGCGGTTTTATAAAATATACTGTATCTCAAAAACTGCTGACTCGATCTCGTTCAAACCAATTTTGGTTGAAAGTTTACATTAGGATCTACAACATATGGTTTTTTTAGATTTATCACTTCATTATTATCAGGGGCGTGCACAGGATTATGACAGGGTATGCGGCGGAGTAATCAGTCACAAAAACATTGCCTTTTATAGAATTTTAGCATAGCCACAGCCACGCATCGCCACCATGCTACGATGCGTGGCTGTGGCTATGCTAAAATTCTATAAAAGGCAATGTTTTTGTGACTGATTACTCCGCCGCATACCCTGTCATAATCCTGTGCACGCGCATGATTATTATAGAAGTTAGAGGGGGGGGACACACATTTTACCACTTTGGAAGCGTATATCTTTTAAAGGATTAACTTTATGAAAAAGTCATTTTAGAAACCTTAATGTCATTTTTAAAGACCTGTCTATAAATACCACACACGTATAGGTTTCATGAAAGAAAATATTTTCAGTTTCAGTTCCATGTATGGGGAGCTCCCTTTATTTAATTTTTTTTTTTTAAATTTTCTCTTAAAATCGGAAAGCGGTTCACAGAATACATCTACCTACCAAGTTTTACATGTATAGTCCTAATAGTTTCGGAATAAAATGGCTGTGACATACGGACGGACGGACAGACAGACAAACGGACAGACATGTCGAAACTATAAGGGTTCCGTTTTTTGCCATTCGGCTACGGAACCCTAAAAACAAGATGTTTACCACGGTCCAAAAAACATTGGCTACTGCTTGGGTTTTTAGTCAGTACAAGTCTGACTCTCCGTTCCGCTCCACCCAGAAAGAGGAGGAGAAAAATGATGACATCCCACGAAAAAAAAAATGTTGTGTTAATTCTAATTTAGATTAAAACAAATACGAAACATTCTCATTATCAGGACATAAAACGGATTTTAGACGTCTAATTGCGTCTAATAAGTAATATTAAACGTAGAGAAGCGAGGATTTAATCCAGCATTCTGCACAAAGGCAATAGCTATGAAGTTTGAATATTGAACGATATCTTCGCTACTTACGTCACTACACACAGATGTGTCTTATTAGACACAGTAGTTAAAAAAGTTCACACGAACAGTTACGAAATAAGAAGCCGAGAAGTATTGCAAAGTTATGCAATGTTGGTTTAGAAGAGGCTAATATGTTTTGACTTTTATGTGTGTTGCTATTTCACTGACAATATTGCGAATACTATTGTCAAGACACTGTCTTTTGTTTTGACATTAGTTCTGTTTTGCATAACAATTATTAGTTTATACTTTTGTTGTTTGCTGCTGGGCTTATGTTTTTCAAGTTGGTTGGTCAAAACAAACACTACAACTTTACTGTCCAAATAGTATTTTATTGCTCAGCATGGGGGATCCAATAGATTCGTACTTTGGAGGCATTGACACAAGATTGCCACAGTCAAAATTGATTCCACAATCCGTTAGCATCAACAAAAAATCCGATCTGACATCAAAGTTTAGTAACTTGATCCAAAAAAAAAATTACATGACACGCCACATGTATGATATCAAAATTCAAAAGTACTCGATTAACAATGAACTTTATTCTAGTCCTCAAATATTCCTTCCCCCATCTACACTGTCAAGGTTCGGCCCATTTCCGCAGTTACACAACAGTACCATTAGTACTAAATGAGTTTATAATAAAGGATTCCACAGGGAACTATCTTGGGCCCTCTCTTGTGCCACTAAGAAATGCATTAGTTTAATTGTAGACCCACATCGAGCTCTCGTTACACTGCATTGGGATAAAAAAGAGCTTTTTAGAGTTCGGTGTAAATGGGCTATTGGTTCTGACTTTGGTAATGGTTTTTGTTCGAGGAACTTACGTGATCTATTTAAGTTTGTCCTTTCTTTTTTAGGTGATTCCTATTTTGAAATTTTTATTTGTTGGTGTATTAGTACCTCTTTATAAGTCGGTAACATATCGTAAAAGAGTACTTATTAAACACAGCGCATGAGTATATTGACGTGCAGCTGATTATACTTAATCTTCGTCTTCATGTAGGTAAAGCTTATTTTCGACCACATTTACCTACATGTTTTTCTTAATATTTACAAGTCGTGTTTTTCTCTCAACATAAACGACACCTGCCTAAATAAATTTCTCAAAAGTTACGGAACCAGTTTCCTATGTACGACTTTCGGGCAAGCGACCACGATCATGCGACTATTTCTCGGTTTGTTTGACTTAGTTGAAGGAAGATAATAGCGACGACTTCCTCAAATTCGTTTCGAGATGACTCGCCTAAGAGCGTGAGAAATATAATGATACTTTTAGAATTGTTTTTTGAAGCCAGTGTGAAGTCTTATCATGCCAACCTATTTGGTTACATGTTTTTATCAAATAAATCTATACTAATATTATAAAGCGGAAAAGTTTGTTTGTTTGTTTGTTTGTTTGTTTGTTTGCTTGAACGCGCTAATCTTCGGAAGTACAGAGTGGATTTCAAAAATTCTTTCTGATTATGATAAGCAGTTTCATGAGGAAGGCTATAGGCTATCTAACATTACGTTACTCCTCTCGGTTTTCCTAAAATAAAGGTATTGGTGAAGTAAGTCGGAAGAAAATATGCCGCTAAATTACTATAATCGCGTGAGCTGGCGAAATGCTGAGATATACGTAAAGATCATGTACTACAAAAACGTAGGGTTTATGTAGATCTAAAAAAAAGTCCGGGGTACTACATATCTAACTTTTATAAATAATCCAGAATAAGGCAAATTATGTTAAGAAAATATTTAAAAAATAAGGCATGACTTTGTAGTATTATTATGATGCAGCCATATTAATATTTGCGTTCGAAAGTAACTTCATCATCAAGACAATTTTATGAAGATTATCTTTGCCTTTTACAGTATATAATTTGGACTTATAGTTTAGGAGAAAATATAAAATTAAAATTATTCAACAACGCTATTCACCGAAATGGCCGCGGCGGCCCGCGGATGCACGACGCGTCGAGCATGACTCGCGTACTCTACCACTCCGCGATAGATACCGTACTGATAGTGAACCTTATCTTTGTTTCATTTCGACTTCTTGGCTAAGAGACTTCCTATGTAAAATTGTTTCAGCTTCTTTTACGTCAGATGTGTATTTTTGTATCTATAGGTACATTTGAATATTTATATTTTACTTTCTCTTTAGTTGAATAAGTAATTTTGATAGGGTGTTGTTTTGTTCATCCCATTTTTTTTATGTCATCGTTCAGTTTAAAGGTATGTTGTAACGAGATACCGCGGCCCCGGAAGGCAAGGGCAGCTGAAGTAACTGGGTGAGCTTATAGTCAGTAGAAGTCTGACAGTCCTTCTCGCTCCACTTAGAGCGATAGAAGTCATTCGATGATTTTCCCACCCGAAAAAAGGGGTCAGACATTCAACGTTGGCATTGTTTTAAAGCGATGTTGTTAGGATTCCTTAGCCGAATAGCAAAAAAACGGAACCCTTATACTATTCATCATATCTATCTTGCCGTCTTTCCGTATGTCACAGTCATTTTATTCTGAAACTATTAAGACTACTGAGTTGAAACTTGATATATAGATGTATTCTGCAAACCGCTTTCCGATTTTATACAAAAATAATGTGAGAAAAACATTAAGCGGAGGCTCCCCATACATGGAACTAGAACTAAAAATTTTTTTACATCAAGCCTGTACGCCTATGCGGGTGTCGGCGTCTATAGATAGATCTTTAAAAATGATATTGAGGTTCATATAATCATTTTTGTCAAAGTCAATCGTTTGAAAGATTAATACAAACATCTATGCTAGCAAGCATACCTACGGAATTCTTCATGGGCGAGTCAATTGAAAGATATACGCTTCCAAAGTGGTAAAATGTGTTTCACCCCCCACCCCCCTCTTACTTTTATAATAATGGAGTCAAAAACCAAAACAAAATATATGCTATAGATCTTAATAAAAATTTCAATTAAAATTGGTTTGAACGAGATCGGGTCAGCAGTTTTTGAGATATAGCACATTTTATAAAACCGCAAATATTACTTTGTGTTTCATACAAACACTATGAAAATCAAAATTATTTGGCGTAGTTACTACGGAACACTTCATGGGCGAGTCTGACTCGCAGTTGGCCAATTTTTAGGGTTCCGTAGTCAACAAGGAACCCTTATAATTTCGCCATGTCCGTCTGTCTGTCCGCGGTATAGCTCAAAAACTATTGGTACTAGAAAGTTGTACTTTAGCATGAGTATACACGTTAATAACGCCAAAAAAGTGGTAAAATAAAATTTTGAAAAAAACAATTATTTAGGGTACCTCCCATACATGTAAAGTGGGATGATAATTTTTTTTTCGTTCTTCCCATTGTGTGGGATATCGTTGGATAGGTCTTTCAAAAATATTAGGGGTTTGGTAAGACTGTTTTTTGATTAAGTAAACCGTTCGTGACTTATCAAGCTTTAAAGTACCAATTTTCGTTAGAGTCAAGTGTCCCCCCCCTCTATCAACTAAACGGTTATAGTTAGAAATTCAAATGTCACGGCAGTAGTACCTATCTATAACGAAATTTAAAGGAAAACTATCACACATAAGTGGGCTTTACAAGTTTACGAGTAATAGTCGACCAATTGTATTTGACTCGAAAATTTCGAACAACTCTATAGAAATGTCGATAGATGGCGCTAAGCGCCAGTTGTATCGTGCAAGCTTCTTGTGACGATTGAGTAGTGTAGCTCTGTGTCCGTATTTAAATTCAAAACACCGGCTATGACAAGTTTTATACAAATCTCTAGAAAAAAATTAAAACTTTCCGTGCAAAATTGTCGGATCAGGTGAGGATTTATATAGGAAGTCAAATTAGTTAGGTAGTCATGTTTGGCTTTTAGTTAGAGCATGGTACGAAACGATCAGTCAGCGAATACGACACGCACTTGGCTGTTATAAAAACTACGGAACCCTACACTGCGCGTGGCCCGACACGCACTTGACCGGTTTTTTTTCATATGGTCAATTACATGTTGCTTTATCTAGATCCGGATTCATCATGCAGAGAAAACCAATAGGTACATACTAATACCAAAAAAATATATACCGAAATACTCTAAATGTATTCTTGACAATATAATTAAATTAAACTATATTTACTTCGCGATTCTCTATCCAGTGCGAATTAGATTGACGCATAAAATTACACATTAATAATAGTAGTAGGATTATACGCGGGTGAAACCGCGGGGCACAGCTAGTAAGTAATAAGACTGTGTGGTCTGTTCTTATTTTGCATTATCAGTACATACGGCTAGTATGTGCACGGTACGATGTTGGAGAGTAAGTAACGTTTGTACAGGTCGATCCATGAGTGGGTGATAAATTACATACCCGAAATTTCACGATGTAGATCTTGACTCTCATTTGAAGATTTTTAACAGATTGAAGTATAGTTGATAACCAGAAAATATCACACCAGTCTATATCCAGCCATGAGGTATCTTGTTAAGCAAATACCTGGCTGTGTTTGTCAGATAGGCAGTAGTTTTATGTAAAACTAGCAATCGCAATTATCACCATAAAAATACAACCCTTCTTTGCCGTCCCCACAATATTTGAGAAGCACTAAGCTGAGATCATCTTATTTATTTATTTAAACTTTATGTACAGTTGTGTTCTGTCTTCAATTTTTTTTTCATTTAAAGGACTTTAGGTGATTCCTTATGAAAATGAATAAGACTATTTTTTTTAAATAACGTAATTGTAATATAAGATCTCTGAAGTATTGGTTTTATTCAAAAACATTCGTCTAAACTTATCTTTTTTATAAAATCTTAGATCGAGTTAGATTGGTTAAAATAATAATTATCGACCAAACTTGATCTTGGCGGTAAGATTCCAATGAATGCGATCAGCCATAGATCGCAGTCTTCGCAGGTCTTCGGCACTTTTGGTCTGATTATATCTTTATTAATCACGTGTTTAGTGTCACTTTGTGGTACATTTATGCTGCTGCGGTATCATATTTCAGGACTGGTTGTTTTGGAGTAACGTAATAGTGATGTTCTTAGAGATAGTTTGGGACGGAATATGTTTTTTTTTGCAATTTAATTTTATATATATATTTATTTTTATATATAAAGCTGGTTCAAATCCGGTATTCACTCAACATTAGGTTCGGTTAAAAACCACCGTCAGGCATTAGTTGTCTGGCATTTTGCTGAACCGAGCCGTTTTGGCGCAGCCACGAGGTACACGTATTTTGTATATTTTCGTGTTTGCAAATATGTAAGTACTTAAGTTTTTAACATTTTTTATTTCTTCTTTCATATTAATATTTTATCCTTGACGTCATCTACAAATATTATACTGATCAACAAGGCACCGAATGTTGTCTTCTTCGTCCCTTCAACATAAAAGTCCAAAAATTAAGATCTTAACCGTACCTACAATTTATCGGCGATAATGACTCTCATCGTATGCCATTATAAGCACAATTACCATAAACATAGGCTGCAGAATCCCTCGTTCTTATTCATACCACGTGGACAGTGCACTGCCGTGCTTTTTTAAGTGGTTTTAGTTTTCTGGTTTCTTGGATTAAATCAAGTTAATAGGCTCAATTTTTATGTAAGAGATGACGTGTTAGTATATGTATAACTTCTTGACCAACAGTAAAAGGGTTGAAGTAATCTGCGTATCTGACTGTTTGTCTGTTACGTTTTCACGTTTAGACCATTAAGCCGATTCTGATGAAATTCGATACAGAAATTGTTATGAATAGACATTAGAGACCTTTTTGACAAAAAAAAAACAAATCTTCCACACGAGGGAAGCCGCGAGTAGGAGCAACTTTTTACATAAATTGATTCAGAGTATTAAAATTAGTTCCAAGTGTCCTAAGAATGGCCCTTGATCATATTAGATATGCTCAAGAAGTAATTTTAAGCTTTTGGGAGTTACATTTTTTCTTGATTATTCCCCATTCGTGAAACAAGTCATCTCCTAACAACTTATGATACAAGTCCCAAAAGGATCCCAAACGTGGCAAATGTAACACCATAAAGATTAACCCCCTTTGAGACTTAAAACACGTCCCAGTCTGGACCATGTTTGTTTTAGTTTAAATAAATGTTCTGTCGACCATCATGAATTCATGACGCTTAGGACAAACTGCGGTCAAAAGAGATCAATTACAAGAGTTTTACAACTTCAAAAACCTTTTAGCTTCATGTGGTCCGTTATTATGAGGACAGCAGGAATCTTGGCGGTTCAGTTTGGTTATTTTTAATGAGCAGTCTCTCTGAATATGTTAGCAAAAGATTGTAAAGTTTGTGTAGATACCTACATAGCTGTTTGAGATGCTATACGCCTATACCATAAGCTATGTGAATAGCATATTTTATGCTTCATAATTTATTTTTCAATCAATAATAATCCATATAGGACTTTATACCTCCTTCGTCTTCGTTGTCCATTCGATACTTCACATACTCAGCCACGTATAAGGCATACAATTATGATATATTATTTCATACAATGCGCGCAGCGGAATAAACTTGATACACCGTCCCGGAACAACGAATCTCGTATAAGCGCACGCGCAAACCGCCGCCATTGTCTCAAATTCGCCCAAACAAACCGGTTCCCGAGATAATAGCACCAAAACGATCGTCCACGCACGCAGTCTCGGAGAAATTCCGACCAAAGTAGTTTTATTCGTTAAAACATTAGGGAATCCTGTCCGAAGGCATCTCTCGATAAAAAGTCATAGACGTCCGCTTATTTATCGCTCGACGAACAAATAAATTGTGAAACGACCATAATGGATGCTACTGTGATTTCAAATATTATTTCTTATCTTCTTGGAACAGGGAATTTTATTCTGCTACTGTTATAGCCCATTAACGGTGATAGAAAATTAGTGGGGTCTTACGATTAATTGAATATTAATGTTTTTGATTGGATTCCGGAGGCTCCAGTTATGAGATACTACGCCGTCCCTATGTTACAATATTATGAAGCTGTCATCTACGTAAACTATTCTATTTTTACAACAGAATTTAATTGGTAGACCGAGAATCTCTTAGCAATTTGTTTCAATTGATTAAAATATCGTTGTAGATCGATTAAATTAGATATTAGCCACACTTTTATTCACCTTGAAACCCCGTAGGGATGTATTGAACACGGACAACAGATTACACTTTGTCATTATCAGACATGCCTTAGAGCGGCAAAAGATTTCCTACACGGCACCAATGAATAATAATAAGCCCAAAGGTATTGAACCATGACTTTATGCTATAAATAATGTGATACAATCTTTGCTTGGTCGGCAAGTTGTACGTACTGAGTCATTATAGGCGTACTGGCCTTATGAAGTTGGTACATGCAAATGTGTGCTTCTGTTGCAAGTTGAATAGGCATTTAGTATAAGAGCACCATAACTGGCTCAGCTTGAATATCGTAAACGGTAATACCGCGTCCTTTTGCTTTAGCTTTAGGCAAGCAACTTACTAGGAATTTCCGACGTACAGAATTGAATGCTATCATTTTTAGTCAGGTGTTATATTCGGAACCTTCAAATAATCCTTTTATTATAAAAGATGATCAATTTGAATATGGAGATGGCATAAATAAATAAAAAAAAAATACTGACGAAAGCCACGATGAAAACGTAAATATAACAACGTTTAAGAAATAATAGGATTAGAAAAGAAAAATGAAGTGACAACTTTAACCCGACGAAAAATGTTGAGAACCCAACAGGGGTTCAAGTAATTGTGTATATGACAACACTCATTTAGTAAACATTCAAATCAGTGGATTAAATTGGTGAAGATATTCATGATACTTTATCGAACATGTCAAAACAGTGTTAATCGGCTAAGTTATGACAGAAATATATAAAATATTTGAATAATATAACTGTTTTATTATTCATAGATGAAAAGTTTAAGGTATTAACAGATTAGAACCGTGCGAAATGATTAATAAGAGATGTACCGCTTAATCATTACTTCATATTAATGAGTAGATGCGCTCGCGACTTCGTTTGCGTAGTTGGTTTTTGCCGCCTAAGTCCAGGTCCCATGAGAACTACGGGACAAAAAAGTAGCCTATACACGTGTACTGTATTATTTTGTGTAGTATTTTGGCCTATAAAATGAAAAAAAAAAGAAAATTGTAAGACGCAGTCCATATTACAATTGTTATTCTAATTTAATTACCACAAAAGCCCCCTCTACCTTCCATTTGAAAATCCCATGAAACGGTCAACCGTTTAGAGATTTGCCCAGACGAACAGAACTATTATTGTTAAGACATATTTCTTTATTTATGTAGGTATATGTTACTATCTATAAATGCATATATTTATCAAATTAATCTGCTTGTATTTTGCCATTCTCATTTTAGATTTTCTCAAGATCTTATTTTCTTATTAAAAAAAATTGTTTGTCTAAAAACCTGAAGTCTTTCATGGGTCGATCAAGGTTAACCTTTGAGCAAAGATGAACATTCCAGCTTATTTGAACAAAAGCCAACCTCTGCTAATCCATGCGAATGGGCGCCACTATAGGCTGGTCACGGGCAAGTTTATTTTTTGCACCTTTTTTAAATCTTATCGGACCTCGATGATTTAGTTTGTATTCACGTTTAGTGTTTGGCAGATGTTCAGCGGACATTTGATGGTGGCATTTGCATTTTATATATTTTGGCCTCGTGTGATCTTACTTCTTTTGTTTTTGGGTGGGAGTTAGTATAACGTGACCAGACGTCCCGTTTTGAACGGGACTGTCCCTTTTTATAATTACGAGTCCCGGTGTCCCCGCAATGATCTCTGGGACGCAAAATTGTCACGTTTTCTGAGACCGCGTCAACGGACTCATAGGTCGATGCGAATATAGCCGAGAATGGCCAAGACGTCGTCGCTCGCGCTTTGTTGACTATTTATTTGACAGATTTTTCGTTCGCCCACTTCTCGATATTTGTTTTGTTGTTGTTACGTGTTTTTTACGTAGTTTATATTTGACATTAACATTCATATCTGGAGTGAGGCTATCAAGAGGCACGGGGAAGAACTTGCTGTTTCCCTTGACATCTCCAAGGCCTTTGACAGGGTCTGGCACGATAGCCTTATTGCTGAGCTTCCTTCTTTCGGTTTACCCACTCAACTTTGCGTTTGGATTGAAGACTTCCTGAAGGATCGGTCCATTCGAGTGGTCATTGATGGCTGCTCGTCTGGCCAATTGGCAATTAATGCCGGGGTCCCTCAGGGTTCTGTTCTCTCAGCAACTTTATTCTTGCTGCACATTAACGATCTGCGCCCAGTACCTTTGGGTATGCAGACGACAGCACAGTTTCTGAGAGATATGTGTCCAGCGCGTGAGCTGGTGGGTCACAGATCCAGTCTCTCCGTGAGGACACGGTTGGGCGCTTGAACTTGCCCTTGAAGGCTGTCTCCGAATGGGGCGATGCCAACCTGGTCAAGTTTAATGCAGCTAAGACCCAGGCGTGTCTATTCTCCGCAAAAAGGAGCCAATTCGAACCAGCTCCTACTTTCCGTGGTGTAATCGTGCCGATAACCGATCATATTGAGCTTCTTGGGGTGACTTTAACTTCCACACTCAATTTTGGCCCGTTTATCGAGGCTAAGGCTCAGTTTGCATCAAAAAAGTTAGAAATCCTAGCCAAGGTGAGACGGTACTTCACACCGGAACAGCTGCTCAATTTGTATCAAGCCCAGTTTCGGTCGTGTATGGAGTACTGCTCTCATCTTTGGGATGGATCTGCGAAATACCAACTGGACGCGCTTGAGTCTATCGAGAAGCGGGCCAAGAGACTCATTGGCAACGATGCACTGGTCGAGTCAAAGCTCCAGAGCCTTGAACACCGACGGCGAGTTGCAAGTCTATCGGTTTTCTATCGGTTACATTTCGGGGAGTGTGCGATGGAATTACACAATCTAATTCCGCCAAGCCCGTTCCATCATCGGACTACGAGACAAACGGCGAAGCGCTATCGTTACATGGTGGACATCCCACCCATACGCACAAAACGTTTTGGGAATACCTTCATTGTGCGTACGGCTAGGGAGTGGAATTCCCTGCCGGAGTCTGTGTTTCCCGACAGCTACAACCTAGGAGTCTTTAAGTCCAGAGTGAATACTGTGAATAGGTTACTTTTAGGTAAGCGTGCTCCATCTTCGATCACATCATCACTTACCATCAGGTGAGATAGTGGTTAAACTCAAACCGATTTTAAATTAAAAAAAAAATATAATTGAAAAATGTCCCCGGTTACTAAAAAACTTTTTTGAAGATTCCACATCCAAACTGTGGCTTTATTTTTTACACGCTCAGTCAACAAGTTTTCATCAAGCTGTATTGAAACTTGAAGGTTAGACTACTACTACTCTTACCATAGAAATGTAGATATTTTATTGGGCCGATTTAAAAAAGGTCCCAGCATGGGAAATTGTTCAAAAATTATAGACGTCTGAGAAAACCCAGTTACAAATTTCAGTTCTAACGGCGATGTTGATAATTAAGGTGAATATACAAAAAAAAAACGTGCTAAGAATTTCATTCTTACTTAAAATCCTCACCAGCTATATTAAAGCATATTTGTTCATCTTTCGTAACTTTTAAGCTAACTGACTATTCCTAAATAAAAAACTCAAGAAAAAAAAATTTTTTTTTTTCATTGATAACCTTTTAATTGACCTTAATAAACCAATGTCCCGTTTTGAGACAAAAAATAAATGGTCACGTTAAGTTAGTAGCATGTACTGGTGGTACGATTTGTCGAATTTCGTCTACGAATAATACTATATCGTTATCAGCATTTAATTTGATGTTTTCATCATTGACTAATAGTTCTTACAATGCTTAGTGTTGTACCACTAATTACCACTTCCTAGCAGTTAAATATTATAACTCGTTTGCATTCCTAGTAAATTGGATATCACTGAAGTTAAATCAGTACTAACACTCCATTAAATGCTTGAGATAATGGCCGTTAACATTAGCACTTCATCCATAGTTCTAAAGCTTGTCTAGTCCATTTCCCTAAATTGATGGCTAGTTCGTAACAGTTTCCAATCTAAATTTATTACAGTATTAAAGTTTCTCAATTCTACTACAATTCAAATTGAATCAATGCTTGTTCTCGTTGCGAACATCGATTCCCTTTACCGTATTGTAATTTAGTTAGCTATCACATTTAGAATGGCTCCGTTCCCTCGTCCTTTGGCCAAACTGGAGCATGTGGAGTACCTGAGTTTATGTCCTCTAATTAAATTAGTTCTCGATCATTTAATTTGTTATGTTCACCTTTTCATTGCCCTTAGGTATGTAATTAATATATACGCTGTATGATTTACCTATAGTTCTTTTCGATTATTTATATTTTGTATCATGTCTTGTGATTATTGTTTGGGACGTGAAAGGGCTTGGTTTTCTGAATTTCACAATCATTTCGGGTCTGTCTATTTAAAAACTGGTATCTTAAACTACATTTATGATTAAAAAAAATTATCAAGAAATAGAACCGACTTCAAATTATCAAAACACTACAAAGCCAAAAATAACTTTAATTTCGGTAGTCAGTGTTATTGGTTTTCTATTTTCTTTTTTTTCACACCGCCTTCCGAAATTAAAGTTATTTTTGGCTTTGCAGTGTTTTGATATGGAAGTCAGTTCTATTTTTTGTAAAATTTTTTTTTTCACTCTTTTTAGTGGGTCGGTTTACAATTTATCTAGTTACAAAAGCCATAATGTCAACAACTTATCACCATTTACAAAATATTGCTTTTCCCGATGCATAGCCGTTAATTTTTGAGGTGTTCTCCTGGTACTTGACCATCAGCTCTACTTCACCATATGCATTGTGACGAGCATAAATTGCTTAACATCCGTACTCAAGTAATCGAATCGCAAACCACGAAATACTTATTATTGAGTAGTTTCAGTGGCCATCTGTGGTCTTCATCATCAGTTCAACTTTCCCAAATGGTACTTTTCGAAAGCAACTGCTCAAGGTAATATAAGAAATACGCAAAACGCTATAGGTGTGCCTATAATATTTGAAGATTTCCCTCGATTTCTCCAGGGTCCCATCATCAGATCCTGATTTCATAACAATGGGACCAACTAGAAAGTATACCCTTTCAAACGCAAAAAGAATTTTCCAAATCGGTCCAGCCGTCTCCGAGTTATGAGGTAACTACATAAAAATAAAGTTCAAGACGAACTGAGAACCTCCTCCTTTTTTTGAAGTCGGTTTAAAACCTTCAATTAGGCAGTGTATTAAACTTTTTCTACGACGTACATTTTAAATATTTCTTTGTTCCTATAAGGAGAATGTACTTATCTATCAGTTTTGTCTGTAACCGCGAATAGATCATTACTCGTTTAACTAAGGTCGTCTATCGGCCTTAACATTTTGTAGAAATATTCCGCAGTCTATGCCGTGAATTAAATATTTATTCTAATTGACATTTTATTCAGCAATGGTCTAGAAGTGATGTTTTGTAAGTGTTATGTTGGCTTAGGTTCCCACCGTTACCCGCATGTTATTCTAATATTAAACTGCTTTATTATTTTAATTAAGTAACAGCCTTCCGCGTGAATGAATTATTTTTAATTTGTTTTCTACAGTTTTGGAACTGGTTACATAAATACATATTAATCAAATAGGCATCACAATCATCATGGCCTTTTTTAAATCTATGTTTGTTTAGAGGCCTGACGGACCTTACAAAGGTACGTTAGCCTCATCATACCCTTGGAGGGAGCGACTGTCGCAACCGACGGCCGGGCACGCCGCAATTGCGGCGGTAAGACCCCTCTTTGAGGAGTGGCTAGATCGGCGTCACGGCGTCCAGACCTACCGCATGACGCAGGTCCTCACCGGACACGGAAGTTTCGGGAGGTACCTGTGTCTGATGGGAAAAGAAGAGACGCCTGGGTGTCACCACTGCGAGGGTCGCCCTGAGGACACAGTCGAGCACACGGTGCAGGACTGCCCGGCTTGGGCAGAGCACCGACGTGTCCTCACGGCGGCGATAGGCGGAGACCTCTCGCGCCCGGCATTGGTCGAGGCCATGCTGCGGGGCGAGAGGGAGTGGGAAGCGGTCGCCTCCTGCGAAGCAGTCATGCTTCCGAAGGTGGAGGCGGGCCGCGTGAGGGAGAGGATGGCGTCCTCCCTCCAGCCCAGCCGCAGTGGCAGATGCCCACGGCGTCGGACGTCGGCCGACGATCTCCGGCCACCGTAGGCGCGGGCATGCGGACAGCGAGTAAAGGGCAACTCGCTGTCCGACCATGGACCATGCCCGGGTCGACGTCGCGTTGTGTTCCACGCGCGCCTCAAAGAGCGTCAGCAACATGACGAGGCCCCCCCTGCAGAGGGCCGAAGCCTGCCGGGGTCGTGGGACTTATCCCATTACCGTGGCCCCGGTACGTAAAGGGTTATTGAAGGAACACCGTGAATTTTAGTCAGTAAAAGTCTGTCAGTCCCTCCCACCCTGCCCGGGGTGGGAGGACTTATTTGACTTATTTGAGCCTCATCATACCCTAATCTAATTACTTATTACACCTAATTATAATACTATTAATATAAATATATTATTGAGTAAGCGAGAGAATTAGTGATGCTACAACCACTTCATAAATAAGTATCGCTTCTCCTGAATTAGGTGTAGATAATATTTTAGTGAATGGCCCTACATCATACATATTAAGCCTTAAGTTTTCTACCATTTGTCATTGTAGTTGGTTCATCTACGAATTAGATACAGCAAAAAATGGTAAATTTTTAACAAGGCTTCTGAAAACAATACTCCACAATCACGACCGTCAGGCATTTGAATCAAACATCAAGCCTCATCAAGTCTGCCGGATCAGTCCTAATGAACGCTTGCGACGCCATTTATGGGCTTGTTCGTTGCGCCCGCGCAATCGGCTCAGCGATATCTGTATCACATCGCATTGTCGTTAACGATGCGGATTGTGTGAAATGTGGAACAGTTGTGGTCTTCTATGTTGTTAGAGAAGCGTGAATTTCTATTGCACGGTGTGTTACATGAAGGGTACGTTGATTCCTTAATTTTGAAGGTAGATTGAATATTTTACTTAGTATGTGTGCTTATTAGTATTATTACCTATGACCGACGTTCTAACTGGCTACCATCCCATTTCCTACTTCCTATCCTACTAATTCCTACTAATCCTACTTTCTACTATCCTACTAATATTATAATATAAATGCGAAAGTTTGTGAGGATGGATGGATGTTTGTTACTCTTTCACGCAAAAACTACTGAACGGATCTGAATGAAATTTGGTAAGTAGATAGTTGGCAACCTGGAATAACACATAGGCTACTTTTATCCCGGAATTCCCACGGGGTCGGGATTTTACGTGGGAAAACACTTCCACGAACGAAGTCGCGGGCAGAAGCTAGTAATCTATAATATACTAAATTTAATTACAAAGGAGAATGTGACGTTAAAAAAACTATCTTATAAGACAAAAAATTATAATTAATCAAAAATTATAATTGATCACCTCTGCTAACAATGTGTTCATTTGCACAAACACTGGGTGTTAAAATATCTATGGCCACACAAACATGTTCCGAAGCGGGAATCGGACACGTGACTTGCAGATCAACAGCCAATTGCTCGACCACTGCGCCAATCGTGTCGTCGAACAATGTCAACATCCAATGAACTTAAAATCAAATCAAATATTTCAAATGGGAATCACATATGATATTTCCAATAAATATAATAATCACGATCATTCAAGATAATTGAGATATTGTCAGTTAAATGCATACGGAATCACGGTCAGCCTGCATCTTGATAGAATATTCCCCATTAATGATATGAAATCTTGATATGGCGTTCATTATAGCGATACAAAGGTCCCGGAATCCAAATTTAGTGTCTATGAAATTTAAATAATTGATAAAGATTGTGTGGATAAGTTTATTGAGACATTATGCATCGGTAGCCTTTTGGTAGAACGTGAAACTAGAATTAATTTTGATTTCTTATGCGTTCAATCTTGAACCAATGCAGTAGCATATTAGGTAAGCATCATGATTATTTACCGCTCTCACCGTCCTTCTCATAACCTAGTGTACCTACGTTACATATTTTGCAATTTTACACCTAGAAACAGTTAAATTAAAACAGTAGTTCCGAAATTAGTCATACTTCCTTATTATGTCCCGTAATCTCCTATTCATACTGATAGAGCAGATTATCGTTTTAATGCTTAGATAATATTAGGTTGTGACGTCAAGAAGTTTACGAGTCCTCCCACTCTTAGTCACACAATGTCACAAATTTGACCCCCCCCCCCCCTAACTTCTACTAATGTAGTTTATGACTACCCCCTGAAGGCTGATCCAAATACAGCGAATAATTACAATTGACGCTAAATACTGTTGAAACAAGGCACATTCCATCTGTTTACTGTAACAATTGTGAATCCATAGGAACATACTATTTACGATCTGCACGATACTGACATTAGTCCGGACAAATAGACACAAATCATCTAACAGTTTCAAATGAGTGTTATTTACTGTTCAAAGACAAAGGTTTGTAAACTCGTCGCCAGTTTTCGATTAACCAACTTCAGACAAGCAAACTCGTGGCTTAACAATAATACGTGCACAGAACGATGTTCTAGGTTAAGTAACGCTTGCTAAGGTCAGTCTGTAGATGGGTAAGCCGTTGGTCCCAGTTGTCATATTTATTTATTTATTCATTTGGGAAAACAAACAGTTACACAAATGTGATTAAAATTATAAATGATTACAAAAGTATTAGTTTTTTTTTTTTTTGTTGGGCCCACTCTTGACCTCGATCTCGCCTGATGGTAAGCGATAGATGAGGTCTAAGGTAAGGACGAGCGAAACTAAATAAGCGAAAACGAGTGAATCTACATACTTTTTAAAGAAAAAAATATTATTTACAAATTAAGAAAAAAAGACAATACATTTCTATTTAACTAAACTATGAATTTTGTTGGTCACGGAATGTTTAAATATATTATAGTTTAATTTATTTGTCAAATCTAAGCAGTCATATCTGTTACGACATAAGTCATATGGACATCTTTGACAGTCGTTATGTAAAGCCAAAGGGGTATATTACCCAGCTACTGGGTTGTGTTGGCCAGAACGCCCTAAGCCGAGGCCCGTACCCCACAGGGGGTGCCCTTACCGTGTAGTCGCCTAGCTTGTAAGTTTTGTAATAAGCCCTGGCTGGAGGCTTTAATTAATTTATTAATTAAGACAACCACAGGCAAGCCCGGTTAAGCAGCCGACAACCTCAGAGGTTGACCTGCGAGATGCCACTCACAAAAGGCTTTCGTTAATTTATGAATTAAGACAACCACAGGCAAGCCCGGTTAAGCAGCCGACAACCTCAGAGGTTGACCTGCGAGATGCCACACACAAAAGGCTTTCGTTAATTTATGAATTAAGACAACCACAGGCAAGCCCGTTTAAGCAGCCGACAACCTCAGAGGTTGACCTGCGAGATGCCACACACAAAAGGCTTTCGTTAATTTATGAATTAAGACAACCACAGGCAAGCCCGGTTAAGCAGCCGACAACCTCAGAGGTTGACCTGCGAGATGCCACACACAAAAGGCTTTCGTTAATTTATGAATTAAGACAACCACAGGCAAGCCCGGTTAAGCAGCCGATAACCTCAGAGGTTGACCTGCGAGATGCCACACACAAAAGGCTTTCGTTAATTTATGAATTAAGACAACCACAGGCAAGCCCGGTTAAGCAGCCGACAACCTCAGAGGTTGACCTGCGAGATGCCACACACAAAAGGCTTTCGTTAATTTATGAATTAAGACAACCACAGGCAAGCCCGGTTAAGCAGCCGACAACCTCAGAGGTTGACCTGCGAGATGCCACACACAAAAGGCTTTCGTTAATTTATGAATTAAGACAACCACAGGCAAGCTCGGTTAAGCAGCCGACAACCTCAGAGGTTGACCTGCGAGATGCCACACACAAAAGGCTTTAATTAATTTATTAATTAAGACAACCACAGGCAAGCCCGGTTAAGCAGCCGACAACCTCAGAGGATGACCTGCGAGATGCCACACATAAAAAATAAATGTAGGCTTGATGGACAGTCGCTCCATTTAAACCGCTTTTATTCAGCTGCATATAGATAGACTAGAAGCCGAATCTAGCAAAATTGGGATGTGGACGCAGGAGGATATGGAGGAGGATACGAAGCTGATGAACAAACAAGTAGTCCGCACTCCTAAAATATAGAAAAATATGGGAATTTCTAACTTTAACACTCAAAACAACAATTTTGACCAGAACAGTTACTCCTTTCTTGGAATATTTCAGAACACTAATAATAAAACAGTTACATAAAAAACCTTTGTCGTATTATCACGCTTTATCTTGACGGCAGCGTAAGTAATAAAGAACTTGGACTTCTACTAAAAAGTGCCGACTTTACAACCACAGAACTTGCCATTGCTACAGGAAAACCAACCTTAATTTCTATGTCTTAGAGAACATAGGAACAGTTATGATATTCTGGTACGATTTCCGTGAAAATTCACCTGCGCTCGCGCCTATCTCGATGCATGAAGCACGTCTCATTCGGTCGACATGTTTTTATCTTACAGCCATATGTCTTAATGGTCTTAGACCACATGAGTAAGCACGAAGGGTTCATACGATGTTATTCTCTGAACCGTACCTACAGTTATTTAAATTATAACGTTTTATTTTCTTTTTGATCACATTTTTTCTTCCTAATAAGAAATCTACATTTGGTTTACAAAATATTAGTTAGAAAGAAAATATTAGCGACACTGTACACATAATAAAAAACAACGTGGGCATTTCAGTGTGAGAAAAGGAGCTGTCGCTCGATATAAAACACTAGTACTGTACGCACAATTAAAGTACACATTTCCAAAAGGTTATGGTTTAAGGTTGGTAAGGTTATGCCTATGGTATGTCGACTAATATCGTTCTTCTTTCTCTCTTCTTTATTTTAATGGATGTTGTTCATATTACATTTGCCAACAATTGTATCTATTCGTTTCAAAGACGTCTCTGTGTCTCGCTGATCTGTCGTTGACCGGTTTCACAGTAGATACAAATTCTTGCAATATTCAGATCGATCATCTGCTATACATTCGGCACCGTCATCGTCATAAAATCTTAACGAATGGCTCTAATGATCCCCTCGAGCGCAACAATGCGATTGTTAAGACATGATGTATCGAGTTATTTAATCACTCATTCATTTCATTTAAATAGTGTTGGTAAATCAGAGTGCGTGTATGTACTGCCACCCACAGAACGGTATCGAAGAGATTGGGACAGACTTAGGTTACGTTAGGTTTAATGTAGAATCGAACAGGAACATTTTAAGTCTGTATAGTGTACATGTCTGACTGACCCCACCCCCCGCCCCAGGGCGGAGGGCATATATGACGATTTACACCTCGGGAAGTAAAGATAAAGTATTTTTAGCGAAAAAAAAAAAAGTTGCTTTTGTCGCTCTTCAGTTCTTCAAATATTTCTACAATAAGAATCATGTCGACCTGGTACCTCGTTTTGAGAAGAAACAAAAATAAACAAACAAATACACTTTTGCATTTAATATTAAAGTAAGGAGATATATGTAGATATTCGATTCCTACGGGCTTCCCTTTTGAAATATGGCAAATATTAGTCTATTATTTTCAACCGACGACAAAAAGAGGAGGTTATCAATTCGACGCGTATATATTTTTTATTTTTTTTTATTTATGATCATCGAGTACTCGAAGACGGCTGAACCGATTTGGAAAATTCTTTTTTTGTTCGAATGGGTATACTTCGAAATTGGTACCATTATCACCAAAGTCAGGATCTGATGATGGGATCCTGGAGAAATCGAGGGAACTCTTCAAATATTATAGGCACACCTATGGCGTTTTGGGTATTTCTTATAGTAACTTGTGCAGTTGCTCTCAAAAAGTACCATTTGAGGAAGTGGAACTGATGATGAAGACCACAGATGGCCGCCGAAACTACTCAATAATAAGTATTGAGTGGATTGCGATTCGATTACTTGAATATGGATGTTAAGCACTTTATGCTCGTCACAATGCATATGGTGATGTAGAGCTGATGGTGAATGAAGTACCAGGAGAACTCCTCAACAATTAACGGCCCAGCATTGGGAAAAGCAATATTTTGTAAAAGGTTATAAGTAGTTGACATTTAGGCTCTTGTAACTAGGTAAATTAAAAATCATCCAACTAAAAAGAGTGAAATAAAAACTTTTTACCAAAAAATTAAACCGACTCCCAAAAAACACTGCAAAGTGAAAAATAAGTTTAATTTCGGAAGTCGGTGCCAAAAACGAAAAACAAAACTAAAGACACCGACTACCGAAATTAAAGTTATTTTTCACATTGCAGTGTTTTTTGGGAGTCGGTTTAATTTTTTGGTAAAAAGTTTTTATATATATGAATATATTATTAGTAATCTATTATTTTCAATTAAACAAATAATTATTTACGAAGTTACAAGATTTCGAAGTCAGCCACAGGGCCACAGTTACTGGAATTCACGCATCACACTTGAGCAAGGTAAGCATTTTTTGGTCCGGCTTTCCTTTTATGAAAATTCACCCTTCGCCACTGGTAGATATATATAATAGAAGTATAGATTATGATACATATAGTTTGTACTTATTTGATGCATTAACGAGACATACCTATTTTAAATAGACTCAGAAGTACCTACCAAGCCAACTAGCTACGTCATAACACAACGTAGTCCCAGTATGATTCTTGTTAGAACCATAGCGCGTAACACGAGCTATCCATCTACACTGTATTGCAACATCTGAAACTATCAATTATTCGTTTAATGAAATAATAGCGGTGGTGCATCACGACTTGTGGTATGAATAGGGCTGCCTTAAGATAGCGCTCAAGGCTAAAGAGGTCAACATATCGCTCTTGAATACATCGGTTAAAAGGTATTCTATGTAATTATTACTACACAGAAAATAACCTGTTTTATACAACGTGTAACGGAAACCCCATATCTATCGAAAAGGGCTGAAGACAACATCTGGTATGGAGTCTCTATGCACAGTTTCAGCACAAAATAACTGACTCAAAGAATTGATATCAAATTATCGGTTTCATATATTTCTTGAATACCAATCATAACAAACGTGTCGCAGCACTACGAGGGTCAATAACTTTCCACGTCACTTGCCAATAACACGATAATACTCTTCGTTCTTCGTAATTTGAAAAATTCGGTCTCTGGTATCAGTGTATTGGTATTTGTAAAAAGTTCTACACACGTAGACTTAAGATTACAAAACCCTTGCCATATCGTTTGTTATCATCCAAAGAAGCCATGCACTTGGCATACCAAGTGCATGGCTTCCTTGGATATATATATATATATATATACCCTTTAAATTACACGTTGTATATGATTTTTTTTTTAAATTAGTTTTAAATAACATACGTTATTAAAACCAGATTAGATTAGGCCGTTGTTTCCTAGCTGACTGCCCTGAGAAGAAACACCGAAACAAACTCGGACGTCAAAGAAGTTTGAAGTCCTTAATCTGCGACTACCCGCGTAATAAGAATTTTACAAAGTTAAATGGTAGTTATTTAAATTATTTTATTATTTAAAAAAAGCATTGACCCACACTAGGAATTACTCCTGTATGAACTTATATTTTTACAAACACCTAGGGCCAAACATTTTTGGCCATCCAAACATTTTTGTATCGTATATGTTCAATACTCAATCACCCTACAAATAATTAACATAAAAAATAAAGAAAATTTCCAAAATATCATGTTAAAAACAACAGCTCAGCCACCAAGCAACCCTACAAACAGCGTGTCTTGCGCTTGCGTCGTTTGTTATGGTAAGACGAGATTATGTTGGTATTAAACTGAATCAAAGCATTGTCACATATATCCCTGTGAGTGATTTTGAGTGACAGTTAATTCAAAATGGAGCCTATTAGGTTTACCTTGGAACTAGAGTTATGAACTCGGTATAACGGCCTTATATGGAAGTCCTTGCTTCAGTATATGAAGAACCTCTATTAAACACAAGTTAAATGTCCGTATCGGTAATGAATAGTTCTATTCATGCAGATTAGATTTTGTTTTATTGGTCGTACCTTCTTTTTTGCGGGGTTAAAGTCACCTAATGATTTCTCTCGCTCTGGGTCAGACTTCTACTGACTAAAAACTCACCCTGTTCCGTCAGTTGCCCCCAGTTTCGGCACCACTGTATTTCCTTAGAACATTCCCTCAACCCTAACATATCGCTAGTGAAGTGTTTATCACCAACTTCTCAATGAACGAGCATTACCGCTTAATTTTTATTATCATAGTATTCCTTTCTCACAGTCAAATGACTCTCAAAACAAAGAACATTTAATATTAATTGTATTCAGATAGCAAACAATGGATAAGAGATTTTACAGGGCAATGAAACTAACATTAGTTGGTGTTGCAATACCGTTGCTACAGCGACTAGTGGACTATCATTAATTAAAGCATGAATACAAAAGTTATAGATCGCTAGTAATTCATCAATTGACTGACCATGTTGTTCCTATTTTAATTTGTTATCTATTATATGTAGCTTGATTATTGAAGATGGTGCCTAAAAATTCGTAGATTAAATTCATCTATCTTATTAAAATTCGTATCAAAGTAGTATCGTAAAAACTTCTTTCAAAAATGTACTGATCACGATTTCTGAAGCACTAAGTAATTTTGTACTTATTTGACTGTTCTTGTGATTTAAATATGTGTACCTTAAACCTCGAAGAGGCTGAAATAGGGTATGAAACATCGTGCGAAGTAAGTCACGGGGAACAGCAAGTATGAGAAGGTACCAACACGACACTATCCACAGCAATCGCCTCATAATTACAACAATATACCGTTATAATACCAAATCTGTCTGTCAATTTATTTTGTCCATTTATCACTAGCCACAAAAGCCATCCCTATTAAAGCCTAGTGTTGTTTACCGACTTTCGCCGTCTAGCGTGATATCACGCAATTCTGTAGCACTGGTGCAACTTGAGAACAATGGCTTGGTGTTAGCGTTAACCTGCGCGCACGCATGCTTTCGTTTCACACAGTTTGATGTAATATGGCGCAATTTTATTGTGGCTAATGTCAAAGGCTTTTTATAATCTATGTTATTTATTTTCTTGAGTAATGTTAGTTATTTGTGCAATTTATGTTCTATTATCCGAACCAAGTGTTTGACTATAACTGTTTTAGCTTCTGTTTACGATCTCTTGGATGGTAAACCAGATTATGACGTGTTCGCGGACGAATGGAAGATCTTGTCTATATGCCTGGAGTGCTATGACATGAGTGTATGACTGCCGTGTATATATAAACTTTCTTATAACTTAATATGTCTTCAAGTAATGTAATTGTCCTTCAATTGTGTTATGTTGAAGCAAATTAATAAATTAAGGCTTTTGTCTGTGATTTCAACATAACTGTATTTTCTCAAGCGCTTATAGTTATTTACACTACTAAAACACAAACAAGTTTAAGTAATTTTTTGTCTTTACATTTGTCTGGGATAGTCTCTAGAACGGCTGAACCGATATTAATGGGGTTCAAACTGACACAGAGGAGACTATAGGACAAAATATAGAGGTCTTTGTATCCCAGAATTCCTACCCGAAGGAAGTCTTAGGCACAACTATATTTTTAGCTCCATCGTGTTTATTATTCCGATCACTTATCATATGTACTCTGAGTATACAATACTCAGATGATCACCACGTGCGGGACCAACCAATATAACGGTTGTACGAACCATGATTCATGGAGACTTGAATAAAGTTGTTATCTAACGACCGGATGATCGCTTAGAGTGTGTGGCTACGTAGATCGGTTCGATTGAGATATTAATTGCCAATACATAGTTTGTCCGATTGATAGGTATGTTTGGATTGGTATTTTAGTTTTTTTTGCATTAGAACCGTCATCAAATCGAACGAAAACACTACTGGACTAACTGTAAATTAACATAACAGCATATTGAAGTCGAAGACCCAAAATGGCCCACAAGACTTTCATTGCATGTCCTAATTTCCTGCCTCTAAACGTGAGAAATTCTAAATGGCTCACTGTTTACTATACTATGTATATATTATCCTGTGTATAATAAAATAATAACTGTTAGACCTCCATACTTTACAGACTTACATACCATACTTTACAGGTTCGGTCGTGTATGGAATACTGTTCTCATCTTTGGGATGGATCTGCGAAATACCAACTGGACGCGCTTGAGTCTATCGAGAAGCGGACCAAGAGACTCATTGGCAACGATGCACTAGTCGAGTCAAAGCTCCAATGCCTTGAACATCGACGACGCGTTGCAAGTCTATCGGTTACATTACATTTCGGGGAGTGTGCAATGGAATTACACAATCTAATCCCGCCAAGCCCGTTCCATCATCGGACTACGAGACAAACAGCGAAGCGCCATCGTTACATGGTGGACATCCCACCCATACGCACAAAACGTTTTAGGAATATCTTCATTGTGCTAAGGAGTGGAATTCCCTGCCGGAGTCTGTTTCCCGATAGCTATAACCTAGGAGTCTAAGTCAAGAGTGAATAGGTTACTTTTAGTTAAGCGTGCTCCATCTTCGACCACATCATCACTTACGATCAGGTGAGATGGTGGTCAAACGCGAACCTACTATCAATAAAAAAAAGGGTACCGCGTCCCAGGGCACGCGCGAGGTGATGGAACCTATTAATTTCATTGTCACCGACTTCAACCAGATGAGTAGGTTCGTAAACACCAGCTGTGCCGTGAACCCACTCCAGACGCAAGCATATTTAGCTGATTGGGAGGGGTTAACAAGATTGCTAGTAATGTGAATTCTACCCACATTGCTAATTATCTTTATTAAAAAAAAAAAAAACAGCTGTTATTTATTAAAGCAACATTACCAAAAAACATCATAACAATCAACCTCGCCCATTCGATCACGATTCGAGCACACATGTCAGCACCTTTGCGTAATACTTGGAGTTTGAACTTTTGCTCCACACAGCATGGAACTCATCATTTGTCAGTCATCGCGTCTGAACGATTTACGTAAATATCAACGGCAGGTCACTGAACTTAACCCAAAGAGCTCTATTGGTTTAAAAATGTACATATTTTGCTTGCTCTTCTTATCTTACGTTTGTTTTGAGAATACCTTTAATGGAGGCTCTATACGTTTTGAGGTCATCGGTCATATGAATATGACGTGTTCAATCATTATTGCTTTTGGCTTTTGTTGTGTAATTTATACCAAAGTTTACCTTAGTTGATAAAGAATCAGTAGTGCTATTCAGCCTGGGTTCGGGGCCTATAACCTGTTCCATCTTCCGACACATCTTAATCGATTCAGCTGTTCCAGAGATTTGGCCAGACAAACAGAAAGAAAATATTTTAAATAGTTTGCATGTTATTGAGTATTGCATATAACTTTAAGCACTTGAGATAACACAGATGTTTTGAAATCACATACACTTATTGTAAGTATAGATTGAAACCAATACTCATTACTACGCTTTGTTACTTATATTTATATCCCATAGCCCGCAATGTCTCACAGAACCCGAGACGTGACGGGTCGTTCCCGAAGCCTACGACAAAAAACAAAGTAATTTCGGATTTAGATTACTCTCTCACCGTGACCAATGGTCTTATACCACTGTTTACTCAACACCGACCGTTTATCAACGCACGATCTTTGTAAATCCGTGATTCTGGTAAGATAAGGTTCCATGAAAATATTTGTGGCATCTTTCTTGAAATTAGTTCGCGCGTGAAGGGTTAACGTAGCATGGGACTCCAAGTTGAAGAGTATTTCAGTGCTCCCACATCTCCTGGTGTAAGTTAAATATAAGACCTGGATGAGGGTTTAATTATTATAATTAAGGCCCGATAATCTTATACCTGCGAGAGGCCACTCACATGAAACGCCCAAGTGTGCGAAGGAACTAGTTTCTACTTTAGTGACTAAAGGTGGTTTTAGTGACTAAAACCACCCCTTGTTCTTAGGGGGTCCCTCAGACTCAGGACTGAGAGACTCTCTCGCCTTCCTCAGGGCGGAGAACATAGATGAAGAATTCGACCTCGTGAAAAAAACATGGGACTCCCTATTTGCTCTCTTGGTATCTATATTAATATTATAAAGCAGAAAAGTTTGTTAATTGTTTGTTTAAACGCGGTAATTTTCGAAAGTACTGGGTGGTTTTAGATTTTTGGTTTGGTATGGAAGTAGGTTCAGGCTACTTTTTACTCGACTGCAAAAGAACGAGGATTAGGTTTTTATCGTGATAAAAACCACGGGACTGAAGCCTAAGCTCGCACGACTGCTTTTTTAGGATAAAAGCTGTGGTAATGCTTGTATATCATCTTCGTTACATGCGTTGATGCGTTTATTATGTTCATTCATTGTAGCATTCAAAGTATTTAAATTTCCAGTTCATGTTCAGGTCCAGTTTCTCAGAAAGTACAGTAGTAAGAGTAAGCATATCTTTTTTAATATTTACATTTCATCATTAAGATATGCTTATTTGGTCTATTCGGCATTCAGTAATAAACTTCTTAAATAAAAATGAGCGGTCTTTCACTTAACATTATATTTTCCGTGGCAAACCACTTAATATCTAAAACTTCGTAAATTACATCATCTCCTGCTCCATTTAACAGCATTCCCATGTCGTATAACTAATTAACTATATTTAACAGCTGCCGCATTTCAACTGATGCTTCTATTTAACGAATATTAAACTTAACTACCACTAAATGTCACTCCATATATTTGTTAGTACCTCTAGCACGTACAATGTACTCTTTGACTGGTTGTGCGTGTTAATTGCTTTTACTTATCGTTGTTATGTTAATTTTCTACTTTCTTTTCAACAACTCGATCGATATGTTCCAGGACTTGTTAGGAAGTAATTTACAGGTTACAATGTTGACTCTATATTGCTTGTAGTAGTCTTCAATCGAACACAGTGTTGTATTTCAGTATTCTATGTTTCTAACAGCAGCGTATCAAACAAACAACTTTGGACCTTATGACTTTACTAGTGACTTGCTTGTCTCATTTTGCTTAAATACTAAAACTTTCTTCATGAATTAGCCTTTCCAATTATCCATTGATGGAAATCTGTTCTCTTGTTTTTTAGTTTAGAACTATCCTATCATATAGACTGTTCCGAGTAATATGTAAGTAATGCGTGTTTCTGTGACTGTCTTCTATTCCCATACACTAAAATTAAAGAGATCAGATCTAGAAACAATGTTTTCACAGTAGTTGACCGGCTTTTTGCTGTCGTATCTTTCACCATTGTCTGATCGACCATCTCGAACATGACGGGCCTTAATTGGAAGTTATTGCAGCTGAAAACGATTGGTATTGTAAATTATTACACCGCGCCACCAATCAGCGTGATTGATTCAACTGAGTAATGCGCGCACGCAGAATTTTAATTGAAACCTTTAAATGGATTGATTGAAATGACTTTACGAATGTTTTGATAACATTCTGATTCCATGAAGTGAGGAAATAAAGAAGTTTCTTGCGCGTCATTCAAACTTTTTTTTGACCTGCGCTTTGTTCATCTTGTAACTGCAACATCCTCATCACATACATATATAAAACGTACGTTTAAAGGAAAATTTACCTCAATATCTTCAGCTCCTGCGTGTGGTTTACCAGGTGCTACATGACCACAAATTATGCCATATATCCCAACTAGCTTTCAACATATTTTAGAATTATTTATTTATTTTTATCCCTCTGTCGTTTACTATCTTTGTAGTATTTTCAACGAGACATTGTCGGTGTGTCTATTTGTAGCAGTTCTCAGTAACGCATTGTGCCTGATCTTTAACCTGTTATTACTTGGTATATTTGAGCGCGGTATGGTTGCCACGCCCTGCGCTGATTGATGGTTGGTTTCTGTAATTAAAGCGATGATCTTTGTGTTTGGTGATTACCATATTTTGTATTGCCAAAGTTCTGTAGTCATTTGGAGCTAGAGATTAGTAAAAAAATGTTGCTGTTGACAAATTGATTCATAATTTACATACTTTATTCAAAAACTAGCTCTGCTTGCGAATTCTTTCATTTGGAAGTTTATTCCCGGGGAATGCCAGGATAGAATTTGTGTTGACCTACCTTGTCTTCCAGTTCCATAAAAAATAGTTTCAGCCGTTCCAGAGATTAGTACGGACAAACAGATAGACACGAAAATGTATAGTTTGTTTGTATTTTAGTATCGTGCTAACTAAAAAAATTTCAGAAAGCACAATTATTTTGAAATCACAGGCAGACACTTTAATTTTATTTGTATGTGTAGATTAGATAGGCAATGCTCAGTAATTATTCGAATAAGTATGTATTTCAAAAGTGAACGTTAATTTCGACTATTTCTAATGAGAGTTACATAAACCTTACAGTACATGTGCAAATAACATATAAATTATGTCAATTTAAAGCTATGTTATTCCAACTGATATTTTTTGACTTATGTAAGCAAGGAGAAATTACTTACAATTTTACAATCAGCGATTGCTTTCTAAATCTAGTTTTTGAAAGTGTTATATCTTTAGTTTCCTGTTCCTATAGTTGAAGTTCAATGTTTTATCTTTCTGTGTACTCCGAAATCTTCAATACGATGTCATAGTTGACTGTTATCGTGCAATAAAATCCAATCCTTACGTTTAGCAATTAAAGACTAATTTTCTGTATCAAGCTATTTGAATAAATCAAATGACTTAAATACAAAGAAGTTTCAACTCTTTTCCCAGTGATAGAAGATCGGTTTTAGACTGTGTAAAGAAATATTATAATCGATTTCTTTAAAATGGACTGTTACTAAGTAAATATTCGAAGATGAAGTTCCAAATCGATTTGTTGGATGTTTATTTAAGAAAAAAGTGTTCGTGACTCTGAAGTTGAACTGAGCCGGTATCGATTTGACATCGAGTGGAGTATCAATCGATTGTGTGGTACCGATGCGTCATAAACTCATAATATTGTTGGTTGTAGTGTAAACATAATGTGTTTATACGATGCTTGGTTGTCGTGATTGTAAATGAGCATTTGTAAGTTTATATTTCTTGTTATTCTAGAGTTGGTTTGGGAAAGTTTGATAGCACTTTAAGAAATTTTAAAGAAAGCAAGATAAGAAAGAAAGATTAGAAATAAAGAAAGAAATATCGACTGTTTGGGGTAAAGAACTTAATTCTAGAATTTATTGTGTGCCTAGTCCCAGTATTTTCAACCGTGTTGGATAGATTTTTATATTGCATACTTGCCGGATAATTAATTTATGACTTAATTTATAAATTAAATAATATGCAAAAAAGAACCAAATCAAACAACTTGAACTTATTAAAATACAACATCGTAAAAGTGAAAATTTATTGTACGCTACTTAATTTTAAATCGTCACCGGAATGTTTGGTGTATTAAAATTTATTCAAGAGATAATGAGACCACAGGATTTTAAAGGTTTTTCTAATTTGGTGGTATGTCCATTAGTAATTATGTATTCCTGATATCGACCATTGAAGCACAGTGCCCGAATGTTAATAAAATTAAAATGAGTTTCGGTAAAACAACACTCTGTAGAAGGTACAAGTATTGAGATGAAAGCGATTTATGATAAAAACTATGGAGTAAAAACCAAGATTAAGTTCACATCTAATTAAAGTACGTATACGTATATGTATGCAGACATAATGCTACTAACAGCTAGATAATAAAGATAATATTTATTTGAAAATTTCAGTCAAAAATAACAATTTCGCATGTCATTTTATATGACGCCAGATTCTTGGTTGGTTTAGACAGACAGACAGAGTCACTTTCGCATTTATAATATTAGTGTGGATAGGGATCTATTATAAGCTAGACTGCAGAACTCACTAAAGTTATGTCGGTTCTTGATCAGAATCGCTTTTACTCCCCCTTTGCGCCCAAAAACGCCATAAAAAGTGTTAATACGGTGCCGTCGACCGATTACCCCGTTCATTTGAATAAGCCCCCGCAATTGTGTTGATTTAAAAAAAGAACTACCTCAAGAAAGAATGCGTCGAAGGATGAGTGCAAGATTTCAACCAACTGCCAGACAGGAAGAATTAAGAACGCTCCCTGATTGGTCGATTAGTTTGGTATTGGATTTCAACCTCATTGAGCTTTATCTTTCAGTAATGTAGTTCCCATTAAATCTTTGTATTGTATTTGTCTTAGAGATTTAATGGGACACTTTGGTTTATAATTCTTATAGATAATAATCGGTTCATGAATTTTCATTTAGGTTAATTTGAACGTGGGACGTGTTTAAGTTTCCGATGTTCTGATTTACATCATAATGTTTCAATAAATTATGCCCGTTATGAAAGGTAATTTCTTTAATAGGCTCATTAGTTATTTACATTTTTAACGTAATATTAGTAAAGAACTATTTGGGGGTCGATTTCCAGTCTAATCGGATTCTGCTGATTATAAGGCTGGAAACAGTGCTCGACCGACGGTCAGCACTGACCGAACGTCTTGACCGTCAGCGCTGACCGTCGGTTGGGAAAATGCATTCAGTGCTACGCCGACGGCGAACTGCGACGCGTGTGTACAGTTCACAAAACGACGTACGGTCGGTAGCTCCGTCAGCGAAGCATTGGACGCATCCATACAATCTCATAGCTCGTCGGTCGACCGACGTACGCGCGACCGACGAGCTGGACCGACGGCTCGACCGACCGTACGCGCGGACCGAATCACGCGCGTACCGTCAGCGTAGCTGAGTGCGCATTTTTTTTTTTTTTTTTTTTTTGTGTGTGGCATCTCGCAGGTCAACCTCTGAGGTTGTCGGCTGCTTAACCGGGCTTGCCTGTGGTTGCCTTAATTAATAAATTAATTAAAGCCTCCAGCCAGGGCTTATTAAAAAACTTACAAACTAGGCGACTACACGCTAAGGGCACCCCCTGTGGGGTACGGACCTCGGCTTAGGGCGTCGCAGGGGAGGGCAGCTAGGGACAGGCTGGATCATATCATTATTATTATTAATAAGGGAATTTAAAGCTACTGGCTCAGCGTCGCGGGCTGGCTCTGGCAAGGGTCGGGGTGGACTATTACGGGGACGTCGCGGCGGGCCTCGGCGGCGAGGACGGAAGGACGGTCGGTTTTTGTGTTTGTGTGCCACTGTACTTGTTTCCCTACGGCTCTCTTGGAGCAGGGTGATTGCGTCATCGGGAGTGACTAGGGTATGCCTTGGTCGGCGAATCTTAGAGATACGCGAGGGTTCGTATTGGACGGCCGATACGATAAGGGGATTCCTATGTTGGATTGAAGTTTCAAAGAAACGCTTGGAGACGCGTTTCATGAACTGCTGGATGGTGGGCATCTTGAGGTCTACGTGAAGAAGCTCATTTCGAACATAAAAGGGGGCTCCCGTGACTCTACGGAGGAATCGGTTTTGGAGGGTCTGCATCTTATGGAGGAGGTAGGGCTTTGCGTGTGCGAAAACAACGCAGGCGTAGGTCATGATGGGACGGATGACCGCGGTGAAAATACGCAGCTTGCACCTGAGTGATAACTTGCTGCGAGAGCTAAGAATGAAGTGGAGCCTACCTAGAGCGAAAGCGGCGCGCGAACGTGCCTGCTTTATGTGCTCAGCGAAGGAGAGGTGTCTATCGAGGACCACGCCTAAGTATTTGGCTTGCTTTTCCCAAGGGATCGGCTTGCCGTACATGGTAATCGGACGGGGGGAGGGTGGGTTTATCCGCGGTTTAGAAAAGAGGACTGCCTGGCTTTTGTCTGGGTTGACTTCGATTCTCCATTTCCGGAACCACTTCGCCAGAGTGTTTGCGGAAGTTTGGAGAGTGCGAGCGATGGCATCGGGTTTAAGACCGGTATAATAGATAGCCGTATCGTCGGCGAATAGGGCTAGCTGGGTATTTTTATGCTTGGGAATATCACTAGTGAATAGCGTGAAAACGAGGGGGGATAGTACGGAGCCTTGAGGAACTCCTGCGCGAATGGGATGGGGGGAGGAGAGCTCCCCCTCAATTCGATAACGAAAGGTGCGATTCGATAAAAAGTCCCGTAGGATGAGCACGAGACGGTCAGGCACGCCGAGTTGGTATAGCTTATAGATTAAGCCATTGTGCCAGACTTTGTCGAACGCTTTCGCTATGTCGAAGAATAAGGCTCCCGTTATTGCGCCCCGTTGGAAGCCGGCGCTGACGTGTTCTACGATGCGGTGGACTTGTTGGATACATGAGTGTTCGGTTCTAAATCCGAACTGCTCATTGGGTATTAGACTCTTTGCTTCGGCAAAATCTTTGAGCCGCTTATATATAAGCCTTTCATAGATTTTACCGAGGACGTTGAGTAAGCTAATGGGACGGTAGCTAGACGGGTCAGACTTGGGCTTGCCTGGTTTGGGAATACCTATGACGGTGGCCTGTTTCCAGGTTGCGGGGAACATATTATTGCTTAATGCGCCATTGAAGATGGCAGTCATTAGCACTATAAGCTGGGCGGGGAAAAGTTTGAAAACCCTATTGGTGATGCCGTCGGAGCCAGGGGCTTTTCGCGGTTGGAGATTTTTAATGATATCCTGGACCTCATCAGGAGTGATGGGGGCCAATGGATTATCGGGATCTTCGTCGGGCGGAAGGGAAGTTCTACGTTCGACTTCGGCGTTCACCATATCGAGGTGGGCTTGGTCTACTGGTTGAGAGCTGGGAGAACACTGGGACTCTAGGCTGTCGGCTAGGCATTCTGCTTTTTCAGAGTTATCGAAGGCGACACTCTTATCGGGACGAATGAGAGGAGGCATTGTGGCCTCTTCAGTGGATCGTAACTTCCTCTGAAGCTGCCAGAAGGCAAGATGGGTGGGCTCAAGTTCGCTCAGCATCTTGTCCCAGCTCGCATTACGCTGCTCGGTAATGCGTTTCCTTACAGCACGCTGTAAGTTGCGCATGTGAGCTTTGTTTGCGGCGCAGGGAAAAGCGCTGTACGCACGGATGGCTGCGTTCTTCTCGGTTATCAGATTCCGTACATCGTCCGGGAGTTTCCAGCGGTGGTCTTCCACTACAGGAACTTCCCTTGAACAATCGTTCAGGACGGATTGTACGTGATCTGTAAGCGAGTCGATCGCCGCCGTCGTGTCAGCGACTGAGACTATGTGGTCAGGAATGGTGTCCAATTGAGGCGACGTGGTGGATTTCAGTTTTTCACTTACTTTCCTCCAGTCGGTGATCAATTGGGTCGGAGGAGGTTGGGTAGGATCGTGGTTACCCGAGCGGGAACCTAGGTGTAGGATAACGGGACGGTGATCCGAGTTGAGCTCGTGAAGCGCTTCTATGGAGTGTAAACGGAGGTTTACATTCTTTAGGAGCGCCACATCGAGGACATCGGGGTTATTGTTGGGGTCGTGTGGGTAGTGGGTGGGAGTCATCGGAGCGATGACGTCGTAGTTTAGGGTCGCGCCTAGGTTATACACGATTCTGCCTCTGGCATTTGTCGTGTTGCAGCTGAGTGCGCATTCATAGGCTTGCGTAGATATAGCTACGCCGACTGACGGTCAGCGCTGACTGTCGGTCGAGCACTGTTTCCAGTGTTAGTGTTTTACAAAGAATGACAGCCTATCTGACAGATACTACCCAATAGTTGAATAACTTGAGACCCGTTGGCAAAACGTGTCAGAGTTTCACGCTTCTGACTAGCCGTAACAACTGTCAAATATGTATGCACAAATGAAAGCCCACCAACGGCTTGCCGTCCTCTCCGAGGCACGGAAAATGAAGATATGTGAAGATCATCCACGAAACAAGGTTGACCCGTATTGCTGTCATTAAAACCAAAAAAGTCCTGCTAAAAAAGTGTTATAACAAAAAATTTTTGCAAAAAATAGAACCGACTTCTATTTAAAAACACTACAAAGGCAAAAATAACTTTAATTTCGGTAGTCGGTGTCATTTGTTTTGTATTTTCTTTTTTTTTTGACACCGCCTTTCGAAATTAAAGCTATTTTTGTCTTTGTAGTGTTTTTATATAGAAGTCGGTTCTATTTTTTGCAATTTTTTTTTGTTTCACTCTTTAGTGGGTAGGTTTGTAATTTATCTAGTTACAAAAGCCAAAATGTCAACTACTTATCACCTTTTACAAAATATTGCTTTTACCGGTGCAGCGCCGTTAATTTTTAAGGAGTTCTCCTGGTACATCACCATCAGCTCTACTTCACCATATGCATTGTGACGAGCATAAAGTGCTTAACATCTTTATTCAAGTAATCTAATCACAATCCACGAAATACCTATTATTGAGTAGTTTCGGTGGCCATCTGGGGTCTTCATCATCAGTTCCACTTCCTCAAATGGTGCTTTCCGAGAGCATCTGCACAAGGTGCTATAAGAAATACCCAAAACGCTATAGGTGTGCCTATAATATTTGAAGAGTTCCCTCGATTTCTCCATGATCCCATCATCAGGTCCAAACATGACGACAATGGGACCAACTAGAAAGTATACCCTTTCAAACAAAAAAAGTATTTTCGAAATCGGTCCAGCCATCTGCGAGTAATGAGGTAACATACATAAAAAAAAAGTTCAAGACGAATTGAGAACCTCCTCCTTTTTTTTGGAGTCGGTTAACAAGAATCTTATGCTTATTATTGGAAAATGTATACTGAGGTGTGCCTTGAAAATCTTATGAACCAAATCACTATGGAACAAATAAAATTCAATAATCCCTTAATACATATAGCCCACGCTCCAGCTGCCGTATAGTGGACGTTGATGGCTTCCATGCGGTTTAAGCGTCACTCATGAAATTTGGATTAACTGGTAATTCTTTAAGACGAGAAAAGTACCCGTAGATAGCTCTTAAGCGTTACGAAATGAATCTTCATACCATAAGTTTGACGTGATTATAATTATTAAAGTAAGTTTCTTCAGAATATTTTGACTACATAAGTAGCCGCCGCATAGCCGCATGTGTCTGTCTGTATGTTCGTGATAAACTCAAAAACTACTGAACAGATTTGAGGTTTTCTGGAGTGATTCATGAAGAAGGTTTTAGTATATTTATTAAGGTTTTGTATGAATTTGCAGAATGAGGCCGTGCGAAGACGGGTCGGTTCATAGTTTTGACTATAAAACAGATAATTCATTTTTAATTATTCCTTCTTTCGTTAAATATTCATCTTAAAATATTTATTCTCACTAACATAATTTAAGTACTTATTACTAACTAAACCTATCCTAAAGAAATTTGGGATAAGTTTATAATTTGTATGCAAGTCATTTCTGTTGATTTTTCTTTCTCTCATTTAACAATAATAATGATCTTGAAACACAGTTCGATAGCTATGGAAAATAGTCCGAAATCACGCTAGTCTAGAATCCTAGAAACTAGTGATTACTTATGCACAGAGCCATCTCTAGACCTATGTGATTGTCATAGCTGTAAAACAGTATCCGGGTAGCGCAAGAACCGGTTGAAGCTCCACTTATCTTAGGTTTTATTGTTACGATGCGATGGAAAAAGAAATCAGTAGTTTAAGCATACCCTGTATGCTAAAAAAAAAACATGTTACAGGCGCTTTATACGAGTTCTAGGTTGTGGGGTCGAACTCAAGCACATCAGGTAAACGGCATGTCCTGGGACCGAAAATACGAAGACCTGGGACATCCATCAACCCTGCCCTAATATGCTCGTGTGGAGGATTACGGCCCATGCCCCCCCCCCCCCCCCCCAAAGAGAGGTGGTTTTGTACTATTCAGTGAGAATGTAATAGGCTGATTAGATTAGGAAAACTATGAAAAGAAAATCTGCTTCAAAAGGGAAAAGGTGATTCAGTTCTATGATACCAAAAAACTTGTAAGAATAAATTATAGATTGTAGAAAAAAAATCAATCCGATTTATAAATAAAGGATATTTCTTATTTCGACACGAATATTCACATAACAAGGCGACGTCGTAAATATTTATGAAACCGTACGATTGTTATATTAGGAATATTAGATCTATCGAGCCATAAAGTCTTTTGATTTTACGTTACCCGACTTTATTGGTGTTAATCTATCAAAAGAACCACTCCGGACTGGTTTTTGACGCACAAATTGGTCCCCTGAGATGGATGGTGCTATGGATTTTATTAGTGTGATTTTACGATTGGATTGGATTGGATTGGAACTTTTAATTTGTGGTGGTGGACATTATGGTTCTTTGAAACATGATAAGACGAAATGGTGCTAGTAAGTTTTAATTGGTCTTATATTCTGATGCTAGATTTGCCCGCGTCATCGTTCCCGCTGTGGTCGGTTCTAACTACCTGGTTTTTCCAGCGAAACGCCTCGATCCCGGTTCAGCTGTTCCAGAGATTAGACCGGACAAACAGAAAGACAGACACTTATAGATAGACAGACATCAATTTCAAAAAGTTTGTTACGGTTTAGTATCACGTAAATAACTATAAACACACGACAACAATACACACGCAACAACAGAGAATATATTTATTTTGAATGCACGGACTGACACTTCAATTTGTTTTATATGTGTATGCATATGTGTATATGTATACGTATGTATAAAGATATATATATACATATATATATAAGTATAGATAGATGTTAAGTTTGTTGCTTATCGCTCAAGTGTAATTAAACGTTCATACTCCATACACCCAAAAACGAAAAAATAGTCTACACAATTATTAACTCACTTTTTTTTCTTCCTGCCATCATAAATTACCAATAGTCCATTTGAATTATAATCTTCTTCTCAAATAAAGCTAATTACCCATACAATGCCGCAACCCTCTTTAATTATGACAGCTTGAAAGCTGGGCGGCCATCTGCCCACCTCTCAGCCTAACCTGTTCATGATTCATATATGTACTTAGCTAGTACTTATCAAGTCCTAATTTTGAAATCTGTGGAATATTAATATGACCTTCCCGTCTTGTTACCTCGTTCTCTTGATCTGTTAGTGATTTTAATGCTTGGCTTTGATTGTTATTTTTGTAATGATTATTTTCATCAAACTCATTTTGGACTGCAACTACTTTCGCGTAGAAAGTTCAACCCGCGAAAAGCTGAACCCGTGGGAATACCAGGATAATATACCTATATGTAGCTCCTTTATCGCCAAGAGAAAATCCCATTCAAATGGGACCAACCTGGGAAAATCTCATTCAAATGGGTTCAACCTGGGAAAATCCCATGCAAATGGGTTCAATGGATTAGCCTGGCAACAAAAAGGCAAACAGAAAATTACATTTTTTTTTAAAGTTTGTTTGTTTTCGTATCGTGAAAATAACAATAAGTACTCGAGAAAACACTTAATTTTTTTAAGATTTTGATCCATATTCAAGCTAGTTCTCAGCACATTATGATTTTATAATATCGAGGTTATTGCACTAATTTAAAAAGCTATAAAAATTAAATAGCGTTGAATATGCGAAGTTTCCCTCCCACATTCATACTTATCTAGACTCTATCTAATAATAATAACAGTCATTCTTGTTCCCCGATTGTAATCTCCCACACAATCAGTGGAACAAATCATATCTTCAAACTAGTTATGACTGGTGATGCAACTAGGTATGCAAATTGTCCAGCGTCGGGTCATCGGCCGCCATGTTTGAGCATTGTCGCGCCCCCATTGGTCGGATCTGAATCGATTCGTACTGCGCCCGCGCAGTTAAGGTCAATGTCGATACGCCTTTGATCTGCTACCGATTTTTGATCTAGTATTAATCTCGTGGTTAGCTCTTGAGATTTTTTTGCTGTTCATAAGTGACATGGTTTTTTGTTCTGAAATGTGTTTTTAAAGCACTTTGATTACATTTAACTAAAATAAAACCCCATATTTATTATTTAAAGAAATAAATATGTAGGTATTTCGTTTTTATTGAAATAAAAACGAAGATGCTAATTTTAGCGACAATAATGCATTGTTCTCAATAAAAATCCGAATGTATAAAACTATAAATCTGTCCAAACGGCGCGCGATGGGGCGTCACATTATACTATTATCTTTATGATAGCATCTACACGTGAGCTGCCCACGACTCGGAACCTGTGCAAGCGTCTCTTAGCAAGACGAGCGCTATCACTAGGTATCAAAAGTTGAATGGAATTTTGAGGAAAGGTATAGGTATAACTAAGCCGAAATTCTCTTCACACAACATGTGTATAGTCAAAAATATTCAGTATTATGTTATGTGACGAAAACTCTCATTCATTCCGAAATTACCTTGAATTAAAGATGCACGGCCTTCTAAATATGTAGTTTAATATTTTAGCAATTTAAAATATAAAAGTACCACTTATCAAGGTAATCAAATGGTAACTGCAATATTCGTATTCAAAATCATAGCATGGGTTCAACGGTTTTCATATCGATTAGCATATTTTATATCCTATTCGATATCTCAAACTCCGACAAAAAAGGTGTAACTTATAGGTACCATACATAAGTGTTACCGATACCTCAGACTTCAATAAAAAAGGTGTTACTTATAGGTACCATACATAAGTGTTACCGATATCTCAGAATTCAACAAAAAAGGTATTACTTATAGGTGGTACCATACATAAGTGTTACCTATCTTAAAAATCCCATTTGATTGACTACAGGTTCTCATGTTGATGTAATTTCTATGACCTGTTGCTTTGATGACAAATCGATCATGTTTCTGATTGTTCTATGTCATCAACTTAATTAATTTTAATATCATAATTATTTAAAGGAGTTCGTTTCGAAATGATAAGCGCACGGGTCGGCAGTCCGTTCATGGGTGTCTTTTTTAACAAGCTTTTATTAGGTCGACCTGTATGTAACTAACTATGTAATGGAATCTAAGGTAACTAATTTAACCATCTTCCAAGGGTCGTAGCGTAATGAAAATTGACAACTGTATGTAGTTCTGATGACAATACAATAATATGGTACTGTAGAACTGATCTGATGATGGAGCCGGAAGATATGAACTGGAACATCATTATGGAAAATCGTATCATAGCTGTTTTGGATTTCTTAGAAAAGTCTTGTAATGAACTTTGACCTCGATTAGGTTTCAAGGTCTGATGATGAAGCAGGAAGATAGGCACTGGCATTCCATGATGGAATATCGTATCATAGTCGTTATCGTATCATACTCGTGTTTGCACTTGTGAGAAAGGCCACGTAATGGACTTTAAACACGATCAGGTTTCAAGAATATAACAAACCTGAAAAAAATCCTTTATCGGTTTTCTTAATTTTTTTTTGTTTTCACGTGCATTTATTTATAAAAGCGTATTTTTCTAGTGTTTTTTAAACTATTAATTTATTAACATGTCAAGATACATCCGTGCCTCAGAAGGCGTGTTAAACCGCAGGTTCCGGCTGTCATCTGTACACTTTTGGTAGTCATTACGGGTAGTCAGAAGCCAGAAAATCTAACACCAGACTTGCCTAACGTTTTACCCCGCTCTTGGGTTGTGTAGGTCAGATAAGAAATTTCCCCTTGTAAAACGCTAGTACTCAACTGTATCGGGTTGGCCTGAAAGCCGACCCAATCATCTTTATAGGAGAGTTGTATTTACTTTTTCGCCTTCATTAAGAAAGATTCATTTTTACAGTGATTCATTTGATTTGAATGTAGAATCAGCTAAAATTGACTGCGAACGTGAAAAATAACTTTAATTTTGATAGTCGGTTTTTTAACCGACTTCAAAAAAAGGAGGTTTACAATTCGTCTTGAACTTTTTTTTTATCTTTATTTTTTTTTTATGTATGTTACCTCATAACTCGGATATGGCTGGACCGATTTGGAAAATTCTTTTTTTGTTTAAAAGGGTATACTTTCTAGTTGGTCCCATTGTCGTCACGTTTGGATCTGATGATGGGATCCTGGAGAAATCGAGGGAACTCTTCAAATATTATAGGCACACCAATAGCGTTTTAGGTATTTTTTATAGTACCTTGAGCAGTTGCTTCCGAAAAGTACCATTTGGGGAAGTTGAACTGATGATGAAGACCACAGATGGCCACTGATACTCCTCAATAATAAGTATTTCGTGGATTGCGTTTCGATTACTTGAGTACGGATGTTAAACACTTTATGCTCGTCACAATACATATGGTGATGTAGAGCTGATGGTCAAGTACCAGGAGAACTCAAAAATTAACGACTATGCATCGGGAAAAGCAACATTTTGTAAAACGTGATAAGTTGTTGACATTACGGCTTTTGTAACTAGATAAATTACAAACCGACCCACTAAAAAGCGTGAAAAAAATTGATTTTGCAAAAAATAGAACCGACTTCCATATCAAAACGCTACAAAGGCAAAAATAACTTTAATTTCGGAAGGCGGTGTGAAACAAAAAGAAATCCAAAACCAATAACAACGACTTCCGAAATTAAAGTTATTTTTGGCTTTGTATTTTTGTTTTGATATATAGTGGAAGTCGGTTCTATTTTTTGCAAAAAAAAATTTTTAGTTGGTCGATTTATAATTTACCTAGTTACAAAAGCCTAAATCTCAACTACTTTATAACCTTTTACAAAATATTGCTTTTACCAATGCTGGGCCGTTAATTGTTGAGGAGTTCTCCTGGTACTTCACCATCAGCTTCACTTCACCATATGCATTGTGACGAGCATATTGTGCTTCATAACCATATTCAAGTAATCGAAGCGGAACCCAAGAAATACTTTATATATTGAGTAGTTCCAGTGGCTATCTGTGGTCTTCTTCATCAAGTCCACTTCACAAGTTGTGCTTTTTGAATGTGCAACTACACAAGTTACTATAAAAAATACTCAAAACACTATAGGTAGGTGTGCCTATAATATTTGAAGAGTTTCCTCGATTTCTCCAGGATCCCATCATCACATCCTGACTTGGTGACAATGGGAACAAAAAAAGAATTTTCCAAATCGGTTCAGCCGTCTTCGAGTAATCGGTGATCATACATAAAAAAAAAAACAAAAAGAATATACGCGTCGAATACCTCCTCCGGTTTTTTCGTCGCTTGATAAAAGAATATTGCCATTCTTAAATCCAATACATTTCATATTAGTACCGTTTACTTTATTATACTTTGAGAAAACGTGGGCGATATGATAATTTTCTTGAACATCAACGCTATTTTAGTCTACACGTCTTAAATCACACCCTGGTTCCCAAGATTTCCTATGTCATAAAAAACTATGCACAATATCAACACCGACTCGGCATCAATAAATTCCATATTACATGGTGAATATATCCATATGTATGTATCGCCATTATTTCTCGCTGGCATATTTGAATCTTTAATATGATCGCATAATAGTTGTATTTCATGTACCATTTCTATAACCACTTCATTTATATGTATGTTTCCCCAGTATCTGGGTTAGTGATAACTGTTTACGTTGATTTATATATCCTCTATCTAGATTGTTATTTGCTAATTTTATGGTATTTTATGGTATGCTAAGAACTCATTTAAGTCAAATTAGATGTAGGTTATTATAACGTGTTTAGCGTTAAAATTAACCTTGCCAAATCCTCATTAATTGGCAAGATCATCCTTAATAATTCCAACATAACATCATCATGTTGTTTAATACCACATAAATTTTAATATTCTGTAAGGCTTAAGTAAATATGCTATTCAATCTGGCATCCATATTAAATGAAAAGCTTGCGTGGCGAGTTCGTGATATATTTCAGACGGCTTGATGTATCAGCTCGTTACTTCACCATTATGTAAATGCAAATCAAATAGAAAAATAGTTCAACTTTAAAAAAATATAATCTTTATCTTCATCTATAAATAAAATTGAAAAGTCTGCCTGTGATTTCAAAATAACTGTGTTTTCTCAAGTGGCATTATTCCAACAAGAAATAGTTCTTTACACGACCTTAAAACTTAAACTACCCTTTAATTTTTGTGCGTCTATCTATCGGGCTGTTTGTGTGTCTTTGTTTGTTTATCGGGGCTTATCTCTGGAACAGTTCAACCAATTTTAATCGCACTTTCACTGGAATTTTTGGGCAACATATAAGCTACTTTATATCAGCGGAATTCACACGAGACCCGAATTTACGTGGTTAAGAACTCTCACGCGGGTGAAGTCGCGGGCTTAGCTAGTTTTAAATAAAGTATTACGATATTATTTACTTGTTAAAAAAAAAGAAACGCTATTATTGTGTATAATTTAGCTATTACGATCGAAGACCACAAAACTGGCCAAAGAGCATTATAAGCGTCTAACATTGTATCATCTTCCTCATTCACAGACAACACAAAACCAATCACAAACTCAAACCACATTTGTAATCGATTATAAACCAATTTCAGTTGTATCGTACCACACATTATTATTACTAACATTGTTTCCAATGTAAAAATGCAGTACGAACTGGTGGTTAGGCCAGGTCGGAGAGCCTGCGGCGGTAGCGCGAACCCAATCGAGAACGAAGCCTCGGGGGCTCCCATGCGAGCCAAGCCTCTTTCCCACCAATACGTAAATATACCGCCACGGGATCCTAGGCTATATATACCGTTCGAATTTTATCAACAGCTCTGCGAAATTACTAGCGTGAAACAATTTTGGTCTAATTTGTTCAATCAATCCGATGTTTTTGCCCTGGCTGCGATTTTTTGTGCCCTTGTTTAACAACTGCCGCTAAAACTGACGTTGGTTTTAAACTTTTTAGGTCTTCAGTAATTAATTTCCTATTCAACCATTACAATACCTGTCGCAGTAAACTCAAGTTCGTTAGCTCCTATAATCTTTGCTTAGAACGGAACATAATCTTGAATATATTGCTCAAGATTGTACTTTATGTACTAACCATAATCTCCTTAAAGTAATGTTTCTAGTTTGAAACTTATCTTGCTTAATAAATGCAGCTTTCGCCCTGTGCCTGTTTACTTATAAATGTCTTTATTACTGTACATTATACAATCAGTTTATTCGCTTTCTAAAACAAAATCGCAAAATACATGTCATTCTCACATACATAATAAGATTGCTCAATTATTCAGAGAAATAATCTGGGTGAATTCAAGAGGCGTCCGTTTTGAACGTTTTAACGTCTAAAGCGTGTCTTTCCGTCACAATAGGGTGACACGCGTTGCTCAATCGGTATATATTTTAAGAACTCTTCGTCTATGGTTTAAGTTACCAGCTTTGGAAGGCAACAATGTTTTGTTATGATTTATTGCGAGGTTGCGACAGAAATTCCAAGAATGTGTCCGTAAGCCACTCATTGTTTACAAATCATACTACTGAAGAATAATATAGCTCTATGTTATACTTATCTGTGATCCAACCAGTTATTTGGATTTAAATAATGACTCTAAGATCTAAACACTGATTAGACAAAAGCGGAATGCTCAGCCGGCTCTCAGTGATCGATTCCAAATTAGTTATCGCTGTCGTCCTAAACTTGTGTCTCGGAGAACGGCTTCACAATTTGCATATAATGGGTGTGCGGCGCGACCACGACTCAGATTTGGAGCACAGACCTGAGCGTCGTGCGCCTCTCCGCCACTCCATACATCATACGACCAGATTTCGAATCAATCCCGACTTAGCACATCAGTGCCAACATACAGGAGTTGCGCACCGCAAATATTTGCCAATTACACTGCACAATCAACTTCATTTGCGGGTAGCTCCAAAAATGACACAGAGATGCTAACTCAGAAAAACTTAATAGAAGTTTATTGACTTTAAACCTCATTAAAACTAAAGTTCGCATGACTCACAACATTCTAGCAGTGTTGATGGAAACAATTCAGCAATCCTTAAGTCTATGGTATAAGGCTCAAAATCGCTCATATACCAGTTATGACAGCAGTACAAGTATATGTACTCACGTATTCTTATGGTTTTAACTACCGAGTGGTTGGTTATTCGAGTTGTTGCGCCGTTTAGCACGGTGACCTGACCCCGGGCGTGCTCGCCAGTACAATCTCATTGATTCGATATGAGATTAAGCAGCGTCCGTGAATGTTTCCATTTTGAATCTGCGGTGATGCTCGCTTGAACTCGCACCCGGATGTCATGTTCGATTTACATTTCGTTCTCTTGTTGCCGCATTCAATAGCAGTCGTGCTCTAGAGGTATTTACGAGCGAGCACATGATTGACGCTGGTGCGACGTCTGATGTAGACACAATTGTTACGTCCCGAGTACCGATAGATCTGATTCTTACCATAAAAAGATGGAATTCGATAACCGCAAAAAAGTGTTACGATCGCTGGGGTCGCGTGTTTCCCCGGCCATCAGTATGCGCGGCGCACACGAGTCCACATGTCTTGTTTACAATCCGGTGTCGCACGTCGCGATCGTGTAGGAACAATTATGTTGCTAAACCATGGACTATTGTATTCGCGGTTTGTGCGACCGTTACCTGCGACCTTGAGCGTGATACATTGAACTCTGGCGCTCGACTTGAGGTATTAATCGCTGCGGTTCCAAAAAGAGAAAAACCATCTCGGAAAGTGAAGTCGCAGAGATACGAGACGGTCGTTACTAAGCGTGCATTCGTTTGGTTCGAGCGCCTGAGGCCAATCATGTCTCGGTATAATAAAGGGTTGCGCGCGTCCTTTCGGCCCGGCTTTTAGATTTATGGGCGAGGCAGGCCGCGAGCCGCCGCCGCCGACGCCCGCTACATACGTTTGTCACACCACTATCACGATCGAATGCTCGCATCCTCTATTGACTTCAATAATTGCCAACGTGTGCTCAATAGCACAGCGCAACGAGTAACAAGATGGTCCATAATTAAAATTTATCAGAATTGGGCACCATATGAGTAATGTTCCTAAATGTAACATGACATGGTGACGCCCATGTTAATATTTATGCTGATCGAAGTAGATATCGTAAATCGAAAGACTTTTGTTTTTTTCGGTGATGCTATCGGTGTTACGAAACAAATAAGGTTGATTATTTATTTTCATGTCTTTCTTTTTGCCTGGAAGCGTTATTGGGAGCCCCGATTTGGATGATTTACTCACCTCTTGAATATTTTATTGGAAGTCCGTGCAATTATTCTTAACATCTGTTCTTGTTTACTTCACAAAATTGATGATGATATTCACATCGTTGTGAACAGTTAACACATTAAAGGATTATTATCATTAAGTTGCACATCTGCTGAAGATGTAATCTTGGATCTAGCGTCAAGTGGAGCTGCTGTTTCAGGCTCGGACGCGGTTCTCGCAAGCCGTTAAATGATCCGATTGATCTCGCATCTTGCTTCGTTTATGCTCAACAGTCCTGCTTCTGTTTCTTTAGGTTTCTCATTACATGCTGATTTAATTCTAAAATAAATGGAGATTGATGGTTTAATTGGATTGGCTGTTGCTACTTGTACGTCTTGATAAATGTTGTCGAAATATCGAGCTTTCGAATGAACCTTTGGCAAATGAAAGTTTGTGGAAATCTTGTGTCTTTTGGCTACTTAATGACTCAAGGTTGCAGGTATGTTCTTAGGAGATACCGCGGCCCCAGGCACGTATAGGCAAACAAAGGAACAGGGTGGGTTTTAGTCAGTAGATGATTTGAAGATTTTCCCCCGAAAAGAAAATAAATTGCACAACCAATATGGGCTTCCTATAACGATTTCAAGACGAGTTCAGCTAAAGTTGCCAGCAGTACATTATCAGTGATTACTGCAGTTAATTGGATGCGTCCAGCAGATTAATAACTAGACCTTAATGGCAATTAGCATAGATTATAGGATTCTATGGCTACTGTAATAGCTTGAGAAGTAATACTGACATGAACACTGGTTCCATTCACTGAGGACAATTTAATTTGCTTTTACTTTATTTAATGTTGTCGTGCTTTAAAACGCCCGTTATTTAAATTCTTTGTCAAATGCTTTTTGTGTTGTTATGTCTTAATGCATTCCTATTTCTAATTCCAACTTTGCGAGTGTGCTAAGTATTAATTTAACGGTGCTTTTTATTACTTAGACTTTGTCTTAAAAAACTGCACTGCTGCATCTCAGCTGTAGTACCTTCATTACATCATCATCTGTAGTAGTATTTTCTCAACTATGTAGTGGCTTGGGGGCTTGGGGCCCATTCGGCTGCCTTTAGAACTCAATAACTGGGTGACCCTACATCCCTTGGCAAAACTGGTGTCAGATTTTCTGGGCTTTCTGAGGCTCCCAGGAATCTCGACATGTTGAGATAGTCATCCATTGACAACCTAAGCAAGCGTTGCTTAACTTCGAAGTTTTGCCATAGACAATAATGAGAGTGGCCGTTCTTATTTTAACCACGAGCCCCACTTACATTACATCACATTACTCTAAATCTATATACTCTTCAACATTACATAACGACCCACCTTGCATCCAGCAGACGTATGTTAATCCGACGGTACATGAAACCTTAAACTTCAATCATCTTGACATTACTTACATAACAACCGACCATGACAGAACTGCATCGAGGCAAAATTTCCGCCCGATCTCTCACGGAGAGACGCGCCTGCGCACAGTGAGGGGTGAAGGGAGGGGGAGAGTATTGCACGTGTGTGTAGTAACATGATCCTGGTGTATAGATAATTTCGTATTGTTGGGTACATAATGAAGCAAGGGGATGGTATAATGGTTATTTTTATTTTTAATTTGTGAAGGTGCATTTATTGGGATTGGAGAGTGAGATGGTAATCAATTGGCTGGCATGATAACGTAAAACAATAGTTATGTTTCTGTTTTGAAATAGAAGGAGTCTTCTATAGCAAACGGTAAAGGAAAGCATCATGTCCTAGGATCAAAAATTCGGAAGACGTGCGATAACCTACCACTACGCCCGCTGGGTGGATTACGGCTCAACGTTGAGAGGAGACCTGCGTCCCAACAGTGGGAACATTATAACCTGGTTATGCTGTATATATATTTGTTCGAAGACGAAACATACAAATAGGACATTCTTTCACCAATTCAATGCCTCTTACCAGCAATGCACCGAATGATTATACCACCATTACAAGGTGCATTAAACTAAATAACCTGCGATTTGTAGTTCATAAAGCACAATGCTATCACCTTGACGATGACGTCGACGGTATCAGCAGACGTGTGCTCAATGGGTTCGACGGATGTTGTTCTGCGGGCGCTCACAGATCAAGCGACAGATGTGTTACAATCTTTTTTGTTAGCATCTGTGAGGTCAGGGTTACAAAAAAGGGGTTCATGAATCAGATTGGCAGTTGCGACTGTTTGTATATTAAATAATAATATTTTATTGGCATCGAAATGCAAAATTAATGGATATAATTATTCAGCTTCTCATTTTAATTCAATGTCATTAATTGTTGCTAATGCTTCATGTGTGATAACTTTATCATGAGTAAAAAACGTTTTTAACGAACGTGCAACCGAACTTGAAGTTATTCAATCGGCCATTAGCGAGCCATGTTATCAATATTTTATGTTATTCCTTTTTATAAATATTAAAATAAGTTGCCAATTTTGTGTATATGGAAACATCATACGAAAATAACTCCGCATAAAAAACCTCTACAAAGTTGCCTACAATTATAGATTTTACGATCAATTTATGTCGAACATTATCCAACTTTAATTAAGCATATGGAACAAGGGATCTGTACCGAGGTGTCCAGTCCAGCAGATGTATTGGACCTTCGGTAACATCTGCAATTTAGCCGACGACCTTGCTCCGAACTGGTTTCGCGTTTACCGTTGATTGATGAGTTGAAAATTCGTGGTATACCTACATATCTTTCTTCGAATGAATTTTTCAATATGAAATGAGATTTTTATGGCTAAGTTATATTAGAATCTGACAAGATTTATTGTAGTGTTTCGCATTAATTACTATGTTTGTGTGGTTTAGTTTATCTATAGCAAATATAATTCGTACATTATTATCCCATAGTCATCATCGTCTTCTAGCCTTTTCGCAACTATGATCTAGATGGTTTCAGTCTAACCTCTTAGTGATACTGATTTTCACGCCTCAGACTACCCACAAATACTGTCAAGGATATGCAAATGACACCCGAGTTCACTGAATAAATGCCATATTGTAATCCGAATACTTGTCCATATTTGCAAAGACAGTACAGAGTTCGACCATCCAGCTGAATAAATTCACATTATAATCTTACTCTATGAAAGTTGGGAGCGCAAGCTGCGCGCGCCTCACACACACTAGCGCGATGCGCGTGCGCATGTGTGCGTGCGCGTGGGAACGGGCGCGGCGGACGCGTGCGCGGATTGTGACATGCGACTATTGTGAATTATTTAAACAAATCAACATTTTTCTATCTATACGCTACGACTTGACTTGTTGTATTAGCTATTGTGTAAAGGAATTTATTTTCTGGTCTATTTTTTTTCTGAATTTGTTGCTGGGCTGACAAATTGTTTAGTTCGTTGTGGCTTTTTTAGGGTTCCGTAGCCGAATGTCAAAAAACGGAACCCTTATAGTTTCGACATGTCTGTCCGTCTGTCTGTCTGTCCGTCCGTCCGTATGTTACAGCCATTTTATTCCGAAACTATTAGGACATGTAAAACTTGGTAGATAGATGTATTCTGTGAACGGCTTTCCGATTTTAAGAGAAAATTTAAAAAACATTTAAAATTAAGGGGGCTCCCCATATATGGAACTGAAACTGAAAATATTTTTTTTCATGAAACCTATACGTGTGTGGTATCTATAGACAGGTCTTTAACAATGACATTAAGGTTTCTAAAATGACATTTTCATAAAGTTAATCGTTTAGAAGATATACGCTTCCAGTGGTAAAATGTGTGTTCCTCCCCCTCTAACTTCTATAATAATGAAGTGAAAAATCTAAAAAAACCATATGTTGTAGATCCTAATGTAAACTTTCAACCAAAATTGGTTTGAACGAGATGAGTCGGCTGTTTTTGAGATACAGTATATTTTCTAAAACCGCAAATATAACTTTGTAATTCATACAAATACTATGAAAAACATAGTTATTTGGCGTAGTTGTAAAAATTGTAAATAAGCTTGTTTTAAGAAATTTTTGAAGGTTTTTTGTTTTTTTTTTTCAATTAAATATATAAAGTATATTATATTTATTATAGTTACCACGGAACCCTTCATGGGCGAGTCCGATTCGCACTTGGCCAATTTTTTTATCTGTAGTGTAGAATAATTATAGAACAAACTAGCTTCTGTCCCGGCTTTGACATGTAAAAAGGTTTTAAGCAAAGAAAAAGTAGCTTATATTACTTTCCAGCCCTTCAACCATCTCCCCACAAAAAATCACATCCTTTGCTTCGTTTTGGCGTGAAGGAAGGACTAATAAGCAGACGCATTTCGCATTTATAATATAAGCGTGGATTACTCTTCTCTACGTAATTGATCCTTTTCAGTAATTTTTCTTTCGAAGATAGCAGTTCTTCAAATCCTTTGAAGCTATGTTTACTTTCCATATAAGTAATAGCAGATCATGACTAAGCTAGCCGTATCTTTACTCAGCTCCCAAACCTCGTATTATATACAACCTCTATTTGTCTATTGCTATCTAAATGATTCGATGTAAAGATTAGAATATGACTTGCACGATCCGTCTGATTATTTTATGATGAAGATACTGTTTGTTACCTGTTATGGTATGGGTGTCTTAGACCATATTGTGTTTATTAATACTTTGAACCTGTCCATGATATTGACGTAAGTAACTGTAATTATATTGTAATGGCGATTTTGAAAATGAAAAATGTCTATGTATATGTACATGGATTTGTTTAAAAAAATCTAGTTTTTATTAGTTTTAAACTTTGTATATTACTAGAGTAGAGGTGACTGGGTGACAACAGCAATAATTTGACTACGAATTGTAGGTTGCAGGTTCGAATACAGGCAGATACACTACTTTGCGTTACTTACATCATCATCATTGGTCTCAAAGCACTAAACTAAAACATGCAAACAAGCCATGTCCTAGGTCTTAAAAATCTGAAGATATTATGCGACATCACCCCGCGGTAGATGACTTCTCCCTCTTTTCATAGAAAGTACCTTATAGGTTGGTAATGTTACGTATATTTATAAAATATTAAGAATGAATGTTTGTTTAAGTTAGTTCTCAGTAAAATAATCTTCCACAACAAGTTTCAATAATTAGTCAGTTAATGTAGCATCATTTTTTCGAATTGCATTAATACCTACCTGCACCTTTTAAAATATTCGGATAATCTTTTTCGACATCACACTCGGGCAAACCATTTGCAGTCATAACCATTTGCCGAATGTTTGTAAAGTCACGATTTCGCAACTACCTCGAATTTCGGTATTATTACATTGGCCAACCTTTTATATGTAGAATCATTGCTAACTGGTCGCCAAATCCGGGATTTGGGCCGAACAGTTTTTGTTAATAAGTGTCTTTATTTTGAAACCGATGAGGTTCCTCAAGCAAAATCTGCATAATTCTAAGGAGGAACACCAAATAATATAATAAAGAACATACTTTTTTCGTAAATCTATCTCCTTTAACTCTGTCCATCCAAAGGTTGTCTGTAAGAGGTTGCTCTGTGTGCGATAAGACCGGCCATTGTACGCTGGTTTTAATTAATATTTTTTACCCTGTGCATATTATCAGGTGTAAACTAAAATAAATACTAAAGATCTACTCAACATAAAACTGTGTAACACAAAATATTTAAAATCGTTATCAATACTTAGACATGCACGTTAACAATTCTGAAACCCGAGCAAATAAAGCGTATACTTATATACCTTTATAAAATCTTCAATCAATAGTAAAAACAACATATCACTCTTGGTCACACATTCATCTGGTACTTAAAGTTCAAAATCCCGGCACTAGCTATCCCCTACCTGAGGTACAGCCAACCGCACAACATTAGAAACAATTAACATAGTCTTTATTTCTCTGTAGTAAGAGTGGTTTTCGTATGAAAGTAATAACTTACCTGAAGTACGAGGTACAGAACGCATTGTGAGATGGCGTATTGGCCTGGATGCGCGAGAGCATAGACCCTCTGTATTATTTGTTCGCGTTCCATTCGCTTCTTCGTTTAATGTCCTCGGTAAATTGACTTTTGTTGGAGTATGCATTAGATTTTATGCATTTGTTTGTTGGTAATTGTTACATATCCGCAGTGTTATTACATATTTGTTTATTGGTTTTGATGTTAACGTTTTTGTTTTCTTATTCTTGTCTAATTTAACTCCTTAAGTGCAGGTTTGTACAAGCCCTTAGTTAAGCTCTAGTCTATAAAACTTTAGGTTTCTTTTGACTTTATCTATCATCTTGAAGTTAGCTACCACCGTAATTGCTACAATCCTGCAATCTTGCTTATTAAGAAACATCGACTCATCTCATTTGGCGGGAGCTCCACTATAAATCTTGTGGTCTTTCTATAGAAAAACTTGAAGAATTCGAGTGCATGGAGGTTACCTATTACGAGTAGGTGCGGGTGACCCGCTCCCCTCCCTCGCTACCGTGGCCACGCCCCTCGGCAAATTGCGTCCGTCGCGTCGCTGCGCTTGCGTCTCGCGTTCGCCCAATCACGTCCTAACATAGATCTGAATTTAAGCGATCTAGATGCTTGGACTGTGTCTGAGGTTATTTTAGTACATTTGGACGTAGTAAAAAAGATGGTTGAATTAGGTGATTCATAATTTCTATGAACAGGTGTAGAATATGGAAGATTTCTTATATTTATTTCTTCTTTAATCCTAAATTATATCACATAATGCAAGCCAGTAAGTCTGGGTAATAATTATACTTTTGTAGCGAATAGAATTCTCATGGTAATTTTGAGCCATGTAACCGTATCTATAAAAAAAAAACACTTTGACTTCATTAACCATAATGTAGTTACTTACCCATTTTAGAATCCATTTTAGCCAAAACCCCCTCATGTTCTAAAAGTAAACCATATCAAATAATATTTCGCACGACAATCCAGACAGGACACTATTTATTACTACAATGTACCAGTATCCAGGCTGCTATCTGTTTTAAATCCTAGGACATAAAGTTGCTGCAAGGGGGTTCAAAAACCTTTAGCTTATTACGTCAATTACTGGGGTCGTGTGGGCCCTTATCGACCGGTGTCTTCGGGCACTATCGGAAAGATTTACACGGACTGGGAAGTCTTTCCAAGTCCAAGATACAATCCGGTGCCTTTGTGTTCGTATCTCTAATTGTTGTTACGCTAATTAAGGGCTTAGGGTCTACTGCAGATTCTTCTACATTGTCTTCGTCTTTAGGAATTTCTTGTAAAATGGTTAAGGAATTCTTTCAATTGAGTTTAGTGGAGTTTTTACTAAGTACATTATTACTTAACTTGAAAATGTTATAATTGTTAAAATAAATAATATTTAGATCAAAATAGAATGAAGTCACTAATTCATGTATGAGATTTAGGTACGTTTAAACTTTCGTAAACAACGAACGATTAACGAATTTATCAGTTCAAAAATGCTAGTAAATGGCGAAACATGAAAGTTCTGGATAAATATGTTAAGATCTATAAAGTAACATGAAAAATAAATGAAAATGAAGTGTATCATAGACTACAAAGAGACTTTATATAAAACTAAAAAAAAAAAGAAATCGCGTAAATTATCTACATACATTAAGTGGTGATGTTGACCAATTAGAACAACATTTAGAAGTTCTGTTTCCAAAGTTGACGTAAAAAAGTGAAACATCTTACAATTAAAACAGAAACGTAATCGACACCCAGTACAAAAATGAGTATCGTTAATCTAATTTTACACTGACAAACCACACCATAGCAGATCTTTCTGGGAATCGGAGAAATCTGATCGTCGTACGTTAGCAGCATTTTTACACATGTTTAAGCAACACGTGTCTGTCTGTGTGTCACATGTACACATGTGAGAATGAGGTCCACCATTATTTTTATGGTCAACACTAAAGTACTTCAGGGCTAAAGTTATGATTTTGGGGCAATGTGGTGTTTTGGAGTGACTTTTTTTATTTTATCTAATACTCTCTGCCAGTAAACCTTTGTGTTGTAACTACTACACTGAAGTGAGTTATAATAGATACTTAATATTTAAAATGGAAAAATGATCCAATAAAATTCTTTTAATGTACTGAAACTTAAAAGTAAGAAATATTTAAAAAAAAATGTATCTTAAAAAAACTCAATTTTGATGATATACGCACAGTCTACTTTGTATTATTTAGAAAAGGAACTGGATATCCTTTCTAAATTCACAAAACGTCAAACCCTATAGCATGAACTAGCCTTAAAAATCCATTCACAAAACAAATAAGACATTGTAACACAATTTGCATACAAAGCCAGGAGAAAAGAGAAGTATTTATTGAACAAGCGAAATGTTATGTTTTAGTTGTGCGCGCAGCCGATGAGCTATGGCGCTGCGCTCGCGCATGCTACCGTGCGTTTTATGCTCCCGCCATATTTATTTTGCTTATTTTCAACGAACAGTTTATATGGGCTATGGTGATTGTTAATTTGGTATGATGGAATTGTTTGTTGTGGAAGCCTGTATTTAATAAAAGGGTATTTCTTGTAACTTGTTAAGTCGTAATCGTAAAATGTATTCTTTAGTTGTTTGGGTTTCATTCTTTTCCTCTGGCAATTAAATAATAAAGATTCATTGAAAGATTTAATACTGAAACCTTATTGCATACATAATTTCAATATAATCCACATTATTTAAGTAAATTATTTCGGGGACTGTAAAGAAACAAACGTAACTTTATACAATTAACATAATTCCCACAAAAATCCCATTAAAACGGTTGAGTATCATGAGTCCGTTGCACTTCTTATCCGCCCTTTACGGGTTGCATAACTGGGCATGTCCATAGATGCGCAGGCTCTCCTAATGATGACAGGAACTGAACTGGTTCGGCTGCTATATGTTCTCTTAGGAAAAAAGTGGGGAATCTTGTAGAAAAACATATTTTCTGGTCCGACCAGCTTGTTACCGTTATCGTAACAAATTGGTATGAAGTGATTAGTGCAAGGTGATGTGGGATCGACGCTTGCCTTTGTAGTTGCAAGTTCAGAGGCAACAGGATCTTTGCTAGTGAGATTGTATATTTTATTTAAGCTGCGAAAAACTCTTCAATGCATGCCTTGCACTGATTTGGAGGTTTTCGCAAAACTGATTTTATACATATTTTATTTGTTCAATACCCTCTTTCATTATTATCACTACATGTATCGTCGACACCCGAAAAAGAAGACATTAAAAAACTCTCAATCGAAAGATCCACCGATACAAAATCTTAATCTCCAACCAAAAATAACATTCACATTTTGATGACACTTCTGCGCTAAACGATTTAACGTCCAGATACACCCTATGCGCGTGCGCCGAAGCGCACGCAGGCCGTCAGCGCGCATCAGATAACTACGACATGCGAAGCTATGCGCGCTTCCACGAACAGAACCCAACGGAATATTTGTCGTCTGTGCGCGTTTAATCATATTATACATGCATTCATACGTGCCCATGCTAATTATGATGTACCCAGTGTGGTAGGTACTGTTATATTTGGTACACACGCATTTGGAAATATAATTATTTTTAGAACAGATGTTACGTGATGATTATTCAAATATTTTTGGTCTTGAATATTGATTCAACCAGAAAGGAACCAATATAATTTTCTAGCTAGAAAAAAGAAATCAATTTACAAATAGGAAATTCTGAAATTTCGCAGTAGTTTAAATATAAATAAAATTGTTTATACATAAATATAAAAATAATATAGCTACCCATTTTTTCTTCTATTTATCTTTGCATCATTAACATAATCCTATCTTATAAAAGGACTACTTTTTCTATAGATTTTATAACATTAAATGGCGCAACCCTTTTAAAGTTCACTAAGCTTAGCGTATCGTATAACATAGAACAGGCACGCAACTATTTATTTATTGCGAGCACTGGCTGCGACACGGGATCTCCTGTCGCCAGCTATAAATTATGGTTGCACACCCAACCTTGGTCTTGTGCGCTTTCCAACTAGCCGTGTGCGTTGACACAAATGTTGTCCTGCTGTCTTTATTACACAAGGATCGTTTCGAAAGTAGATTAATAAACAAATTTGCTGCAGAATTCGAATGGTAGTTGGTTTGTTTTTGAAACAGTGGTGGGTTCTTATCTCCGGAGTAAAAAATTAGACTACGTAAATAGTCATAACTTATATTGAGAAACGTTTAATTCGGCGGTGACACTTCTAACCAGTAATAACATAAAAACACAAAATACTGAAGACGATGAGATGATATCATGAAAATTACACATAAAACCCACTATTACAGTGTCAGCACACTGGTTCTTCTTTTTCACCTACCCCTATAATTAGATCAACGATAATAATTATTTATTGTTCGCCCTATAATGAAGATTTAGCTCCTAGTCTTGTTAGCTGAACAAAAGCCCTATTTTCAAGACAGGTTATAATTTTTAGAGATAATCTCAGGAGCGGTAGCCATCGTCATCTTGCAGTCTTATTGTTTCGCTGATGTCGTAATTAACCGCGGTGAGAAGCTTCCTCGGGTCTCGTGATACAATTCCTGTTTATCTTTAAGACATTTTTATAACCCAGCCGGTAATAAAAGGTTTCTTCGCAGATGAGCATAATGACGTTTGTGAATAACTCTCAAGATTTTTTTTATAATTTTTGTAACTTTACAAAAGCGTACCTGCATTTAAGATCTTGATAAAAATGCGTTCTTTTGACAATATAGGTATTTTGGGCAGACTATAGTTTTCGTAAGTTTACGAGGTAAAATATTCTTCATCGTCTCGGCGTTTGCAATGCCATCATCGAGGTAGTAAGTCCAGTGCATGCACCCTTTGGCGGGGTCACTGCGTGGGTAGGCAACAGGCTTGTCCTCCCACACCAGCACATACAGGCTCACAGGCCCACCTCTGATTTAATACACCAACCTAACGAAATCACGATAAAGCCATTTGTATTTGGTAGAATCCATTGTTTGGATCCAAAACATTTTGCTGAAGCTCACAAATCTTTGGAGTGTTTTGTATATTTTAATGTTGCTGGTTGAGTGTCTGCGAAATGTGTTTAGGCTTACGTTAAAGTTTCGAAAGTATCAGCAGGTTATACAAATTAAACTTTCTCATATATCAAAGCTAGTTGAGTCAGAAGTAATAACAATAATGTTTATAATTATTAGAAAATAAATAACATTACATCTATAGTCATTTTATGAGGTTTATGACTCATAAAGTTTTAGCTTATAATTGTTACAAATAATAAAACAATATTAAATACACAAACCATTTAGAATAAATATATAATCAAACATCCAATATGGGTTTATGATGTTCAATTTGTGTAAGTGCCTGTGGATGCCTCGCTACAGTTAATATTCCCACAACACTGAAGTGTCGGTAATGGAACGGTTCAATAAATGAGATTTACTTCGTTTAGTTAAGAAAATTAACATACTCGTGGGTGGGTACACTAAGATCGGAACTGCTATCGGTAATATAAACTAATATAGGTAATAAAAGTGCGGTGGGCGTTACATCTTGAGCTAATCTTACTTAAATCGGATTATTTATTTATAGATTTTCTTGATTGAAATTGCATTTGTGCAAGTAAAATTAGATTTCTTTGTAAATAGTGGTGGAACGCAATGTTATCATTGCCATACTTAGAAAAATCTAAGTTTTAACAGTATGAAACTGCACTTACAAAGTTTTGTGACGTGCATAAATCAATTGAAGCGACAATGATTTATTTTATATGCGTACTTTCTGTTCGGTTATCGTGTCATTGTAATTTATCGTGAGATTATGATAATACGGCCTTTTTACTGCTAAGAGAATATTCTCTCAGTTACGTGGGCGTTCCGTGGCCGTTTTATCTTTGAACATATTGGGTGCACCACCAATTGTGTCAAGAATGTCTATATCAATAACGATTTTGACCGTTTCTTTGTTATTTACTGTCTATAACGTATTCCTGTTTCGAAAATAGATAAAGTCCCTGTATCCACTTTAAAGCCTCGTATTTATGAAACACTTTGTGTATAAACTTTTATTAGAAAAAAATATTACAGTTTCAGTTTTAAAATTCGCTTTGAAAGCGAATTAAAATCAAAGTTATGAAAAACCTCTTAAAAATAATGGATCAGCCATTGCTTAGTGATTATCAGATGTTATAAAAAAGAAAAACTGAGAAAGTACCTATAAGTAGCAGAGGTATAAAAGATAAATGAGGGAAATTGATTACTTAATGGCATTCTTAGACGATGAGGCTGCGATCCATGATTACTAACATTATGGCAATCTTGCAAAAACACAAGCATTATACATCTTGGTGTTTGTTTTTGGTTTGCTTTTTTATCTTGTTTCTTATTTTTGACCGAGTCATTTTTCTTTTGCCATAAGACTTTTTATCATTTTTGTATAAAATTAACAAGTAAAAAAAAAACAATATTTTTAACCATTAGCAATTTAATATTGAAACTCAAAAACCAAACGCAATGGCTGCGCGTGCGCACGTCACGTGGTAGTGTTTGCGACGTATCTGCGTTATTTATTGCCGACGTCCGGCCCGGGCTGCACGACTGCACACCTACGTACCAGCAACGAGAGTATGTTAAGTCTTATAATGTAAGGAATATGTTATACGGTTTATGCCTGACGATTTTGTATTTTTGTACGTCGAATTTGAAATATGTGTTAAAAACTAAGTGGTCGTTTTACGTCTTCTGAAATTGGGTCCAATAGTCTCCTGCTAGTTAAAGAAAACATTAGCAAAGGGATATAAACTCTATTGCTATCTTTTTCTGGGTCTGCCACGTATCCGTTTACTGCTATGATCCGATCTTTTTTGTGATTGGCCTCTCGTAGGTCAACCCAGGAGGTTGTCAGCTGCTTAACCGAACTTGCGTAATAAACTTACACACTAAGCGAAATCACGCTAAGGGCACCCTCTGTGGGGTACGGACTTCTAGGGCTCGGGCTTCGGGCGTAGCTGGAGGAGGCCAGCTAAGGACGGGCTGGATCAGATATCTGTGACCTGGTCTAATGTTTCTTTTTTTTTAATTCGGTTTGAGCCCACTTTTGATCTCAATCTCGCCTGATGGTAAGCGCTAGATGAAGTCTACGATGGAACGAGTGAGCCCATAAGATGTCTATTTACTCTTGCTTTAAAGTAATAGATCGAAATCAAAAAAATAATCTTAATGTATATACCATCCAAAATTTAATTTAGTACTATTGACCGTAGCATCTACTATTAAATTAATTAAAAACCAATTAATGTAAAATTATTTATATATTAATCAATTTGTGAAACCAAATATCAAGGTTTTGTTTACATACTCATATTCCGAAAACATAACATTAAATGTGATTTGGATTCAATTTTGCAACTCGATACGTCAATCGTTATCATAATTATTAATTAAATCAGAGCTTCAACCTGTCACACGGAAGCCTTAATACACAAGTTTATTTAAAAAACCTGCGTCTCTTAAGTCACAATTTTCAACCGACGACAAAAAGAGGAGGTTATCATTTACATACATATTTATGAATTAAGTAGTTGTTGCCCGTGACTTGGTTCACGTAGTTTTTTTTATATTTAAAGATGAAGTTTCCATAAACAGCAGTTTGCAGCCCCTTAAGGCTGTATATTTTAGAGAAAAAGTAATGTTTGACCCCAGATCCTCAACTATCGCCAAATTTCGAGATAATCGCTTCAGCACTTTAGCCGTGACAGCGTAACAGACATACACACAAAAACAGTTTCGCAGTTATAATAAATGTATATAAATACAAACAAAACCTACAGATGAAATTAAGTTTTAACTTATGAAGAACAACAATCTTATAGAATAAGCCGAGCTCACAGACTTATTGTGTATCATAAAGACCTCCAATAGTGGAGCAGTAATAAATACTTGCACTTTAAATATAATAGTGTAAACCTTTATACATATCTCGCGGCTCAGATGTGAAGCAAAAAGTAAAATATCCCTTCATGAAAAGATTACAGCTCTATGAATTAAGACAGTAATACAATGGCTAGAAGGTATGCCTGCTTGGTACATTTTAAAGCTAATGGACTCATATGAGTGTACAATTACTGGCCCAAGTCACAGGTTTCTCATAGTGGGGGCCAGGTCTTTAAATGTCTTATTATTCACTTAAGAGAACAGTGCTTGTTATGATTAACGAGTAACAAACATCTTTATAAAAATCTGTCTTCATCTCGTTTGTATCTTTGGGTAATACCAATTTTGATTAAGGAAAATCAAATAACGACAACGTTTTTTTTTTTTAATTTCGTATAGTATCTCTCACTCGTCATTATGTTTGAGTGATACCACTTAGGAAAAACCACATCAAGATGACGCCCAAGACTTTTTGAATTTCAAATAGCATCTCTCACTCGTCATATTTTGTTTACCACCTTAATAACACTGCATTCTTTTGTTTCAGTTGTACATCAAGATACGCGGGCGAATTCTGTCAGCACTTGAACCCTTGTCACAGCGAGTCCAGTCCTCGATGCCAGAATGGAGGCTCATGTCGAATCAGGCCAGGTGTTAGTGGAGGTCCGCCTTCCTTCGCCTGTGACTGTCCTCTGGGCTTCAGCGCGTCTCTTTGTGAGATCAGGATACCAGCTGCCTGCGATTCTGCACCTTGTTTGAATGGAGCTACGTGTCGACTGACGTCATTAGACACGTATGAATGTGACTGTCCACCGGGTTACACAGGTTAGTAACAATTATATCGATACACACATTTTAGATGAGATTTAATCGAGTTTCGATAGTAAAGTTGTAGCGATCTGCAGTTTCATTTTATGGAGCCTAAATACAATGGTTATACGTTAGGAGAGAAATGGATAAAAGTTGATTAAGAAGATAACTGCTCCAGTGTGAGAGTGATTGTTTATTCAATTATAAAGTGTTATTTCGCGTTTCGTTTATATCTGTTAGCTTCATTAAATTTCGCATCAAAGATCTGAATTTCAATTAACACCAAACTTGTTTATAATCGCCGTTCGTAAAATGTGGGTACCATTTCTTATTTTCGTTTGATTGCTTTTCTTCATCTCCGATCTTGTTTAACCTCTTTACATCTCGCTTTACACATATCTATGCAATCAACCAGTTCACAATCTTCGTCAGAAATAGCTTCGATGTTATTATCAAGATAATTGTTTGTCCGTATGTCTGTATCTTATATCCTTTATGCGTAATTGGTTACGCATTTTGATGACTAATAAACAGGTGTCTTTGATACAAGATATGGGTTATGGTTAAGATTGAAGAGGTAAAATATGAAGAATTGATTTTAATCTTTGTTTCATTAATTGCCTGCATCTAAGAGACCGTTTATAGCTAATATCCTACACCATTTATGGCTTTTGTTATGACCACGATGGTAAGCGGTATTTATTCACATTTGTTATTGCCAACGTAAAGCGTAAGAATAAAACCAGAAATGTCATAAAATAATTGATCAACGGATGAGTAGACAAACTGAGAAAAGCGAACCACTGAAAAGCAAAACACTGCCAATCATGATGATATTCCACAAGGTATTCAATTAAGAAATTCTAATCCCAATCCAAATTCACAAGTAACGAACAAATATATAACATAACATGTTCAAAACAATTTGATACTTAAATTCCGTAACTCTTAAATCATCATCAAAATATGAAAAGGTTTAATATTAATAGACTTGGATACGTAAACGGTGTCAATAAAAGTCAATATAAATACGATGAAGATTTTTATATTACGGTTGGTATAAAATAAATTACGAATATAAAAGACGGCAAACTAAAAGCGAAATTTGATCAATCAGTGCCTCAAGCGAAACTTGTTACAGAATTATGTTATCAAAATGATTTAGTGAACTATTAATGTCGTAAGCAGAAGAAGAAGTAACTGGTAAATTTTTGGAAAGTTGTTACCGACGTTTCCTTTCAAATACTTACTCTTTTATATAATAGTAATAGATTCTTGAATCTTATTTGGTTCTAACTAAAGTCTATAGTAGCTGTCAATTGAAGTCTTTGTATAGTTTTGAACGCAGTATTCAAGCGTCTAGGTACGACTTAGTTTTTAAACAATCTGAATTTCTACAAACATGGGGTCTTTAAATGAAGAGTGAATAGGTGCTTCATCTTCGACCACAATCGCTTACCATCAGATGTGATGGTGGTCAGACGCGAGCCTATCAACAATAAAAAAATAGCATCTCGTTTTTATGTTTAGAAGTTCGGTATTTGAAGATTCACGTTTAACTTTACATTTGGTTAAAACTTCATCAAATCCATCAGTTCACATCCCAGGCTTCGGCCGTCGTCTTTTTCTATGAAACGTGAGACAGAATTGATCCAACCAATTAGTTTCGGTTTTGTCCAGGAACAATGTGCCATATTTTTATTATTCAACATTCATATAATCTGTCGTTATAACTTTTGCTCAAGATTTTTTCTCATTCATTCTTTTGTACTTGAACTATTTTATATCCTTTTAAGGATTATCTCCGAGTACTAAGTACTGGCATGTTTTAACTATTTTTATTTGTTTTGTATGTAGCCTTTACAGTATCATAAAGTTGATGGCTATAAAAATATCCTTAATTGTTTTATGATGTCATGGTTTTAAGTTAAATTGGGGTTTATTTTTAGTTTGTCTGACAATATGTTTGATAAAACAGGACTTCTGTTATTAAACTATTACATATATATTTACTTTAATTATACGTTTTTATTAAGAGAGAACTTTATTGCTTTTAACTATACGTGACTATCTGAGATTGCTTATTAACTATTGTGTTTCTCTATAATTGTATGTTTTTCTTGTGAAAATGCTTCAATATTTCTCAAAAAGGCAGAAGCAGGTGCTACTTCTAATAGTACAAGTTGCTATAGTTGCCATAACGAAATAATCGGATGCTATCAAATTATATTGATTAAGCTCTAAATACGATCATTTTATCATATTTAGCTGAATCATAATCTCCATTCAATTATAATGTTAATCTGTTATTATAAATTCTATCAGTGCAAATATTTGCTATAAATTGCATATCTTTTATTAGTATTTAGATCACAGATTTTGATCGTAAATAGAGGAATATGTACATCTCGTAAACATTTCAATTTAATTGTTCTGTATTTAGGTTCATGTTCCTAATGAAATTGAAACTTTTGTTTATGTTAAGATTTGATGTTAGAAGGAAATATTATGATCCTTCATAAATCGTTTAACTATCAAGCTGTTTTCAACATCAATTATGTAAAAGATTTTTCTGTAGACTTGAGAGTGATATTAATAATACATTTTAATTTTAACCGGTCGGTATTTAAATGCTAAAGCTACAAGAAAACCTCGTAACTAACGTCGCACTCACCTAAATCAGTAGTCTACATGGGCTAGTCGTCTCCATAAGAAGGGAATTTGAGCAAAAAATCCTCTTATGCGCCTGCGTAGCCGCCATCTACGGCAAGCAATTATGGACCGCGCTGATGTTTAGAAGCTCAATATTTTTGTTTAAGTGGGGCTAGTGATTTAGAATATGGTTAAAGATAATGTATTAGTTCTTAAGGTTTATTTTCCTTTCTAAGGTAGGAAAAAAAATATTACCTTTTTTGTTTTGGGAAGTGATGTGGATGATGATGTGTATCTTAGTTTTTTTTTATTGATGTTAGATTTACATTTGACCACCATCTCACCTGATGGTAAGCGTTACTTCTAGGCACGATTGCCTAGAATTAACTTATTCACTCTTGATTTAAAGACCTTAGCAATAACTCTTTAGCTGTACGCTCACGCAAGTTAGGTATTACAAAAGTGTGAATCTTGGCTGGAATTCGTGCTGACGAGTTTTGGACGCCACCGGAATTAGCAGTGAATCACTATATAAAAAAATAACAGAAAAAGTAAATTAGAAATAATGAAACAACCGGTGTTGCATGTCTGCGACGGCCAATTACTGTCAGTAGCGCGTCTACCTACTTTTGAGGGAACCGCCAAGTCTAATCAAAAACAATTTTCAATTAAATGAACACAACTTTTAATAGATTACACGGAAAATTACATATTACAAGTGTTTGTATCACATGGGAGTTGGAGAAAGCATAGATTGGTACAAAGTATGCGATTTGTCATTTCCTGAATAACGCTAGGCTTGTCGAAAATTATCGATGTTTATATTTCGTTTTTTATACTTCATGTACATAGTTTCGAAGATGAACTTGACCTTAGGCGTTCTCTCCATGTGTTCATATTTTTTTTATTCAATATGAGCGATATTTTTTCCCTTGTTTAATTAAAATGCTAGAATGTCAGGCCCCGTTAAAAATACAAATATCAATATGAAGAATTTTATTTGAATGTATAGAAACATATCTGTCCGTTTAGAAACATCAATACTATTTGAACGCAGGGTCAAATAATATATTAGTGTAGATGTTTCTGTATATCCTTAGAACTATATTCGAAAACCATAATATTCTTGGTTAATTAAATAAAAATGTAATTGCATTTTTTGACACGTGCATCCCTAAACAACGCGTCATACTTTCGGAATGTCAAGTCACAAATATGTTGTGTGAATGCGACCAAATTTGCTGTTCAATTGTTTGTTCAACTAATGAATTAGACGGTTTACCGTTTTTATTCTAGCGGTTTTAACTTTGATGTTAGATATTTTTTCAGGACGTATTTCAGGGTTAATTTTAGATAAATCTTTAGACATGAAATACTAGCAGTTTAATTTCTTTGCCATTACCTGTAGAAGCCATGCATGACATCGGTCGGGATAAAACGTAGACATACAGAAATAAGTTTTCAAGTAGAAAAGAATAATCATAATATATTTAAAGAGGATAAGAACATATACGGATAGGTACTTTGTCGATTCTTATTATACTTTTCTCTAAACAAACAAACAATTTACCCAGAAAAGACAGTCATATCAAAGTGGCGCTATACGATGGTTTTATTTGGTACTAAAATAGAACACTTAAATTGTTTGGTTTACTTTTAACAAAACATTTAAATTTAAGTTTTCAGTATGTAAATTAACCAGTCAATGTTACCAAGGAGATTAGGAAGACTCAAAGCTATAACTCTTTTATAGTCCCATAAAAAGACACGAGTAAATAGGTACATATCAGGCGTTAAACATTTTGTTTTCTAAACTTGCATTCAGATCGAAGCTGTGCCCATAACACCAATTGAGCTCGTTCCACCAATCAAACGGAATTCTTTCGTTCGCTCTTAGTCAGCCTAGCATTCCTATTAGATGATATATTTCGTGAGGTCAGGTTGTGGATCAACCATTTTCGGATTTTCAATTCGATTGTTTTTCCTTGCTGTGCTGATTAAGTAATAATAATAACTCATTTAATCAGGAAACTTTGCACAACTTATAAATTAATATACGCAATATAAAAAAAGCCTATAAATACATATATGACATAATAAACTTAACTACAGTCGCGAACAACTACATAGATTCAATCTAAATTGGTACCATATTATAATAATTATCAATATTTATTCAGTACTTGTAAAATTAACGCTGATTGAACTGTGACAATTTAAAGATTAGGGACGTGAGCTTTTAGAACATGAATCACATTTATAAATAAATTATGCATGTATTTTTGTTTATATACATACGAGTATTGTTTATTGAGTCGATTTGGTTGCACGCCAGCGTACGCTTATAACAACTTTACACGAATAAAAGAATTAAAAACTTTATGCAGTACATAGGCAGTTTTGTTGTGTAGAAGCTGATTGTCAGATTAAAAAAATAATAATTAATCAATTCGATATTGATAAATTCAACAACGCATTCATATTTGATGATATTTTTTTCAATTCTAGCTGTTTGAAATGGGTGAACATGGTTTTTCGTATACCTACATGTATAAGATGGCCCAGTCTTATTTTTTTATGTGAGTCTGTGCTGGTATTATTTTGTACCTACATATTAATAGCTAGTAATCAAAATTTATTGGTTTTTTTTTGCATACATCTACATATTTCTCGCCATAATGGCGCAAGGGCGCCCCTCCGTCGTCTCTTAGAAACATATAACACACACTTTTTCGATCTTGATATATTTTCATTATCTCAATCAAAATTTAAAAAGATGGCTATTCAATTGCTTGCACAATAATTACTACTTATTTTAACTAACCCAAATCGCCTCCAGATGCGTGATTTTGTTTTAAGTCTACTTAATAGATTATTCCGCGGACATTGGTGTGGGTTACATGTTTACCTCTATTACACTAATTTGATATTTACTAAAATTATAACATGTAACTGTTTATGTCCCAATAAAATAAAATAAAATAAAATAATATATTTCACACAATGACTTCATGAATATCATCTTATTGTAAAAAATCTTATTGACTGTCAGATACCTGATTTTATTATTTAGTCCAAATTACAAAGACCTCTTCTCCCATGATTAAATGTCAAACTTTCTTCTCAGAAATCCCATAGTTTATAACGAATGAATATGCAAATCAAACCTACATAGAAGAATCAACTGTTAAATGATGTCAAGTTCCAAAAAATAAACGAAATTATTCGATTAACAATCGATTTTAAATTATAGATATAAAATCGCAATCATGGTTCCAAATGAATAATATTGATTCAGCAGCTCGTATATATGCAAATCGAAATTTAGCGATTTTTACTGATTCACACGTCTCATCATTATTATTTCTGATTAGGTAATTATGTGACTATAGAAGCTTTTCTTAATGATAGGTTTATGGTGATATATGTCTCTTAGTCTATTTTATTAGTTCATTCGTCTGTGTCCTCGTGTAGAGCAATGGCTCCTGGCCTAAGTGATGAGTTATTAAGTTCGTTTTTTGCTTATGTTATTAAGCAAAGTTAGGATTTTAATTTATTTCTGAAGTTTCTCGCTTATTTTTCCTTTTTGTGAGTGTTTACCTAATTGGCATTGTTGAATTTTTCGTGATTGACTGGGTAGCATTGTGTTTTTGTCTATTTTTATTTTATTTTCACATGGTAGGTTAATCTAAAAAACTCGTAACAGAAAAATATATCAGTAAGCATCTACAGCCTTAATAGACTGTTAGGCGTCTCATGGCTTTAGTCAAAGCCCAAAACTAAAATGAATTCTTCTTCTTTTGACACCCATACATCTTTCCAGGTGACGAATGCTCGCACGAAGACCATTGCGCGTCCCAACCTTGTCGCAACGGAGGCCGCTGCGTCGCCGACAACACCACCACTGCCGGCTACTCCTGCGCATGTCCCCCTGGCTTCACCGGCTCCCGTTGCACAGAAGACGTGGTCGAATGCTCCAGTGGCTCCGGACCCTGCCATCACGGCCGCTGTTTCAATACCCATGGTTCTTACACCTGTGTGTGTGAACCAGGGTATACGGGAAGGGATTGTGATGCGGAGTACGTTCCTTGCGAGCCGTCGCCGTGTCATCATGATGGAAGGTGTACGCCGCTTGATCAGCTGAGATACGAGTGCGATTGTCCGCCAGGTAAGCCTAACAATTTTATATTTTATAATGTGGGTAATAACGTTCAATATCCGAAAGCCATCTAATCTAAAGGGTGTTGTAATACACCAATATCAAGTTTTACGCAAAATCAAGAAGTTACACTGACAGTTAATTCAATCTAATGGTTTTATACATAGACATGAACTTGGATACAATCTGCTGACAAGACAATATTTTAACAATTAATAGAACCAGGTAGTGGAACCAATAAGCACTTATCCCACCGACTAATACAGGGCGTGTTCCAAAGGTATTTCACCACATACTGCCTCGTACAATAACTTTCTTTATGACCATATTGGCCATGTTGGGCAGTGTTATTCAATCAAAGAGATGTACAATGTTGCAGGACTAGTTGCCATAACAGGTGCTACTCTACTGCGCATGGGTAGCTAGGCGGTAAGGTTCCGCAACAGGACGGGCGTGGCTGGTCGTTAGGTGTAACTTTATTGTGTTTATGTGTTGGTGAAGGTGACATTAAGATTATTGTAGGATTTGTAATGGTCGTAGTTCATAAATTTTAATAAGTAGGTATAATAGCGTCAATAGACTAATGGCTAAGGGTTCGGACATGTAATATAGACGTCGCCGGTTCGAACCTCACCAATTACTCTATTGTCGTGAACACATTCTAGACTCAAATCTGTCATCCCATATACCTGGGAATATGCGGTAAAAGTAAAGAGACAAGTTCGCGCCCGAACCATTTGATTAAACGTAAAGTAAGTTCTCAGTGTTGGGCACATGACTCTCTTTGAAAGGGAATCCACCATGCGGGTCCAGTGTCTAGTCCAGTTTCTTTTTTACTTTCTCATTTTTTATTTTGTTTGTACAAGATGACAATATTATTTTCTGTTTTCAAGTAATATATTTTTTATAATTTTTTATTTTTAAATCTAAAGCTATATTGTGAATGTGAGAGCAATGTGGGATAACAACGAAAATTATGAATAGATTAGCGCACTGTCTGGCAGATTGAGTGCTTTATACGGCCCACCCAAATGTCCTAATTTTGGTATTGTTTGTCAAATCCTTCGAGCTCCTTAAGGTTCTAAGTTGAGCTTCGCGTTATTTGAACGCTTGCACTGTTTGGACGGGCCTGCTCAAATCTGTGTGATTCTGTCCTCTAAAGGGCGCCACAGACATAAACCTACATGGCTCTCATATGATTTGATCACTACAGATTGTATGGACTTTAAAAGAGACGTTGACCTCTGAGTTTGTTTCAGTGTTTCCTCTCAGAGTAGTCAGTTAGGAAACACTGGCCTCATCTAGTTTACATTTACGAAAAAAAAATACGTGTAAAAGTGTTATTTAAAAACTATTTCCAAAAAAGAAAATTGTGGATTGTTGGATGTAGCATTTCTTCGTCCTTGAACATGCCACTTTCCTCAAGATATTTTGCTTCACCGGTTTGATTTTACTACAGATGATGAAAATAACACAAAGTATTATGCCTGTCTGAGCTCAAGTCACGAGCTGCTACTAGCAAGTGTTGCCTGCAACTACTCAAAATCAAACTCAAAGTGTTTTATTTCACATAGTCCTACATGGGCACTCACAAAACGTCAGCAGTTAGGGCACGGTTCGAAATTGGTCGTTTTCTATGGAGCAGAAACTGCAAGAAACTCCACAGTTACTCTTTTAAAATATCATTCTTACAATGTATCCATAATACAGGTTAATTAGGTATACTGGGCCACCACTGCCATATAAAAACAAGATATCCTTCCAAACATATAGCAGTTTGCTAATTCTAAAGTTCATTTACTTCATATTTACGCAAGCTGCGTTTCTATGACTACAAACTGTACACCTTCTTAAACCAACCCTAGACCAAACCAATTTTCCAAGGTCCAGCGGACTGACATAAACTCGTACTAATAAACTGCGTATGCTTAAGCAAATATAATTCACACTATGTAATGTCATTGCTCTTGAAAGCACTCGAGAAAGTTCGAGATATTTACTGTCTTATCGTAGCTATTTTATGCGATACCTTTAAATATAGTTTATGTGTGAATTGTATTAATAATGCCGTAATTTCTAGGCTTGTATCCAAGTTTGTTAGTAAGGAAAGTGGGTGATTTTATCAGGACCCGTTTAGGATTAAGTTCAGATGTAATCGTGTCTTGTTGTGTGATTGAAGATACTCATGGATCCTACACCCAGATATAAATTCAACGTAAACATTCCAAGCAAGTAGATATTCGAGGTCATGGTTTTCGAAACCTAAAAAGCCAGAAAAAAAAAGATGAACATTTCCCCACACTAGCTATATCGTGGGTGCGCTCACAGACATTTCAATTCACTTGCACATACACCCAGTTCAGGTGCAGGAATCGAACCCGCGATACACAGCGTTAGCAGCCAATTCCTCAACCACTGCGTCAGCCGAAACGTCAAAATGTATTGTCGCATCAAACCATTTTATATTCTACCGTAGACTCGTCCAATATTACGAAATAACAAAGCCCAACAACTTTAGTCTAGATTCCGAAAGTACTTAACTAAAAAAAATACACGCACAGAAAAATAACAAAAAGTAATGATAAACAAAGCCCACTCAATCCAGAACAACATCCCCAGTCTCACGGACATACGCACCGAGCAATAAAACGGACAGTCATAATCGTGTCTGCGTTATTTACGTCACAGCTCAGTACTCGAACTGAAAGCCGACCGTGGCCCGAGGCGACCACGACTTGTAGGAAAGCGGTACACAAAATGGGTATACTGCATAAACCTATAATGTTAATGTACTATGTTTACCTATGCTGTAAATAGTTCCAGTTCTTGTTGGTATTTGATTTAGCATGAATGATAAGCTTTGTTGGCTTGGTGAAGTTGGATCGTTGTAATTAGTTAACGCAGGCAAATGACATTGTTCTAAAGAGCTTATAAAAGTTTTAAAACTTATTTAATTAATTATTAGAACTTATTTACTTAATTGACTAGCTGTACTCGCAACTTCGTCTGCGTGGGGGGTTTTTCTCGCGTAAATCCAGATCTCGTGGGAATTCCGCAATAAAAAGCCCTTGTATGTTGCCTTATAAATTCCTCTATCTTCCACTGTAAGTCCGATTAAAATCTAAATCAAGACAAACAGACAGATGGGCGAAATTTCATTATCAAATCAAACACTATCATTAGACTTACAACATGATCCTGGCGCTTGCAACAGTGCCGAAATATCAGAAATCCTAACAATACATGGCACATATCCCGTTATAAGTTTTCTTTTTATTTATAATATTGTTTTGTTAAAACATAGTTACGTGAAATCACAGACAGACACTTCAATTTTATTTATATGTATAGATGACAATAACCCAAGATTTAGTTGATACAAAAAATAACGCGCTAAGTTTAATCAAGCAGGCTAAAAGTGGAAATCTTGTGATCTAGTTAGTTTTAGTTAAGCTTGCTATTAATCTCATCCAAGTATCTGCTGTTTAATTAGTTTATGTTAAAACTGATTTAGCCGCAATAGTTCAGTTTGTAAGGAGTCTCACGGCCTGTTCATTTTATTTTATTGTCATTGCCCTGAATGGTCTCGCAAGTTGTCATTACTTGTGCAAATGTCTGCATATAATATGCGCAGGAGACTTACACGGACTTCAAAATATGATGTACGACTACCGGCTTAATTTTAAACTCTTGAAAGGATATCATGATTCATGCCAGATAAGAAAAAGGCAAAAAGTATAAATTTATCATAGCCAATGCTTTTACACTACATTATTTTAATGTTCCGTGTAATTTACTAAAAACTAACCGCACTGACTCAACAGTTACGTCACAATTTTTGTAGTTGCGCCGGCGCATCTAGGATTCATTAGCTTCATTACGCTCTTGCAAAATGGTGGTGAATAGTTTCAACATTCAGTGCTGTGAAATGTTCCATATTTCGAAGTTCCATATTAAGTTTCTGAGTAAAAATTGCGAAATAGGAAATGATGGCTGTAGCGATAACTTCGTACCTACTGAGAATCTTATAGAGCTTTTTGTAATTGTATATTTAAGCTGCAATTAAATTTGCTTACTGTTCGTTGCATAATGAAAGTGATAAAAACACGTAATATTTATTAAGTGAAAAGAGATTTTAAACACTGCAGACGGAACCTTTTAAAGTTACTCCTTTAATCCATAGACGTCACCCATTCACTCTACATTGCACCTCTCTTACCGAAACCATTCACTCAGAGCTCTAAAATGAAACCAACAACCACATACTTAAAGTATACGAAATAATTGACCAATGACTCAATACATTTCAATGAAATGCACTTTCTCCCAAAGATTCCACTCTGGGGACATTCATCGACCACTTAAATTAGCTCAATGACGTCAGACCCCATGTCCAAGTGTGGGAAAAGTAATACACACTTAATTAACTCCCGAAGTTGAGCTGTTTTGTTTATTAACTTAACATTTCTACAACGAAACTACGACATTTTAATCAGTGCAAGTCATGGAGGAAGAATGATAAACTAGACCAACCGGATACCTATAATTTTGTTTTTCTTTTCGTTCCATTTTCTTTTTCCAAACTTAAAGAGTTGTAAGTCGTTAGTTAGAACACAGACAGGCACATTCCTTTGGGTAATTTTCATCGTCACCACTGCTGTCGAATACTGTGAAGGAAAATATTGTGTGGAAACACAGCATCTCGGGACCGCAAATTCGAAGACATGTGACAACCACCAACCCATACACCCATTCGCTTATAGAGAGGAGGCGTCATGGTCACAGCTGAGAGAACGTTAAACGCTGATTCATAAAGCGACAATGCCTAATGGCTAAGGTGGTGTGATTGCTAGGTCGCGGGTTCTAATCCTACCCATTACATTATTGCCGTGAACCCATTCCAGATATTTAACTTAGTTGGATGGGTTAGTAATGTGAATTCCATCCACAAATTATTTTAAATCCATTTTCTCTACATATCTTGCTAATCTGTCATTAGCATTCGGAAGTCCTGTGTTTTATTCTAAGATCTGCGTCATTTACAGTAATCTCAATAAATGCATAATAAAGTATCTAAGTATAGTTAGGTTGTCTGGTTCTTACCGCATTCCCATTCAACGAACTATGTATAATTTTAATACTGAGTTCTGCACGCCTCGCTAACTCTTTTGATTATATGTTTATTATGGAAATCTGCATTGTAATAAATACATTCATAATTACTATTGATTCTGTTTTCCATAGATGGGCTTTAATCTCATGTCGGTAGCTAAATGCTTTGTGATTATGATTGATGATAATTGATTCCATTGGGATATCTTGATTTACCATATTAAAATTGTTAATTTTTGAATAATTAATGGCAGGTTTGTTCCTTTAGGTTCTTGTATACCAAGATTTTGATTATAATCGGTTTCTTATCTTTTATTATCATTTTTATCGCTAGCAAATCTCATCTTTGATAATCACTTTGATTTATTATGAGAAAAAATTATTCAATGCTTATCTAAAGCATGTTAACTGTTAAAAACTTGCTTACACTTGTTTTGTCTGATTAAAACATTTCAACTCCGAACATTCTTCTTGTAAATTAAAAACAATCAATCATAAACCATAAAACTATACATTACGTCTTTCCATTTCCTCCATCAAAAATAGATATTATTAATTTTTTTATTAGTTAATATAGGAATCATTAACACATGTCCAAATAGGTCCAACACATGTGTGTTTGGAATAACAGCTTCCGTGCCATCCCGTCGTATGGGAATGTTAAGAGACGATCTCACACTACCCATATTATGGTAATCTGATTGTCAATTTTGAATTCTTAAACGTTTACGTCACACGAAACACCAATATTTGGTGCCAGTATTTGTACGGGTATTCAATCACGGGCCATAGCGTTTAAATACGGCGGGAATTTTGGGAATAATGTTCGTAGAAGCAATGGAATAGAATTGAAATTTCTAACAGACGTTTGGTAAGACTATAGATGTTGCACAAAAGTTTAGGTTAAATAATAGATAAGTGTACTTGGTATAAGCTATTTATCATCTGTTTAACTTTTTTCCTGCTAGTCGGGTCGACTTCCAGTCTTAGTTTTTTTTATTAATAATAGGCTCGCGTTTGACCACCATCTCACCTGATGCTAAGTGATGATGTAGTCGAAGATGGAGCACGCTTACCTAAAAGTAACCTATTCACTCTTGACTTAAAGACCCCTAGGTTATAGCTATCGGGAAACACAGACTCCGGCAGGGAATTCCACTCCTTAGCCGTACGCACAATGAAGGTATTCCCAAAACGTTTAGTGCGTATAGGTGGGATGTCCACCATATAACGATGGCGCATCGCCGTTTGTCTTGTAGTCTTATGATGGAACGGGCTTGGCGGAATTAGATTGTGTAATTCCATCGCACACTTCCCGAAATGTAACCGATAGAAAACCGATAGACTAGCAACTTGTCGTCGATGTTCAAGGCTCTGGAGTTTCGATTCGACCAGTGTATCGTTGCCAATGAGTCTTTTGGCCCGTTTCTCAATAGACTCAAGGGCATCCAGCTGGTACTTGGCAGATCTATCCTAAAGATGAGAGCAGTACTCCATACACGACCGAACCTGGGCTTGATAGAGATTGAGCAGCTGTTCGGGTGTGAAAAACCGTCTCACCTTTGCTGGGATTCCCAACATTTTTTATGTTAATTGAGCCTTAGCCTCGATATACGGGCAACTGAATGCTGGCAGAGTAGTTGTTTGAGACCAACGGCTTACCGTGCGTTCAAAGGAATCTCAATATTTTACAACAGTCACCCAGCCGCGGAACGACCTCGGTAAACGTTACTTAACCCAGGCACCTCTTAACTTAGTTAACTTGTCCACTACAAGTGAATAATAATAAAAACTTTTTTGCAAAAAATAAAACCGACTTCCATATCAAAACACTACAAAGCCAAAAATAATTTTAATTTCGGTAGTCGGTGTTATTGGTTTTGTATTTTCTTTTTTTTTCACACCGCCTTCCGAAATTAAAATTATTTTTGGCTTTGTAGTGTTTTGATATGGAAGTCGGTTTTATTTTTTGCAAAAAAGTTTTTATTTTCGCGCTTTTTAGTGGGTCAGTGAATTTTCCAAATCGATTCGTAAATGACGGAGTTATGCGCGAACAAAAAACGCAATGCAGAGTAAACGAAAAGATCATCAAGGTAAATTATTTTTTTCAACTTTTTTTGATTTTTCGGAAACGGCTCGTCCGATTTCGATAAAATTTTCATGGGACCATTTGGGAAGTATACCCTTTCCAACAAAAAAGAATTTTTCAAATCGGTTGGCAAGCGACGGAGTTATGCGTGGACAAACATAAAAAAAAAAAAAAAAAAAAATACAAACATCCGAATTGAGAACCTCCTCCTTTTTTAGAAGTCGGTTAAAAAGCACTAACAATGTTCAATTCCAAGCCCAAAATGGTAGAGCACCATATATTATGTTAATTTTCTAATGGAAATTTAATTAGGGGCATCGTTTCTCATCTGAAATAGTAAAATGTTTAAACATTTTTATATACAATAAAACTTTAGAAATTTTATTTAAAAACACATAAAATTGACGCTATGAAGATAAAATCTGCGTTTGCTCATCACCGGTCACAGTTTAATAGTGATCTTCGTTTTATTCTCAAACCGCCGCGCCGTAACGATTTCCTATCTTAATAAGTGCTAATTAGGATTAAATCATTTAATTAAACTGATTTTAAGAATAGTTAATGTTGATATTTTATTATCATGTTTATGGCTCTTTATTCTCCAAATGAGACGAGGAGAAGCTTTAACGTAATATGGGTATACTCAATTTCTTGTTGGCGTACATTAAATTAAGTTTATGGATACTCAAATTAACGTAAAACATAATTTTCTCCGGCTATCATAAATAGTCATTGAATTTATGTTTAATACAGCTAATAAATTTCCTCCAGCATCTAAGAAATAACGAAATAACGGCAAAACACATCCTATCTACGATAGTAACCAAAATATTGACTTCTAACTTTCGGCATGCTAGTTTCGAGGCAAAAAAAAGGCGTCGAGAGATTTAAACGAGGCGCCTACGCCGCCTCGCCGCCATAAACAGTGGCACATGTGTTACTCGTGGGAACCAGTCGGTTAATGAACATAATGAGATTCCCCACTCGCTAATCAATCTGTATGAACCATGGTGTGATTTCGACACTTAGAAATTGACCATTGATCAACTGACTACACTCGTACTTGTATGTAGGTACTACAAGACGAGTGGTGCGCCATCGTAGAACCGTCAATAGTTAGGACTACGAGACAAACGGCGAAGCGCCATCATTATATGGTGGACATCCCACCCATACGCACAAAACGTTTTGGGAATGCCTTCATTGTGCGTACGGCTAAGGAGTGGAATTCCCTGCCGGAGTCTGTGTTTCCCGACAGCTACAACCTAGGAGTCTTTAAGTCAAGAGTGAATAGGTTACTTTTAGGTAAGCGTGCTCCATCTTCGATCACATCATCACTTACCATCAGGTGAGATAGTGGTCAAACGCGAACCTATTTTCAATTTAAAAAAAAAGTGTCGGCCATGTGATCGAGAGTCGCGTGTTTGAACCCCACCCGTTACGTTATTGCCGAGAACCCACTCTAGACACAAGTTTTATTTAGCTTAGTTGGAGGGGTTAACAAGATAGCTAGTAATGTGAATTCTATCAACTTTGCTAATTTTTTTTTAAAGGATGAATGAATCATTCCAAGTTGGACGTCTCCTCACCCATACGCACAAAACTTTTTGCAAATACTTTCATTGTGCATGCTAAGGAGTGGAATTCCCTGCCGGAGTCTGTTTCCTGATAGCTATATCCAGCGGGTCTAAGTCAAGAGAGACTAGATTTCTTCTTCTACGTACCCTTGCTTCATTTTTAACCACATCAGCGCTTCCATCAGGTGAGATGGTGGTCAAATGCGAATCTAAACAACAATGAAACAAAAAACTTTCAATGGTAAACGATCTTTATCAATACCTGATGCTGTTTCTAATTGAATTGTATTTAATTGTCTCGTGAGATTCTTAACACAGATATTCTTTTGTCTCATTACGGTTTATTGTCTTCTTTTAAATAATATGTTTTTGTTGTCTATACTGAGTGCTTAGCGTGTTGTTTTAAATGACAAAAAAGATAGCCATTACTAAAAGTAAGCACTAAAAAGTTCTTGTGACGGTCGAGTGGTTTTTAATTATGACTATCGCTATGTTGAAATACCCAATTAGAACCTGATTTTTAGCAAAGAGTACAAGTACTTATTTGTATTGCTAAGAACTTTTATTTATATATCTATACTAATATTATAAAGCGGAAAGTTTGTTTGTTTGAACGCGTTAATCTTGGAAAGTACTAGTATGGAAGTAGCTTGAAACTGGAAAAGAAGGAGGGTTATGTTTTAACGTGAAAAATTCCAGGGGAGCGAAGCCCCGCGCGGCTGCTAGTCTATACATATAAATAAAATTAAAGTGTCTGTCTGGGATTTCAAAATAACTGTGTAGTTTTACGCGATACTAAACTAGAAAAAGCCTTTTAATAATTTTTGTACATATCGATCCCCCAACCAAGAACTCGGTAATGTGCTATTATGGGCTAAATGCTGTTATGTCAAATTTGGCATCTACAGACCGGAATACACCTTAGCAATTTTTTTTAGATTTTTCCTAATGATATTTACAAAGATATCATGACACACATGGTACTTTATGTAGGTGTAGAATTTTAGGTAGTTTTTTTCTTAAATAACTAGGTTTTGAATAAAAGGAATTTCATATCAATGACACAGTGAACATTTCGCATAAAAATTGCTTCCATTTAATAAATCAATGACTTCAATAATCCCACTAGTTAAAACATATTTGATAAAATCACTAAACCTTTTTTCCTGTAAAATTTTGATTTTTCGATTACCGAGTTATTGCTTGGGAGGGTCGATATGTCTTACTGTTTTTTGGGCTAATCTCAGATCGACTGCACCGATTTTAATAAGACTCTCACTGGAAGATAGAATATGTTATAGGGCAACATACAGGCTATACTTTGATTTGCGCGGGATTGGGATTTACGCAAAAAAAATTAGCTCACGCGAAAGAAGGCGTGAGCACAGCTAGTTATAAATATATTATTAACATGACACGTCAACTTCAGATGTAATAAATTACTAGTGTTTTTAATCCATATGTCGCTTGAACACTTCAACCGAAAATAGAAAACAGATGTGGTACTTAGAATAAAGAGTCTATCAAAAATTTAGGAGGATTGATGACTAATTAATTTGAGAACCGTTTCTTATCGGAACTCTCATGAGTGATTCATAGTCTAGGAATTTTAAATTTAACATCAAACTGTACACTTCAGTTACAGTTTATTATTAAACAATTTCGTATAGATTTGATTGCATTTTGTATGCATGCCTCACACTTAATTGTTGGAGTTCAAATATATTTTACTTTAAAAATAGCATATATTTTACGATTTCATTTTATAATCATTCGTTAATTAGACCTCTGTGAGGGATGTATACTGCCGTGTCATACGAAGCACTTCTCCACACTCTCTGCCGGCTTATGTGCTAACTACCAAATATAACCCGTCAAGTCTTTAAAACTAGAGTTACCAGGCATCCTCTGGGCTTCCCGGGTCGGCGGCGCATCGTGTTCTGAAACACCAGTCTAAACAAAGAGCTGTCAACATCAGTGTCGGGGCCTCATAGGGCCATTGCCTGCCGGGGTTCGCGGGAAAGTTTTATCGAGATACCGCAGCCCCGGAACTTTAGGGCAGCCGAAGGAACAGGGCGGGTTTTTAGTCAGTAGAAATCTGACACACCCTTCCGCTTAACCCAGAGTGGAAGAAGTCATTCGATGATTTTCCCACACAGAAAAAAAAAGGCATCCTCTGGGTGTGCTCGTTTCATCGTACTCCTCATCTATTGCTTAACATCAGCTATAATTGAGATCAAGAGCCGAATCGGGGTTGCGGGATTGTTCGAGTTATCGCGGACCTGGAACATGAAGGGCAAACGACGGAATACGGATGGGTTTTAGTTTTAGTCAATAAAAGTCGGACACACCCCCGCTTCGCCCATATCGGGGGTTAGTCAAACAAAAATGTGCATGCTATACGTGATTTATTTACACAGGATCAACTGAAATCTCGTAAATGTTGTGTTTATAGCATTCAATTGTAAATAAGTCGTTGGTGTGTCTCTGTTAAATAAATAAATTCTAATTTCTACTTCATATTGCACATTGGGTTGTCAGTTACGGGGTTGTAAAGCATCTATCTCATGGCGCATAACCGACATAAGTTGTGGCACTTAAACAGGCATATGCATACAGTGCAGCTGTATCTTGTTGAGCGAAAATCGATAAACAATTTGTGGAGGGCATGGCATGAGTTTGTACTTTATTGTTTAGCAACGATTGTAAATAAACGGGGTATATCCGAAATAATATTTATTTTGCAAATTGGTTATAAAAACTTTATAGGTACGTTTTAAGTTAAACTAGATGAGGTCGGTGTTTCCTAATTGAATACCCTGATCAGAAACACAGAAACAAACTCAGAGGTCAACGTCCCTTTTGAAGTCCATACAATCCGTCCTGATCAAATCATGAGCACCATGTAGGTTTATTATGTCTGTGCTGCTCTTTTGTGGAAAGAAACACACTGATTTGAGCGGACCTGTCTAGAAATTATTATTCAGCAAGTCCATGTCAGTTAGGTATCTCGTAATTCAAGAATCAAGAAATTATTGGAATCGTCATTATTTACTTTCATGGATTCATATCTCAAGTTCAGCATGAAAGCTCACATAAATAAACTTAATAACGGTTAAATGCAATTTATCATTCCGCCAATATCTAAATCTCTCATCTTTCCCCAGGTTATCGCGGCCAGAACTGCGAGATCGACATCGACGACTGTCCCGGCCATTTATGCCAGAACGGGGCGACCTGCGTCGACGGGCTCAATTCTTACACTTGCGAGTGTCCGCCCACTTTCACCGGGACGCTCTGTGAGACCGATGTCGACGAATGCGCTCTAAGGTAAGTCGAGTTTTATGATGTCCTAGTACTTTCTGATCCATCTCAGAACTTCAATCCTATAAGCCGTAAGGTGATTTTTGATTGTGGGGGTATGATAGCAGCTTCGTATCATTTTTTTTTAATAATTTATCTTACACTTCAATAAAAACCCTTAACTAAATAAATCTAAAACTAAACTAAAATATGGCATCGAAAAATTCAGACGCGTAGCTGTAATGTGCAGGTAACAGGTAATGTGTCCAAAAGATCTTATACATCTTTGAAGAACGTTGTTGTTCACACATTTTTATAACCCTGTATGTTTGAACTTATTGTAATGAATCATGTGGAAACTTTTTGATTTCCCTAATAAATAAAATAAAGCACAAAAAGACTATTGAGCTCGTCTTGTTTTCATTTTGTATAACAATGCTTAATTTCTGAACAAGGTAAAGCCAGCCTTTGGGTCACGCGAAGTGTCAACACCGGGATTCGACTCAAAATTAGTGATATTTTTACCTATCCTCATAATTATTTCAGATGAATTATAAGATTAAAACATTTAGTTTCTGCATCTAGTGACTCCGTGAAGTTGAATAGGTGCGGATAGTCACAGAATATAATTATATACAACGTGTAACGGAAACCCCATATCTATCCAAAAGGACTGAAGACAACATCTGGTATTGAGTTTCTATGCAAAGTTTCAGCTCAAAATAAGTGACTCACAGAATTGACCCCAAATTATTGGCTTCATAATTACGTTTATTGAATACCAGTAATAACAAACGTGTCACAGCACTATGAGGGTCATCACTTTCCACGTCACTTGCCAATAAAACGAAAATTCCCTTCGATCTTCTTAATTTGAAAAATTCGGTCTCTGGTATAAATGTATTGAAATTTCTAATATGAATATGCTCCACACATGTACACATAGGATTAGAAAACCCTTGCCATATCGTTTGTTATCATCCAAAGAAGCCGTGCACTTGGTATGTATATACCCTTTAAATTACACGTTATATCTAAAAATCTAGGTTTTTAGTTATTTCAGTTTACATCTAGCGTTATGATTTATTATATTAATATTAGTTAAATTCACATACAACACACACAATATAAAGCGTTTTTGTATAACATAAACAAGCTTAACACGATACTTCAAACACTTTATGTAAGCTGAACTTTAGAAATGCTTTTGCACTGAACATTGTTCATTGAAAGTCAACAAGACAATTCTAAAGTATTGTCTAACAGCGTAGCCTACGCTACTCTTTGATCATTCAACTCGTAAAGGACAGTCGTTCAGGTTAGCTGACGGTATTGACAATCAAATGACTGACAAGAGAATAGGTTCTTGATGCGCGATAGTGAATACAAGACGAAATAATACCTTTTATTACATTGCAAAAACATTTTAAGTTAATAACGTCATATGTCAGAATGGTTTATTGTTTAGGACATCATTAAAATATTATAAAAGAAGAAACGTAGTCCCAAACTCTGACATATGACCTGGTCTTGCGACTGTTGTCACGTGGTATCATTCACATGACTTCGTGTACATGTTCTCAGAATATCAGAACTAGTCGAGTTATTTAATTAACAAATCAGCATAACAGAGATGTTATCGTTAATCTAGATAAATTAAGATATCCGCCGATCAACACGGTTAATATTGGCGCAAATCAACAAAGCGAGAACCGTTGCTTTTATAAAGCACCTCAGAAAATACTGTCAATTATTTTAAATTAATTGCAGTTTTATTTAAACGTCATTGCTGTGTAAGGCCAATAGATTCAGCAGCTAGCGTTTTAAGAAACGGTAAGAAGTAGGACCGTCTACCGACCGCCACAGTAATGACTCAGCCGATAAATTTTTAGCGACAATTATGTTTCATACGCAAACAATTTTATGTGCACAGTTACAGCTCGCCAATTTGTTGCATCATGTATCTTTCTTGGACCTCGAAGCACTCCCTATAATTGACAATGAAATATTACCGCTGCAGCAACCACTGTCATAGGATTATCGGCTTTATTGACCAGATGAAAGGGGCGCGGTATGCTCGGATTTAAAAATATGTTTTGCCAGATATTATTCGCTTGTCAAGAAATCGGCGCGGTCCAATTAAACCAGGGTCCCGGCAAAACGAAGTCTGGAACGGATCGTATGATTGCACTGACGAAAAAATAGATTTAACTGAAGATTACTCTTTATTACGAACACACAAAGCTGAATTTTGGGAGGGAGATAATTTTAAAAACAATATCGCGTTCCGATCTCCGTAATTCAATATCAGACGCCATCTTGTATGACGCTGCGCATGCGACTATGTCCATATTAAATTTTATTGCGTAACTCGTTAAAAAACCGACAAGTTAATGAAACGAATTACTGCCAAATGTTATTATAAACGGGCTAATGATATCTACATCTGTATTGAGATGGTTTTTTGTATGATACAATATCATCTTGGCTGTATGTCGATGTATTGGGCGTTAATTACAAAATAACTCGTCAAGAAGTCAACGGCCTCGCGACTTAAACGACGACAGAGTAGCGGAACACACTTGACTCTTCCTGTTTACTTTGTATTGCTTGTACTTTGATTTTTTCAAATGTTTTCTTTCCTAATTCTACTAATTTAACTTGGAAATGTTGGTTACACCAACTTCATTATTTTTTCTGTTTAATTCTGTATTGGGCGTCCTGCTGTGAATATTGTGCAATATTCATTGCTAGATCGATTTCAACCTTGACATTTCTGGCCACAATTTATCTAAGCATTCCTGTATTTGATCTAGTTTATATTATTTTATCGAAAACGTTATGAAATTCTTTTTAATCAGTCACTCGTCAAGTTACTTTATTAATAAATCTTCCGCTTGCTTCTCACAACTTAGTCTAAGATCAACGTCCTAAGTCGCCATGTGCGATGCGCCGTTCCTACATTAATTGTTAGCTAATGATTGCCTACAAAAAACGCCATGATGTTCCTACGTTCGCACGGTAATAGTAAGCTTCGTTTTCATCATACTTTTGCGTCTATACACGCAAATGACTTCATTTTTTCCAATAATTGACTTCTGACGTTATGATTAGATGTAATAGCTATCGTTCAAGTTTTCTTTATTAAATAAATATTCCAAAATGATTTGCATGATTTGATTGATGAGTCTTAGATAGAGAACAGCGGGGGATTTAAAAGTCTTCATTGTCCTTCAACACATTGTGAGAACATTGATAAATTCTTTAGGCTTCTGTTTCATCTGCGGCCCAGTTTTTAAACTGGATCATGTTCATATCCGCCAAGATTTTTAGCAAAGATTATGGCTTCTATATGTCCGGAATTACAGGTTTCACATCAATGCAAAAACCTTTCTTCAGTAGCTGTGGATTAAAAACTTACGGTATCTCGATGTATGATATTTTCTTTCGCACGGGAATTAATGTAACTGTGTCCGTTTTATTCTCGGTTTCATTAAATGTCGCGCGTACCGAATGATTGGCATTCAAAACATTCACTTTATCGTTTATGATCGTGAATATTTTAGAAAAGATTAACTGTACTTTAGTGCTATCGCGCCTAAAATGTGTCATAAATGTAACATTCCAACATGGCGCTTCAAACCTAGATTGATTAAGACAAGACGATTGATGGCTGTCTGGGAGTGGAAGAATGAAGCGCCGACATTTCTGTCACCGTAGTAGTTTAGACAGAAGATGGTATTTCCATAATTATATTAAATAAATATTGATGGTAAATCAATATTGATGAAATTTGGCACAGAGTTAGTTAAAGCTAAAAAAATCAGTGCCTAAAGCTGTGAAATAGAGAATGAAAGTTTTTAGGAAAAAGCGTGCGAACGAAGACGCGGGCAATAGCTTGTCTTCCATGTACATAATTATATTGCTTGATTAATGTCACTCATCTCTTACTTCTTACTTCTTACTATCTTACTTCTTACTTCTTACTAATCTTTCTTACTAATCCTACTAATCCTACTATAATATTATAAATTCGAAAGTTTGTGAGGATGGATGGATGTTTGTTACTCTTTCACGCAAAAACTACTGAACGGATTTGAATGAAATTTGGTAAGTAGATAGTTGGCAGCCTGGAATAACACATAGGCTACTTTTTATCCCTAAATTCCCACGGGACCGGGATTTGCGCGGGAAAACCTTCCCACGCGTACGAAGTCGCGGGCAGAAGCTAGTATAATATATAATAAGAAGCTAGTATAATAAGTACTGCGATGGCGTCCTAGTGATATCTTACGAATATGTATGTATAGACACACATATTTGTCAGATATCACTAGGAAGCCTGGCTCAAACGTATAAAACTTGTTAATTTTGCTTTATCTATTTCATAATTTAATCATTATCCAGCAGGATTTGAGACTCCCAACGGTGGTCAGTTAAACAAAGTAGAAATCATTACCGAAAAAGACTAAAGAATTTATTCCCACCCCAAAAACCTATCTTTTTTGGGTCCTCTGATATATTACCTGCGTCATAAAAGTTAATACGATTATAAAAATGAATATTATTACCCATTTTTTTTAGAATTAATCGTATCTGTACAAACTATTAGTATTTCGACCATCTATGGATATGTTAGACCTCCCGCTGCAAAGGCCTCTTACGAAACCAAACAACCTGTATTTTCACTTTAATCTGTATTATAATAATTCGTATCACAGCCCAATAAAGTTGAATTTCGATCACAAAAAGCCTTCTTGGATGAAAAGATAACTTTGTATGGACACACTTTAGCGTAGTGTTGTTGTTTGTGTTTTGTTTTTGTTTTAGTTACAACATGTACTATAGGGTTTATGTTCTTGATGTAATTTTGGACTTTATTCCTTTCTAGTTTAGCTTTGTTTTTAATTGTGGTCTGGGTGCATGGGATAGTGTCACAGTATCCGAGTCGCTGGCTCATGAAACGCGTCAGATAAATGCGTGCCCAATATCGGGTTACGTCTTGGTGCCTGTACTTTTTATTTTCATTTGTTTTGAAGACCTTTGAGGTGGATGTCGATACAGTTTTTACAATCAAGTTTTATGCTAGATCGCAGCGCACTTTAGGTGTTGTATTTGATGTCATATAGCTTTATTTTCGATGTTGTAACAGTTTTGTCCAGTATAGGTATAGTAGTACAATAAAATAGAATAGACTGCATATACATATCTACACTAGTACTCACGCGGGGCTTCGCTCCCGTGGATTCTATCACGGTAAAAACATAACTCTCCTTTTTTGCAGTCGGGTAAAAAGTAGCCTATAACCTTCCTCAAGCTTCAAGCTACTTCCATACCAAATTTCATCAAAATCCACCCAGTACTTTCAAAGATTAGCGCGTTCAAGCAAACAAACAAACAAACAAACAAACTAACAAACTTTTCCGCTTTATAATATTATTAATATAGATAACACCCGTCCCGAAGCCGGGGGCGTTAAATTCTCAGACATGGTGGTCGTCCCACCCATACGCTCAAAACATTTGGAAAATACCTTCCTTGTGTGCACAGCTAAGGAGTGGAATTTCTCGGAGTCTGAGTTTGCTAATAACTATAACCTAGGGTGTTGAAGCCAAGAGTAAATAGTTTACTTATAGGTAAGCGTGCTTAATTTTCGACCACATCATCGCTTACCATCAGATGTGTGGTTAAACGCGAACCTATGACCAACAAAAAATTGTACTAATATATGACGAAAACAAGGGCGCCAGCCATTAAAACTTAGTTGACATTATCCATTGTTTTAAATGTTTTTCGTTGTGCGACGTGACCCTTTTTCCATACAGCACAGTCTTCCAATATTTTCTTCGTATCAAACAATAGTCCACTCAGGTTTATTACAAATTCTGTTTCATCAATCATTTCGTTACGTCCCCTAAGGGATACGCAGGTATAATCTAGCGTCTGTCATGTACGAGGTATCTGTTGCGCATGCGCCGGAAGCATAGACAACCAACGGTACAGGTGGCGTTGCTATCGTATTACTATGCTTAGAAATTTATTATTGAGCCTGCAGCTCGTGTTTGTCTTATTTTATATAGAAAAGTCGTAACAAATTGGCTTTCATTGATCGTAGTTTGTGTTGGTTATGATTGTAGATATAATATATTTGTATGTATGTAACTGCAACATACATTTATAAGAGATATCCACTTCTTCCTTATTGTAATATCTTGAGCTACATATTAGGTACAAACATCTTTAAAAGCCGTGCAATACTTTATCTTTTGAAAATATTTTTATTTAAAATGCTGAAACTTTGGTTAAATTGTTTTTTTTTATTGTGACAAAAATCTTTATCAAAGCAAACAAACAAATCATTAATTTGTGAATTATGGGTGGTACATACTAATACATAATGTGTTATAATCAAGTTGTTAGGAATTAATATCTTAAGACTCAATAAGTAAAAGAATTTTTAATTGGTATTTTAAATAAATGGAAATTATCTGAGTTTTTTTTATATAGGTACTTAGGTAGTTTATTATACAACGTGTAACAGAATAAACGCAATTCCTGAAAGTAGTTGGTTCAGAATCGATTTCCGTCATAAAAAATAGGTGTTAAATATTGACGGAAAAATCTTTAATTTAACTTAAAATGGTAACAGTATCATGACAAATTAACACAATCCTTAATTCAGGGAAATGCGCTCGTGTGCGTGTCGGCCGCTAACATTGCATGAATGTATGCGTCTGCGTAAGGATATTGTATGACGCACATGCGTTTTGCGTTTAGTAAGGATAACTATTTTATAAAAAAAATCGGTTTGGTTTTAATTTATTTAGTTACGGATGTTGTTTTAGACTTATAATTTAATATTCTAATTGGCGTGTCAGAGGTATTGCGCTTAATCTGTTAGACGTTGTGTTTATTTAAGGGCCCAAACAGAATGCAATTTTATCAAACATAGTCGTTCTATGGCAATGGTACTTTTTGAGATTTTCAAATTTATTTAGATTTTTTATGTTCGATTATCAATTAATTGTAAGATACACTTACAATTTTATTTCTAAAATAGTAAAGAATGTTCAAAGAAGTCGTACCTAATATACCACTTCTTTCATTTGGTCACAATGTTCACAGAATCACTTGAATTTTTAAACAAATTAATGTTTATTCATGATATACCCGTAGCTGTTCAATTATTCGTAAGTATCTCTTTTAATTAATGAAATGAGGAAAGTTTAATTATAACAAACGATAATGTTTGTTCTTGTTGAGATGGGATATGTTTGGAATAGAAAGGCCAGTAGATATTTCAATATAGTAATAGTGAAAAATACTTTTTAGGTTCCTTTTCACGAAAATAACGAGGGCAAGGAGTGTGAAGTTAGCGCAGTTAAAGTAATATATATGGACAGAACTTTATAACTCTTTGCCGACGCCGGCTCTGTTCCTTTCTACGAATGACTCGTCAGCCTTAAAGCAAGAGTGTCCAGGCATCTTCTAGGTTTTCGTTTTGTCGTAGGTATACCTCATCCATCGGGCGAGTAAGAAGTCAAGAACGGGCTTAACTGAAAAAGAATCGACCACTGCGCTACTACCAGTTACATTAAAAGGATCTGTGATATACCTGGTAATAAAATAATGTTTTTGTCGTGTCGAAGAACCAACTCTGTAAAGTGAATTCTGATAGTTCCAATAAATTATACAAACGTCTCACGTTTACTGCCCGTAGCAATAAAATCCCAATAAATTACGGAGACTATTAAAAACACACCTACACTATAAGCATCAAAGGACCAATCAGGCACTTAAGCCTGTATAAAACATAACCCCATCTAACCCTAAAACAGTTTCAGAAGTCTTCAACAAATTGCTCTCTCGTGGATTTATAACGTGTCGGCAAACGTCAGCCATCTTGTTAGGCGCACAGTTTTATTTTTTACCCCGATTCCAGGGGAATTGGCTGGCTAGGAAATTGTCGCATAAGTACGCACTATTATAACTGTTCAGGTGATGGTGGCTGTAGACGAAGAATGTGTCAGCTGCCTGTGTTGCGAAGGTCAGAGGAGCAATTGAACTTTAAGCCTATATAGGTATATTGGATCGGTATTAAAGAGTCCTGTTATGCAAAAAACTTTTTACCAAAAAATTAAACCGACTCCCAAAAAACACTGCAAAGTGAAAAATAATAAATTGATGTTGAAAACAGCTTGATAGTTCAACGATTTATGAAGGATCATAATATTTCCATATAACATCATATCTTAACATTAACAAAATTTTCAATTTCATTAGGAACATGAACCTAAATACAGAACAATTAAATTGAAATGTTTAAGAGATTTACATATTCCTCTATTTACGATCAAAATCTGTGATCTAAATACTAATAAAAGATATGCAATTTATAGCAAATATTTGCGCTGATAGAATTTATAATAACGGATTAACATTATAATTGAATGGAGATTATGATTCAGCTTTATGTGATAAAAAACTTTTTACCAAAAAATTAAACCGACTCCCAAAAAACACTGCAAAGTGAAAAATAACTTTAATTTCGGTAGTCGGTGTCTTTAGTTTTGTATTTTCGTTTTTGGCACCGACTTCCGAAATTAAAGTTATTTTTCACTTTGCAGTGTTTTTTGGGAGTCGGTTTAATTTTTTGGTAAAAAGTTTTTATTTCACTCTTTTTAGTTGGTTGATTTTTAATTTACCTAGTTACAAGAGCCTAAATGTCAACTATTTATAACATTTTACAAAATATTGCTTTTCCCAATGCTGGGCCGTTAATTTTTGAGGAGTTCTCCTGGTACTTTACCATCAGCTATACATCACCATATGCATTGTGCCGAGCAAAAAGTGCTTAACATCCATATTCAAGTAATCGAATCGCAATCCACGAAATACTTATTATTGAGTAGTTTCGGCGGCCATCTGTGGTCTTCATCATCAGTTCCACTTCCGCACTGCACAAGTTACTATAAGAAATACCGAAAACGCCATAGGTGTGCCTATAATATTTGAAGAGTTCCCTCGATTTCTCCAGGATCCCATCATCGAATCCTGACTTGGTGACAAATGGTACCAATTTCGAAGTACCCTATCAAACAAAAAAAGAATTTTCCAAATCGGTTCAGCCGTCTTCGAGTAATCGGTGACCATATATTTAAAAAAAAAAAAAAAAATTACGCGTCGAATTGATAACCTCCTCCTTTTTTGTCGTCGGTTGAAAATATTTCCAAGTTTAAGATAAAATGCCAGGAGAGGCTTAAATCACTCTTATAATCGGGCCATACCTCTAACAATAAGAAACTACAGGCAGAGGTTAAATAGAATAGACATTCTATATACCTGCGGGGCTCAGGAAAGGCAATGATCCGCTGGAGTCACGCCCTGACAGTCTACTACTACACATTCTCTGCCCGCGGAGGACTTAGCTAACGTGAAAGGTTTTTATCAGCGAATACATTAATCTACATCGATTGGTGGTTCCGTTTTGATGTGTAAGAAGGATAAACAAATAAACGTAGTTTCTCATTTATATCTAATATTATACTATGGATGATTTCAACAAAAATGTGTTAGAAAATGTCGCTAGCCCTTATGGAAAGAAAGAATTCTCTCTAATACATAAACGAGTTCTTAACAGTATAGCGACGTTGCCATAATTTGTTACTGACTCGCTACCAGATCGCCGATAGGATATTCAATTTGAGCATCATCGATGGGCTATTAATCATTGCTAATCGATTATTTTATATGCCGAGGAGTAATCTGCTCATAGACGCGTACAGTCGCTTACAGATGTTGTAAGATAAAGGCTATTAAGGTTATGCGAAACTGGTCTTTTATACTTTTTCTTTATTTTTTTCTGGTTTATTATAAGCCTTGTTTTGTTTCTGAAATGATTTCATTTTTTGTTTCATTCTAACGTCATGTCACCTTTTCGTTTACATCACTTTCGAAGATGAGTGGAGGTGTAATTGTCAATCTCTTTTATTTCCTCAAAACACTAACGAGTATTCACAAAACCGGTTATTTCGTCAAACTTCATCACTTTTTTACGTATCCTTACTTATACGTCCTCAGCAATCAGCCTCATATAAAACTTTTTATAACCGAACTTTTTGAACATGATATCTTTTATGAGGAAATTGCTTCGGTACAATTTGCGCTCAGCACGCAGTGTCGGTGTGGATCGTTAAGCGAAGCTGCGCTTGCGCATGATGGTGCTACCGGGTACTTGAGACGGTTGGCTTAAGTGGGGAGAAAGGGCGGGTGGATAAACGGTGATTGTAAAGGGAGTAATTATAACCAGGTATTGAGTGTGTAGGTGGTCGCAGCTTTTATTTGTATGGCATAATTTGGCTTTAAACCAGGGACCGAAAGGTTAACCCGTATGAGGGTTTTAAACCGGTTCATTTTTAGGATTAGGTTACAAAACCCTCAATAAAGGTTAACCCGTATTATAGGGTTAATCAGCCTATAAGAACCGGTTTCGACATAAGGTGCATTTTAGCACATAAAACATCTGCAAGAAAGTGACAGAGATAACTACCACGCGGTGTTTGATCGTGTACCGACATGACTCTCGTAGTCACCGCGTAGAATGCATTGAACTTTGAGCCCTATTAATGTTGCACAATACTGTTTTTAATATTGACTAATGTTCGACGCTGAAATATTAAAAATAATATTTCGATTCTAGCGCATTTCACCGACCGACACGGTTGAATTGTGAGTGTGTTTGTACTTGTACATATCGTCGTTTGTCGTAGGTACTTAGTAGAACTTTGTTATTTTTAACAGACTTCAAAAAAAGGAGGTTCTCAATTTTATTCGTCTTGAACAATTTTTTTTTTTAATGTATGTTAAGTACCTCATAACTCGGAGACGGCTGGACCGATTTGAAAAATTATTTTTGCGTTTGAATGGGTATACTTTCTAGTTGGTCCCATTGTTACAAAATCAGGATCTGATGATGGGATCCTGGAGAAATCGAGGCACCTCTTCAAATATTATAGGCACACCTATAGCGTTTTGGGTATTTCTTATAGTACCTTGAGCAGTTGCTTCCGAAAAGTACTATTTGGGGAAGTTGAACTGATGATGAAGACCACAGATGGCCACTGAAACTCCTCAATAATAAGTATTTCGTGGATTGCGATTCGATTACTTGAGTACGGATGTTAAACACTATGCTCGTCACAATACATATGGTGATGTAGAGCTGATGGTCAAGTACCAGGAGAACTCCTCAAAAATTAACGGCTATGCATCGGGAAAAGCAATATTTTGTAAAAGGTGATAAGTTGTTGACATTATGGCTTTTGTAACTAGATAAGACAAACCGGCACACTAAAAAGCGTGAAAAAAATTTTTTTTTTGCAAAAATTAGAACCGACTTCCATATCAAATCACTACAAAGCCAAAAATAACTTTAATTTCTATATGGAAGTCGGTTCTAATTTTTGCTAAAAAATTTTTTGATCTCATAATTAGCACATACATAAGTAGCGTTATTACCAACCTGTTTTGAAGTCAAAACTTCTTTAGCATCGTTGTGATTTGAAAGTTTATTAAACAAAAAAGTGACAGTAAAAAGAGACAGACACAGGAATTCATAAGAAAAAAAAGCCAACATTGAAGGTTTCACTTCTACCACGTGTGAATTGCCCACATGTTTTTTTTTTATTTTTATACCTACGTGAACTTATAGTGATCTGATTAAGTATGCCTAAAACCAGGCGTCCGTCACTCGCTCAAGGCCACGTGTTATATGCCTACCGCTTCGCGTATCGCCGTCGGTACATCCGACAGTGGGTTGCCGCACGCCTGCCTGAACCTTTTTAAATAATTTTGACAGCGTCATAATGGATCGACCTAAAAACAATTGATTTTCCTCCGCTTTGCTACTGTTTCCATTTTGATTAATTATTTATTATAATTATTTACGCGGTTTCGGATATTTTAGACGTTAAAATTTATATAATCGGGAAATCAGGGAAGGAAAAAAATGCATCTATCATTTTATTAAACTGAAACATATTTGATCAACAAATAAAAAAAGAATTGTTTTTCTACAACATTCGTTTTTTTACCAATATCAGCATAGGTACAACCATAGAAATATAATATTATATTTATGGGTACAACCCTAACACATTCGTGGGCCGCGCGGCGGTTAAAACAATCTTAACTCTCTGTGTACGGAATTATGGTACATTTCTTCTCGCTGCAAACAGCTGGTATCATTATTATTAGGTACCCACGCTCGCATTGAGCTGCATTGCGCCAAGATATCATCTCCGTGAGCGGTGTCTATGAGTGCGTTGCTCGAGCGCGCTTTTTATGTAGATTGACTTCTGAACCTATCTATTTTGTGGCTGCACAGTGGGACGGCACCGCGTGCCTATCAATTATTGGTCGTTAGCTTAGATGTAGCGCTCGGCGGCTATGTTGCTTACTGGTTTTGCATTACAAGATAAGGACCAAGCTAACACAATCAATGTACAAAATATAAAATCCCACCAAAACATCCTGTAAAAAATTAGCCAAGCCTCGCCTAAGCTGCTTGTTTCTCTATAAAAAGTAATGAAATCTCCAAGCAAAGCGAAGCCAAGTCTAAGGATCTTTACTGCGATTTCCTTATTAATATAGTTAGATTTTATGGAACCGGCCGTTGAACATACTCTGTGCACTTTTTTTTACTAGTTAATACATCGAAGTCAACGGCCAAATCACCGTGCATTTATGGGCATAAAGGTACAATATATTAAAAACGGCATTATAATCATACGCACTTTAGCGACAGAGGAAGTCTACAGAAGTCAAGCAAATTCAGCGTATATTCACCAAACTTTACTGCGTTAACAGAAAATCCTGATGACATAGTTTGCAGAATTATGTATAATCTCTTGATCAACTCTTCATCGATACCCGTGATTTCTGCAGAACATTGATAGGTTTGGAAGAATCTCCTTGCCGTATTTCCGTCATTGCTGTTTCCAGAATCTTGACGAGGTTTATCAATGTGTAAACCAAGCAATTTCCGGAAGCGAGTTTGAACGTGCTTCTTTTTCTCTTCTTTGATCTTTTATTCTCTGGAGTCGATTCAGGCCACTTTTCAAATCCTAGGTTATAAGAAATATGCAGAATCATTTCCATAGATCTTATCCAAGCATGTAAGGTAGACAGCCCGTATTTAAACGTATCTTCATTCTCAATTCTTGCAGTTACTTTTGTTATATTGTGCATCTGTCTAGGAGTTGCTCCACAAACAGTACATGAAGCACTCGATGGAGTCTGCGTTAACACTTGAGCAACTTTCCCGTCGATCATTGTCATCACCTTCTTTTGCTGCAGGCGTTCGCGTTTGACTTAATTCATTAATTTTTGCTTCAAGTTCACTTACAACAGCTGTAGTTTTTTCAGGAGTTTCTTTTGCTAATTCCAGAGAAATGGGTCTGCAATATCTAACTGAAGAACATGTTGGGTTTTGCGATATAACTACTTTACTTTATTCATCCACTAGTCTCAATGGTACAAGTGAAACTATAAACATATTAGCATCCGATATTTGTTCATTTTCTTCCGGTAAAACTTGTTTATACTCACTTTGTCCCGAGGATCCATCGCAACCCCATTTGCTATACAGTTTGAGACGGGTGAACTTTTTCGAAACCGAGTCTATTTTTAAAATACGACAGGCAGTATGATCTGAGAGTTCTTGAAGGTTCACTTTAGCACTTATATTCGTTACGGATATGCTTGACGCAAGAGGATAGCAATCCTTCTTTGCTTCAGCCAAAATTTGGTATGATGGAAATACCGAAAATAAGTTTTTACTCAACAAGTCTCAGCCTCAGGTAGGAATATTGAGCTTTGGATAGATCGGTTTCAATATATATACATAATGCTTCTTCTTTGTTATGGGAAGGTACACCATCTGGACTTCGTAAAATGACTTTTTCTCCTCCTTTTCTGTATTTCTCGTAATACTCTCAATCGAAGCTTCATCATTTTCACCCATAGAGCGTAAACCTTGAACATAAGCGTAATGCACATGTCCCATTCCATACTCCTGGAGTAATTCCAAGTTTTTACGTTTTTTTCGTACTCTCCGAACACGTCAGGATTTTCTTTTTTTTCACGTACTCTAAACTCGCCATTTAACCAATTTGTGTTTTGGCTCTCGAAGCAATCTTGTTTTCTTTGAGCTTTCACCCATTTTTGGTTACAAATCGTAATCAAATTTCTTTGAATACTTTGCATAACCGTGCTCTCATCTGTTGTTGATAAATGGAAATTGTCCAACAAATATTTTCAATAACTGAAGTACTTTTCCCGCTTATTATCTGAGCACATATATCGCGTCGAAAACACACAAATTCACTCATTTTAAACTTTTTTCAGCAAATTCACAGTTACCGAAGGAAGGTATCCGGACACTGATGAACACGCTGCAAACCCGAGTATTTATAGGACCCTAGTTTCAGTAACTCGTGCAAAACCAATAAGAAAATTGATAAAAACAGTTTTCACACTAATACTTATTATAATTACAACAACAGATAAGAACTATGCAACATGATTTTTATCATACGTGTGGTTAAAATGGTTACCGCAAAAAAATATCGTGTGAAAATATATTTAGGTCGACATTTTTGCTTCTAGTTCGAAATGGCGCAGCAATGACGCAGGTTTTTTTTGTATTACTGAATAGGTAAGGTATCTAAACATGTCATTAACTTGACATCGGGAGCCATCGGTAACAAGGAAACCTCAACTTGAAAATTAAATAGACGTAAAATTTCCTTATGACAATTAAAAATTATATTAAAAAATTCGAAAATATATTTTTCATCACAAAATAACGTAGTTATGAACTAGAAATCTTAAGTTGAACTTCCATACCTTCCAATTGAAAAATGTTATTACTCCATAAGCGATTTTCTGAATGACAGTGACTTAAATTCCTAATATAATGTAGCCATATTTCTTGTTGTATCTACCTATTGCCCTATTGTAAATTTGACTAATTATTGTAATTGTAATTTATTTGACTTTTTCTGTTGACATTATTAATTTATGACATAGCAAATTGATTTTTTTTGAGACAACTGAATTTCTGGAATTATCGTTTTTTTGACATAGTTATTTGTATTATACTTTTTTATTATTATTATTAGGATTCTTCAATGGTTTACATGCCTAATTAACATTATACACAAGGAAAATCCAATTTGATATGAAACATTTATTTTTAACTATATTTAATTTGAAATTGGAACTTTGAATTTTGATAATTATGATTGTGTTTATTTTTGTTACTGCTCCAAATGTTTGCATGCCTAGTATAAGGTAGATTGTACAAGGATCTCGTTTTTATGTAATTAAGACCAATCATGTACTGTACCTACAATCTAAGCAAATAAATTTCTATTCTATATTCTATTCTATTCTATTCATAACGAGTAGTCTAGTTAATATCAAATTATCAAAGTATAAAGTTTGGGTGTAATTTAATGTACCTAAAAATTTTTTGTATTTTTTTTTTACTATTATATCGCGTGGCTTTATCATCTTAGAATGTAAAACAATCAAAACAGTTTCAAAAACACGACTTTTGTCCCAACTAATTTTGAGATGGAAAATACCGGTTGGTCCCATAGTGCGTCGCGCCGTGCGCGTCTAGTGGCGTGCTGCGTGACCTGTGTTGTGCGCCGTATCATTGCGTATATATGCTACTAAGTGTCCAACTTGTAACTTCTTTTTAAATATTTTTGGGGCAAAAACAAAAAAGGTTTATAAAATATTAGATTCGATTTAGTTACTTATTCCGAACGAACTATATTCACATTTCGCATATACTAAACATAATGTTGTATACTTACGGGTAAAACATTCCCACCTCGGAACACCTTTCAGGTGTGTAATATACAGAACAAAGTAAACCAATAAATATAGTAAAATAAATAAAAAAAATTGGCCAAGTGCGAGTCAAACTCGCCCATGAAGGGTTCCTTAGTAACTATAATAAATATAATTTAATATATTTATTTGAAAAAAAAAAAACTTAAAAATGTCTTAAAACTAGTTCATTTGCAATTTTTACAAGTACGCCAAATAACTTTGTTTTTCATAGTGTTTGTATGAATTACAAAGTTATATTTGCGGTTTTAGAAAATATGCTGTATCTCAAAAACTGCAGACCCGATCTCGTTCAAACCAATTTTGGTTGAAAGATTACATTAAGATCTATAGCATATATTTTTTTTCATATTTTTCACTCTATAATTATAGAAGTTACAGTGGGGGGGACACACATTTTACCACTTTAGACGCGTAAATCTTTTAAACGATTATCTTTATGAAAAAGTGGTTTTAGACACATTTATATCATTTTTGAAGACCTGTCTATAGATACCACACACGCATAGGTTTCATGAAAAAATATATTTTCAGTTTCAGTTCCATGTATCGGGAGCCCCTTTTATTTTAATTTTTTTTTTTCATAAAATCGGAAAGCGGTTCACAGAATGTACAGTTCTAACAGTTTCGGAATAAAATGGCTGTGACATACGGACGGACGGACAGACGGACAGACAGACAGACAGACAGACGGACAGACATGTCGAAACTATAAGGGTTCCGTTTTTTGCCATTTGGCTACGGAACCCTAAAAAGATACCTAACCTGTTCTACAGTCTAACTATCTACTTACTAAAAAAAAATTTTTAGCACAAAATAAAACCGACTTCCATATCAAAACACTACAAAGGTAAAAATAACTTTAATTTCGGAAGGTGGTGTCAAAAACGAAAATATATACAAAACTAAAGACACCGCCTTCCGAAATTAAAGTAATTTTTACCTTTGTAGTGTTTTGATATGGAAGTCGGTTCTATTTTTTGCTAAAAAATTTTTTTCACTCTTTTTAGTGGGTCGGTTTGTAATTTATCTAGTTACAAAAGCCATAATGTCAAAAACTTATCACCTTTTACAAAATATTGCTTTTCCCTGTGCATAGCCGTTAATTTTTGAGGAGTTCTCCTGGTATTTGACAATCAGCTCTACATCACCATATGTATTGTGACGAGCGTAAAGTGTTTAACATCCGTACTCAAGTAATCGAATTGCAATCCACGAAATACTTATTATTGAGGAGTTTCAGTGGCCCTCTGTGGTCTTCATCATCAGTTCAACTTCCCCAAATGGTACTTTTCGGAAGCATCTGCTCAAGGTACTATAAGAAATACCCAAAACGCTATAGGTGTGCCTATAATATTTGAAGAGTTCCCTCGATTTCTCCAGGATCCCATCATCAGATCCTGATTTCGTAACAATGGGACCAACTAGAAAATATACCCATTCAAACGCAAAAAGAATTTTTCAAATCGGTCCAGCCGTCTCCGAGTTATGAGGTTAACATAAATAAAAAAAAAAATGTTCAAGACGAATTGTAAACCTCCTTTTTTTGTAGTCGGTTAAAAAGACACCTACCTACTTACCTGCCTACATTTCTCAATTTGCTTTTGTCATTGATTTTTTAATGTTCACCATACACTTACCTACCAAACATTTTCATTCCACTGTGCGTGGTTACGCACATAATTTTGAATAAGTGCAAAATTCAACAAAAGAGTGACAAATAAACCTGAGCAACATTCAGCCGCGTGTGACGTAAGATACCGCGACGCAGCCGAGATTGTGCAACTTACAGGTTCTGTCTCTTTCATTCAGATTAATCAGCAATATTTTATAGATTAACCTTTATAGTATACAGGTTAACCCGTATAAAGGTTAATCAAACAAATGGGTTAAACGTCTAACCGGTTAACCTTTTAATCCGATTAATGGGTCCTTGCTTTAAACCAATTCATTAAAATTAAATAAAACTACAGTTAAAGATTGATGCTATAACTGACTTTATTACTTAATGTGTGGTAATTAAATCAAAAATCTTTGACCACCTTAAAACCAGGAAGTGAAATGATAACGGTCTGACGTGTGTTATGGCTGTCGGATATTGACAACGTAATCAACTTTTATTAAAGAAACATTGTAGAAACTAAATCAAAGTCAGTTACATCGAAAGATGAAATCTTCGATTCTGATTTGAGCGTCGGCGTCGGCGCACCCAGTGGGTCCCGTAAAGCTGGGTGATTAATGATGATGACCCCCGCAATCATCTCGGTTCACTTCCGTGCAGACCTAGTGATGAATGGACCCTCATCCCGCTCTAATAGATAGATAAGTGATGATAGTTATATCGCCAGCTAACTTGAAGTAAAAAGGATTTAGCTACTGTAAGCCTACCGGGCTATAGGTGAAGATGAAGTTTTGTTTAAAGGTGTTGCGACTTGTAATATAAAAATATCGACTTGTCAAGGGGATGTTTTTGATTAAAATTATTCTAAAAATAAGGAAACTAATTAGTTACTGAAAAACCTGTCTCAAATGCGCGTAAATCCAATGGCATTGCATCGCAAAATGTACTGTTTACAAAATAAATTAACGGATACGGCCTCAATATTCTAAATACGAAAGTGTGTTTGTCATTATTTCAAGTCTAAATGGAGCAGATAGATCGATTTAATTTTGAATGTGGAGATAGTTAAAAGGCTGGAGGCTCACACAGACACAGACACGCACCACAGCTCCTTTTTTCGCTAAATGAACATTTAACGCTAGAGAAGCCGCTGGTAAAAGCTAGTATCATAATCAAACCTATGACGTACTGTTGGGATAGACACCTCCTCTCTGTGAACGAGAATTGTTCATAATCCACCACGGAGTATTCCCGTTTGAGCACCTATTTTTTGATCACCTGTGCTCAAACGGGAATACTGATAAATGATCTTTATTTTGCAAATTGGTTATTAAATAACACTTTTCCACGTAATTTTTTTTTCTAAATTTAAACTAAATGATGCCGGTGATTCCTAACTGACTACCCTGAGAAGAAACACCGAAACAAACTCAGGGGTCTCTTTTAAAGTCCATACAATCTATACTGAAAAATATATGGGAACTTTGTAGATTACCGTCTGAGGCGATCTTTTGAGGAATGTTGCTCATAGATTTGAGTGTCACAACTTAAAACAAGGAGCTTAACGATTTGACGAACAATACCAAGGTAAGGACGTTTGGGTAGGCCGTAAAAAGCACTCAAACTGCCAGACAATCATGTTTAATTCGAATAAAACATCCTAAGTGCATAGTTCCCATATTCACAATAGTTTATGAAGATTATGTAGATTGGTCTGAAATGGCGTTTTGAAGAAAGAACCACACAGATTTGAGTAGACCCGTCCTGTCAGTGCAAGCCTTTGTCAGTTAGTCTGTAAGCTCAACTTTGGACTACTAAGAAGCTCAACGACCTGACGAAGAATGCCAAAGAAGGGACATTTGAGAAGGTCACGAAAGTACTCAAACTGCCAGACATCACACGTAAGAGAGAGAAAGAAAAAAAACTCCTACTCCTACTCCTCTAACACACCGGTTTCGTCACGATGTTTGTCTTCACCGTTTTGAAAGTAATGGTGATGCTGAAAATTACACAAAGTAATGTGCCTATCTGGGTTTGAACCCACTCGGCCACCACTGCTGTAAATTAATAATATTACAAACTGTGATTTTTGTCACTCAATATATGCACACTTTACAGCACATTTCATATTGGTGTTAGATATGGTCAAAAATCAACAATTTATTGACGCTCCCACTGAATTTACTTTGGTAAGCCTACGAAATATTAAACTGCGGTTTGAGCTTAGCTTGGTTTAAGTTAATGGTGGGAAGCGGATAGCTTTAACATAATTTGCATACTTTTATCGTTATCAATGTTTTATGTTAATTTTTTCATTATATACCCATATGATATTTTAGATTGAAACTGTAAACATATATATCAGACTAGCTTGTGCCAGCGGCTTCGCCCGCGTGGGAAGTTTTTCCCGTGTAAATCCCGATCCCGTGGGAATTTCGCAAAATCCTTTCTTAGCGGATGCCTACGTCATAACATCTACCTGCAAGCCAAATTTCAGCACGATCCGTCCGGCTGTGCGTTGATAGATCACTATGTCAGTCAGTCAGTCAGTCACCTTTGAGTTATATATATTTAGATGTACTTTATAAAAAGCATAAAAATATACTGATAGGAAGCTAAATGTTATGCTGACCTTAACTTCATACAGAGGGACTTTCAAAATTTTAAGTAAATTAAATTATTTTTAATTTTAGGTCTCCGAATAACCATTTATTCTTATGTAGAACCAATATATTTGCTATGAATCGTAAAATTGCTTCAATATATACTGTTATAGACTCATTGCATTATATCTTTTTTCTTTTCTTTCTTTCTTTAACAAAGCCTTTCTACCACACCTATTCCTTAACTTGTCAATCTGGCACCGCCAACATACGACCCCTTTAACTATATATTAAAGGTTTGGCAATATTGTTTGCAATTTGATCTGATATGCGCAGGCGCTCGTGCCGCGCCCGTTCTCGATCCTAGCCGATCGTACCCGATTGTGCCCGACCGGCCGCATAAATCTTTCGTAATACGGACTTTAGTGATTTACATTGCGCCTTTAACCTTTATTGTGGTAATATTTAAACATAATTACTATGATTTTTCATTGATAATTTTGGTAACGGGTTTCGTTGAATAGCCTAGATGATTTGGAAGAGCATCTAGCTGTCTTTAGAGGCATGAACCATTTATGTTTGCCTTTTATTGTACTTAATTAGATTAATACTTAAATATTAAAGTATAATAGATGGAAGCATAATTTCCAAACAATTATCAAGAATGTGAGGTAATTAGTATTGACTTCAATTAAAACCCCAAGAACAAATAATGCAATGACAATTTAAGTGACTTTGTAATATTACTCGACCAGGTGAATATTTTAGCTCCACAATGCATATTAAATCTACAAAGTCGCAGTAAAGTACAAGGAAATATGCTAAACGGCTATTAACGAGACGGACTTAAAATCTGCACCAAATTCCACCCCGAAATTACGGCGGAGATTTTACACAAAAATTCAAACCTCCTTAATAAGCTATATTTAAAATGGGTTTTAATACTAAAAGTTGTGAAAAAACATGGCGGCCACTTTTTGTTAATTTAGCGCCAAAATATTGTGCTTTTATGTGCAATTTTTATTTAAGGAAAGCTTTACTTTTGTAATTGTTGGTAAAGAAGGTTTAATTATTTTATTAATTACTAGCTTTTACCCGCAACTTCGTCCGCGTGGAATAGTTACTTTGGGCTAACGTTAAATTTAACCCCGATTTTGAAGCATTATTCATTGGCGCTCCGCTTCTATTGGCCTTAGCGTAATGATATATAGCCTATCTCTATAAATTGATTATTTAATTAAAACATAATTTTTCAATTCGAACCTGTAGTTCCTGAGATTATCGCGTTCAAACAAACAAACAAACTCTTCAGCCTTATATTATTAGTTATATTATATATAGCTGTTGCCCGTGACTTCGTCCGCATTTCCGTCGTTTTTCGTAAAAAAAGTAGCCTATGTCCTCCCTCACGGTTCAGTGATTTTGATGTAACAGACAGATTAACTTTCGTAATTTAGTAGGGAAATATAATATGTCAATCTATAATACTGTTGAAAAATATCGCAATACGGAACCGCACAATATTATTGTTAATAGCTGTGCCCGCGACCGTGTCAGCGTGTAACTCCTTGTGTGTTATTAAGTTAATGTATTGGTAATATTGTTTAGATCACGTTCACATGAGGCTTAAGTACCTATAGAACGAAAATACTTCAGCGCAAAGCTTCCGGGTAAACTATGTTGAAAGTTGACCCGTCCGGCACGTGAACATAAAGATTTCTAGAACTGCTAACCCGGGAAAGAGCGACGTACAACTGACCATGCGAGAAACAACTGACACCGAGATCTACTCCAGCAACACGAAAAGTCTGCCCTTGAGCCTTATTAATTGTCATCGCATAACACACCGATACTGGGAATTGCGTTCTTTTAAATTGGAATGGAAAATTATTTGGTATTATGGGAATTCTGGGAATAAAGACGGTTTCTCCTGCACCGCAACCTGTTAAAATTTGAGCCTCGGTTATATTTTGTTGCAGCTGGGTTACTTTTAGCCGAGTTCCATTGCAAAGTTGTGGTGGTTTTAAATTTCGGAGCAGAATAATAATCAGAAAGCTTCGAACTGCTAAGCTATCGGGAGTTACACGTGTTATTGTGAGTCAACCATAAAATATAGATATATGCTGTCGTGGGTATAGATGCTGGCGGGAAACATTCCGAATCATTCCCGTCGAATACTTCGGAAGTATTCTGAAATATTCCGAAACTTTGGGAATATTTCAACTGTAAAAAAAAAACAGGAAAATCGACCTTTGAAGTCTGTTAATATACCAAAACCTGCTCCTAAGTAGGTAAGAACAAATACTTTTCTGAAAACCGCATCAAAACGTGTTTGCTTGCAAGGTTTGCCTTTATTTGCTTTTATTGACTGGGCTATTATACGCGTTAAGTAGGTAGGTAATGATTAATACCTACCTATGCGACTCGCGAATACTCGCGATGCGTACAGAGCTACATACAAACTAACCAAAAACATAGGTAACCCTTTTTCAAATAGCAAATCAAATATGCTTGGCCTGGTTTTTTTATTTTACAACTGACATTTAAGGCTATAATCGCATATCACGACTTACAACTCGATCGCCTAATGCATGTATTTTGACCAATAGGATGCACGAAGCGTATTTTAGTAGTGTTCGTAATAGTAAGTATTAATATAATGTTACATGCCCTGTACTCACAAAATGCATATTACTTCTAATTGGGCGAAAACAGGAAGGAATGTGGTTTGTCACTAGCTGCGCTTCCGCAGAAATATTTTCTTAAGTGAGTATGCGTATCTTTGGCCGATAGTACCTACCTAAAAACAAAAGAATAAAAATCCTGTTAATCGCAGGCTAATAAAACTACCTATAAAAATATCAACATATACTTAATCAATCCCATTTATAATAAAATAAACATTTATATTTTACTCTCGTAGCGTACATACGTACTCTCGCAGTGAACAATAATAATTAACTCACCCACCACACAACAAAATTATTCCCATGAGCAAAGACATTTATTCCCATGAATTATTCGGGCGAAATATTCGGAAACATTCGATTGCGGCGTACGAATCTTTCTCGCGCGGGTGAAAACTTCTCCGGGGAGCAGCATCCCCTCCCTCTTACCGCACCCCGCACCGCCATCGCCTGCACGCACGACTCGTGGCCGGTGGCAGTCCGGTGCGCGCGTCGCGGTGCCAGCGCGGCGGCAGCGGCCGGCGCACAGAGATCGACGATCGATGCAAAATACGATTTTTCAGCCAAAAAAGTTGAAATCTTAATAAATAATTAAAAGTTTCTTTAAATCAGAATGATTCAAAATGAATTTATCATTTTGAATAATTCCCATTTAAAGAAACTTTCCCCGAAGTATTCCGGAATTATTCGGAATTATTCAGAAGTTTTGCAACTATAGTCGTGGGATATTTTTTATATAATTTTAAGGAGAACATTTTCTGTCATGAAATGATTTCTGTGTAGCTTTAACCATTAAGGTTGCACACGCGACGGAAGCTTAAAAAATGGAGTAACTTCTCCCGTTTTCCCAACATTTCCCTTCACTGCTCTGCTCCTATTGATTGTAGCGTGATGAAAAGTATACTATAACCAGCTCAGGAGTATGAAAAATAATTGTACCAAGTTTCGTTAAAATCCGTCGAGTAGTTTTTGTTTCTATAACGGTTATAAAGACAGACAGACAGACAAAAATTTTACTGATTGCATTTTTGGCATCAGTATCGATCCCTAATCACCCCCTGATAGTTATTTTGTAAATATATTTCATGTACAGAATTGACCTCTCTACAGATTTATTATAAGTATAGATAATTACATAAAATAATGCAGCTGCTGAAATTTTATTGTGATTTGCCATTTTATTGCGGTGTTTTGTGAAACATGTTTTTTTTATTAAAGATTCCCACTCTTGACCTCGATACTCTCGTGTTTAATCGTGTTTAATTTGTATTTTTTTTTTTATAAGAATCTTCTGCATATCACCTTATTAATTTGTCACTTCGATGCTGCTCCCCTAATTTTATATCCATAGAAAAATTGCTCCGTCATTTCGTTTTATATTTCTTCTAAACTATCTTCTTTGTCCCCAGGCCTCTAGTCTGTCAGAACGGTGCCACCTGTACCAACTCAGTGGGCGGTTTTTCCTGCATCTGCGTCAACGGCTGGACTGGTCCAGAATGTTCTGTGAACATCGATGACTGCGCCGGTGCCGCTTGTTTCAACGGTGCTACTTGTATTGATAGGGTTGGAGCTTTCTACTGCAAGTGTACGCCGGGGAAGACTGGTAAGATATAATATGCTTTTTGTCTTTATATTTTCTATTTATTGTGGATTCAAGAGGATTTATTTATACGCAAATAAATATTTGGTCCGAAAACTACTCATGAAGTAAGTTGTGAACTCTAGTACTTTAAGTGTAGATAAGTTAAAAAGTCTTCACTAGTCTCACGACGTATTTAAAATAAAATAAAAAATATTTATGTTTATTTTCATTAACATTTTGTGTAACATTACAGCGATTAGAGTCACCTTTTAAGTAAGGAATTGCTTGTAATAGGTTTTACCGCTCTTCCATTAGTCGCTATCGAATAAATAACATTGTTTTACTGTCTCACGTTCTTTTTATTTCTGATGTAGATTTCAGAACATTAAAGATTCGTTTAAAATTCAAGCTTTATAGACTGGAAGCAATGATATGTCAGATCTTGATAAAAGTGACAAATAATATTTTAGAACTCTTTGTTTCTCCCTAGGTTTACTCTGCCACTTAGATGACGCGTGCACCTCAAACCCTTGCCACGCAGACGCGATTTGTGACACCAGCCCCATTAACGGTTCCTACACATGCTCCTGCGCATCTGGCTACAAGGGACTTGACTGCTCCGAGGATATTGATGAGTGTGAACAGGGTAAGTTTAGAGACGGAACATATATTTTTAACCGACTTCAAAAAAGTAAGCCAAGCCCAATGAATAGGTTTGATCACCCCGCGTGTAAACCCATACGGCGTACTTAGCCTATCGAAACTTCATTAGCTTGGCACCGACGTCACCCTAACAATACTCACCTAACCTAACCTTTATTTTAAACGAAATTACATCCAATGAACCAGTCTGAAGATTATTTTTGGCATTTTGTGCAGTACTGTTTTTGTTTGTGTTGAAGTCGGTTCAATGTCTTATTAATTTTGTTTTGTTTATTTATGATTTCCGTCTCGTTTAGTTAACTCATTCACTGTCAGTGAATGTCACTACACCAATCACCAAATTATATTATTGAGTTAAATAATGTTAACATCCACGCTAGAACCTTCCAAAGCCAGAACTAATTAACTTTTCAGACCTAATGAGCCAATTATTATTTATCCAGGTTTCTTTTTTTTATCAAAGACTCGCGTTTGACTACCATCTCACCTGATAAGCGATGATGTGGTCGAACATGAAGCACGCTTACATAGAAGTAACCTATTCACTCTTGACATATCTTTATCCTTTTTTTTTATTTTTTTTTATTTTATAGGGTCTTCCCTCAGGTTATAGCTATCAGTAAACACAGAGTCCGGCAGGAAATTCCACTCCTTAGCCGTACGCACAATGGAAGTACTCCCAAAACGTTCAGTGCGTAGAAGTGGGGAATTTATCCTGCTTATTTTGATACCGTTCTTCTCTTCTCAGGATCACCATGTGAACACGACGGCATCTGCGTGAACACACCAGGTTCCTTTGCGTGCAACTGCTCCGTGGGTTTCACTGGACCTCGTTGTGAGACCAACGTCAATGAGTGCGAGAGCCATCCCTGTAGGAACGACGGCTCCTGTCTCGATGACCCTGGTACCTTCAGATGTGTCTGCATGCCTGGTAAGTGGAAGTTATTTAGTCTTTAGTCTTTTTTTAAAAGATAACTAGTGATGTGGGTAGAATTCACATTATTAGCAATCCTGTTAACCCCTCCAACTAAGATATGCTTGTGTCTGGAGTGGGTTCACGACAATAATGTAATGGGTGGGGTTCGAACTCGTGACCTCTCGATCATAAGTCCGACACCATATCCATTAGGCTATTGACGCTTAAAGTTAAATATGTCGGTAAATAAATTGCTAATGGAAATAGGAACGTCAATGACTTCCAATTACTGAATTAACGAAAGGTTATCAATATTGCTAGTAATGTGAATTAGACAGATAGAATATACTTTATTGTACACCAAAATTTAAACACACCTATTTAACATAATTTCGTAATTAAATAGTTACAATGGCAGTCTTATCGCTAAAAACCCAAATTGCTAGTTCTCTTTATAAAAAAAAAAAACATCCTAAAAGAGGATCCTGGAGAGGCCCAAAGCGGTTAGGATATTTGGCTGCAATGCAAGCATATAAACAACTAGTAATTTTTGAGGTGTGTGCTTGACATAAGTTAACATAAGTTACTGGTAGTATAATCAGATTTTTCATTACTCATTGAAAGTGTTAAATACTCACACAGTCGTAACAAGTACGCGTATTTACCTAGTTCCATTGAAACCAGTACCAACTGAGTCATCAAATTAATATTCAAACAACTTATCTTTCTGAAACAAACACACAAATTGCCTTATCAAGTATCAAACGACTATATCTCTAATTTGCATAAACCTGAACATTTAGCGAACATTGTAGTAAATAGTCCTAAGGTATACTTTGTACAAGCAATGAAAGAGATTGGTTAGCAGGTCAACGTTGACCACCCATCAGCAACAGCTAAATAGCTTGTCAGGTTAGTGCATCGGATTGGCAAACCAGATACCTATAAAGAGTAAAAAAAACAACACTGTTCTGATTCATCGCAAACCTTTTCTTCTGCAGGCAATTGATACATTTAGAGGTAGAATGTTTCTAGTATGAATGAGACGTGTAGTCATAAAGCACTGAGAATGCATTCTAATTCATTTAAAGTTTATTTTTACTGAAATAAAAATTGACTTGCCAAAATTTGGACAAGACAATGACATAGGTACAAGGGGTTGCTAAATGTCAAGTTTTTGCTGTCGTTGACAACTGTAGCCCTAGCGGTCGTGTCATAGATACCTAACTGTTTTGCCAACTGTACCTAAGTAAAAGTAGGGCCTGATTTCTCCAGTAAAGCCAGGTTGAAGCCGCTAACTTACAATTTGCATCCAGTTGACGGCAGGCTTGATGATTATCATTAATTCCTATTAGACAGAGAAGGGAGATAGACCGCGGACTTAGGGATGTCTCTTCGTCATTTCATTCTATTTTTTATCACTTCTGGTATTAATTGAACTTAGTACTAGATCTTATCCTCAGATACATGCACCTTAAATTATAAAAATAATATCAGATTCTATTGCTTTTGGAAAATACCTTATCTGTTTTCTACCCTACAATAATTTCAGACAGTATTTTCCGAGCCAATTTTCTCTTATCAAATAAATAGCAGAACATGGTACAGTAATTACAGTTATCTACACAAATAGCCTTGGTAAAAAAACCAGTTCTTCGAAACCTGTTACATCACTACGGTTATTATCACCAGGTATTTTTCCATAATCGTCACTAGAGTCATAAATGGCAACTTTTATGAAAAGGCACACAAAATGTAATATGAACCTTCTGAAATATTACATAGAACTTATTTTCGCATAATTTGATAAGTTTCTCAAATTTTGCATTCAAATAAATAGTCAAGTAACATGTATATCTGCTCCAATTACCACCAGAACCGTAGCAACCCTATCCAAGACCCGATTCCCATGGCGATGAGAGCGTCTGCGCCCGCGCATTGTCTTAACGCGGAAACGATTGCACGCAGGCCTCACTATCAACGTCACAGTTAACGTAATCTTTGCTACGCTGCGATGCGCTAAACATTGTGCTATACGTAGTATTATTGCTGTCCCCTGTATTTTCATTCAGAGAGGTAGTAACTATAGGAAGTAGTACGAGGGCTTGCGTGACGGTTTTGTCTAGGCAAAGGAAAAGTTGAAATCATAGCTTTCAAGAGACTTGTGGAAAATACGAAACGATGAGACACAAGCGCTTAGTTAAGAGTTAAGTGTCCGGATTATTGCAAACACCGTTAGTTATGCGAATAGGTCATTTAAAATACAAGTTATTACACCCAAATATCAGTCATCCATTTAAAATTTAAATAGTTTACGTTATATCAGTGTCGTATTGAGAGCAAAAAAATAATACACACTGTATACAATAAATAAATACGTTGCAATTAATTAAGAATGGCTAATATTCAGTCAGAAATAACCAATTAATTCTACTGGCTGTATAGATCTAAGTACGGACTTCAAAAGAGTCTTTGACTTTTCAGTTTATTTCGGTGTTTCTCGTGAAAATACCGGCCTCATCTAGTTTTAATTTAAGAAAAAAAATTCCATTAGGTTCTATGATTTTTCAGGCCCTTGAAAACGCATATCAATTCATGGAACATTTTTAAAAGGGCCACAGTAATTGAGTACAAATTCTTAACTTGATTCGTTCAGCACCTCAATGCACCTACATTGCAAAAGACAAAAGGAAATGGGAAACTTAAACTACGATAAACGAAGTTCCCGTAATTATTAATGCTTTTAATATTAAAATCTTTAAACAGAATCTGTGATTTCTAAACGAAAAGTCGAAGGGTATCGGCGCATCTTATTTTGGTGTCGCCTCTAGTTATTTTGGCCTAAATACCGTGAGATTTATTTTCGTGAAATCCTAGTACATACGTAGTATCGGCATAGCAGTGGATAATCGTATAAATAATATAAAAATAATGTGTGATCCTGTGGGCTTTTCAGTCATTAGTGAATAGGTTACTTCTGATTAGTGTGCTTCATCTTCGAATACATCAGGTGAGATAATGGTTAAATGCGAGCCTATCATCTATAATAAAAAAGTCTAGCTGTTTGACTTTTTGTCTTCTTACGCAACTAACTTAAGAAAAAAAGCCACAGGACACCATAAGACAGTCCATTAAACTCAAAAAACAAGTCAAGTGGACATTACAAGTTATAATATGTCAGAAACGCAATGAGGCGAGCAAGACCACTCTTTGGAACGGTTCTACTTACTCCCATGAGTAAACCAACCAAGTGATATAGTACACTCTGATATACCAACTTCATTTAGTCGAGTTGTTATGGTATAATTTTCTACTGTAATAATTAATAAAGCACAATTTTTCTTGTTGTGTCTTGTTATATTTTCATTTTATAAAAGGAAGACAGGAATTATTAATTTAGATACTTTGTTAGTGGAATGATGAAGAGGTTTAAAAATCTTCCTTATTTCGGGTTGCCTATAAAAAACTGCCAATTAGTGGTGCTGTTTTAGTATTTTTGTTGCTATTATTTGTTATTATTTTAGTCTCGGGCATGTAATAAACTAACATTCGCGTGGGGCTTCGTTCCCGTCACTATAAAACATAACTTCCCTTCTTTTGCAGTGGGTTAAAAAGTAGCCTATAAACTTTCTCATGCTTTAAGCTACTTCCTTACCAATTTCATCCAAATCTGCCCAGTACTTTCGAAGATTAGGGCGTTTAAACAAACAAAATTTTCCGCTTTAGAGTATTATTAATAAATATGAAGGAATATTGTAAAACCATCTTTAGTCTGTTCATTGAATTATATCCCACGGCCCAGTAAAGAGGAGGTTCTCAATAGTAGGTAGGCGACTCTACCGCCCTTTGACCTCTCATTTCCTGTTGAAGGTGTTAATTTTATACGTAGCCTAATGTTAGGTCTGCCACGTGTTTCTATCTTTTTAGCAATCCATAGTGTGTAAGGTTTTCTGAGCGGGTTGTCTTTATTTATTTAAGGCACACTTACTTTTTTCATTATCAGTTTCAAAGCTTTCATAATTCAACTTACAGCTAACAAATTTTGGCAAATATTATCTTGAAAGTAATCTGAATGTTATATTATATTGTCTTAAAATATGGTATTATGCAAAGTAACACCTGATTGCAGTCTATATCTAGTTTTTATTTAATTTACGTTAACAGAATTTTATTATCTTTTCGAGGGGATAATCATCCTATCAATCCTGCCGGCTCTAGGTTGAGTGTCAGACTTCCACTGACTAAAAACCTACCTTGATGGCAACAGAAGGGAATTGAGGCCCTTGAGTTCCGAGAATGCTGTATCTCGTTATACCTAACATTCCCGCCGCAACCTTTCCGCAACAAATCTTTTCTAAGCCCTGGCATGTAATGGCAGCTCTTGAAGACTCATATTTTGTTAAAATAATGAGGAATTGACTCTTCATTACAACGAGACACCCTCAGGTTCCGAGGCCGCGGTATTTAGTTGATAACATTTCCGCAACCCATCTTTTCCAATCCCTGGCATGAGGTCTCTTGAAGACTCATTTTGTTAAAACAACAAGGAATTGAGTCTTCATTACAACGAGACCACAGGTACATCTGGTTTTGCTCGTGTTTCCTCGCGATGGTCGACTGAGCCCGGACTTGTCACGCCACTACAAATAAGGGCATGCTTGCACTGTATGACGACATTATAGTTTTTTATAAAAATATCTCTTTAGGTCTTTGAACTGTATTATTTAAAAAACAGCGACCGTTTGCTTTATATCCTTTTATAAATTCAGTTTTTCTGGGACACATGATGTTTATCTGTAGCATGTTAAAAAAAGCGAATTTAGTACTAGAATATTTGCAGCAATAAATGAACTTAATTAATTATTGTATCTTTAAAATAAATTTATATTTAAAGGTAGATGGAACCTCATGACAGCGGTAGCCATTTATTTTCTTTTTACAAAATAATTTATGAAGCAGTATAGTTCGCTCCGTAAAAAATGCTCACTATCCACTTATTAGCAAACCCTCTTGAGAATATTAAATCCGAACTGCTGGTAAAAGTAACTTTTTATTTGACGGTGGAATTATTCTCTAAAAGACTACTTAGGATTTCGATGTCACTTTATAAATATTTTTGGACCACGCCAATACCATGTTCTACGTAGCCCATCCCGAATTTATTAGCGTCGGCTTCCAGGATTGACACATTCAGCTGAGAACCATTTTTTTACATGGAGTGAACGGTCACTTACGGTCACTTATATACGGATATCTGACCACCAAAACCCAGTACTTTGATTTTAATTTTGTATCGGCCAAAGATACGCTTGCTCACTTAATAAAATATTTCTTTGGAAGCGCAGCTAGTGACAAACCACATCCCTTCCTTGTTTCGCCCAATCAGAGACAATATGCATTTTGTGAGTACAGGGCGTGTAAGATTATATTAATACTTACTATTACGAACACTACTAAAATACGCTTCGTGCATCCTATTGGTGAAAATACATGCATTAGGCGATCGAGTTGTGAGCCGTGCTATGCGATTATAGCCTCAAAGGTGAGCATGCGGAAAATTGGTCGATAGAACGCAGCAATCTCTATATTTTAAGATAGTCGTCCAAGGAGCGACCATGCCAATAGCAATTTCAAACTGAATGTCGATATATCCATGAGTTCTGTTAAAGTTGATGCTTATACAAATTATCTACAGTTATAAAAATAAATTAAGGGCCTCTGACCAATAGGTAAATGTTTACAAAGCAACAATTCCCACATTATTTAGGAATTCCCAAACAAATACCTAACATAGTAATAAATACATAATATTTAAAGCATTTAGAGCCAGCTGGGCATATGTATTTAAAACTGGTATTAGACATTCATGTATGCGAATAGTCGCCATTAGCATGCACCAAACATTCTCATTGTGGCTTGTGATCCGAAATCGTGACGGTGGAGCCACGGCGTAAACTATAGGATATCTTGATAAAATACATGCTGTATCAAGAATACGGGGATTAGCACACTGGGAGGGCGACACTCCTAAATAACGAAGTATCTCAGTTAATAAAAAAAAAAAATACAAACATCCGAATTGAGAACCTCCTCCTTTTTTAGAAGTCGGTTAAAAAGAAAGTCTTTTTTTTATTACGGATGAGCCCGCTCTTGACCTCGATCTCGCCTGATGGTAAGCGATAGATGAGGTCTACGATGAAACGAGCGAGCCCAAAAGTTCACTCTTGCTTTAAAGCCTGACGTGTCGTAGCAGCAGGTAACACAGAAGCCAGATAACAGTACATTGTTTTTTTTTTCCATCAATTTATCCAGTAAGCTTGAGGCCACTTCGCCAGCTTCTTTTTCAATCTTACCATAACACAAACCATTTCTTCCGGGTACTCAACTTCGTTAATGTTCGACCGAAGCAGAAATATAAAGGGAGTGTCAAACCCCATCTGTTTTAAAATCCAAAGTATCTAAAGTTTATTTGTCAATCTTTCTATTGCCGTCACTTCGATGCCAAAATCGCTCGCCTCTCATACCTTAGTCCCAAATGACCAGCACATGCGCCGGCGCACAGAGGCGGGGCATCCCTACCATAACCACACCGTCACCACTCAGGGGCCATATCGCTCATAGAAATACTGCGGTTTAGTTGTAACAATTGATTGGCATTTTGGGTTATTGTAATTCAGGATTAGCTTTACAAAGTCAAATGCTGGTTGGGTAAATACGTAGGTATCTAGACTATGTAAAGGTCTACGTTTCTTTTGATATAGTTCTTTAAGATTAATAAGTTATGTTTGAAATTTTGATACCTATTTCAACTATACGATCGTAGTTATAAAAAACCGGTCAAGTGCGTGTCGGGCCACGCGCAGTGTAGGGTTCCGTAGTTTTTATAACAGCCAAGTGCGTGTCGTATTCGCTGACTGATCGTTTCGTACCATGCTCTAACTAAACGCCAAACATGACTACCTAACTAATTTGACTTCCTATACAAATCCTCACCTGATCCGACAATTTTGCACGAAAAGTTTTAATTTTTTTTAGAGATTTGTATAAAACTTGTCATAGCCGGTGTTTTGAATTTAAATACGGACACAGAGCTACACTACTCAATCGTCACAAGAAGCTAGCACGATACAACTGGCACTTAGCGCCATCTATCGACATTTCTGTAGAGTTGTTCGAAATTTTCGAGTCAAATACAATTGGTCGACTATTACTCGTAAACTTGTACAGCCCACTTATGTGTGATAGTTTTCCTTTAAATTTCGTTATATATAGGTACTACTGCCGTGACATTTGAATTTCTAACTACAACCGTTTAGTTGACTCTAACGAAAATTGGTAATTTAAAGCTTGATAAGTTACGAACGGTTTACTTAATCAAAAAACAATCTTACCAAACCCCTAATATTTTTGAAAGACCTATCCAACGATATCCCACACTATGGGAAGAACGAAGAAAAATAATTATCATCCCACTTTACATGTATGGGAGGTACCCTAAATAATTGTTTTTTTCAGCATTTTATTTTACCACTTTTTCGGCGTCATTAACGTGTATACTCATGCCAAAGTACAACTTTCTAGTACCAATAGTTTTTGAGCTAAACCGCGGACAGACGGACATGGCGAAACTATAAGGGTTCCATGTTGTCTACGGAACCCTAAAAATCGGTTTATAAACGACAAAGTTATGGCCGAACATAAAAATAAAAAGTATCTACGAGTATACTATTATTATAAAGCAAAAAAAGTAGGTTTGTTTGTTTAAACCCGGTAATCTTTGAAATTACTGGTTGGATTTGGTAACGGAAGTTGCTTAAGGCTTGAGGAAGGTTAAAGGCTACTTTTGGTTCCAAGCTTCTTCATTGGTTCCAAGCTTCTTCACACCTTTTGAGCGACAATCACTTTCGCTTTTTTCTAGAGGTGGGAATCGTCATGCATGTCCTCCGCACTAGCGTGGGTGAAGAGTTCTGTCCAACTAGCTCCTGTTTACTTAAAAGAAATTTTAAATTATTGGGCGCATCTAAAAACTTACTTCTTCACATTCCTTCTCACCGCACCGGATTTCTATCTAATTCTTCCTCAATGTGTTTTTTTTAACCCAAAGGTTGACTGGTAAAGAAGTTGCTGCATTAAGTCCGCCCATATAACACAGCCTATGTTCCCTTCCATACCTTAGCCGGGGACAGCGGTAGCACTAAAATATTCTTCAACGCCCTCAACAGATATATCTTTTACCGTCCTATCATTATTAAGACTCATTTACTTTTGTATGCATGTTATGTATTAAGTAAGCGTCTTTTATGAGTCCTCTGTCTCCGTCTACATAATTTAGATTCCATTCCTCCGGTCTGGTTTCAGACTGGTACAAGATATTTCTGCACGTTTTATTTAGTTTTTCTTGAAATAAAGTAGGATTCTACCACTAGAACCGCTATTTAAATATTTAATTTACTTTTAAGGACTTACACGGTCGTCCATTTATGATCAGGTAAAATAAACTCTACAACAATGCACATAAGAGTCATTCAACTGTGATTATTTTAATTTTTTGCTATGCAGAACCACATTCCCAATTTGGCGGGATAGTGATTTTCTTAAGAATAATATTGCTAACTTAAAACGTTACATAACCATACAAAACCGAACTTTATTGCTTTATGATAGAGGTCATGAAACTGCAAGATTATATTTGCTTCTTTAAAAGGGCAGACTCGGTACTGGTCAGAGCTAGATTGTCCTGCCTCGAGCACTTCTCCATTCATGTTTCTAATATCAACTTTAGCGCTATATATTACAGTTCATATCTCTTTGTCACACTTCAGCGTCCAGTCCAACGTTGGCGTGGGGAAACAATGTTCGAATTTAAGACCTATTTCTGTGAAATAAGGTTGATTGTTAAATTGGGTACTTGTTGGTATGGTTTTGATGGGACCTGGTACGCTGACGTCAATTAGCATTCTCGAGAGACGGGTCTGTGGTATAAACATAAAATCTGTTTGTCCGTCATAATGGCATTCATGTGAAGACTGTATGAACTGAGCAGTCTATTGTATGAGTTCTATTGTAATGTATAATTTGATTTTAGGACAATGGAATGATGATGATGGACTGACTTTATTTTGTACGGTTTTGTTTTGTATGATTATTATGTGGAATCGGAGTTTAGTACCTATATAATATTAGGCATATTGATTGTTAGGTACCTATTTTATTATTTATTACATATTTTTTTTATATTTATTACACTATATTATTACATATTTTATGGTTGGTAGGCTCGCGTTTAACTACTATCTCACCTGATGATAAGCTATTATATGATCGAAGAAGTATGCTTACCCAAAAGTAACCTATTCGCTCTTGAATTAAAGATTTCCAGGTTTTAAAATAACGGTAGAAAACGCACGTTACAGCTAAAATTCGAACCTGAAGCTGAATTGGTTTAGTATGTAGTTCTAATAAACTGCAGGTTCAACTTATACTGGTTTTGTTATATTTGAAACACCAAACAAAAAATCAATTTCCAGTTATTTAAGTTCCTACACTAGGAAGTCAATGTAGGGCGTGTATGTTTTGGTTTATTATCTTGAGAAGATATAGACTTACGAGGGGGCGTTTTTAAGTTCGCGGAATGGAAGGCAAGGAGTGAAAATAAAAACACTAAATTATTTTTCTTTTTCAATATATTCATCTGCTACCCTAATACATTTTTCAAATCTTTCAATTAGCTCATAAAAAATGACCGAAAAATAAGCTGAAATCGCGTCCTTCACTTCTTCGTCAGTTGAAAATTTCTTTCCACGAAGTTCTTTTTTCAGTTTGGGAAAGAGGTAATAATCACTGGGAGCCAGGTCTGAGCTGGTTTAAAATATCGAAGCCCAACATATGCAGGGCAGCCAACGCAACACGGCTCTTGTGAACAGGCGCGTTTTCGTGAAGAAGAGGGACACATTTGGTCCATTTCCCCTCCTTTTTTCTTTAATACATTCTTTCAACCTCTCGAGGATAGAAGCATAGTATTCTCCGGTTATAGAAACGCCTTTATCTTTATAATCGGTCTACAGGATCCCTTCGGAATCCCAAAACACTGTTGCCATGATTTTTCCAGCTGTTTGAGACACCAAGCTTCTTGGGTGGTGGTGTGCCTGTTATGTGCCACTGCATAGAGTCCTGTTTTAACTCAGGCTCATAATGATGAACCCAAGTTTCATCTCCGGTAAAAATTCGACTCAATAGTCCATCCTTATCTTCGTTACAGAGGTCCAAAAATGTGCGAGAACACTTCACGCGGCGTTGTTTTTGAGGCGGCGTGAGCATTCTTGGCACTCATCTTGCACTGACCTTTGTCATGCCAAGATGATCGTGTAGAATTTTGAAAATTATCGTATCCGATACTCCAACCATTTCTGCAAGCTGTTTCTTCTTTAGTCTGACATCTTCCAATATAATTTTTTCGACTTTTTTTAATGATTTCCGGAGTAGTCACCTTGATCGCCGCTCCGGGCCGCGGGTCCTCTTCAAGTGAGGTCCTGCCTTGTTTAAAAAGACTGTGCCACTTGTAAACAGTGTTGCCAACTATACTATCACCTCTGTAGCTAGATCTTTTGCAAAAAGTTGCCAGATTCCCACATTATCTTAGCCCAAAAAGTAGCTAGAAGTTGCTAAAGTTTTAAAAAAAAACTAAACTAATCGTTAAAATCGTTTTTCTACATTAAAACTAATGTGTGTAATGGATATCTTTACTTTCGTAATATATTTACAGGTACATACTTATGGTAAAACATTATTAATATAACTTAATCTAGGGAAGATGATGTAGATGGTTGTACATCCTAAGAATCCAGGTATTTTGTGTATTTCTCCACGGTTCCCATTTGTTGGAGAACTGTTAAAGGTAAGGTACAGTTGAAGCAACATTTGCCTTTTTTCCTGAGCGAGTCTCTTATACATAAAATAGTATTTAGAGTTATCAGACTCATTCGGTTTCTCTGCTTATTTTTAATTAGATTCATTTAGGCAAGATATAGCCAGTGCACTTATATCCCTATATGTATTATCACCACATGTATTTTTAAAGTGTCTGACCTCCACCTAAAATTTCACCTTTTCCTGTGATGTCCACTTAACCAAATGTAGTAAATGCGCGCCCTTTGTGCTTTTTAACTATTGTCTTGCTTTTACAATGTGACTCAAAATGCTGACGAGTTTACGACTCTAAAAATTGCTTCCACAGACAAAAAACTAAAACTGAAAATCACACACACAAGCATCAATAATAGTGTGTACATAAAGTCGCAATGTTGATAATTTGCTAAAAAAAGGTAGCTAAATCATTTAGCTACAATTTTTTAGAAATTGTAGCTGACAGGGGTGCAAAAATAGCTAGATCTAGCTATAAAATAGCTAAGTTCACATCACTGCTTGTAAACCATGGTTTTACCCGGCCAAGAGTCCCCGTAAACGGATTCCATCTCTTCCAGTATGTTTTGAACTGACTTTCCTTGCTTGGTAAGGAACTTTATTACGGCACGATACTCGATTTTTTCCACAGTGCACACTTTCTTCCTGATTGAGTTGTTTGCTTGACGATAGTTCAAAAACTAATGACCCAATTAAGACAAAACCTGGTATTTATTCTAATATTGAGTGGCTGAAGTCGTGGCCACCCCGATAATGACCTATTTTTATCATCTACCTTCCCATTCCGCGAACTTAAAAACGCACCCTCGTACGTACTAAAGTTCATACAAGTTGGCTTAGTTTTCCTTTCTATACCCATTTTATTCTAGGACTTTTTTGTAACTACTTGCTCTCGATCTCGTTATCGTAAACATCAAGTTATATTTACGCAGTTAAAGCGCTATCTGGTGGCATAACGAGAATCTTCTTTTTTTCCTTATACTGATTGACATAAGTGAGCGTTTACTTTAAAGCGATAGTTAATGGATCTTTAATGTGAGTTTTTGAACCCGTCGTTTAAATATTCACAGTAAGCCTATAGCCTTACTGTGTACACATATTTTGGCCTTACTGTGTACACATATTTTGTCTCTGGTTGGTAAAATCATCGAATGTCTTCTCCTGCTCTGGGTGGAGCGAAAAGGAGTGTCAGACTTCTACTGACTAAAAACCCATCCTGTTCCTTCAGCTGCCCTTATGTTCCGGGGCCGCGGTATCTCGTTACAACATTCCCGCAACACTTATTGTGAATACTGACTTCTGGCTGCTGTCAGAAACCAGAAAATCTTACACCAGTCTACCCTAGAAATTATCTAATTCTAATAGGCAGTTGCTAGGGTTTAGCCTGGACAAACAGACAGACGGACCAACAGACTGACAAACATTTAAAATCATTGTTTGTGTTTTAGTATCTTGTAAATGACTATAAGCATTTTAGAAAACAGTAATTTTGAAATCACATACACTTCAATTTTATCTACATATATGTATATTAGGTATGTATAAATGTGACAAACAAAAAACACTAAACTGGATCCTCTATACAAAATTCGCAAAACAACTAAGTTACAACTAAGTGAACATTGTACTTTGTAGTCCCCATTATGTGTAACATTTTACGATGCCTCGCTAACTTAAAGTCTATACTTTATACTAAGTCGCTCAAGTTATATTATTTGGCTTTCAACTTGAATGCCTATAAAGAACTGTGATTGTTTTGTTTGAGTTCTTTGTGAACTTGGCCTGTTTTTAGAAAAAAATGAGTTAATTTACGTCTGATTTTTTTGTCTTTTGTTGATGTTTGTTTGGTTCAGTTATTACTTGTTTTCTCTAAAAATGTTTTCTTTGATCAATTCGTTCATTGTGGGAATTAGGGACTGGTGGACCTTAATAGGGACTGGTGGACCTAAATACAGGTTACTACGTAACCTAGCGAGGCTGCCGGAGCCACTTATAATTGTTACTTATTTATAATTGTTCCTCATATAATTGTAAATTCTATTAAGTAACAGACTTTAACAATCTTATGATAATAAATACATTGATTGATTTATTGAATTAGTGAATAGTTTCCTAATACAGAAATTTCTTCTAGAATTTTTATTTATTAAAGCTTCATGCACTAGTAAAACTCTCTACCAGGCCGGATTTAATACTTATAAGATGTAATATAACGCCATTCTAAAGTAATATTTTAAGCGTGTATGTATGTTTATCTTGAGATAGAAAATATGGAGATATATATTTTCATTGAAGTACATCAATATTCTGTACTGTTTACTTAACAATCGTACAAATCGGCAAACTGTGAAGATGGGAGTTTTAAAGTGTATACTTACATTATTAAAAATAGTAGTGTAGTTAGTTAGTAGTAGTATCATTACTTATCACTAGGCAATAATGTACTAGATAGTCTTATTAAACTAATCCCTACACCAACGTCAGTCTGGATCTTTTCTATCCCAATATACATCTATTTGTTAGTTGTGCATTTAAGGCTAGTAGTTCAAATGCCTTCTTCACACGTTCTTAATTATATCGTCCTTTTTTTCAGGATTTACTGGAACACAATGCGAAGTGGAGATCGACGAATGCGCCAACAATCCCTGCCTCAACGGGGGAATTTGCCACGACATGATCAACGCGTTTAGGTGTACCTGTGTGATAGGGTGAGTTATGAACCAGTTCACTTTAGTTATTCTTTGATTTTTTGAGGGTCTGTTTCAATTCCAAAAGAGCAGTGGTTTCCCAGTGATTACAGGCACGACATCTGAATTCTGATAAATAATCTTCATTTTGCAAATCACGTCATTTTTTTCGTAAATTTAAACTAGATGAGGCTGGCTCATTTCATACACTTTCTTTAGATTTCAACATCACTACTGCTCTTATAATTATGACGGGTAACATCGTAAGGAGATTGGCATGTTCTAGACTTCTAGGATATAAAGAAGAAATGCGACATCCCGCGCTGGGCCCCCGTTATAGATTACATTCTTTCTCATAGGAAGGTGGCCCGTGTCTCAGCATATTAATCATAAATCAATTTCTTTTCTGTCCACAGGTTCACGGGCGCTCGTTGTCAAGTGAACATTGATGACTGCGCGTCCAGCCCATGTCGCAATGGTGGCACTTGTCACGACTCCGTCGCTGGATACACTTGCGAATGTCTACCTGGATACACTGGTAAGTCTCCCACCTTTAACCTAAAGCTTTATTAAAAACCATTTAAAAAATAGTTTGTATAGAACAAAGTATTTCATGTAAATTACAAACTAAAAATATAGCATTAAATCAGCCTCGACTCTATCGGCTGGTAATGTGCTCAAGAGAACGCCTTCTGGCCAAAGAAAAAGCCCGCCCTTTGACCACGGCAACTGTCAACAAGCCTTCAAAATTTCTTTAGAAATGCATTATATTTAAATTTTCTTACAAGATCCCATCAATATAACCGACGCGTAGACTGATCGTTTGATCCTAAGCGGTTCTAGAATCCATATCAAAATCACCAGTTGTTATTGTTGATTTCGTTTAATTACATGTCTTCTACTATGTCTTGTTTTTCAACAATACGATATTTATGACAAACGTCCGAGACAGGTTGTTCCCGGTGACTAAACGGGTGGGGATAACGGATTCTCTCACTTAGTTGGCCGACGCAAGACGTTTGCTTAGATCGCGTTTTTTTTTGACATCTAGTCTACCTGCCCCTATATAAACCATCCCTAATCTCCCCTACTATGACTTCTTCAAATTGGACTCAAATTTATTAGTAGCTATCAGTTCTTGCATATCCTCATCAAACATTAAAATCCACAGGAATGTCTTGCGAGACGAACATCAACGACTGCCTATCAGCGCCGTGTCACCGCGGCGAGTGCATCGATGGAGACAACAGTTTCACCTGCAACTGCCACCCAGGTTACACTGGCAGGGTATGCCAGACCCAGATCAACGAGTGCGAGTCAAACCCCTGTCAGTTTGGAGGTAAGAATACTGATGACAGGTTCTACAACACCTTTAGTAAGGACTGCGGCCTTCCATTAACAAACTAATAGTTTAGTTGAAATCACTCGCCGGATTACATCGATACTATTGATTCCGCACACACATAGTTTAGGAATAGTTTGGTGTATTAGGTTTAAAGCAAACAGTATATACAGCTGAGGAAATCAATTCCATACCGGAATCGGTGTTTCTTGACAGCTTTAAGCAACAGTAGCCGTCAAAATCGGCATGTCTTTGGACAAAAAATCCAAAGACATACGACAACTACCAACACGCGCCCGCGTGGTTGATTGGAGCCCATTCCCTCTTATAAAAAGGAGGTCTATGTCTCAAGGAAGCTGTTTATGACTAAAAAACAGGTGAAATCCTGGATTATCTGAACTGAAGATAGGTACTAAGCAAGAACACCGTTAAATATTGATGTAGTCTTTAAGAAGAAGCTTTTGCGGACAAGAGTGACCTCATCATTGAATGAAGCATTGAGAAGTTTAAATTAACATTTTATTCACGTAAGTTTAAACTGGGATTGATGCTTTCAAGTGATTCATCGTGATGAATGTAGCGAATGTCACGCCGCAATCGATGTGTCACGCAATCTCTAATGGGACAACTGAACTGAATAATGGTGTGGAACTTCAAGTGTGGAGTGACAGATTCCTACTGACTAAAAACCTGTTAGACCATTGCCTCAACCCAGGCGGGCATTCTGAAGGTTCCGAGGGGCTTTCCTTTAAACTGCGTATACTAGGTACCATTTTCAAGCTTTGTACCAAAAATCAATTAAATAGGAGAAGTAGTTTAGTCGCAAATGATTTTGATGAGATGCACCTTAAAGCGATAAATCTGACCAAGACAAGAGATGCACGCTGCGCTACGTTGCCACTTTGTTACCTAGGTATTAAGGTCAGTCTCATTTATTTACAGAGGGTGGTTGCGTTTTACTCTGATTTGTAAGCTATTTAGTTTGTTTGAAAAATAAAAGCTTTTTTGGCGCTTTTTATTTTTTAACTGTATCGAATTAACACTAAACACGTAAAGTATACGTAGTGTAATTTAATGCCTCTCTGTCCTATCAACTCTGTATAATAAGGAATTGACAGTTATAGTGATTGAACAATCCAGGGGCATATGCGTAGTAATGTATTGATTATTGCGGATTATTATGCAGGAAGAAAACTGTTCCGTAGTTTTCAAATAATTAGTAGCGGTACATCGTTTTTTTTTTCGGGGTGTATTCATCAAACGATTTGTCCATAAAGTTTCAAATTTGAAGACTAAAATCTCAACCTGTTCCTTCAGTTTCTCTTCCGCGTTCCGGAGCAGCGGTATCTGGTTAGGACGTTGCCGCAAACCCGGTAGTGAAATACTCGGGCACAAAACTACAGATCTTCATGAATTACCATGGCAGTGCTTAAATGCATTCTATTTCCTCCAGGCCATTGTGAAGACCTGATCGGTGGCTACCAATGCCGCTGCAAGCCTGGAACTTCGGGCCGTAACTGTGAGATCAACGTCAATGAATGCTACTCCAACCCGTGCAGGAACGGGGCCACCTGCATCGATGGCATCAATAGGTAAGAACTTAACGATTTGCATAACAATTACTTTACGAATTTTCGATACGAGAAGGTTTTGGTACAGGGGTTGAGTGATCGGATGCTGCGCTGCGTGTCGCAAGTTTGATTCCCGCATAGGGACAAATCTTTGTATTGCCTACATTGAGGTAATATGTACTACGTAGTACATATTACCTCAATGATTGCCTATAAGTTTTTCCGGATCTGAGTGTTTATAAAAATGCACTGTACAGAAGAAATTCCTAGTGTGGGGCAATTTTTTTTTTAATGTAGTTATTTTGTTCTTGTTTTTTGAGCAAAACTTGTCAGTGCATTATTAGAACGTCGCATCTCCCTTTTTCCGTATTTTCGTATTTCATTGCACTGTACTTGGAACGATGCTCCTTGTGTAATGTTTATAATTTGAATCATCTTGCTCTATTTACTGTTTCTGTGTTGTTATTTAATTATATTCTAACGCCTATTTATTTTTGTTACATGCAGCAATACCTATTTTGAGTAAGTTTCCGAATCATTTAGTAAAAATTGCATGGTATTGAGATTGATTACCGTAAAGAAATTCTTAAAAATATATTACAGTAGGTACATAACCTGGTTTCAGTAGTAATTTTTGCCCTGCATGTAATTAAAATAAAGTGTGTTATAATTTCTATTTGTGTGTGTTTTATGTAATACATCCCTCTGCTTACCATTATAAAGTATCTACACCTGCGAAACCATTAATGAATAATAAAAAAGAAACATGACCATCGTTGTTTTTTATTATTAGTATTCAGCAGCAGAATGAACCCTTATTATATTACAATCTAGTTAATTGTTTTACTAAGAATGTATCGGCACTTTTCCTATTGTCTCTATTAAGGGACCATCATTGTGAAAAAACTCTTAACAAGACTATAGAAAACTAATGTCTAAACTGTCCCTTTTAAAGAACTGTCCCGTTTAAAGAACTGTCCCTTTTATAGAACTGTCCCTTTACAAGAACTGTCCCATTTGCTAGAACCATCTAACAGTCCCCTGGTCATCCTCAGGTACACGTGCGAGTGCATCCCAGGCTTCACCGGCCAGCACTGTGAGACGAACATCAACGAATGCCTGTCGAACCCCTGCGCCAACGGGGGCAAGTGCGTCGACAGGATCAACGGATTCCGGTGTGAATGCCCTAGAGGGTATTATGATGCTAGGTACGGACGGTAGCAGGGATGGATGCAGGACCACTACTTTAAGGGTTTTGGGATTAGTTTTATCGAAAGGGTTTGATACTATAGAACTGCTGACAGAACGTCTTTACCCTACGAATTCTTGGGCATCAAGTTACCTCTAAAATTATAATAGAATGTCTTGGAATTGGTGTCAGTAAACCATAATCATTTTTGTTCACTTCAAAACTAATACTGACACTATCAACATACATCGTGCCATTTGTGGGCAAAGGCCTTACTCTCCCCATGTCTTCCAATTTTTTCTATCCAGAGCCAAAGTGGACCACTGGTCGTTAGTTTTGTCCAGTTCATCTCGCCATCTTCTTCTAAAAACTGCATTGATAAAATCCTCGAAACTTAGATCTAGAACTTCCTTATTTCTAGAATTACGCTCTTATATTTCACCGCCATAGTGAACTATTGTTATACCTCGTACTAATGTTTCCTTTACAGATGCCTTTCTGACGTGAACGAGTGTGCTTCGAACCCTTGCATCAATGGTGGCTCCTGTGAAGATGGAGTCAATCAGTTCATATGCCATTGTTTGCCTGGATATGGAGGTAAGAGATCATATCATATAAGTATACTAGCGACTAGGCTCGACTTCAAACGGTCTCATCCTGCTAATTCCCAAAAAAACTTAATAAATTATACAATAAAACCTACCTCATAAATCGCTGTGTGCACTGTTGAATGAATGGGTGAGGTAAATGAAAACAGCATGGAAATATGTTCAGTAGTTTTTGAGTTTATCGCGAACAGACAGACAAACAAACGTGGCGGGAGATTTTGTGTTTTGAAGATTATTATTAGTGAAGCCACTAACTACCTCTTGCTTTTTTTTGAGGTTTGGTTTTTATATACAGTTTCGACGCGGTCTTATCCCAATGTACAATATATGATTGTCAGCAATGTATTAAACGTTTAGATAATGTAAAGATATTTTTTTTATGGATGATAGGGTCTCGTTTCTCCACTATCTCACCTGATTGTAAGCGATGATGTGGTCGAACATGAAGCACGCTTACCTACTTTAGTGTAAAGATGTAATTATTTTTTACTAAATGGTACCGTATGTTTCAGGTCAACGTTGTGAGCGGGATATAGACGAGTGCAGTTCCAACCCCTGCCAGCACGGAGGCACGTGTCACGACAGACTCAACGCTTATAAGTGCGACTGTGTGCTTGGATTTACTGGTACGAATCACCACCATAATCTTCACATATTTTAATGACTATGTCCTTGACTATGATCTTGTGGTAGAGGCTTTTCGCTCGCAAATTCCGATCCCGTGGGAATTCGGGGTTAAAACGTACCCTATATGTTGTTCTATAATCTGCTCTATCTGCCTATGAAAATCCCATTAAAATGGTTAAAATTGATTCAAGCGTTCCAGAGATTAGCTCTGACAAACAGAAGACACACAAAACAGACAAATTAAAAAAAAAAAATTTTTTTGTTAATTTGAAGCAGACTTTAGACACTATATTAATTACTAATCTCTCTGTGAAGCTTCTACATCTAAGTTTTTTCAGTTTAATCAGTGTTTCACAATATTTATTTTTTAGTTCGTTATATTCCTATGCTGATCCGTTTTATCATTATAACAATTTGAAAAGTTTTATTATCATCTTTGCCATTGTAATATTTTTAATTTTAAGTCTGATAAAAACGTGAAGACATAATAATGACTTCCAGATTATAATATTATTTATTTCTTTGTTTAGAGCTGGGTAAATACATTTTTATTTGTTAACACGTAACAATTAACGTGTAACATAGCATCAGTTTCAGTTATGTATTAGTTTGTTTACAGTTATTATTAACGTAACTATATAAGTATTTTATTTGTACGGACCAAGTTTCCTTGGTTGCGGAATTGTTCGAAAGAGTTACCGCAGCCTCGGAACACGAAGGCCAAATGACGGAACGCGGATGGGTTTTTGTCAGTAAAAGTCTGACACACCCTCCCGCTTCGCCTAGATCGAGAGGCAGTCATTGAAGATTTTGACATTGGATGATTACCCATGCTGAAAAAAACGGGCCAAGTTTGCCTGAAATAAATTGATTGATTGATTGATTAAACCTTCTATGTTTCCAGGAGTAAACTGCGAGACGAACATCGATGACTGTGCCGGAAACCCGTGCTTGCATGGCGGCTCGTGCATCGACTTAGTCAACGGGTACCGCTGCGTCTGTGCTCCACCGCACTCGGGGAGGAACTGCGAGAATACCCTGGATCCTTGCACGCCTAACCAGTTAGTATTACCATTATAAAGGCCTGATTTATCGTTTTGCCACTAGTTTTTATTTTTATAATTAAATTCTTAACATATACACAAAAACTGCTCTGGCAATGTAAACAAACGGTGACAGAATGGCTCTGTTGAGATTTCAGCTCTGCTGCGTGTGTGGAGTCTGAAGGTTCTTTAAATAACGTAGTCGACACCAGGAATTACTTTAAAACAGTGTATTGCGAAGATTACAATTATAATAGATTAGAATAAAGATGCGTGCGATGTGGCGATGTGATCGGAATCAACAAGAAGAAAAAATATTTAAAAATTGATGTTGTTGCGTAGCTCGGCGGTGATTGGTCGGCGGCATCCGTGGATGACCAATTCCTGTGTCGTAGGTGGCAGACCCAGTCCTTAAGGCGATGACTGTTTGTTAAGGCGATGTCTGAACAGGCTCAAATCTCTCTACTACGAAGATACGGAAAATTTAATTGTCCATATGATTAAGTAGTCTCTGTGTAATGTGTATTATTTTTAGGTTTTATATTTGTACAAGTTATAAAAATATATAAGTATAAATATCTATGAATCTCTTTATATATTCTCACAAACTCATACACAGTGATATGCACAAACATACACACACACTACACTCACACACACACTTAAAAATCGTGTAAGAATTCATGCAAATACATTTTTTATTCTAATTTAATATATTCTAGTTAAGGGAGTGCGGCTTCTCCTGGCACAGGTGTTTTCACACTTAAAAGGAGAAGTCAACCTCATTATTGTTAAGACAAATTTTGTTATCGAATAAAACATTTTTCATTTTTTATAAGACATGGAGTAATATCAAGGTCAGTATTTAGCAAATCTGGCGATGAGTCGGTTGTCTTTCGTCGGGTACCTGTTCAGGTTATTTTAATAGTATATTTAGATAAGTGCAGTGTTTATCAGCACGTAAGAACACCTGCTTAGCCTTGTCACATGGGTAATATTTCAGATAGAGAAACGAGAAATAGAGGAACTTCATTGAAGTTTCTCTATGTATAGCTAGGTCCTCTGCTGTATATCCTGACAGATTTACTGGCACTAACACGGAGCTTTTTCATCGATTTTTACGACGTGATGAAGATGTCATGTGCGTTTCGTCATACTGCAACAATCCACTTAATTATACAATGTGTAACGGAAACCCTCATATCTATCCAAAAGGGCTGAAGACAACATCTGGTATTGAGTCTCTATGCACAGTTTAGCACAAAATAACTGATTCAAAGAATTGATACCAAATTATTGGTTTCATATATTTCTTGAATACCAATCATAACAAACGTGTCACAGCACTACGAGGGTCAATAACTTTCCACGTCACTTGCCAATAAAACGATAATTCTTTTCATTCTTCTTAATTTGAAAAGTTCGGTCTCTGGTATTGTGTATTGGAATTTGTAATAAGTTCTACACACGTAGACTTAGGATTACAAAACCCTTGCCATATCGTTTGTTATCATCCAAAGAAGCCGTGCACTTGGTATGTATATACCCTTTAAATTACACGTTGTATAGTCTATTTGGGCATTCCTTTCATATATATGGGTATCGTATGCTGTATTCAGTAAAACTGGAAACCGACCGCAACATTTTTCTCTTCATCTATGTTTATTGGTAGAGAATGCCTGTGGCATGAAGACCGCCTTTGTACCTTTTGTGTTGCTTAAAGTTTTAATAAATAAATAGTTTGGAAAAGACTAAGCGGATGATGTTTGTTCACTGACACATTGTCCGCAGAAAGTAATAGTACATTGTTCATCGAGGGGAGAAAGTGACCGATTACCAATGAGGGTGTAGTTTGAGCCTTAATACACACGAGTTGAGAATCGCACTTTCTTCCGACTGATACATAGTGCTTTATACTATACCTGCGAGGAAAATAAAAGACAATTTCTTCCTAGATTTCAATAACAGCTTGGGCCGTTTCTTTTAATTCTGGCGCCGTCATTAAATCTTCCCTATCACTAGACGATATTTCGAGTAGATCGTAAACACCACAGTAAACACTAATTGAAAATTCAGATAAATAACACAGGAACATACACTCATAACAAAAAAAAAGCTCTGCGCGCGGGCGGATAGCTTTTTCACTAGTTTATTATTTTATTTTTAAATCAATTTTCAGCCAAAGTATGTGGCCAGTATCATTTTGCGCTTGGTGATTTTTTTTTTTAATTTTGGTCTTTTTAGCAGCGTGTTGGAGTAATTTTAAATCAATGTTGAGCAATACTATGTGGCCAGTATCATTTTCACTTGGTGATAATTTTTTTTGTATTTTGGCATTATAAGTACTTTTAAGTTAGCTACTGAATTGGTCTAAATTTAAAAAAAACAGCGCGTTAGTCCAGTGTCTCGAGCACGTTATTAATGAATTCTCATACACTTTTGCGACCCGCACATTTGTACTACAGTAATGACGTCTTTTCTGTGAATCTTTTTAAAAAGTAATAAGGCACTTTCCGAGCAGGTATAGTATAAAAATATGTATGATTTTGAACTTTATTTCTCCCAGCAATAAATACAATTTCCCCTCATAGATGTCGTCACGGCGGCCGCTGCGTAGCCGAGGCTTCGTACGCAGAGTTCACGTGTCAATGTCCCGTCGGTTGGACAGGAGCGTTGTGCGAAAGGGACGTAGACGAATGTGCAGTTACTGCGCCCTGCCATAATGAGGCCACTTGTATCAACACTGAGGGATCTTACGCCTGCTTGTGTGCCAGAGGGTACGAGGGAAAGGACTGCGCTATCAATACTGATGATTGTGCTTCATGTGAGTATTTTATATCTGATTCTAAAGCTAAGCATGATTCCAAACAGGCGACACTGATTATGACTGTGTGTCGCCAGCGCGACAGCACTAATGACAAGTCCCAATAGGTTCAGTGCCTGTCAAGGTTGCGGGAATGTTCTGATGAGATTCAGTTAGTTGCCCTTTCATTCCGGGGCAAAAAGGGCAACTAGGAAACAGGGTGGGTTATTGGTCAGTAGAAGTCTGATACACCCTTCTGCACCCTTTATTTGAAATATTTTTCAAACACTCCTACCTGTTTCAAATTCAATGTACTTTATAAATTCCTACCATACAATATCAACCATGTTACTGCATTATGGTGTTTATGACACTTCCTTAAGGATTGAAGATTGTAAAATCTAATTTACTTAGATAACGCCAAGTACTTACTATACTTCCTAATTCTCGTTTCAGAACTTTACTAATATTTTCTTTCTTCCACAGTCCCATGTCAAAACGGCGCAACTTGTCTGGACTCTATTGGTGATTACAACTGCGTGTGCGCAAGTGGATTCGCGGGGAAACACTGTGAGGTGGATATCGACGAATGCCAGTCTAGACCATGCATGAATGGAGCTACTTGCAACCAGGTACAAAAAAAAATCTTAAAAAATGTATGTTTAATTAAAATGCCCAAGTAGCGATCGAGTTGAATACTTGTCACGGATGTATTAGGGTTTTCTTTTAAGTAGTCTAAACACTTGCGTTTTTCTCTTTATTGTTCTGCAAAAAAAAAACTGAATCAATACATAACTGATACACACAATTCTCTATGATCAATAATTACCAGCATAAGTACAGTATTTTATAAAACTTCTTTTAAAAATCGCTATAATAATTCATTAAAACCTTCGTATATAGTTTTCATTTTTTTACAATAAATCAGTGCCCCACATTAGGAATTTCTCCTCTATGGGGATGATTTACAAACATTTTAATTTACTTGCACAAATCCGAACCCGGACAAATATTTGAGACCTACTCTGTGACTCTGCGCCGACCGTGTCTTCAAAACAGTACTTCAGTCTTCAGTGATCTAAGAAAATGTCTCTCATTTCTTATCTATGATTTCTACCCTATAATCATGACCTATTCTCTCCATTTCAGTATGTGGCATCATACACATGCACCTGCCCGCTCGGTTTCTCCGGAATCAACTGTCAGACGAACGACGAGGACTGCACGGAGTCCAGCTGCATGAACGGAGGCTCCTGCATCGATGGCATCAACTCCTACAACTGCTCCTGTCCACTTGGGTAAGTCACATAACGCTTATAATAACCCACAAAGAAATACAAAAAAAGGATAAAGTATTAGATATTAAAGGATTAAGTATCATCAACAGTTTAATCAGATAAGCGACAGTAGGCTAAGGATTAGGATTTAAGGCTTGTAATCGAGAGGTTGCAGGTTCGAACCCCACCCATTGCGCAATTACAGTGAACCCACTCCAGTTAGTTGGAGGGGTTAAGATATCGCTAGTAAAGTGAACTATACTAACAATGCTAATTCTATTTTGAAGACCAGTTTTATTTAAAAAAAATACTGATCTTCAAAAAAGGATTAACTGAAACAACAAACAGTTTAATTCAGAAGAACAAAGATATGTAAATTTTTACTTCTATACTATACTAGTAGTATAATAACACTGTATCACAGATTACTAAATAGTTACTTCGTAACAGATACATCACTCTCATACAAAAGTGAAAATACCTACGCTATAATAGCCTACAAAATCTTAATAATAATACCAGCTGTTTGCTACGAGAAGAAATGTACCATAAGTACGCATACAGAGAGTTGAGATTGTTTTGCCCGCCGGGCGACCCACTTCATCGAGCGAATATCCTAGGGTTGTACATGATGATATTGGTAATAAAATGAATATAGAAAAACAATTATTTTTTATTTGTTGATCAAATATGTTTCAGTTTAATAAAATGATAGATGCATTTTTCCTTTCCTGAATTCCCGATTATTAAATTTTAGTGTCGAAAATATCCGAAACCGCATAAATAATTTTAATTTTAATAAAATTCCGCGCAAATAAATAATCAAAAGGGAAACAGGAGCAAAGCGGAGGGAAATCACTTGTTTTTAGGTCGATCCATTATGACATTGTCAAAATTATTTAAAAAGGCTCAGGCAGGCGTGCGGCAGCCCACTGTCGGATGTACCGACGGCGATACGCGAAGCGGTAGGCATATAACGCGTGGCCTTGAGCGAGTGACGGACGCCTGACTGTATGGGGCTTCTAATGCTAGGGTTTGAGATCAACAAATGCTATGTAGCACCTTAAAATTTACATTCATTATTACATAATTTGCTTCAAATGTTCCGTTTTTTAAATCCGTTCTGGTTACCGTGCAAAATGCTCTCAATGTTTTAATTCTAGAAACTCTTGTACCTTGGCTGTTATGCTCACAGCCGTTTCAGGGAAATTTAGAAAGTGCTGTTCCTGATACTTCCCTTGATCCTGGGGCTGGCTATTACTTTAGCCAAAGCTAAATAATTACCATACAACATGACAATACCGCCAGTCTCTTAAAAGTATATGACAAGCCGTTGAATGTTGCTTTATTTAATTAAATTGTCTTCTTATTCCAGGTACACGGGCTCCAACTGCCAGTTCCGCATCAACATGTGCGACAGTTCCCCGTGCGACAACGGTGCCACCTGCCACGACCACATTACGTACTACACGTGCCACTGTCCCTACGGATACACCGGGAAACACTGCGATACTTTCGTGGATTGGTAACTACATATACAGGGTTAATTGTAAAACACCAAAAACCTCTCAGGACTATGTTACTAACATCATAATCAACAACTTTTGTTCTATGACTTTTAAAAATTCGTCATATTTTAGTTCACCAGATTTTCATATAAAATTAAAAATATTTAAATTGAACGCCCTAAACGCATTTAGCGTCTATGTAAAGCAAAAGAAAGCGATAGTATAAATCGCTTTCTTTTGCTTCGCATAGACTTCGTAACATTTAGGGCGTTCAATTTAAATATTTTTATTTTTGTATGAAAATCTGGTGAACTAAAATATGACGAATTCTTAAAAGTCATAGAACAAAAGTTGTTGATTATGATGTTAGTAACATAGTCCTGAGAGGTTTTCAGTGTTTTACATTTAACCCTGTATATTTATTTAGGTACTCGTTACACTAAAGAAAAGGAATAATTTTGATGGAAAAGTACTGTTTTGCCCGGCCCTGATACAGAATATGATGTGGGACGAGGCGGAATGGGATTCAGTAGTGCGTGGCAGTAGTAAATCGCTGAAAATTTAACAGTTCCGTCAAGATTTGCTTTTGTATGTGGTCTTTGATATCATCGCCGTCAAACTTTCTTAGTACTTTTTTAAGATGGGCAGAAAAAGCTATGTATAATATGAGACAAATACTTATTTTCATGCCTAGCTTTTTCACATGCCATTATAGGATTTCAATAATTTTTTGATTGTTGGTATACATATACCCTGTGGCTATAATTTCATATATACAAATATCTTGTCGCAGATCGTCAGAAAAAATGTTTTTTCAAATAAGCGGTATCTTTGTGCTCCTTTGTCTGTATTGTTTTAATGTCATGTTTACATAAAGGTATAAACAAGATGAAGATGATCTCACCATCTGATCATGCTTGTAACCTCGCATCATTTTACTTCACTAACCCACCTTTTTCCTACAGGTGTGAAAACAATCCGTGTGAGAATGGAGCAACATGTTCACAGAAAGGTCCACAGTACACTTGCACTTGCGCCCCGGGTTGGTCCGGCAAACTGTGCGACGTCGAGATGGTCTCATGCAAAGACGCGGCTATCAGGAAAGGTATGGATTTCAGAGGTAATTTAGTGATAAATCGTTGTTGATTATGAACATTTTTAAGACTGCGCAATATTTTTTTGAGTTCCTTAATTGCAAACGATATCCATTTGAATGGCTGATTCAAAAGTTATTTTTGTTCCCAGGTGTACAAATAAAAGCACTATGCAACAACGGTTCTTGCGAAAACATCGGCAATTCTCACCGCTGCCACTGTCTCGAAGGGTACACAGGATCCTACTGTCAAAAGGAAATCAATGAATGTGACTCTGCTCCTTGCCAGAACGGTGCCCTGTGCAAAGACCTCGTAGGAACATACCAGTGTCAGTGCGCTAAAGGTTTCCAGGGACAGAACTGTGAACTGAACGTAAATGACTGCCTTCCCAACCCTTGTCAAAATGGAGGAACTTGCCACGATCTTATCAACAACTTCTCATGCTCCTGTCCTTTCGGAACTCTTGGCAAAATCTGCGAAATCAATGTAAATGACTGCAAACAAGATGCCTGCCACAACAACGGTACTTGTATCGACAAAGTTGGAGGGTTTGAGTGCAAGTGTCCGCCCGGCTTCGTAGGTCCGAGATGTGAAGGAGATATCAACGAATGTTTATCAAATCCGTGTTCAACGCCCGGTACTCAAGACTGCGTCCAACTTGTCAACGATTACCATTGCAACTGTAAACCTGGCTACATGGGCAGACATTGCGATGCTAAAGTCAATTTTTGCGCCAACTCTCCCTGTCAGAACGGAGGTATTTGCACAGCAATACAGGGAGGCCACGAGTGCCTTTGCAGTGATGGCTACTACGGCAAGAACTGTGAATATTCAGGATACGCCTGCGATTCTAATCCATGCCAAAACGGAGGATACTGTAGAACATCAGAAATTGGAGGCTACGTTTGCGACTGTCCCTCAGGTTTATCAGGCATTAACTGTGAAATCGATTCCATGAACGAATGTCTCAGCAACCCTTGTAAACATCCAGAAGCAAGCTGTATCGACAAACCTGGTGATTACCTCTGTTACTGCCCACGTCAGTGGACGGGCAAAAGCTGTGACATACACGACCCACACTCCAGAGGCGGATATGGTATTCCAGTAGTCAGCGGAGGCTTCGGCAAACAGAAACCAGGACATACTTTCGAAGAATTAGATTTGGCTTTCCAAAGAGAACAATGCGTGAAAAAGGGCTGCAAAGAAAAGCAAGGAGACCATCATTGCGATGAGGAATGCAATACTTACGCATGTGAGTTTGATGGTAACGATTGCTCTTTAGGTCTGAATCCGTGGGCAAACTGCACAGCGCCAATAAAATGCTGGGAAGTATTCATGGATGGTGAATGTAACGAAGTTTGCAATACCCAAGCTTGCCTATTCGACGGCAGAGATTGCCAGAAGTCTCTACAACGCTGCAATCCCATCTACGACGCATACTGTCAGAAACATTACGCCAATGGCCATTGCGATTATGGCTGCAACAACGCCGAATGTAACTGGGATGGTCTGGACTGCGAAAACGAACCTCCTCACTTGGCGGAAGGTGTCATGTCAGTCACACTTCTGATGGACATGAAGACCTTTAAGGAGAACTCCGTCGCTTTCCTCCGAGACTTAGGCCATCAGTTACGAACGACGATATTGATAAAGAAGGACCATTTGGGCAACGACATGGTCTACCCGTGGAAGGGATCAACCGATGTTGGCTTACAAGACACGGAGTTCGGAAAGAAACACAACATCGTCTTTACCGAAAGAGGACAATCGGGGGTGCAAGTCTACTTGGAAATTGACAATAGAAAGTGCACATCTATGTCTAGTTCCGAATGCTTCTTTTCGGCTAGAGAAGCTGCAGAGTTCCTTGCAGCGACAGCTTCCAAGCACTCCTTGTCACCTGACTTCCCTATTTTCTCCATCAAGGGGGTGAACACACCTGAAGATACCGTCGACGGCCCAACGAACTCTAAATACGTCTTCATCGGAGTAATCCTGGTCCTTCTGGCTGGTTTACTGATTGGTGTGTTGGTAACTGCTCAAAGGAAGAGAGCAGCCGGCATAACATGGTTCCCCGAAGGCTTTATCCGCAACAACTCTTCGACCAGACGTCGATCACGCAGACGTGGTCCCGATGGGCAGGAAATGCGGAACTTGAACAAAGGATCTATTGGTTGTATTGATGTGGATATCAATGGCGGTCATATGGGACCTCCTCACCATTGGTCGGACGAGGACGACGATGGGTCTGCTCCTCCTAGAGCTAAGCGTGCAAGAGGGCCTGGTGATGCTAATGGTGCTCCAGGGGGTTACGCATCAGACCACACTGCTATCACGGATTACGAGGAGGCTGGACATGATGGTAGAGTCTGGACTCAACAGCACCTAGACGCGGCTGATATCAGAGTACCTCCAAGCATGATGACGCCACCGGCTATCGTGAGTATTAGCTTATCTTTAACCGTTTTTTTTATTAACAATTCTATCAAATTAATTTAGTCGTCCGATTTCTTCCAGCACGATGGTCACGTTGAAGTAGACGCTCGTGGTCCTTTGGGCATGACGCCTCTGATGGTAGCGGCAGTGCGCGGAGGTGGACTTGACACTGGATCTGACGCTGAAGACGAACAGACTGCCCATATCATATCGGAACTGGTCGCTCAAGGTGCTCAACTGAATGCTGCTATGGATAAGACTGGGGAAACTAGCTTGCATTTAGCTGCCAGGTAAGAAATGTGTTCTTTCCGTTTTAATGCATGTTATCAAGCATGCAGCCTCTGCATGTTTGGGTTAAAACCCACGAGTATGTACCGGCCTCATCTAGTTTAAATTTACAAAAAAAATTACGTACAAAAGTGTTATTTAATAACCAATTTGCAAAATAAAGATCATTTATGTAAAATCTTACATACCATTAAACTAAGTCTTCCGCCGTATCACTCTGTCTATGTTCGCAATAAACTCAAAAGCTACAGAACAGACTTTTATGCGGTCTTCACCAATGGATAGAGTGATTTATAAGGAAGGTTTCAGTGTATAATTTGTGAATTAGCAGAATTAAACCATGCGAAAGGCTAAGATAAAGTTATATAACGATTAGATAAACTTTTGGGTTAATATGTCGCTTCTTTGCGTCTATAATGTGTTATCAAAAACACACTATTTTACAGAAGGTGATTTTTTTTAACTTTTAAAGTGAATTTATTAAAATTAATTTGTTTTTTTTTTATCATCAGATTTGGTTTACAGTTTAATAACTAAGCTTTCTTTAATTATAAGAAAGATTTCATAAATTTTTGCAAAAAAAGAAATAGAATAGAATCTTTTTATTTCAGACCATAAAATCCATAAAATGTTAGTAATTTATACCTAATAGCTTATTATCTAGTGTTAGTACCCATCACCCTCCGCACAAACTGCTTCATAATAGGAGAGGACACTCACTCACCGTTCTCAGGATGCTGTGACAGCTGTCTACCCTCCTCAGAAGTGAAGCCGTTTTCTTACGTATTATATTACGTGTAATATTGAAATAAATACAATTTCGGACTTGTCACTTCATTAAAGCTAAGATTTAAATTGGACATAGTTACGCAAAAAGGATCCATTCCACAATTTTTCCGAAATTGAGTTATATTGATATCTTTAATATATCACCCTGAAGATGCGTTTGGTATATATAACTCAATTTCGGAAAAGATAGATAGATATACTCTTTATTGTACACCATAACAGAATTAAATAAGGACTTAAAAAACTACAAAGGGTGTTACAATGGGCGGTCTTATGGGCGGTAAAAGTGTGGATTGGATCCTTTTTGCATAACTAAGTCCAATTTTTAACGAGATGTATTATTAAGTATGAAATAATGATGTTTATTTTGCAAATAGGTTATAAATAACACTTTCACACGTTTTTTTTTCGTAAATGTAAACTAGATGAGGCCAGTGTTTCCCAACTACTCTGAGAAGAAACACTGAAACAAACTCAGAGGTCAACGTCTCTTTTAAAGTCTAGACAATCTGTAGTGATCAAATCATATAAAAGCCATGTAGGTTAATGTCTGTGGCGCCCTTCAGAGGACAGAATCAAACAGATTTAAGCAGGCCCGTCCAAGCAGTGCAAGTATTTGTCAAATATCATGTAGCTCAACTTAGACACTTAAGGAGCTGGAATGATTTGACTAACAATACCAAAGTAAGGACATTTGGGTGGGCCGTATAAAGCAATCAAACTGCCAGACAGTGAGGTAATAATCCCCTTTCCCGTCAGATACGCCCGTGCCGACGCAGCCAAGCGGCTGCTGGACGCGGGGGCGGACGCCAACTCCGCAGACAACACGGGGCGGACGCCCCTGCACGCCGCCGTGGCCGCGGACGCCATGGGCGTGTTCCAGATCCTGCTGCGGAACCGGGCCACCAACCTCAACGCACGCATGCACGACGGCACCACGCCGCTCATACTCGCTGCCAGGTAAACCTTCCCAAATCTTGTTTATTTAACCAAACCCGTTCCATCATCGGACTACAAGACAAACGGCAATGCGCTACCGTAAAGCCTGCAATACATTTTGGCCGAGCGTTGTCGAGTGAAGGCCAATACCAACATGTAGACGGTTCATTTGCCTTGTCTTGCTATCGCTCGTTGTCACTTGCCTAATTGGAGCGTTGGAGAGCTCATTTGGTGCAACTTGTCTTCGCTCGCCGTTGCTCGTGATCACTTGTCTCACTTCGGCTCGGTGTCGCTTTTTGGTCAACGTGTGGGCAGCTCTACAGACCCTCTTCTACATTGGTCGTCTGCATTGGCATTCGACGAACTTGTCGAACGTGTGGACATTATTTCTTGCCTTGTACCTATTTGCCAACGCTCGCGTTGGCCTACGCTCGGCCAACATGTATTGACATGGTGGACATCCCACCCATACGCACAAAAAGTTTTGGGAATACCTTCATTGTGCGTACGGCTAAGGAGTGGAATTCTCTGCCGGAGTCTGTGTTTCCCGATAGCTATAAGTCTAGGGGTCTTTAAGTCAAGAGTGAATAGGTTACTTCTAGGCAAGCGTGCTCCATCTTCGACCACATCATCACTTACCATCAGGTGAGATGGTGGTCAAACGCGAGAGTATTTTCAAAAAAAAAAACAGACCGAATTTCCTGCCATTTTGTTCCTTCAGCTGCGCTTAAGTTCCGGGGCCGCGCTATCTCGATAGAACATTTCCTGAATTCCGGCAAGAAAGGATTAATCATTCATTCAACTGAAACAATAGTTTTGTTGACCAGTGATATGAACCCCTCAAATTTGAAACGTCACAAAATGTACCGCCTTCGAGGCCACCGGTGGCCTTTGTACTGACATCTACATTTAGTTTAAAAAAAGAGAAGAATTACTATAAAAAAAACAACAATTTTGAAATGTATCATTGCACTAATATGTTTTTCCCCAACAGGCTAGCCATAGAAGGCATGGTAGAAGATCTGATCAATGCAGATGCTGATATAAACGCAGCCGACAACAGCGGTAAGACCGCGCTACACTGGGCTGCGGCGGTCAATAACATCGACGCAGTCAATGTGCTACTAGCTCATGGAGCCAATAGAGATGCACAGGACGATAAGGTAACATTAACAAACACTAGATTTTACTCGTGACTTCGCTTACGTGTAAAGTCTTGCCAGCATGCTGGTCGTTTAGTGATAACGTCGCATTCTAACGAGGAATGAATTTTTAAAATCGGATCAGTAGTTTCGAAGAATACTTCCTACATACAAACTCAATTATAAAGCTGTAGATTTCTAGTTATGAAGTTCATGGACACATTTATAAGTTGGTGCCAGTAGTTTCATATTAGATCAGAGTGTTTTCCAATCATCTATTTGGACTATTTTTTTAAGTACATCCGGTTTATAGGTCTTTACGGATTATAATGCGATTATCATCAATAAACAGAGTGATATGAGAGGTAGGTAAATGTGTATATTTTTATAATACACGCTTATTATAGTACATAAAAGTTAACAATTAGCGAGTAGAGCTAGCAAAGAAAACGAGTTCATCATCATCTCATCTGATTGTTATAAAACATCCACTCATTCAAACTTCGGTATACTATACATCCTTTTTAATATCTAAAGAGGTTCAATCTGTTGTAAACTTAAGAACACATTTCTACACCGACAAAGCTTTTTAACGTTTTTGAGCAGCATCTTTTATGTTCATAAACTACAAGCTCTAAAGCGTAACCATTTCAAAGCCAAACCTGTACGTACCTTATTCAACTAACTATGCTTTCCTCCACAGGACGAAACCCCTCTCTTCCTGGGCGCCCGCGAGGGTTCCTACGGAGCATGCAGGGCGCTACTAGACGCGATGGCCAACCGAGAGATAACGGACCATATGGACCGGCTCCCACGTGACGTGGCTCAGGAGAGGATGCACGATGACATCGTACGCTTACTGGACGACCACTGCCCGCGGCCCCCGCCACAGCATCACCATCTTATGCGTGAGTTCTCTAAGGGTTCGTTTGATGCATTTGTTCTTTTTATTATTATTACGGATGAGTATATTCTTGATCTCGACCTCGCTAGATGGTAGGCGATAGATGAGGGACGAGCGAGCCCAGAAGATGCCTATTTACTCTTGCTTTAAAGACTGAAATGTCATAAGTGGCAGGGAACATAGAATCCGGCAGAGAATTCCACAACTTGGCTGTGCGCACAATAAATGTGGAGTAGAAGCGCTTGGTTCGACAAGACGGTATATCAACTAAGTTATAGTTACCAATTTTGATGCATTTTGTTCTTTTTTTTTCCTTCGCATGACGAACTGGTTATGGAATGTTTGGGATGGCAAGCGTGGCGAAAAAAGGTTTAAAACCCAACAGTGAATGGACGAAACTATTCTCTATTCATCATCTGCCTTAGACTTAACTATTGAAGCTCTCTATTGTGAAATGTTTATCATGAAGAGAAGTTTAGTACATATTTAGTGGAGTCTTCCTTCATCCGAAATGTATACCAATTTCTATATGTATGATAGAAAACCAAAGCTCTTTATATTATGCTTGCAATTCTGTTTGAACTAAGTATCGCCTTGCGATTTAGGTGGCAGTGAGTTGGACATACTGCTTATAGAATAGATCCAATGGCCTCCCACGGTGGGCTGATGACCGAATTAATATTCCGGGCATAAAAGAGAATATACGAGACGCACAGAACTCATCTATGTGGTGGTACTTGAGGGTGGCCTATGTCCAATGAACCTTTTGTGGATGAAAGCTTCATTGGCTATGGTGTCAGATCGAGAGGTTGCAGGTTTGAACCCCACCCATTACAATATTGACGTGAACACCAGACACAAGCATATTTAGATTAGTTGGAGGGGTCTTCTTCTTCTTCTTTGGTTAGGTTTCCGCACTTAGTCTCTGCACGAGACCATTGTGCGTGAGTCGTGTCGGCCGTCACTCCATCCAACCAACCTCCTTCCAGAAGCAGATCAGGTCTCTCGGTCTGTTCAGGATGTCTGTAAGGGAATTCAAAGACCCGAGGGTTTGCTTTCGTATGTGTTGTATGTAGTTGGAGGGGTTAACAAGATTACTTGTAATGTTAATTCTACCCACATTGCTGGTTCTCCTTTAAAAAAATATGAATCAGATCATCTAATCTCTAAGATTCATTCATTAACTAATCTAAATTTTGTTCCACAGCATCACCAAACCCGCACCCACAGTTGATCAGTCAGCCGACAGTGATCAGCACGTCTGCGAAGGGCAAGCCGAAGAAGTCGCGCGCGAAAGCCGGCCCCGACAGCCCCGACCAGGCTTACGACAACAATAACTTACAGACGACGCAGATAAGACGGTACGACAGACACACCTTTGTTTTCTTATACACTTGCTACCCGACCCCGAAAAAAAACAAATTATACACTAAAACCATCCTCATTAATTGTTTTGAGGATGCTTAATGGAGGACAAAACATGAGTAGAGTATGAGTTTGAGTTACATGTATATATTTGCGTGCGAGAGAGGTGCTGAATACTGCATTCAAGCTCAAACAATTTGTTTTTGTCCATAATTAATATTAAGTACTGTCCTAAATTTCCTGTTGTGATCTTTTTTATAATTTATGTTTTAACTAGCTGTGCCCGCGACTTTGTCCGCGCGGAATAGTGATTCGGCAGCATTTTAAATTTTTTTGCTAATTATTTTTAAAACAAAACTCATATATAATTTGAATGTCGTATTTATTAATATCTAATCAAAGGTCTAAAAAATAAGTTTCAAGCTTCTAGCTTTAAAAATTACGTAATTTCCATAAAAACTTTTATCCCCTATTTCAACCCCTTACAGCCTTTTTTTCGCATTAAAAAGTAGCCTATGTCCTTTCTCAGGCTCAGGGTCTAGACTATGTACGTACCAAATTTCATTAAAATCGGTTCAGTAGTTTAGGCGTGATTGCGTAATACACAGACAGACAGAGTGACTTTCGCATTTATAATATTAGTAAGGATTACCTACAAAGAGATGTTAAGGAAATTACTAAAAAGTGCATATTTATTTATTACAAAGCATTAATACGTTTAAAAAGCATTCTCATTCTTGTATATATATTTACACTTTATGTAAATATGAGTATAAAAGCGAAATCTATGAGTCGCGGGAGGAGTTATTGATCATAGTCTCCGCGAAAATAAGAGCGGTAAAGAAAACGCGGCAGGTACAATAATTAAGAGTTGCCAATACTAATCTTCTTTATTTCATATGGTTACAGGAAGCCCAGCGTAAAAAAGAACAACAAGAAAGTGGCACAAGAAGTGCCACAGAGCGTGGAGAGTTTGGGTTCTAGTCTGAGCCCGGTAGAATCACCGCTCCAAAATTTACAGGTAAAAATATTGAAGTACTATAAAGAACAAAGCCTATTTATTGCTACACTAGCTGGATAAATAAGGTGGGAAGTCAATTACGCGGGTTGCTTTAGTTTCGAAAATTCTGCTTGATACTTCCCGTGACCTAAGTGTTATGACTTTGGTCTAGGCATGGCTATACAACGTGACAATGCCGCTAGCTTATGAGTACTTTATTAACTTTCATTTTAGTTTTTGTTTAAATAGTTGATCTAAAGTATTGTTTGCTAATCTATTTCCTTACTTTGGTATTGTTCGTCAAATTGTTGAGCTCCTTAAGTTCTAAGTTGAGCTACACGATAACTGACAAATGCTTGCACTGTCAAATTTGCGTGGTAATTTCCTCAAAAGTATACCACAGACATGAACCTACATGCTTCTCATATACAAATACAAATTGTCTGGACTTTAAAAGAGACTTTGACCTCTGAGTTTGTTTCGGTGTTTCTTCTCTGAGTAGTCAGTTAGGAAATACCGGCCTCATCTAGCTAAACTAAACTTAACACGCAAAAAAACATGACGTGTAAAAGTGTTATTTGTAACCAATTTACGTATAAATATTTCATTTCATCATTTCATTTAATTTTAAAGATTTTATGTGTTGTGTTAGTCTTTGGTAATTCGTAATTTATTAAGTAAAATGTGTGTTCGGTAGGACTTGCCGTCGCCGTACGACGCAACGTCGCTGTACTCGAACGCGATGGCGCAGTTCGTAGGCATCGACCAGCTAGTGCAGCACAAACAGCCGCCCAGCTATGAGGACTGCGTTAAGGTAATACAAACACATACATTCTGTGCACTAGTACCCAACTGATATGGCTTACCGATGTACCTGCGGCAGAATAGTACATTGTTCACCGAGAGGAGAAAGTGACCGATCGGGAATCGCACTTTCTCTCGAGTGATACATAGTGCTTTATACTACACCTAAGAGGAAAATTGAATTTACTTTCTACGAAAACTGAATCCTCAAACAACACACAAATTGAAAATGGCGCCAATGGCGTCTGCAATTTTCACATGTTCGTTTTTCAAATAGTTTATCCTGCCGCCGCAGGGTCGCACTGCCAGCCCGACACCATCCAACACACAGCTAGTGGCCAGTGTCATTTTGCGAACTTGGAGATAAAAACTCACTGTAAAAACTTTTTGGCTTTTGATATTTAGGTTACCGGCGCATAGTCTTACCCAAAATTAAAAAAGAAAAACCACGTAAGAAATGGATTTTCATACACTTTTCTCTCCCGCTCAGATGCGTTTTCTCCCCGCATATTTGTTCGATATGCAATGACGTACTTTCTACCGTAAATTTGATAAAGTATCAAGGTACTTTCCAAGCAGGTGTAGTATAAAATGAATTTTCGCACCGCGCTTCGTTTCCTTTACCGCTATTGGTCGGCTGCTGCGCGTGACGCGTGAGTGACGGAACTAACAGCTGCAGTGTATTATGAACCTTACAGTAGTGTTCTAAGGTTGATTGTAAGTTATAAGCCTTCTTTCCTTAATCTTCGGGGCCATACTTTCTTTTCTGCGCGAACGAAGATTCACGACGCGCCTTCAGTTGGGTACCACTGTACTTATTTTTAAGGAACTGGCGGTCAGGCTGCGGGCAATAGCCTTGCCTCCTGGCTGTCAAGTTAATAAAAACGAACCTCTATGGAGCAGTCGCACGCTGGGGTTGCGGGAATGTTCTAACTAGTTACCGCGGGCCCGGAACTTAAGTCAGCTAAAGAAACAGGGTGGGTTTTTAGTCGGTAGAAGTCTGACACACCCTTCCGCTCCGACCAAAAGAGTTTGGGTACGAACGTAAATCTTATATTTGATATATTACTCTGTCCCATCATATCACGTGAAATATGACGTCGCATTTTCGTACCTTTAATTTAAATATGAATGATTGGTTTGAATGAAAATTAATTACTTGTCTCTAAAAATATATATCAATGTCACTTAGATACATACACGCATCGAGAGTGTTAATATTTTGAAGATATCTTCGAAGCTATGCATTTTTGGACTACATATTCTAGGATATATTGTTTTATTAATAAAACCCTACAGTTATGGGATGGGGTTGCGGAAATGTTCGAGATACTCTGGACCACAAGGTTACCTGAAGGAACAGGGTGGATTTTTAGTCAGCAGAAGTCTGACACTCCCTTTCGCTCTACCCAGAGCTGGAGGAGTCATTTGATGGTTTTCCCACCGAAAAAATAAATACATAGATATACTCGTTATTGTATACGATAACAGAAAACAAAGAAGGACACAATTAAAAAATTGACCAAGTGCGAGTCGGACTCGCCCATGAAGGGATCCGTAATCCGTAGTAACTATAATAAATATAATATAGTTAATATATTTATTTGAAAAAAAAAAAACAAAAAACCTTACAAATTTCTTAAAACTAGATTATTTACAATTTTTACAACTACGCCAAGTAACTTTGTTTTTCATAGTATTTGTATGAATTACAAAGTTATATTTGCGGTTTTAGAAAATATACTGTATCTCAAAAAGTGCTGACTCGATCTCGTTCAAACTAATTTTGGTTGAAAGTTTACATTAAGATCTACAACATATGGTTTTTTTAGATTTTTCTCTTCATTATTATAGAAGTTAGAGGGGGGACACACATTTTACCACTTTGGAAGCGTATATCTTTTAAACGATTAAGTTTATGAAAATGTCACTATAGAAACCTTAATGTCATTTTTAAAGACCTGTCTATAGATACCACACACGTATAGGTTTCATGAAAGAAAATATTTTCAGTTTCAGTTCCATGTATGGAGAGCCCCCTTCATTTTAAATATTTTTTAAATTTTCTCTTAAAATCGGAAAGCGGTTCACAGAATACATCTACCTACCAAGTTTTACATGTATAGTCTTAATAGTTTCGGAATAAAATGGCTGTGACATACGGACGGACGGACAGACGGACAGACATGTCGAAATTATAAGGGTTCCGTTTTTTGCCATTCGGCTACGGAACCCTAAAAAGGGTGATACAATGGGCGGTCTTATCGCTGAAAGCGAAGTTGTTAAACCTTTGGATGGATTTGACACAGAAGGAGAAAATAAATACACGGGTAGTCCACGGTTTCATTATTTCTGAGTGAAATAGGCTACATTTTTCACGTGAGAGAAGCCGCAGGCAGAAATTAGTACGTAATAGCTTATTATCTAGTGTTAGTAACTATTATTCCCGCACAAGCTGCTATTATAAGTCCATAAAATCTGTAGTGATTTGTCATATGAGAGCCATGTAGGTTAATGTCTGTGACGCCCTTTAGAGGACAGAATTATACAGATTTTAGCAGGTCCGTCCAAACAGTGCAAGCATTTGTCAGTTATCGCAGTGTGTTGAGTATAAGTCATCGGACTACAAGACAAACGGCGTTGCGCCATCGTTACATGGTGGACATCCCAATAATAGAATTGGGAATACTTTCATAGTGCTTACGGCTAAGTAGTGGAATTCCCTGCCGGAGTCTGTGTTTCCCGATAGCTATAACCTAGGGGTCTTTAAGTCAAGAGTGGATAGGTTACTTTAGGTAAGCGTGCTCCATCTTCGACCACATCATCACTTACCATCAGGTGAGATGGTGGTCAAACGCGAACCTATTATCAATAAAAAAGTGGCAATACTAATGAGAGCAGTGCTTCGTCCCGCAGACGGGTCAGACGCTGCAACAGTCGTTCGGCGGCGGCGCGCACGGGGCGTCCCTCTCGCCGCCCTACTCCAACCACTCTCCCACACACAGCAACCACACCACATCGCCGCATGCCTATATTGGTAAGTACCACAAATACAACTTGTAATTTAAAGGGTATATACATACCGAGTGCACGGCTTCTTTGGATGATAACAAACGATATGGCAAGGGTTTTCTAATCCTATGTCTACATGTGTGGAGCATATTAGCAATACATTGATACCAGAGGCCGAATTTTTCAAATTAAGAAGAACGAAGATAATTATCGTTTTATCGGCAAGTGACGTGGAAAATGATGACCCTCATAGTGTTGTGACACGTTTTTTATTACTGGTATTCAAGAAACATATGAAACCAATAATTTGGGGTCAATTCTGTGAGTCGCTTATTTTGAGCTGAAACTTTGCATAGAGACTCCATACCAGATGTTGTTCTTCAGTCCTTTTGGATAGATATGGGGTTTCCGTTACACGTTGTATACAGTATGTTAACTAACAGAGGGCGTTCCCGTTAACCCGCAATAGTATAGCATCCATACATGCTAAAAAAATATTACCATTCGAAAACAAAATGTTTTTATTCTTTTTGATATTAAAATATTCACTAAAAATGTTAAATTGATACGTAAAAGAAACACTCTGTACACGCGTACTTGAAGGACGGCAACTTCGCAATTTATTTACGAATGCGTACGCGTATACAGAGTGTTTCGTTTACGTATCAATTTAACATTTTTAGTGAATATTTTAATATAAAAGAAATAAAAACATTTTGTTTTCGAATGGTAATATTTTTTTAGCATGTCCATACATGCTATACTTTTGCTTTTGCGGGCCCTCTGTTAGTTAACATACTGTATTTAAACAGCTCTAAGAGTTTCTTGTCATTTCTTTTTATAAGAATAACGAAATCGTTGACTCGTCATTCAGATAATTGCTAAGCAAGATAAGTTTGAATGCAACCTTTCAATAGAGATTGTTTCAATATAAAATGTGAATAATTTTATTTGTTGAGCTTTTCGTAAAAATACTTCTTCTTGTTATAAGGAGTATATGATACAGACTTAAACTTAGTATTGAAAATGCCTTAGTCCATGCCTTTTCTACAGAAAAGATCTTTTTGATGTTCAACATACATTATTTAACCATTATTTCACTTATTTCAATACTTGTAAAAACGCTCTCTAATAATATTATCCGCAATAGGGCAGTTTCCTGTGTTACAAAATAAATATTTTATTAGGTACATTACGTAGATTTTCAAAAAATATTGGTCACATATTTTTTGCTTTTTCAAGTCAAGAAAAATTCACAAAGATGGATAGCTTCAAAGTAAAGAGTTATACCGAGGTGTGACGTCACGCGAAATTTCAACATTGTATCGTCTTAATTTTTCAATTACGTGAAAAAATAAAAATACGTGTCCAATGTTTTTTGTTAAACTACGTGACGGACTAAATAAAATATTTTAGGAAACTACCCTAAAAAAAATCCTTTTGTTATTGTGTAGAACATTTGTTTTATCTTATGACAATTTGCTCAGGATCTCCATCCCCGGGCAAGTCCCGGCCGTCGCTGCCGACGTCTCCGGCGCACATGGCGGCACTACGTCACTCTCATCAGCACCAGCTCGACGCCGCGGCATACTCGGCGCTTGCGCATCTCAGTGAGTAATATTGCATTTAATATCTACCTTACCTTTTTTGACGTCCCAGTTGTCATTTGGACGTTTTTAAAAGTCGTTACGGGTGGTCAAAAGCCAGAAGTTCTGACACTAGTCTAGTCAGATCCTGTAAAAAGAAAATATTAAAGGACAACCAACAACGCATACACCAATAAACGTGTTACAATTAGTGTTGCAAAAAACTCGAGTCTTCGAGTCCTGTGTAAACGGACTCGGATGATGAATTACAAGACTCGACTCATTACAACAGGACTCCGAGACTAGAGAACTAAGTTCTCTACGAGCCCTTGTATGTGACATGAGAGCTCGAGTCCTTTTTATGCGGCGAGTCGTACTCAAGTTTTTTTCGTGTATGAGTCTAGCAATTAAATTGTTACGTTAACAGGTACAGGTAGTATCTCAAAATATAAAGCCAGTTTACCTTCACATCTCTATTTTCATAGAAGTGAGTTTTTAGCTGATTTGTAATGATTTTTTCGTGTCAGTTTTTTTTTAGTGCAGAATTACATAACCATTAATATAAACTTATCACCTATTTGAGTCTTTTCGAATGATGAGTTCCAAGTTTCATCTTCATGCTTCGAGTTTTTCTTGAAGACTCGAGTTCATTTTAAGACTCGAGTCCTTTTGTAAGACACAAATGGTTGTTAAATGACTCGGACTCGGCTTGACTCTAGACTCCGAACCTTTTTATCACACCGAGTCTTGCTTATTTGAGTCGAGTCTTTAAAATTAAGACTCGAGGACTCGAGTTTTTTGCAACACTAGTTACAATATTATTACCAAAAATAGTTAATAGAATTCTGAGTCTACTTCACCAGATATTTAGTGAAGGATGCAGATTTTTTTCCTATTTATTATTACATACATACAACTATCTTTTTCAGAAATTCCCAATTTGATGGTGTAGGAAAGAAAAACATATTTTGTACAATTCAATTTCATCATGATAAAGTCTACAAAAATATAATCATAGAAATAAATAATCAGAATTAAGAAATTATTAATGGACAAAAAATCAACATAAAAACTAATGAAGCATAATCAATAAAAATATTATAAGTAAAATAGTCACTAAAAATAATCAATACAACTCATTCTATAAAAAAAAAAATACAACATAATCAATAAAACCATTTCGTCATCAGCATCACACACCTCTATAACACAACATGTATAATGTGACCTTAGCGAACTCGCCCAGCAAACAGGAGAACAAGTCTGATGTACTGATTTGTTGTCAACTATAGTCCGGTTAGCCAATAGTGAAACTTTTTTAAGTTCAAAGATAATGTTCCTTTTGCTGTGAATCTATACTAATATTATAAAGCGGAAAAGTTTGTTTGTTTGCTTGAACGCGCTAATCTTATAAAGCGGAAAAGTTTGTTTGTTTGCTTGAACGCGCTAATCTTCGAAACTACTGGGTGGATTTGGATGAAATTTGGCATGGAAGTAGCTTGAACCTTGAGGAAGGTTATAGGCTACTTTTTACGCGACTGCAAAAAAGGAGAGTTATGTTTTTACCGTGATAGAATCCACGGGAGCGAAGCCCCGCGTGAGTACTAGTTTACCATAGTAGTGATTCTGTCATCAATTCTAATCTTGATTTATCTGTGCAGGTGCAAACGGACAACACAACGCACAGTTGCAAGCGGTGATGAGTCACGCGGCCGCTCTCGGACAAGTACAGGCCGCGCAGCATCCTGCTCTCACGAACATGATGTCAAGTAAGTACGATCGTTCTACAACACATTGGTTTCAAGATCAAGTAATACTTTAAACCGGGTCCGCTGCGCCAATTTTCTAACAAAACATGTTAGCAAAACCGCCAGTCCGCTGCGTCAATCGTTGTAATTTTTTTGTTTAATTTCAAAAATGAGTTCCGAGGAAGAAGACGTGGAAGCTGTTATAGCAATAGTAGATTTAGTTCTCCTTAGAAGAAACAGAAATAGATTCCGGGTCCGACCATACCTGCAACCTCGTCCGTTCAATATAATATAAGAACTGAAAACTGATGATAGGTTCGGTATAAAAATTGTTTTAGATGTTCAGAAAGTGATCATCAAGAGCTATTATCATTAGTTTTACCAGATATAGAGAAGAAAACAAAGTATTAAAAAAACAAAGTATTTTCTTTATTCCACTCCATCACAAACCAAAGAGAATTGTCATAGACAATCAACACACTCTTCGAACGATTCCGTCTTCCTCTAGTGAGCGCGAGTTTCCCTCCCCGCAGGCGAAGGCGGGGGATGTTATCCATTCGTCTCGGCAAACATGTTATTGTGTTTTTGCTAACTAAATTATTAGGCCACGCCTATATTCGGTTAGCAAACAATGCTGTTTGCAAACACGAAAACACGGCGCAGAAGACCCGGTTTTATAAGCTGATGGAATCCGCTTTTAATGTTAGTCAAAGGTAAAATCTGTTTTGAAGTCCATGCAATCTGTACTGGTCGAATGTTATAAGAGTCATGTTGGTCAATGTCTGAGGTATTTTGAGGAAAGAAGCACACAGATTTGAGTGGGCCTGTTCAGCCAGTGCAAGCTTTTGTCGGCTATTGCATAGCTGAACATTTTGACGAACAAGTACCAAAGTAATTAAGTACTTAATTACTTTGGTATTGTTCGTCAAAATGTAAGAACAAACATTTGGGTAGTAGATTAGGCAAAGTAGGGCCACACAAGTACTCAAACTGCCTGTATAATGTACAAAATATCTTTGTTATACAGGTCTATACGGCGGCTGGGGCATCGGTGATACATTTCCGACGCCATCACCAGAATCACCAGATCATTGGTCGACGCCATCACCACAGACGCCGCTCACACAATCACCGCACTCTGATTGGTCAGATCGCGCTGCGCTGTCTCCTAATGAAATCCAACAGACCAATAAGGGAGCGACAGAAGCCATCTATATATAGGAATAAGTTAAGATTTGGGATTAGATGAATTTCAGACGTTCTTTGTATTTGTAAGTAGTGACCTGTTGTTGAATTTGATGAATATTACGCCGAATATATATACGCCCTATTTAGAAATCCTTTTACAGTTATTGCCTCAAACTGGTGCTAAATCTAATTTAAATGGCAAATAGAAAATTAATATCCCCTACTTCATTTTAGTTTGATAGCATTCGACCAAAACTATGTCGAGTAAGATTCCCTTCAAATTATTACAAAAACACAAAAAATACTTAAATAAAAAAAAACCATTTCTTTTAACTTAAAAATGCCTAATAAACGTCTATTCAACTACAAAAGCACTACGAAATAAGAACGTCCAGCAGCATATGAATGAAGACATGTATATAAAGATGCGTGTATACGCTACATCCGTTCGGCGTACTCTGCCGCGTCCGTTCGGTGTACTCTGCCGCGTCCGTTCGGCGTATACTCCGCCGCGTTCGTTCGGCGTCCGTTGCTACGTTCGTTCGGTATGCGTTGCTGCGTCCGTTCGATGTCGAGCGACGGTGTCGTGAACGAACATAGACTGACTTGTACAGCCATGACTCGAGTGTATAGTTATTAACCTAGTGTAGAATAATGCACTAACATTTGGTAATCTCGTGATTTTTTAGCATTCCCTTTTCGGTGTATTTTTATGAACAATGTTGCAAGGTGATGATAAGCTTTTTTTATTGACGGTAATAATATACTTCAGTTCTGTGTACTGAAATAGTACAACAATAACATTTTAATGATTTGTCATCTTTTAGAGGATATTACATTAAACTTGCCATATTATTATAGAAAATATCATGAAATAAACCATGACAGTGTTTCCATAAGGGGATTATGTTAAACGGTATAAGTAAGTAGTTCAATTTAAATATTCAAGAGGCATAGTGAAAAGTATCTTTTGAACGGAATCATAAATACACCGATTAATGATCACATTTTGATGAATGACACTTGTTACGTTGTTGATTTTTTTTTATTTACTTGTTTGTAAGCTGTGTTTTGGACCTTTGGTTTCCATGCACATGAGATTTGTTAAGTGCGGTCGATGACGTCACAAGATGGTGCCGGGTAGCCGTCGACTACACATTGTACGGAAATTATTTATGTGTGATTCTGTAGCTTAAGATTTTATCGCTTTTAGTGTGTAGATAGTTTCGATTTGTTACTAAAGCTGGGATAAAATAAATAGCTAATTATTATTATTTGTTTGAAATTAAGCATGGCTTTTTAATGTATTTTGAAAGAAAAGTTGAAGCAAGGGTTTTTAAAAAAAACTATTTAAATCGGCTTTAGAAACAAATTGCGTTAATTTAGTATTTAAATGTAATATTGACTGAGATTTTTGCCGCCATCGCATTTCTCACATTTATTTTTAGTATTATTTTTGTTTGTCTTGCAGACTTTATTTTTTGATCTGGCAATAATCTCAGTTTTTAATATTATAAAATTGATAGTTTACATATCTTCCGTATATCGAATCATTCCATAATTGCTTCCAATTTAACTTTTATATGCAGAGGTGTTAATAGATAAACTTACATTTTACAAATATTTCGGTATTATTTAATAATACCTACTAAAGCCAATCTGAAACATTCCGTGCAATGTTGCTAATAATTACAATATTCGTGCCACCTCTTGCACAGAGCACATTTCCAATTGATATAAGATCTCATTCATTCCAATTGCGCTTTAAAATGACAACACTAGTTGATTTGTTATTATTGTATGTTTATAATAGTTGACACGGGATCACTCATGCTCAATTTTTACTCAGTCCATACATACTCTATTATATTGTAATATATTTTATATAATTAAGTAATTTTAACGTTTTTAGCTTCTGATGTTGTATCGCCTGCATCATTGTAAATATTTTTATCATTTTCTTTTAAATATAAGTAATATTTAAATGCGAATCAAATAAATGATCTTCGTAGATTTACGATAGTTTTAATTTTATTTTTTGTGTCATCTTTAATGTGCCAATGAGCAGATTTGAATACTGTAACTGTTAGTGAAACGCACAGAAATGTTACATGTGTATTACTAGTTCTAGAATAAATATATGGATAAGCGAATTGTGCTTCCTAGCTGCTTATTTGTAAGCAATAAATGGCCCTAATACGTATAGGAATTGGCTGAAGTACAAAAGGAAATTCGTAATTTTTCGAAATAAAATAACAAAATAATTTCAAATTATTGTAACTAACTAAAAATGTGACAGAATAAAGACTGTAAAGATATTTAAGTGCAAAAAATTATACTCATAAAATGTAACCTTTTTTTTGTAAACGTAATTCTTTGTGTGTGTAAAAAAAGCAATAAACTCGGCATATTTTTTGTGAAAACTGGCACATATCAAATGCACTTTGAAGGCACTTTGTAACGAATAAAATTATAATAATGATCTTCAATCCGTGTGCCTTTTAATTAAGATGTTTGTAATTTAAACTATTAAATTAGTTTAGCGAAGTAGCAGTAGTTGGTAAGCTTGTAAATATATTTTAAACAATTATTTTCATTGAAGATAATTGCATTTAACTTGTAAGGAAAAAATGAAATTTTAATAAATGTTCTCCCGTAATGACAATAAAGGAATAAAATAAACTTGCTTGTTTTATTAAATATTTTTGTAAATGTTATCTAACACCCACAGTAGAGATTTTATTATATTCCTGTGAGTATAAAACGCTCAGAAAAATACTACAAAAGTAAGTAAAAGGAACTATAGGTAGATAAGAAACCTAGAAACATAAAATACCTCAAAGTCAAAATAGACACTAGTTACATTTTCAAATGTGTAGAAAAGTCAAACTTCCGTTATTTTGTCACTGACTCAAAAATTATCAAAATTCTAAGGTACTTCTAGAAGACCCACAACCACAAGCTCCAAATTTTGAACTCGGTTGTTATTTAGCATATAAAACAAGGAAATTAATTTTAAAACTTTCTACGGCAGAAGAACTGCGTTGTGAGACTTGTGCATTTATGGTACATATTAAAATTGTACACATTTTTGTACGTAATGTTTTTTGATGGGATCATAGCGTAAGCGTCAATAGCCTAATGGATAATGGAGGTCGCATATTTAGCTTAGTTGGAGGGGTTAACATTTAGTTAGGATTGCTAGTAATGCGAATTCTACCCACATTACTAGTTATTAAAAAAAAAGTACTAATTTTGATAATGAGACTGTAAAAACATGTAACAGTAGCTTTCAATACTGTGGCAGAAAATCGTTAAAAAATATTGTTACAGTGAAACCTGGTTAAGTGGGCCCTGTGTAAGTGAGAAATCTCTTTTAGCGTTAATTACAATGAGGTCCCGATACGTTTACATTGAACTGCCTCCTGTTACTGGGAAATTTGAAACCATATTAATTGATATAAGATTTCTTAGACTTATTCAATGGTACCTCTATAGTTGGGACTGAGGTCAATAGCCTGTATAAGTATGACAATGTATCCAATTTAAACTAGGTATTTGCGACACGTTTATTTACAAACATTCAAATTTCTTCTGTACTTAAATGGAAAATGGTACATCCAGACCTCTTAGCAAGATCCTTTACTGCCACAACTGCCATTTCAAAACTATTTGGAAAACTGGGTAATAAAAGCCCCTATAAAAAGTTCTAGGTTCCTAGAGATCCCAGTAACACAGGTTTCACATCCCAGTAACACAATAAGATCATATTTTAGTTCGACCCGTTTTTGTTTGTTGATAATTACGCGGTATTGAAGTCTGCTTTACGCGATTTTCAAATCTCAACGATGATAGTGGCAAAAATCGTGTAGGTAACCAAAAGTCAATTAAAAAAATAACCTAAGCAAAACTAATTCACTTGTGCTGTCAATATAATTTCGGAATACCCACTCTTTGTTCGGCAGTTAAGTAGAACAATAGCTTAATTTGTCACAGTGAAAACGAAGATTTAACGAGAGAACTATATTTGGTCACGGAATAATATTATTCAAAATTACTAAGGGGATATATTGGTAACTAGTATCTAGAATTCAGAAATGCATTTTATATTAGAATCCGCTAGAAGTAATTGTGGTGTTTACGGTAGTGTTTAGTATGACGAGACTTGTCGTATGGATTTAAACGGAGTATTTCAGCAGTGAGTTTTTTTTACTAACCATTATTTGCTAAGATGTAAAATAGTGTTTCTAATTTATGTGGTTTTTGTGTGGTTAAACACGGACAGAGGTATCTGGCTAAATCTTCTGTGATATTTCATTTATATGAAAAAAAATTGTGACTAAGTTTTTAGTCTCGCTCTTTGGATACCACTTAAATCAAATCCATCTTTATTCTTCTATTAAATACTATCTATGTCCATGACTTCTTTCCCGTGGAAGATTTTTCATCAGTATTCTCATTAAAACTGCTCAGCCGTTCCACAGTTATTTTGAAATTGTGTTCTCTTAAGTGTTTAGGTATACCTACTTAATCACATGATACTAAAACATAAACAATTTTTTTATTTGTCTGTCTTTCTGTTTGTCCGGGCTGACACGTGGACGACTGGAAGGCTGAGCTGTTTTTATCACAGACAGAATAATCTATTCTAATATTATAAATCCGAAAAGTTTCGGAGTGCAAATTTTCGGACTTTTTTTTTATCGGGTGGATTTACATGAAATTTGGTATAGAAGTAGCTCCAAAGTTGAGGAAGGTTATAGACTATTGTTTACCCGACTACAAAACAAGGAGGTTATGTTTTTATCGTGATAAAGTCCTCGGGAGCGAAGCCCCGGCCGACTGCAAGTAATATAGATACTGATAACTTCAAATAACTTGGTTTGTGTACCTAGTAATTTCTTTTAGTACATAAACACCAGAACGTTCAAATCTCTTCATAATCCTCATCTTATTCTAGATACACAATGAGCTCTCTTCACCCCCGTGGTGGTTTGACATCCGCCTGGTGCGCTGTAGCGGCTGCAATGACCGCCCTAATAACGGCCACGATCATCGGCAACGTGGCTGTATTGGTCGCACTCCGGCGATCAAAGACTGCGCCGGCGCATTACCCACTGGCGAGTTTGGCCACCGCAGACCTATTGGTTGGGCTGTTTGTGCTTCCAGTCGCTGCTGCGAGGGAGCTGTTTGTGTTTCAAATAGGTAAGTATAATGAGAGAATCTAGGTTTTTATGTAAATTGGGCTAATATATTATAGATCCGTACTTACATACCTACAAACATATAGAAGATTTGACCGTTGACCAACTAATGCCATGATGATTCCGGTGTATGAAAAAAAATAAGACTGTTAGTTACGCAACTCCACGACCAAGCGCGTATTTTGCGCAAGGTATTTATAAAGGTGTCTGACTGAAAGGCAAAGGCGGGAAACCTTTAAACTGAACAGTTCAGCGTTGTGTGTCGGTAGGGGTCTTTACGCTGCCTGTTGATGCTGTAATAATGACTGTTTGAAGTCTTGGTTCTTCAAGGTTGTAATAGAAATGCAATCACCAGCCTTGTTCTCTAATTATCTATTCATCTGAAGACTGAAGTATTTCGTGTTAGATTTGTGACTTAATTGCTCGTAACGAAACATCAATCTTGTTATTAATCTTATCTTCCACTTTTGACAACGTTGAATGATTACATTTATCTTAATTCTTTCAGATCGACTAATCTGCAGCCTGTGGAAGACTCTAGACATCAGTTGCTGCACAGCATCCATCCTCTCGCTCTGTTGCCTCGGCTGGGAGCGATGGAGCGGCATCACAGCCCCCTTCGCTAGAGCTCAGAGAGCCAAGCGAGCGAAGCTGTTCGCTGCGCTGGTCTGGCCTATATCCCTGGCTGTGGCGCTACCAACCATTTTCATACCGTCTCCTAAGTTTTTGGATCAGGAGGAGAAGGGCTGTCCTGATAATACCAATCTAGGGTGAGTTCATTTTGTCCCTAGTTGCCATAATACATCACGGCATTACGAGACAAGAAAGAATCTCGGTAAAAAGCGCCGCGGAGAGAGGAGTTTAAAACTTTTTAAATTTAATGTGACTACGGCATAGTGTGCATCTTCAGTGCATCTTCCAACGATCAGTTTGATATTATTCAAATCTGGAATTAATCCGAGCACTAAGTCACGAACATGTACCAATCACATCCTGATTATGGAGCTTTAGGTCTACGTTTAAAGCCAGACGGTGGCTCGTTTAGAAAATCTTGTATAAAATATTAATAAAATTTAAATGCGTGTTTTGATTTCAATGGGACTCACTGGAAGTGAAAAAAAAACTGGAATCCATCACATGCGAACGAAGTATACAGAGTAATTAGATTAGTCAGTTTGGAAACACCGGCCTCATCTAGCTAAACTTAAAACTTAAATAACATGACGTGTAAAAGTGTTGTTTATAACTAATTTACCAAATACTTCATTTCATTTTATTTCACACGCAAAAACGTTTTGGGAATACTTTCATTGTGCGTATGACTAAGGAGTGGAATTCCCTTTCAGAGTCTGTATTTCCTGATAGCTATAACCTGGGGGTCTAGTGAATAGATTACGTCTAGGTAAGTGTGCTTCATCTTCGACCACATCATCACTTACCATCAGGGCAGATAGTGGTCGAACACGGGCCTAAAAAATATCGCGGGCACAGCTAGTTGTTGATAAGACCCTATTATATTGTGTTTTCAGCTACGTGTTCTACTGCGCAAGCCTGTCGTTTTACCTGCCCGCTATCGTGATGGTGACATTGTACGCTCGCATTCTCAGCGCCTTGTCCGTACCATTGCAGATCCGTTCACACCGGGGAGGCCCCGATACTAGACAGGCGGTAAGCTTTATTTTTTGTTTATTTACCCCCGAAAATTGTAATGTTGAAATAAAAAGTAAAAGTAGTTATAGATAACACTGTTGCGACATTTCGTATATTTACCCATGAGAAAAATAGTCTATGAGATATTCCACACTAAAATCTAACTCTCTGACAAATTTTATCCAGGTCCATTCAGCAATTTTATTTCACTTGCACAAACTGACCTACAACAAATATCTGTAGGCCATACAAACATTTGTTCCAGTGCGGGAACAGAACCCGTGACATGCACTGCAACAGCCAATCTCTCAACCATTGCTCTAAACGTGTCGTCGTGTATTGTCAGGAGGTTCTTCTCTCTGTAGCCCGGACTTTCGACTCTGGTATCAGGGTTTTCGATTCTGGTATTGGGGTTTTCGATACTGGTATACTGTTAGGGTATCCGACCGGAATAAAATATATAAATTTATTTATGATACCCTGCGCGGTGGTGCAGACCGGAATAGAAAATAATAATAAAATTAAACTGATCCCTCAGGGTATCAGATCTGGGGATCAGATCGGGATAATTCATATTTGTTTTAATCATTTCATTTTATTTAATCAATTGGTGAGATAAGTCTCACCAATTGATTCATTCGTTTTAATTTTCAGGACAAAGCTCCGAAGCCTGCGTTAAAAAGATGTGCCGCGTCAGGCAACATTTGCGCACAGGGACATCAAACAAATACAGTGTAAGTTACGTTAACATACAGCTCATCATCATTTTCTTATTCCCAGTTATGTCGGGAGCCGCCTAACTGAATACCAGTGTTTATATGGGTAACATGGAATCCCTAAGCAAGACTAGTACTAGATTTTCTGGGTGCTCACTACCCGTAACAAATGAGAAAATGGTGTTTCTTCTCAGAGTAGTCAGTTAGGAAAGACCGGCCTCATCTTGCTTAACTTAAAACTCAAAAAAATACATGACGTGTAAAAGTGCTATTTAAAACCAATTTATTTTATTTATACAATATACAATTTATTTTACTATTATTTTATAGTCACGAGCTCAAATGTTCCCGCTAATCGTCAGTTTCGCATTCACCGTGAATCTCACAAAATGCGCTTCGTCCTTAGAATAACAACGCATAGAAGGATAGTACGAGTGCAAAAAGTGAGGCAACTAAAACTTAGCCATTTTTGGCTAACTTTGCTCGACGAGCCGTCAGTATTCAAGGTCACATTCTGCCGAACAGAGCTCGCGAGTAAATAATTTAAAACGACCGTTTGTAGCGTAAAGGGATGTCATAGTCCTTCAGGAAAACAAAAAACGTGTAATCAAATTACATTTCACAAGTAAATACTTACATTTTATACATTATATTTAAGTAAATCGACCATCAAACAAAAATTCTAATAACCTAACTTATCACAAGTCAATGTTGCTATCCGTGAGGAAAAAAATACCCATATTGATTTCTTTTGTGCTTATTTTTGTTTAAAAAAATATAGTTTTGGCGGCAATTATGTATGCGTCAAACTAAACTATATTTATTTACAGCTACTACCTACAGTGTTTTATAACTAAAAGTTACTGTTAGTTCGAAGAGTGGCATCATAAAGATGACAATTTTATTGATTAAGATTTTTTTCATTTAAGTAATGTTCTCAATAATATTTTTCTATTTCATAAATACAACACATACTTTTAATTGATATCAAACGAGATTTTTCAAGCAATTAATACATTTCTATAATATCATTATAACACATTACACATCAAACATTCTAAACGCAATAAACGATATCTCATTTCATTTACCTTCCGTAAATATATGTCATATAAGTCATATTACATGAAAAAACATCATCTTATTTAGTTTCATAACATAAAATACTTGATTTGATCCAGCAACATAATAGTGCGTTTTCCCATTTTTGTGGTAATGGTACTGGTAATGGTATCACTGAAAGCTATATTTGTGTGCGTTTGAAGAACGTAGACACATTCGGCTCACGCACACAAAGAAAATAAAGTGGACACACGAAATCGCTCGTGTTTTGTTCTAGACGCCTCTTCTATGCGTTGTTATTCTAAGGCTTCGTCATTTCATCAAGATGAACAGATGTACATACCTACTTATTTATTGATTTTCAGGGTTCCATCACCAAAGGCCTGTCATCTGAATCAACCTGATGGACCTAAACCAGGTAGCTGCCCCACATCGCCTGTGAAACACCCTGGTGCACCGTAAGTGTATATTTTTCATTGTTGACGTAACATAGTTTCTGTATTCTCGTAAGGTCAGGCTGAAGTATAACTTATACGAGTAGACACAGTAATTTTTCACCAGTAGTCCCGTTTAATAAGGAGCGAGCCTATTGTCGCGACATAGACACAATATTGTGCGAAACGATTGGCGTAGTGGTTGAGCTCCTGAGTACGTGTCGCGTGGTGTTCCCGCGTGCTTATCTAAAATAAAGACAGCGTGAGGAGTTGCCCAGTCCTCCCTTAATCTGTGATCGTGTAAATGACCGTAAACTGTCACTGCTCGGGTGGTTGAGGATAATATTAACGTGACCCCGCACCACAGCAAGAAGTGACGAAAAGAAACACCGTGGAGTTTCAGTCAGTAGGAGACAAGCTCCTCCGTCTACCCCAAAGCGGAGGAAATCTATGAGGATTTGAGCTGCCAAATGGGACTAGGGACGGTAGACTTGGTGGCGGAACGTATTGTTCCACCCGCCTCTTAGACCCTGCGTGAGGAATCAAACATTTCACTTCTCCTGCTTAACCAGACGCCGTTTAATTTTGCGTCGCGTTGAAGAGCGGTATCTTAGTGCGGGGTGGTTTTAGTTCGTTAAGAGTTAGACAGATCCCTTTGCCCACCCAACAGCAGAGAATATCTATGAAGATTTCCATATCAAAAGAAAAACTTGAAGCCGGCTTCAACATAGTTGCGAAAGTAGCCTATTCTTTTCTATGGCCGGCTTCTAGTTGATTTGTTGGTTGACTGTGTAGTTCTGTCAAAATGTAGTGCTACGATTATGTTTGCAGCTGTACCACCATCTCCCGCCAACAGCGCGCCACCCACACTATCATCAGATTAATGGCGTTGTTTCTCGTCTGCTGGACTCCGTTCTTCATTGTGCTGCCAGTTGGTAAATAAAGATTACTTATCTCTAATCTTACTTATTTATAATTTTTAAATACGAAAGTTTGTGAGAATGGATGTATAGTTGTTTGTTTTATGTTAACTCCGCACCTGTCCAACTACCACGCGCTCAATTTGGACAACTCCCGCCATTCGGAGCCATTTTGTTTAATCGTAAGCCAGGCGCGGTCCAAAGGGGGGTAAAATCGTACACCCCAAACAGAAAATCTTCTAAAATTTTGCAAAATAATACGTTCCAAATATTATCACCCGATTTGCCAACAAAAATAGAAGACTTCCATTTGTTTTATAATGTGTGCAATAAAATTTGTATTGTGCAATAAAGAAAACTCATTTACACGACATATTTTATTGTTACTGACCCAAATTCCAGGCTGCGTAATCCGCGTATCCTGTCGTAAGCTTTGTTGAGCTTGAGAGTGATCTGCGGAGTTTTATAATATTTCTAAATTACCAATTATATGTATTAAAAAACAAAGAAGCCTTTGAAGAAAGCTAGAACCCAAGTCTAATGTCAGTATGTTGTACTATAAAACCATAGTCTAAATATGGTTTTTATACTGTGATAAAACCAAGCTTCAAGTGCATAATTTATTTATGCTTTTACAATAATATCACCAAAACGGATTTTGTTTTCTATGGCATGAAACGGAAGGAGGACTCAATACCGATGAGTTCGCCTCCATGTGGACGTATTTTATTCAGGAAAAGATTCTATCTAAGGTAGAAAACAAAACCTATTTACGTAGGTATAATTATTTATTATGATGGCTGTGCTTACCAAAATCGGAAGGTAATGTCAAATACCCTTCTAAATATTGCAGTCTTCAACCAAATAATTATAGAGCCGAAATATTTAGAAGTTGGCCATACACAAATGGAAGTAGAATGCGAAATAGGAATATAAATGTTCTTGCAGACTATGTTTCAATTATTCAGTCAGTCTAAAATAATCCGTTTGATGTAATGTAATTTAGATCACCCTACATTATTTTTTAAATTTAATAACATTTGACCTGGGCGAAAGGGGATAGAAGATCCCAAAGTATCTGATATACGTGTTCTTATGTATTCTCCATCGGGAGAAATTTCATATAAGCTGCGGTTTGAAGATCCATGTTCTTTATTTCGTAGGGCAACTAAATTACAATGAAATGCAAAGTTTACACCACTGTAGACTTAAAATTAAAGCTCGTAAATACATATATTTAAAACAGGTTACAGATGTACTACCACCAGACTGAAGAGAATTGTATAGTAATTAACTGCATGTGTAAATATTTTGAAGTTAAAAGAAAATATTGAAATGTTTGATTTGTTAATCTTGTTTTTAATAATGCCTAAATAAAAAAGAAAACTATTGTATATACATTCTTTTTTAAATTACTAATCCTTTGATTATATTTGATAAAACTTGATAACTCCCAAGTTTAAAAATAAAGTTACACTTATAAAATATGTCATCTCTATTTTTTGGTTTTAAATCAATAAAAAGAAAATTTGACACTGGTCTTGCCAAGGTGTGGGTATCGTGTGTAAGTTGGGTAACTGGGTTGCGGAGTTCAGGGCCTCAAGTCTGCTATTACAATAGTGTCAGAATGGTCTATCATTGATTTCAAAATTGTTGATTTTGACAAGTTTAGTAAACTACTAATACAATGGCGTCATTATGACTCTCCAATGGTCAGCCACTGACAAAGGAGATGATAATGATTGGACAGAATATTGTATTCTATTTTGTTCCCAGATTCCCTCTGTAACTGCGTGTGGGACTCGATCTGGATGTGCTGCACATGGCTGGGGTTCACCAACTCGGCGCTGAACCCTCTAGTGTACGCAGCGGCATCACCCAGCGTCCGACGCGCCCTACACGCCTCGCTGACGAGCTCAGCCCGACCTGAAGTGGCTTTAACTCCTGTTAGGAACCGCTGAAGTGTGAGGTAAATAGATACCATAACAGAATAGCCCCCCAAACTAGGCACATACAGAACTGATGCAATAAAAATACAAATACTTGAGACATATTTTTTAGTAGGTATTATTTTGGATTATAGTCAACGTCGTGACTAGCCTGTGGGTCGTCGCAGAAATGTCGGGCCAATTTGGGGCGTTACGAAAATGCAGTGATCTGTATCCCTTTCCTTAGGTAATATAATGGTCCCAAGTGTCATGGGCCATGCTTAGTCAAGTCAATGAAAATAAAATTCGTTTTAAAATAAATAATATTTATTTACACAATACATTCAATATTTGTGTACACTTCTTTGGCATAAACACTACCCATTTATGAATAAAACAAAATATATGAAATTGCACTCGCAAAATACTGTTTTATGTGAAATAATTAATCTACACTTAGAATTTACAAAGTTTTAACAACAACAATATTATTTACAACTTAAATAAACTTTGAAATAGACTACGAACAATGTAACAGCCTAAAAACTAAAATATTGTGCGATATAGTATTATTTTTTATAGATTTTTTTTTAAACTCTGCCTTATCAGATTTGAGTTCGGCTGGTACTCAGTAGTTGCGTAGCTTCGAATAAGTTTTAATCTGTTTAGATAGATAAAAATACTTTGCTTGACGGAGAAGATAAAATATTTTTACTTCAAAAATAAATATCACCTTTTAATGATCTTTACCTACCAACAACAGCAAAAAACTCAAACATTGGTCGATTCCATTCGAAAACTAAACTTCAATATTTTAAATGTACTATTGCCTTCGATAATATCATTTTTCCTTAGACAATTCTACATAAAAACAGAAATATATTAACAATCTGTACTCGTATTATTTTTACAGTTGGTATCTCAAGACGGCCGCTATTGACAAAATGGCGGACACGATTAATGGCGGCCGTGAGAGCGTGGCCGCTCCGCCAAAGTCTTTGGCGTCTGGAGAACAGTTTTTGCACGTGCAACGTCCTGATAGACAGTAACCAGGCTCGTTTTCTTCTGACACACATTCCTGCAAAAGAAAAATGTATTAAGATCAGGCTTCAGAGAAATGTTTATGGAAATAGTTTTAAGTTCAACTAATTTTAAGAATAGAACGATAAGACAATGTTTACCTATATTTTTAAGATGTTGCAAAAGGCCTAGTGTCATGTATGTATAGATATTAAATTTGAAGTTATTGTTTTAAATTTTATAATGTGGGAGATTTTTAAATAGTCTAAAGTTGTAAATATTTATTTTTATATGAATAAACTGAATGCATTGATTATATTATTTTATTTAAAATTCTTCTGTCTCTGCCTGTAAAAAGAAACAGATCAATGCCGATCAAAAAGAGATTGAATTGATCATCGACCACATCATCAATTACCATTAGGTGTGATGGTGGTCTAACACGAGACAACAACCAAAAAAAAAAGTGTTAGCTAGTCTCGTACCAAAGTGCCAAGTAACAAATCTTCACTGATCTACTTTAATGTATGATATTTTATTAATTAAGGAACACCAACAAGTACGCACTAAACATGATTAACAATCTATACTAATATCATAAAGAGGTAAAATTTGTAAATGACATGGACAAAAAAGTACATTCCATGTACACATACATAGTAAATAATATTGTATATTAAAAATAGAAAAATGATTTAATACGTAGTTTTTAACCTCTCTGATCTCGTCAGTGTTTATTTTAAAATAATTAGTAATCAAGATGAATTCAAAGTACCATTTGTCAACGTCTGCCATAATGGACCATAGAGTAAGATAAATATAATAATGGGTGTTCCACATCAAGCATACTACTTGCATATATCACATAGACGTGTGATATGGACGACAAAACGTTATTATTAAAAACATTTTATTTATACGAAACTGTCTTCGTTGGTATTTTTGGCATTTAATAAAATTATCTTTTCATAATGTTGATGCGTAAGATAGTATTTTTTATATTTCACACAAAAAAAAATTCAGAAAACGGAACGCGTTACTTGTTTGACAATGTGTCATTGTCTATGTCAAATGTCAATATTATGTTATTGCAGATTCTACATTGAGTCCTGTTTGTTTTTGCGATTATTTTCTAATATTTTTGACCCCTGCTTATTTCAACGTACTGATACCTTCTACCACCCGATTACCTTGCTATTAATACTGGACTCTGATTTACATTGCGTTGTGGATCAATATGAGGTGCATCAACTGCGGAATAGCCATGCAAAGGTTGCAGAGGCATCTCATATCCTCGCTTTCTGCACACAATCAAACGAGACTTTCGCGTTGGATAACCAATTCCCAAACCCAGGTAAGAGGTTGGACTAGAAAAAACTTAACCTGATTTATTTTTATATAGTTCTGGTTCCTATGCGAAATCTTACAGTGCATCTTATTTTCAGTTGCCTCTTGATACATTTATTTCTCATCCATGCTTATTATTATTAAACACCGAAGCTGGTGAACAAGAGAGACTACTGGGGCATAACATGGTTTGCCTTGGCTGTGGCAAATCAGTGAGGAAAATAAGACACCATAATGTCAGTATGGAGTGTCCGTTGCTGGCTGTTCTATTATCACAAAATACTAATTATGTGGTAAGCATTTTGTTTTTCATTATTATAAATACCCAGTTGTATTAATCTATAAAAAAATGAGCTTTCATACTATGTATGTATGATTGTTATATCTGTGTTTTATGTATTTTTCATCTTTAACATAGTATACTTGCCTAAAGTAGGCATGTGTAACATAGTACTGCTCATTTTACTATAACATAGTACTTGAAAACATAAAGAGATATTTAAAAAGATACCCTTGTTACTAAAAATTATATAAACATAAGAATTATCTAATGACTGAATTAATTTATTATTGTGTTTATTCTAACTATGGTTTATTATCAGCCTTCAAGAAACAACTATGTTTGCCATGTGTGTTGGATGCGAGCAAATAGAAAGGCAGTGCATGACTCATCATGAGACATGCAAGAATTGGCTTTGGATAATGATGCAGCAGCCCCTAATGTTAGCCAAGTTGTTAGCCCACCAGAGCCACCACCGTTGCCGCCTGTTCAAAGAGGGCCATGGGAAAGTAATACCATATCATTACCTAATTACAAGCGAGCTTCGATCACATCTGTTCACAGTATATTTCAACAATGCAGAAACAGAATGGTACATTTGGTCCCGCAATTCCTTAAAAGACTGCTTTTGCAGGAACATAGTTTCTATGTTCCTCGCAGCTGTAGAGTGTGTGAAACACATTTGTACAGCGATCAATGGCATTTATTACCTCAAATGAATGTGACACATTCTACATTTAGTGCTATCCATATAGAAGACATAATTAATATTATGAAGTCAAAAGCTAATATTTTGAACTTTGAAAATGTCTCAGAAATTCTCTCACGGAACAGTAATCACAATTGTAAAATAATAATAAATAAATCTATGATTGTATTTTTTTTAACAAGTCTGGTTATGTTTAAAGCAGTTATTTATGTAATTACTGAAGCCCTATATTTACACTTAATCCAGGTTAGTGTATTGGTGAAATAAAAATGCTCTGTTCTATCCAAGCTGGTTGATTGACCTCCCTAGGTCTCTTTATTAACACTATCGCTGCATTGCTCTAATGTATATTATCTTCGTAAGCATTTAAGATATAATAATTATAATATGTCAAAATATTTTTATTTATTTTCTCGAATAAGTAAATAAATAATAATTTTTACTCCTTTGTTTTATTCTGTTTCCCTCGTTGGTCTAATGGTCGCAAGCACTACTGCTGAGCATGAGGTCCTGAGTTCGATTCCCAGGTCGAGCAAAGTGATATTGGGTTTATTCATCAGGAATTTCTCAGTAGCAGCCCGGAGTCTAGATTTGTGTCTGGTTGATAGAAACAGACTCGCCCCCTATTACTATTAACTATATCAGTTATACGCAATAATTCACAACTGTTCACTATTTTAAAGCGCTTTTTATTTTTTAATAGCGAAATTATAATCTAAACACCTTATTGCTAGCGATCTGATTAAAAGGTTTACTGTAACTGTTTTTGTCTAGTCTGGTGTAATGACAAGATTTCTGAGTTTTTTATTTATAGCAATTTAATGAGTCAATATTAACGAATATAAAACACCAAAAATCATTGGTGTACACTAAATTCGATAACTATGCCGACGTCCATAGTAAAATTGGCCATGTCCTTTGTATGTATGGGGTAATCTCTGAAACTACCGAACCGATTTTGAAAATTCTTTCGCTTATATGTAGCTGCATTATCCCTGAGTGCTATAGGCTATAAATTATCTTTACATCATGCATATTAGCCGAGCTATTATAATCTTTGTCAAGCAAGTCGGGGACGGGATCCCGTGGAATATTTTCGACTTCTACGCGGACGAAGTCGCAGGCAGAAGCTAGTAGCATATAATCTAGGTAGGTATATCAGTGCGTAACTAACAACGTTATATATTAGAATTGAAAATATGAGCATAGGTATATCATTACTTATTAATCATACAAATTAATAAATCTTACTCTTATAATATTAAAATTTATACATTTCTGAAAATAAGTTCTTGTTTAATTTTCTGCTTTTTCAATAGGTAAATCTAGTACTGAAAAAAAAAAACATAATTTATTTGCTAAACGTCATAGAGGTGCGCAGCATTGGCGCGATAAGAAGACAAATAAAATTTAAGGTCATTGGAAATTTTGAATAACTGAAACATTGATGCCGGTAATGTATAAAAGTAACAAATAGGACCTAAAATTTAACCTACCTCGGATCACTTGGTTGTTATATGTGAATATGTTAAGTTGTTGAAATACCTATGAATAAATAAATGATTTACGAGACACGTACCTCATCCCTCTTACACTCCTGTCCCGGTCGTCTCAGATGCCAGCACCGGGCCGGAGTGCCAGCGGCGCGGGCGTTGTATGCACAGGTGCAGGCTCCCCCCAGGCACAGCGCGGCGCCCGGCGACCGTGCGTCTGGTAGCCCGGCCAGGCCGTCGCATTGCACGTCGTACTCGCAAGATTCGTTGAGTTCTTTTACGGCTGTGAAGGAAAATAAGTCTTTTTTATATATCTTTCTGCATCGTAGCAATCTGTTTTACATAATAATGCGCCATTAGTTTGTCGGATACATAATATTTGATTTTGAGTTTAAGGTAGAAGAGACACTTTTAAGGTGGGTGTTTATTAAATAACACTTTTACACGTCTTTTTTTTTCGTAAATTTAAAGTAGATGAAGCCGGTGTTTCCTAACTAACATGAGAAGAAACACCGAAACAAACTCAGAGGTCTAAGTCTCTTTTGGACTCCATACAATCTATACTGGTTATATTACTTGAGAACCTTGTCTGAGGTGATCTTTTGAGGAAAAATACACACAGATTTGAGTAGGTCTGCCCAGACAGTGCAAGCATTTGTCAGATAACGTATAGCTTAACTTAGAACTTTAAGGAGAGAGTTTTCGATAACTATAAGCAGACCTTAATAGCCATTAGGACGCTTTGTTCACTAATAGATTCACTAAAAGCAACCCATAGGTAGGTTATTATTCTCAATAATGTTCACCATGATTATACCCTTATAACCATATTAACCCTGAAATAATTATTATATTATTCAGCTTAATTTTGTTTTAACGTAAATAACCTCCACATTACAATAACCAAAACCCTGGCCCTTTTAAAGTGCTAAGCATATTTTCGACTAAACGGGTAAACTGGATGTTAATTTCATCTAACTATCAATTAATTTGGCCCTAAAAATTAAGGGCATAGTCATCACGACTTTGCATCGAGGGCGGGTTAATTAGCATAATAAACTTTATTGAACACTGTTTATGCCAAGGTATTTTATAGTCCATTTAGAATTATTCGATATGGATTATAAAAGGTGCTTTGATTTTATAAGGGTTAGATAAAGATAAGGAGAGCAGTAGTCGCCCAACGGTATCGGTAAAAAAGCACATTATAAAACGTGGATATAAGCGAGAGGCATTAATAATAATGATGATTTACTATACCTAGAAATCGAATTCAAGATCAAAAAGGTAAACAAAAGTGTTGAGCAACAGATGGCCGCCGAAACTACTCAATAATAAGTATTGAGTGGATTGCGATTCGATTACTTGAATATGGATGTTAAGCACTTTATGCTCGTCACAATGCATATGGTGATGTCGAGCTGATGGTGAAGTACCAGGAGAACTCCTCAACAATTAACGGCCCAGCATTGGGAAAAGCAATATTTTGTAAAAGGTTATAAGTAGTTGACATTTAGGCTCTTGTAACTAGGTAAATTAAAAATCATCCAACTAAAAAGAGTGAAATAAAAACTTTTTAACAAAAAATTAAAGCGACTCCCAAAAAACACTGCAAAGTGTGAAAATAACTTTAATTTCGGTAGTCGGTGTCTTTAGTTTTGTTTTTTCGTTTTTGGCACCGACTTCGACAAATTTTTTGTTAAAAAGTTTTTATAGCAACGTTGTAAACATTTTGACATTGCAATTATAAAATACAATGTCGACCAGACAATCACTTTATCAAAATATTATAAGATATATAGATACTCACATTCTACACACGAGTTGGTACCATTATGCGCCACCCAGTTGTCTCTACAGCGACACGTGCCTCTGCACTCCAGACCTGCGCCCGCGCATTGCAGTTGATCTTCACATTCCTCGCCCAGTGTAGCGTCACGGACGCATCTGTAATGAAAATAAGTCGAATAAGTCAAATGAAATAAGATCAAAACAATAAATAAAATGAGGTGTTATTTGAAACATCTGGTCCAGACCAACTCTCTCTTTCTCTATTTATTTAAATACTAGCGACCCGGCCCGGCTTCGCTCTGATAATAGAGTGTATATTAGCTTATATTATTTTGCTTAATTAATTTCTCGTACGGTAATTTTTATTTTGCAATAACTCATAAGATATTCATTTTATTGATATAGTGTAAAAAAGCAATTTTGATCTACATTAAATGTTCAACGTATTCAATTGGATAAGGAATAATACTGTACTGTTAAAAAGATTCGTAAATAGGTAATCCATTATTTTATTGTAAGTTGTAAAAAAAATGGTTATTGTGGTTATCCTTAAGAGATAGACATATACCATGGCGGACTTTTTTGTAGACCTTTTCAAGGTATACAATACTGTTGTACATTATTTTGATCTATCTCGTAGGGTTCAGCCAGCGTTTGCAATGTAAGCGCAAAAAATGTGTTTATTTACGACATCACATTAGAAACCTCTAAAATGATCAGTGTTTCTCTTCTATATTATGCATGTTATAAACCTTCCTCTCGAATCACTCTATCTATTAAAAAAACCCGCATCAAAATCCGTTGCGTAGTTTTAAAGATCTAAGCATAGGGGAGACCGGGGCCACAATTAACAAAAAATATATTTTTAGTTGTAGCTAAGAAATAATTCAACATTTAGACTTGATTTTTGAGATGCATGATGCTTAAATCATTCAGGTATTACGTAATTATCTCAAAACAAACGTAATAGTAACGATGCCGTAGATAGAACGCTTTTTCCCAAAAATGGTGGTTGTTAATTGTTACCTCAGGTTTGGGGCTAGAATTAACAGGTATGGGGCAAGTATTAACAGAAGGGGTAAAAATTAACATAGGTTATGTTGACTAATATAAAGAAAAATAAATATATTTAGGACATATTTTTTTTTATTAATGAAAAGTGTAATTAATACAGCCTTGCATGGAACTCGTATTCTTATAAACTCACAATAACAAAATCACAAAATATCTGAACATAAACGAAATCTCAAAATACGTTTAAATATTTCAACGAAACAAAGTAAAATCTCTCTAAAATAACTATTTATCAGTCTTAAACAGGATATATTTTTATATTTAAACTTAATTAGACATATTACTTAAACAACATCATACGATGAGGTAGAAAATGGCACATTTTTTATCTTCAAAGCTGGGTAATGAGTCTTTAATAAACATCTTAAACGTAATTATTATCGTCTTTAGACCTAAACAACATATATAAAATGTAGTTTAATACAAAATCAACAAAAAATATCAAGGATTAGGAACTATTTTAAATACCTACGAACTGAAAGAGTATCTATTAGTATTCATCATCTGAATTACAATTGAAACAACAGAATGCTGTGATATCACCTTTGATACATCCTGCTTGCGCCCAGTCCTTGCAAGAGATACATTCGATCCATTCACCACCTGATGTATCTTCATTATAGGAGGCACCGCAAATGTTACAAAAATAGTCATCATCATCGTTAGAGCTATTGCTTTCATTTGATATCCTTTTCTTCTCTTTTGCTACTTTTTCGTCTTTATTTATATTTCCTTTAGCCTTTCCTTTACCTTTTCCCTTATCTGTTTTGTTTTCTTTATTTTCGTGTTTTGATGTGATTTTCCTCTTTTTCATTTCTCTAATATTATGTTCTTCTTCTAGAGCATTTTATTCCGAGGTATCGGTAAGAATAGCAGACTTCTTAGCGCGTTTCCTATTTGACGTAATTCGTGGTGGAGATTTTGGTAGAGGTCTTATGTTTTCAACTGGTTACTACTTTACTTATAGTTTCAACTGGTTATTACTTTACTTAACGTTTCAAATGGTAGGTATTAACAAGTTAATCCTAGCCCCTTCCATGTGTTAATTATAGCCCCAAAGGTACACTTTAAGTATTAAATAACATAATAAAATATTGGTCAATAGTAATGGCAAATAAGAAACTTAGAATTGTTAAGTATAAAAAATGCTTTTAGGGAAACAAAAAACATAATCATAACATATTATAATTATTGTACAAATCAAAAAATCGTGAACTATAAAAAGATCGTTACCTGCTTAAAAATTTCGACCGGCACACAGCTCACTCACATGACGCGCGGAGCGCAACTAACCGATGGCTGTGGCATGCGGCGCGATCGAGTTGTCAAATTGAGACACGCACTGGAGGTGTAGTGTGTATAGTTATAGAGAAATTTGCTTGTTAATACTTACCTCTGTTAATTGTAGCCCCGGTCTCCCCTACATAGAGACAGACAGACAGCGGGAAGCGACTTTGTTTTATACTATGTAGTGATTAATAAACTTGCGGCTAGGATGCAACATTTATTAATTCGCAGACTACGTATAAGCCATCGAAGACTTATTTGAACCATTACCTAATTGTTTCCTAAATACTTATTTAAATAGATATATGATATGTACTTTGAAAAACTTAATAATCTATACTTATTTTACTATATCTTGTAAGTATTGTACTAGAAGTTCTACCGACCTGGTGCCATTATCCCTAGGGCTGAACTGCAGCTGACAGGTGCAGTATCCTCTGACGCAGAAGGCCTGGCGCTCCGAACCCTGGTCTCCTAGGTAACAGTTCTGATCCACCACGCAACGCTCGCCGATTACTGAAAGTAATGTAAGTATTGTGTTAGTGAACCGAAGTAGGAAGTTAACTGAATCCGCTTGCGTTCTACATGAATTCAGTTATAAAAATAATCTGATAAACTTGAGCTGTCTGTACTAATTTGAAGGAAGTTATCTCCGGATCTACAGGACCGATTTTGAATATTCTTTCATCAATAAAAAGCTACATTATTCCTGAGATATGTATATTTTTCAAGAAAATTCAGGCCTGTAGAGTCGCAAGCAGAATCTAATTGTAATTAATTTTGGCATTTACATGGCTATTAATGAAACCCTGTTACGATTTTGTTACTTCTTCACGCAAAAACTATGGAACGGATATAACTTATACATCGGAATAACACATTTGCTACAATTTGTAAAGATTTTGTGTAATTTGACCATAATATTATTACGATAACTATCAAGTGAGTCGGAAAAATTCCTGCACTCTGAAAGCTATCTTGGCGTACGATGCCTGAATGTCTGGGCTCAATACCCCAGATGAAAGTTCTAATCTTTTATATCCATGGGATAATATGTGGTAATATAATCATTAATTAGCAAAATATCATTAAACCAAATATTTAATTATATTTTATCGATGGTATTGCCATCTACTGTGATCTATAGCTGTTATTCTATAGTAAGTAAATGTTTGCGATGGCGATAATAGATGTCGCTTTTTGATAAATGGCTACAAATCTGTCTCTGAAATTGTATTACTCCTGCGATCTTCGAAATTATTCCAACATAACTTTAGTTGTGTTTCAAGATTTCGATGAAAAAAAAAATCAACTCAGTGAGCCAAGAACAATTAATTATTGTTCCACAAAAGTATCAAATGCTGGGAAATTATTTCGTTCTTGGTACGAATTTACAAAATCCGTTATATTGTTTAAATAACAGTGATGAATAAACCAAATTTTTATAAATAATATTTTTGAAAACGACGTATCAACTTCAAACCATTCCCAGTTTTAATTTATCTTAAGGGTAAATAGTATCAGATAGGTACTTACCAGCAGTCTCATAACAGCGATCGTCCTCGAAATGCGCGGTGGGTGTGCAAGCGCATACTCCATTGGCGCATACGGAGTGGATGCCCGTTGTAGAGTGGCACTGGATATGTTGGACACATTCCTCTCCGATACGGGCCTCTGAAAGTTAAGGTAAGGATAATTTTAAATTATAGATTACTAACTTTTCCCCGCAGCTTCATCCGCGTTAATATTTTGTTTTCACCTTTCAGTATGAAATATTCTCTTTAACCTATTCTCATTTATCTACCTAATAAATAATAAAAATTTCGTAAAAATCGATCGAGCCGTTTCGGAGGTGTGCGACCACAAACTGGGGTCAGGTGTTCTGGCTTCTGAGTAGTCAGACAAGAGTGACACACTGCCCAAGATGTATGAATGATAGCCGAGATCAACTGCGTACTATCCGAGCCACAGCGGAATGTCGACAAGTTAAGATGATTACCCGCCCACAGACAACCTCGACAAGAAACTCTAAAAAAAAACAGTGTTGAGTTAATTTAAATACACATATTTGTAATATAGGCTGACCCTTTATTCTTTGTAATTCAGACCCATGTAATAACGCCTTTAGAGTCAGGACCGTGTTTAGTAAAATCAGAAGCTACAGGAATTTAGATTTAAGTCACTTTCATTCAGTTGTTGTGGGCAAGGTATATGGAATGAACTGACTCCATAAAGAAGGGTATGGGGAGCAATTTGACTGGCATCTTTCGCCCATCTAATGCTGAGATGGTAACCCTTTCGGTCGGACATGCTCAGTGCATTTTTTGTTGTTATCTTGATGTTGTAAGTTTCTATTGTAGTTGTTGTGTATCTGTACTCGAATAAATGTCTAATCTATTCTATACAATTCGTCAGCTCTTCCAACGAGACTTTCCAGCACAAGCACGACATTCAAGAAGCCAACAATGAAGTCAAGTCAAGTCAAAGATTTATTTGCAAATAAATATGGTTACAAAGTTCTTACAATGGTATAATAGTAGCTTAACATATTTAATCATAATATTATGACATGCAAATTTTTGTTGATATTATTATAATTAATTAAAGATAAAATAAATAAGATATAAGATTAATTAAATTTGAACTGGAGGAATTCTTGTATAGTGTAAAAGGGATTCTCAATCAACCATCTGCGTAAAGCCCTTTTGAAGCGGACCATAGGAAGTTCCTTAATTTGAAGAAGGAGTCACCTTCATTCTGTGAGTACGATGCATCGTCATCATGAGCGAGGACCGTTACCTACCATGCCACCAATGTGGGTTTATGAAGAGGATTTCTACAATCTCTACTTCCCTACCATACTATAATATTATAAATGCAAAAGTAACTCTGTCTGTTTGGTACCCTTTCATGCCTAAACTATATAACTGATTTTTATGAAATTTGGTACAGTGATAGAGTTGAACTTGGGAAAGGACATAGACTCTACTACACTTTTTGTCCTGGAAAACATCATATTCCCCCGGGGTGTCCGTGGTCGGAAGGCTAGTTCTACATAAATATTTCCATAAATTATCATAGTTACCTTTTAAGCATCCCTTGTGCGTGCTGTTAATGGCGGCGTAAACGAAGCCATCCTTGCAGACGCAGTAGCTCCCCAATCGACAGAAGGCGTTGTCGGGACAGTCCATGTCGACGCCGCATACGTTGCCCGTCCGCCCTGGGTGAAGAATATAGATACTTGTTAATATTTTAGCTGAGAATATACCACTTCATCGTGATCTATACATGTATTCAGAACATGATTTTGGATTCCCCTGCGTTGAAATTTTTCATCGGCTTTTTCTTAATTTAATAAAATTAAGAAAAATCCGATGCAAAAAAAAACCAGTAAATTCACTTGTTTCACTTAAAACAGTAATGTAAATAAAACTCGGAAGGGCTACCTGATCAACTGTGTTGACCTCGAAAATTAACTCTAGCAAATTAGCTGAGCAGCCCTTTCGAGTTTTATTTACATTGCTGTTTTAAGTGAAACAAGTGAATTTTATTTTTTACTTAAAATCGCATTGGGTTAGATAGAAACAATGATTTTATACAGTTTTCAGTAAAAATAATGCTGAAAAAACCTGAAAAATTAAGAAAAAGCCGATGAAAAATTCCAATGCAGTCCAGAATCATATCCCGAATCCCTGGTAAGCGTTTGTGCGTCGATGTCCTTGTCACCCTGTATTAATTATCTTAGTACTGTACTTACTGATTAATATTATAAACTAGCTTATGCCCGTGACTTCGTTCGCGTGGGAGGGTTTTCCCGCGAAAATCCTGATCCATAGATCCATCCTCACTAACTTTTGCATCTTATCTTACTACTGTTATGAATGCGAAAGTTTGTGAGGGTGGATATAGAGATGTATTGATGTTTGTTACTAACGCAACCGAAAAAAGTTATTTAAAGAATCTAAAAAACCCGACTGCTCAACTGAAACCATTCCAAGACCCATCCCATTCAAAAGTTCAATTGGGTTCTTCCTGCTTGTCATTTTTTAAAATAAAAATGTGCTTGTTTCTTGTATTTCAGTCGAGCAGTCGAGTTTTTTAGATTTCTTAAATAACTTTTTTTTTTCAACTTTTTAGTTAAAATATTAGTTGTTAATTAATATTTTATAGTTTTCCCGGTCGTGTCACAATGGCACCCCACCGGATTCAGAAATGAAAGAGATAAGTCTATATTTTCAACCGACGACAAAAAAAGGAGGAGGTTATCAATTCGACGCGTATATATATATTTTTTTTTAATGTATGGTCACCGAGTACTCGGAGACGGCTGAACCGATTTGGAAAATTCTTTTTTTGTTTGATAGGGTATACTTCGAAATTGGTACCATTTGTCACCAAGTCAGGATCTGATGATGGGATCCTGGAGAAATCGAGGGAACTCTTCAAATATTATAGGCACACCTATGGCGTTTTGGGTATTTCTTATAGTAACTTCTGCAGTTGCTCTCAAAAAGTACCATTTCGGGAAGTGGAACCGATGATGAAGACCACAGATGGTCGCCGAAACTACTCAATAATAAGTATTTCGTGGATTGCGATTCGATTACTTGAATATGGATATTAAGCACTTTATGCTCGTCACAATGCATATGGTGATGTATAGCTGATGGTGAAGTACCAGGAGAACTCCTCAAAAATTAACGGCCCAGCATTGGGAAAAGCAATATTTTGTAAAGTGTTATAAGTAGTTGACATTTAGGCTCTTGTAACTAGGTAAATTAAAAATCAACCAACTAAAAAGAGTGAAATAAAAACTTTTTACCAAAAAATTAAACCGACTCCCAAAAAACACTGCAAAGTGAAAAATAACTTTAATTTCGGAAGTCGGTGCCAAAAACGAAAATACAAAACTAAAGACATCGACTACCGAAATTAAAGTTATTTTTCACTTTGCATTGTTTTTTGGGAGTCGGTTTAATTTTTTGGTAAAAAGTTTTTATTAAACTTTCTCTTTGTATTACTTTTGCTAGTATTACACTAATGATAAACATGATATACCTATTTCAAATCCTTGTGTTACGCCCTTTAATTTGATACTAAGTTTGCAGTAATCCAAAATATTTTTTTTTTTTTCATTATGTATAATAGGCGGCTTCGCACAGCCGCCATGTTTGATTTTTTCAAATGTCACATATCTAAGAACACTTGGGTGGGCTGCTAAGACGAATCTAACGATACCTCAATCATGTGAATCCGTTCAGCGGTTCTGGAGATTCATATCTCCAGAACCGCTGAACGGATTCAAATAATAAAGAATATTACAAACTTACATACATGCAAGATACGCGTGGAAAACATAACCCTTCCTTTGTACTCGGGTTAAAAGGGTTTAATTGAAATTAATTAAATGAATCTATTTTAACTTTGGTTGCTTGATCCAAATTATAATTCACAAGGCACATGTACTTAATATTGCCATAACACAGTCAGTCAGAAATTCGGGGAACCTAATCTATGTAGGCTGAACCCAATGTCTATTTACTTTGTCTTTACTTAAAGTACATACAAATAAGTGACTAACATGAAATGACGAATTCTTAAACAAAGATAGGTTGTCTAATAGTCTTTCATCATTTCTGTTTCGTTCCACCGAAATGACATCACGAGACTAAGTCTATAAAATATTGTACAAATAAATTATATTGATGCATGTGCCAATTTTTTTCTTGTCATTGTTCCCGCAGTCTTTTGTTATAATTAAGCTAAGTTATTCTGCAGAATTTACTAGAAGATTGGTTTTGGAAACATGATTAAGTGAAAAAATATGTTAACTAGTTCATATTTTAATAAGATCACGTTCTATTTTGTTCGCAAGATAACTTTTAAAGACAGTTTAAACGTTGTTGCTTGTCACGTGCAAAATGAAGTACCTACCTCATTTTTGGAGTCGGATGCTGAGTATAATTATAATTAGTTTACGTAAAAAATCACTTTTTTAAATTCAAAAGTTTCTATAAAATTGGATAATTTTGATTTTAACATATTTGTGGGGGTCCAGGGAAAGTTTAAAAGGTGATAAATAAAAAGACAGAGAAAGAAAGAAAGTAATAGAAAAAAGGAAATATTGAAAAAAAAATGCTAATAATAAGTTCGCCGGGTCAGCAGTATTAAATAAGATTTATTTTCTTTTGTTGGTTTGTTTTTTTTTGTTTGTTGTGTTTTGCCTTGCTTCAGGTACCTTGTGTATTTATTAGGTACATGCGCATCGCCTTCTCCATACGTAGCATTATTGCATTTAATACTTTACCCTCGCACCTGGAAATCGATCTATTTGCACAAGTGCACAGAAAATTAGAAAAATTCTCAACAACGAATATTTTGGTGACACTCATGACTAGATGTAATTTGTTTATATTTTATTGGTTTTATGTAGCATGCTTCATAATTCTAACCTTATGATACATTATCTATTGTCTTTGGTTAAATGTCAATGAAAATTGACCTAGGTAACTTGATAGCATTATGTATGTGGAAGCTTGTAATTAGCAAATTTCCTTATCCACGAATGTATTTTATTTTTGTTAACAGTCTATAAGCTTTCTGTATAATAAATAAATAAAATAAATAAATAATACATATATGAGTGCGTTCAAATTCAGAATCGAATCTGAATAATCAAAGTAATGAATTTTGATGCGTTATGTCAATTTTTACTGGTTTGTTGAAGCAAAAAATACGTGTAGATACATAATATTTTTTGATAATTTAATTATCTAATTTAATGTTGGACATCTGTTTTCATGAAGCAATGAATAAGTGTACATTGTTTTTTTTTTATACGTATATCTAACTGACGGATAATAAGCCGAAAAATTGTACTCTTACTATACGGTACGTCGAGATCCGGAGATGTACGATGATGTTCGATATTGAAAAAAGCTCCTGGTTGAGCGCGTAAACGATAGGTTCAGTACAGACCTTTTACAGACTCCCAAGGGAGCCACAGGCTTTGACGAAGAAGTTCCGGAGTCTAAGAAGACCTGGATCTTTCCTCCAAGTGTCGATGGTTTCCTCCGGGGTGGTAAACGAGCTTCTTTGGAAGGTTACTCCCAGATAATGTACATGAACGTGTATCATGTGAGTGACGCGCAAGGACTGACAAAGTGTCTGTTATCGGCGCACATATGGCTCATTGTACCTCTCACGTTTAGGTAGTACATAAACATTCTTATAATGCCAGACAATCATGAAATCTATTCCGAATATAACAACTTATATCGTTTTCGCATTCACAATAGGTTGTGATGGTTACGTAGAAAAGTGCCTGAAATTATGTATTGAGGAAGAACCACACGCAGATTTGAGTGGGCCTGTCCTGTCAGTGCAGGTTTCTCCATTAAACACGGGACCTGAGGTGACGACGCATGTTGTTCCAAGGGCCCCTCTCCTGAGTGAGGTGTTTGAGAAGAACTCACTCATCTTGCCTGAACAGACGAGATAGAGATATCCAGCGCCAGTCGGGATCCGCGTTGAAGAGTATTTAAGTGCTCCCGTAGCTCCTGGCGCTAGAGTGCGAGGAAACACGGGGTGGTTTTATTCAGACAGAGTGATGTGACACACGACTTCAACATCTATGAAGTTTTCCATCTCGAGACAAAAGTATTAGTTCCAGAAAAGAGATGAGATTTGAGGAGAGAAAAAAATAACAAAAACACATTTTGGATCAGCGCCCGACAACAGCACTGTTTACTCAAATCTTACAGAGAAAAATTTAAATATTTGTTCTTTCTTCGCTTCAATTGTCTACAAGGAAATGTTAGTATAATCAGTCATTTCGCGATAACTTTGTATGTATACTCATGTAATCACTGAACAAACTATCAAGAATCTATTTTATAGTTAGGCAGTATGTAGGTATGTATATTTTTTGTACTTTGAAGGTTATTTTTTCAGGTGATTGTTTGCAAGGCTGCTCTATTTTAATCCGTCTGATAAATTAGATCGTTTTAAAGTTTTTATTAGTTTCAAACAAAAGAGTCAGATTATGTTACTAAGGACATGTTTTTGTCTATGAATGATACTAAAAGTTCTGTATATAGTTGTAGTAGGCAGTCAGCGAGGTTGAAGATACTACTTACGACTTATAGGTCGGATGTTCGAACCCAGACACATCATCTTCTACATAAACTACTCAAAACAAAATAGGTCCCACCTCAAATTAGTCCCTATTTTGGTCTAAATATAATTATTTAAGTAGTTGTTGACAAAGTTATGCATTTAACCGTCAAGCTGATATGTTTAGGAGCCCTTATCAATGTTTATTCCGACAGCTTTCATATTGTTTTCAAGAGAGTAGCTAAAAAACTGAAGTACTCGAAAAAAAACATCGATTGCACAAATTCTCAATCACTTATGTTTCCAGTCTACACTAAACGCTGTTGTGGAACACTCACGTTTTTAACGATTTTGTTTGATTCCTGTGTTCATTATGATGCCTGGTTGGCTGCCTGTAAATTTACCTAAACAGTGTTATTTTGGGTTTTGATTAAACAAAATAAACCAATGTTTCTATTGTTTCTGTTTACACTATTCCTGAATGCTCACTTTAAATTTGTACATTCATAAAAATACAATTGTAAGTTGAAGCAAATAAAAACACGGTGGGCCCTATTTAGTTTTGAGTAGTTTATATAAAAGCGAAATACCACTCACTGTCAGTGAGTGGTATTATTATACGAAATCTCAGAAACTACAAGTAGTAGGGCTCTCAAATTTTGCATGGGGATTACCCACGGGATCGGGATTTTGACGGGACAAACTTCCCACGCGAACGAAGTCGCGAGCAGCTGCTAGTTTTGTATAATTTATCATCACTATTGTCTTGTAAACGGCAAAGGTTTCGTAATGAAACCGGCCTATCCTCGGTCAGAAAATCCAACCTGCACTGGACCCGCTCGGCCCACATGGTAGATTACGGCTCATTTCATCTCAAAGAGTAGGACGCCTATGTTTCAGCAAGGGGAACATTAAATGTTATGCTATTCACGATCTAATTTTGAGATTTTCTTTTGAAAACCATCTAACAACGAAGCTTTTCAGTATGTAAACTGATTTAGTGTTAAACTGTTCGTTTAAATACAGATTATAGGTTATAGAAATTAGTCGGATCATTTGTTTTTGTTAATATCTTTCAAGACTAAATTAATTAGGTTACTACGCTTTAAACCGTGAAAACTATGTTAACGAGATTGAAAAATTACTTTTATTTTTAAGATGGCAATTGTTAATAATATCAGTGGAGCAACTCAAAAGAGATTAATCTTAAATGTAGTCACCCGTGCGCGACAAAAGTAGTTTAAAAAGAAGTGACATCAGAATATTGTGTTGAGAAAGATGGATGCTATAAAGTGTTACCTCCTTATCCGACATTCTACTATTGTTGGTATGAGAAAGTTTGCGTTTGGAGATTTGGACACGCATTCTAGTTTAAATTCTAGTTCAATTTCCGGGTCGGGCAAAAAGTTCTATTATTATTATTATATTATTAGTAGTAGCCAGGAGTTTGGAAGTTGACTGTGCGATATCTCCGTGCTTCAAAAAGCCGTTCTTGCGCCTGATCTGTCTCTGGTCGTGTCCGATTGCCGTTTCGTCGGGCTATTAGATTAAAGAAGAGTGCAACTGTACTTCTGCATACTTGTGCACTATAATATCTCCCGCGCAGATGGCAAATCTCCGCTTAGACTGGCCGCCTTGGCCGAAATCGGTCAACGGGACTATATGCATGTACAACGTATTATTTAAAGGGTATACATAAGTCATAAGTCATTTATTTCGGAACAATACACCGGAACAGCTGCTCAATTTGTATCAAGCCCAGGTTCGGTCGTATATGGAATACTGCTCTCATCTTTGGGATGGATCTGCGAAATACCAACTGGACGCGCTTGAGTCTATCGAGAAGCGGGCCAAGAGACTCATTGGCAACGATGCACTGGCCGAGTCAAAGCTCCAGAGCCTTGAACACCGACGACGAGTTGCAAGTCTATCGCTTTTCTATCGGTTACATTTACGGACTACGAGACAAACGGCGAAGCGCTATCGTTACATGGTGGACATCCCACCCATACGCACAAAACGTTCTGGGAATACCTTCATTGTGCGTATACTAGGTAAATTTAGGACTAGGTGCACCTATTCTTAAAAAATACGTGATCCAGATACCTGTTCCACCTAGTATCAATTATTAATTTATTACTTATCGAATGTGGTCATGGTGCACGTACTTAGTCCAAGTCAATCATTGTGGCTACTAATTTTGCAGGAAACTGCTAAACAACAAATGAACACGCAACACGGTATTTTGATTAAATTTTACGATGACGGTCTTTAAGTTTCACGCCTCGTTGCCACTTCTCCTGTACTTTATATTTCTATTGAACTTAGTGTGTTAGCAACAGCAATCAGTGATAAGACTAGGTAGGTACCTAGTAATTAGACTTCATACATAGATACTTCGTAATACTTAGTCTTGTCGAGACTAGTTGGTACTCATTCGGATCGAGTATTCTCGGATCGAATGATTACTGACTAGTCTCGAGTTTTGAAAGATAAAGATGGGAAGACTACGGAGTAGCGTAGTTAAAAAAGGACAGAATATATATTCTTGCACAACACGTGTGCGCATCGCGTTACATTTATGTTCTTTGAATTAGGGTTTAAATTCAAGTGACTGACAAACGAATGATTTTGACAAACATGAATGAGCGGTAAAGCAGATTTATAACGTGTTGAGTGAATGGAATGCAATTACGCGTTAGTGCTATGAGGCCTAAGAGCAGTTGGATTTCGCAATACTTCATGATACTAGGTATTGCCAAAGTGAGAATAAGTGCTGCCTAGTATCGAAATTTACATATTCTTCGGATCTGTTCTAGTGAATACGACTCATCTCTATCGAGACGATCGCAGAGAGATCAGGCCCAGGACGCGCTGTTTGGTGGCGAGTCTCAAATTACAATTTAAAAGATTTGTTTTTAGCACGTAGCACGATATTACACCTTTCAATATTATTTTATTTATGTATTTAAGACACTGCACATTCTTTAACATTAGTTTATTTACCCTCGTCCGTGTGTCACTGCTGGGTGCCAACTGAAAACCAGCGCTGGGTGTCTTTCGCCCAGAAAATGCTGAGTTGGTAACCCTTTCGGTGTGGACATGTTCAGTGAAATTCTTAGTGTTATTTTTTATGTTTGTAAGTTTCTATTGTTTGTTGTTGTGTGTGTTTATCACCGAATAAATGGTTTTCAATTTACTTTTTGAGACACGGGGGTTATCACGCCATCAGCTTCCAAACTCCGGGCTTCTACTGAGAAATTTCTAATAGAAAAATCCAATAGCACTTTTTGCACTTTTTTTGTAGCGCGAATTAAGACCATAAGTTAGGTTTATTATGAAAAGATATTATTAGACTACGAGAGCGAACCCGAGGAACATGATTCTTAATTGTCGATTAGCTCACGTTTAACCACTATCTCACCCGATGGTAAACTATAATGTGATCGAAGATGTATCCCGCATACCTAGAATTACCTATACACTTTTGACTTAAAGACCCCCAGGTTATAACTATCTGGAAACATAGACTCCTCAACATAATCGGTTATAGGCACGGTGACACCAGCTACAACTCTACAACCATAGAGCACCGTTACACAAAACTTTATTAAAAATTAGAGAGTAGAAAAAAATCAATTTTTATCGGTCGTTCGCGGTTTTCGATTCTGTTCGGCCGTTTGGCAATGATACTGCGTTTAGTTCGATGCTTCGTTTAGTGAGCGGTCGAGTGCGACAGCGCGGGTTCGACTCTGGTTCAATTGAAACGAATCAAGTGTTGCCAATGGTTCATAACGGTAGATATTGCCATCCGCAGTATCTGTTGTTACAATGGAATTCTATATATTGAAGATTAGTGATCATTCTTGTTGTATACCAACGTTTTTAGTAACGATTTTTAGTTACATGTGTTGTATAAGACGTTTTGGGGTTCAAACTCTGGGGTTCAAGCTCATACATTTTAAAGGATATCCATAAAATTATAAATAATAATAATAATTTAGCTTGTAGCTTGGACCCTGTTCCCGATACTACTGTTACTGTTTTTTTTTTAATGTTTTTTAAATAAGGATATTTAAAATTTTTATCAATATGTAGGTATGAAAATGTAATAAATGGAATAATAGGTAATAATAATTAGCCTAATTAATTTCTAAAATTAAAGATTAAAATATGCATTCGAAGCCTAAATTTCTTTGCAAGAATCAAGTAACAAATTACCTCCAGACCTTATTATATCACTGAGGATCTGCTATTGGGTAACTTACGATGATTGTATAGGTATATAAATACAAAATAAAATGCAAGCGTCAATATCCTAATGGCTAAAGTGTCGCACTTGTGACCGAGAGGTTGTGGGTTCAAACCCCACCCATTACACTATTGCCGTGAACACACTCCAGGCACAAGCATATTTAGCTTCGTTGGAGGGGTTAACAAGATTGCTGGTAATGTGAATTCTTTCCACATTGCTAGTTTTCTTTCCAAAAGAATTATAATACTATACATGCCCAACCAAATTCTTTATTTATACATTTTTGTTCAAAACTAAAATACAAACTAGAATAAAGCATAAAAAAATTGATTTTCAACGTCTGTCTGTCGGCTGGCAACGTACCCAAGTACTGGCGGCATTGCCTCGTTTATGGCCTTTGGCCAAAGAAATTACCAAATTCTTACATCTACATAAATGAAAATACCTCTACATCATTGCTTCCTAAACTGTTGTCCGCGAAAGATTCAATATCAAGTTTACCAACTAAAAAGTAATTTTGACGCAAACTAGTTTTTATCATAAATATTGTGTTTCTATTGAAATATTTATTTTGTAAATTGTTTATAAATAACACTTTAACACGTACACGTTTTTTACCCGTTTTAAATTCAGCCAGACGAGGCCGGTGTTTCCTAACTGACTACTGAGAAGAAACACCGAAACAAAATTGATTTCAAAGAACAGACAGGCTAGCATTTTTGTTCTTTCAACAATTAAATTTTCTTAAATTAAATATATGTTGGGAACCACTGCTCTACACCACTTCATCGTACACTTAAATTATATTTTTAAGGTTCTTTGTTTCTTCTCTTTTCCATGTTTTCTTTCTTTGTCTTAACTGTCTGGTTGGTCGAGAGATCGCAAGCGCGACTGGTGAGCACGAGGTCTCGGGTTCGATTCCCGGGTCGGGCAAAAAGTGCTATTGGGCTTAATTGTAAAACACCGAAAACCTCTCAGGGACTGTATTACTAACATCATAATCAACAATTTTTGACCTATGCCTTTTAAAAATTCGTCATATTTTTCACCAGATTTTCATATAAAAATATTTAAATTGAACGCCCTAAATGTTACGAAGTCTATAAAAGTCAAAAAAGCGCTTTATCGCTTTCTTTTGCTTCGCATAGTATCTTTTCTTCGCATAGTCATTCGTTTTGCTTCGCAAAAGTTGTTGATTATGATGTTAGTAACATAGTCCTGAGAGGTTTTCGGTGTTTTACAAATAACCCTGTATAAGGAATATTTCAGTAGTAGCCCGGAGTTTGGCAGTTAGTGGTATGATACCCCCATACCTCGGCAAGGACGTCCCGGCATGGGCCCGGCTGTCATTTGTACATCTTTAACCGTTGTTATGGGCAGAAACCAGAAAATCTGACATCAGTGTCAGGCTAAGGGAATATGGTGTCAGCCAGCTACTGGGTTTGGGCACGCCACAATAGCGGCGGTAAGACCCCTCTTTGAGGAGTGGCTAACGCGGCGACATGGCGTCCTCACCTTCCGCCTGACGCAGGTGCTCACTGGACACGGTTGTTTCGGGAGCTACTTGTATCGGATTCGGCGGGAGGAAACGCCCGGGTGCCACCACTGCGAGGATCACCGTGAGGACACGGTGGAACATACAGTGGAGGTTTGCCCCGCTTGGGCAGAGCTCCGCCGTGTCCTCGTAGGGGCGATAGGTGGGGACATGGGGATCCATGGTCCAGAGCGAGGAGGCATGGGAAGCAGTCACCTCTTTCTGCGAAGCATTTATGCGAGCAAAGGAGGTGGTGGGACGCGCGAGGTAGAAGTGAGTCTCATGGCCCTCACAGCCCTTGCGCCCCAGTCGTCGCAGGAGACGCTCCGGGCGTCGGGAGTCGCAGGGTGACTCCCAGCCACCGTAGGCGCGGGCCTGCGGGCTGCGAGTAATGGGTAGCTTGCCGCCCGACTGAAACCAGGCCCGTGTAGACGGCGCGTCGTGTTCCACGCGCGCCTCTAAGAGTGTCAACAAAATTGTCGGGGCCCAGAGGGGGCCGTTGCCTGCCGGGGTTGCGGAATTGTTCGAAAGAGTTACCGTGGGCTCGGAACATGAAAGGCTTATGATGGAATACGGATGGGTTTTAGTCAGTAAAAATCTGGCACACCCTCCCGCTTCGCCCAGATTGAGAGGCAGTCATTGAATGATTTCCCATTCATATAGAAAAAGCCAGCTACTGGATTGGTCAGAGGCAGTTGCTCCATGTTAAACACTGGTAATCAGCTGCATCTGGTAAGACAGGACCCCGACCCCAACACAGTTTTTTTTAATTAATAATAGGTTCGCGCTTGACCACCATCTCACCTGATGGTAAGTGATGATGTAGTCGAAGATGGAGCACGCTTACCTAAAAATAACCTATTCACTCTTGATTTAAAGACACCTAGGTTATAGCTATCGGGAAACACACAGGGAATTCCACTCCTTAGCCGTACGCACAATGAAGGTATTCCCAAAACGTTTAGTGCGGATAGGTAATAAGCTTAGCGAATGATGGTGTTTGTTTCTTTTTCTTATTAATTAAAGCGTTCCGTTTTACTTTATTAATATTTTTCTGTCAAGATTTTCGTTGTTTTGCTATAATTGTCTACTGTATATTTGATATAAAACAACACTTTCAAATATGAAAACCTACATATGTATGCACCTATCTCATGACTCACGAAGTCAGTAATCAGTCAACTAGCATCGTCCTAACAGGTCGACGTAAGCAGGGGCGGATCCAGCCCTCAAAAAAGGTTGTGGGCACAACCACCCGAAAACCGGCCAAGTGCGAGTTGGAGTACAAACTCGCTCGACTCGACTTTTGAATTTGTTAGGTATTTCCTTTTTTACGCGCATCAGGACTTTGGCCTTAGGAATGGAAGTAATCATTTTCGTTAAACATGCTCTAGATGATCTACAAATAACCAATATCATATCAGCCTACACACTTCAAACAGGATGCACAGAAATAGAAAAGGCACAATTCTGGGAAGACATGTACGACCTCATCCAGAGCATTCCAGCAAATGAATACAAGATTATTTATAGGGGGGGAGACCTGAATGGACACGTGGGCATACCAGGGATATCACAGGAGATAATGTACATGGTGGGTTTGGGATGGGCGAGTTAAACAAACAACGACAAGAAATACCTACTAGAATTTGCAGAAAGACGCACTTACACTAATAAACACGAATTTCAAAAGAAACCAGAACACTTAATCACTTATTAATGTGCGGGTAGAGCGTCACAATCAAGTCGTAATATAAGATAGACTTTATCATGTCTGACAAGACCGTCAAACGAAAGTTTAAAGACTGTAAAGTAATACCTGGTGATGAACTTACATCACACCTTCGCATACTCGTGTCTGTGTACGAGCTGCCAAAACCTCCAAAAATTATGGTAGATAGAACACCAAAAACTAAGTGGAGATAGCTGGATGGTCCAGGGGAGACACTAATGAGCGTGATGAAAGATTATCTGGAGACCGATTTGGAAGTAAGTTATGACAACACAAATGATATCTGGTCTAAGTTTGAAACCTGGTACAAGACAAAAGCGGCAGGGATCCTAGGAGTCTCCAAATGTCAGAATCAAAGAGACCCCTGTGAATAAAAAGATATTTTTAAGAACAGCAGCAGAGTTCTAAATTAGAGGAAGATAAGGACCGACATAAAGTGGCTAAGCAGGATGCAAAAGATGTATAGCACAAGAGGTCACCAAAAGCAATCAAACGATTTACGAAAGTGAAGAGTGCTAAAAATGCTAAAAAGGAAGAATTTCCAAACGAAGAGTCACCGCCATGTGCACCCACACATGGTCCAATACCAACTATAAATGAGAACGAGATGAGTAAAATAAAAAGCCATACCAACTATAAATGAGGACGAGATGAGTAAAATGAAAAGCCGCAAAGCCATAGGTCCAGACGGGAAAGACTAGACCCAGTAACTGAAGCTTGGTTAGCAAAGTTATGAAATATCGTCATAATTATAAATCGCATTCTAGAATCTTGGCACCCGAGCTATCTACTGCCGTTCTACAAAAACAAGGGCGATGCTGCGCAGTGCGAAAACTATAAAAGTATAAAATAGACCGCTTACACACTCAAAATATGAGAACCAATCATAAACAACCGTCTCAACAAGATCTGTGTAATATCCCCAAACCAGTTTGACTTCACAGCATCCAAGTCAACCACGGATGCTATATAGGTAGTTAGAATCAAGACGGAAAATATAGAATTAACCACAAGGACCTACATCTGCAGGAACGACGAACATATAGAAGCAAACCCTGGAAAAGTACAGCCTGAGACTTATCAGAAGTAAAACTGAGTATCTAAAATATCCTTTCAGCGCAAACACTACTCCAGAGACTATTCACATTTGGTACGACACCCATACCCACAGTAAACCAATTTAAATGTCTAGGCTCCTATGTTAACAAGAGATGCAAACGTAGACGCTGACGTCACTCACAGAGTCAGCGCCGCATAGCTGAGGTGGCTCACTAACCTTTGTTTTGTGATCCCCGTATCCCAATAAAAACCAAGGGGAAAGTATTCATGACGGCAGTGCGCCCGGCGTTACTCTACGGTACCGAATGCTAGACAGTCAAAAAGACGCATAAATAAAAAGTACATACCAACGAAATGAAGATGCTTAGGTGGGCGGGAGGTGTAACTAGTCACGTTATAAAAACTTTTTACCAAAAAATTAAACCGACTCCCAAAAAAACACTGCAAAGTGAAAAATAACTTTAATTTCGGTAGTCGGTGTCTTTAGTTTTGTATTTTCGTTTTTGGCACCGACTTCCGAAATTAAAGTTATTTTTCACTTTGCAGTGTTTTTGGGAGTCGGTTTAATTTTTTGGTAAAAAGTTTTTATTTCACTCTTTTTAGTTGGTCTATTTTTAATTTCCCTAGTTACAAGAGCCTAAATGTCAACTACTTATAACCTTTTACAAAATATTGCTTTTCCCAATGCTGGGCCGTTAATTTTTGAGGAGTTCTCCTGGTACTTCACCATCAGCTCTACATCACCATATGCATTGTGACGAGCATAAAGTGCTTAACATCCATATTCAAGTAATCGAATCGCAATCCACTCAACACTTATTATTGAGTAGTTTCGGCGGCCATCTGTGGTCTTCATCATCAGTTCCACTTCCTCAAATGGTACTTTTTGAGAGCAACTGCACAAGTTACTATAATAAATACCCAAAACGTCATCGGTGTGCCTATAATATTTGAAGAATTCCCTCGATTTCTCCAGGATCGCATCATCAGATCCTGACTTTTATGAAAATGGGACCAATCTCGAAGTCTACCCTTTCAATCAAAAAAAGAATTTGCCAAATCGGTTCAGCCGTCTTCGAGTAATCGATGATCATAAATAAAAATAAAATAAAAAATATACGCGTCGAATTGATAACCTCCTCTTTTTACGTCGGTTGAAAATACGAAACGAGTGTATAATACGAGACAGTTTCAAAGTCGCACCATCGCTGACAAAATAACGGAGAATCGACTACGCTGGTATGGTCATTTCAAAAGACGCCAGAGGACGATGTTGGAAATATTGCCCTAAAACTCCCGGAACAAAAACGTGGCAGGGGGAGGCCGCCCACCGTTGACCTGGTGGTCACAGATAAACAGAGACCTCGAGAAATCCCAATTGCCTGAAACGACAACCTAAGACAGACTGTTCTGGCGCAGGAAAGTGAGGAGACCCAACCCCAAATGATCTGGAAATAGGGACGAAAATAGGTATTGTTTTTCCTTCGTTTCTAGTAGCCAGTAAGACAATATAGGCACACTAGACTAGTAAATAGATACCTATCTTGATGCTGTCTCAGGAGTCGTAAGTAACGATTACCAGCTAGTGAGAAGCACCAGGAGAGACTTAATTCGCTAATAGACTCGTACTTGGCGTTGTAGTAAACTACGGAACTTTACACTGCGCGTGAGCCGATACGTGCATGGCCGGTTCTTTTAAGGCTTATCAGCCTTTCGATCTCAATAGGCCGTGAAAGTGTGACGTCACAAGTCTATTAGGGTTGTGGGCATGCCCATCATGCCCACAACGGTGGATCCGCGCTTGGACGTAAGTAGGTAGGCTAGGCAGGTACCTATCCTCACCTTGCCCTCCTTGCGTCACTTATCAGGTAAGGCAAGACTTCAATTGGCTAATATGACTGTAGGTACACATTGGCATTTGTGGAGGAAAAACTTCTTGGAACGTGCGGAGAATTTTTATAGAACCTCATGAGTATCGAGTACAACGCTTATCGAGGTCGATTGGTGGATCTTTAGTTCAGTCTTAATAGAGTTTCTTCAACGCCATAGAATACAAGTTAAGTCTTTAGTTTCTGCTGCCATTTGAATATATTTGACAGTCGTTATGGCTAGTCAGAAGCGTGCCATAGATGCAAAAAAGCAGTTTACTCATTTCTACAAAATAAAACTTACGATGAGACAGAAAAGTTTCTAACAGCATAAACAAAACTATACATCGACATCTCACTTTTACAACATAAGCAAACCCACATACACATGCATGCACACACGCCACCCTTACCTTATTTTTTTTTTGTATAGTATTAATAGTCAATAATATTAACAATATCATTATAATACCCAATGGGGCTCGGCACTGCTCTTCCTTATACAGGTTATTATATAACCTAGCTGGGAGTGCAGCACCTCACCATCATTATACTGTATAGATAAGTAAGCAAAAAAAAAAAAAAAAGAAAAAAAAAATATTATTCGCAGTGTTTTATACTTATATTGAGTCATAGCTGGCCGGATAAAATCTAGACGAGAAGTACAAAAAAAGCCTTTTCCTCAAATAAATGTTATAGATAATTGTAATAACATGATACGAGTAGTTATATTAAAACCAACTCCACATCCAATTAAATATCCATAGGAACACGCGTCTTGTGATAAATGTCTAGATCTCTTTACATACAAGTATCATAAAAATTGGCCAAGAGCGAGCCAGACTCGCCCATGAAGGGTTCCGTAGTAACTACGCCAAATAACTTTGTTTTTCATAGTGTTTGTATGAATTACAAAGTTATATTTGCGGTTTTAGTAACAGTGAAATCTCAAAAATTGCTGACTCTCTCTCGTTTAAACCAATTTTCATAGAAAGTTTTCATTGAAATCTTATTTATTTTACCACTTTGGAAGTGTCTATCTTTCAAGCGATTGACTTAAAAAAATAGTTACAGGCTTACCTCCATGTCATTTTTAAAGACCTATCTATAGACACCCCGCACTTATAGGTTTGATTATAGGTTTTTTTAAGTTTCTGTTCTGTGTGTAGAGCCCCCTTAGTGTTTTTATTTTTATTTTGTATAAAATCCTATAGCGGTTCACAGAATACATTTACCTACTAAGTAACATCCATGTAGTCCTAATAGTTTTAGAATAAAATGGCTGTGACATACGGCCGGACAGACATATAGACATGACAAGTTCAAAAATCTCTAGTGGCGGAGCAATTAATACCTACTTTACAAAATTGTGCTCAACAAAGGAACTGTTAACGAATTAGAATGTAGCAATTTTGGAGTGACACAGTATCAATCTGGAATTTGTTATAATCTAAGTAGCCTGCTGATTTACTAAATTAAGAGAGAGGTTTTTGTCCACTAGGGTTATAAAAGGCGATATTACAGTTTTAGGGGAAAACGAAATGGATTTGATCTGCTGGCCTACAGAACTCTTGATAATGGAAGTAATTTACACACCGTATTATTACTTTCATACTTTCCATTCACAAATCTCGTCATTTACGAAACACCTCTAATTTAATTAAACTGCCTCCTACAACTGGATTAATAACACGTCTTTGCTCGAGTTTCACTTTACAATTTTCGATATTATCATTTGTAAGAAAATGGGAAGCGGATGACAATATCACTTACGCTGTTCTCTCACGGCATGTAACACACTGATTGTGTTAATTTCCTACAAGTAATGATTTATATAATAACCGTAACTAGTTAGCAATCGTTTTTATATCAGAAAGATTATGGCTTCGAGAAAGTTTATTTTCTGTTTTAATGAGTGTGTATTTGTAAAGTAGTACACTAATTTAGCCCTCCCCATTTTAATTAAAACTCGTAGTCCATCCAAAGGTTGTCTGGAAGATATCGCTCTAACTAAGTGATAAGACCGCCATTGTAACCATTTTTTTTTTACGATATTGTTATTCAAGTGTGATCGGCTCGATCCTCTACCTGCTCAATCTCTATCAAGCCCAGGTTCGGTCGTGTATGGAGTACTGCTCTCATCTTTGGGATGGATCTGCTAAATACCAACTGGACGCGCTTGAGTCTATCGAGAAGCGGGCCAAGAGACTCATTGGCAACGATGCACTGGTCGAGTCAAAGCTCTAGAGCCTTGAACATCGACGACGAGTTGCAAGTCTATCGGTTTTCTATCGGTTACATTTCGGGGAGTGTGCGATGGAATTACACAGTCTAATTCCACCAAGCCCGTTCCATCATCGGACTACGAGACAAACGGCGAAACGCCATCGTTACATGGTGGACATCCCACCCATACGCACAAAACGTTTTGGGAATACCTTCATTGTGCGTACGGCTAAGGAGTGGAATTCCCTGCCGGAGTCTGTGTTTCTCGATAGCTATAACCTAGGCGTCTTTAAGTCAAGAGTGAATAGGTTACTTTTAGGTAAGCGTGGTCCATCTTCGACCACATCATCACTTACCATCTTATCTTATCATCTTATCTCATATCATCTTACCAAGTGAGATGGTGGTCAAACGCGAGCCTATTATCAATTAAAAAAAAACCTAGCCTGATGGCGTTTTGTTTGCCTACTCGCTATCTAGTACTCCTGAAATAAACTAATTTACAACCTACACAAGATTGATAAGCAGTTGACGAGCTGTGTAAGGTTCCACCATTGTTTACTGATAACCAAGTCAATGACATAAAATGTAAGCCTGAAGTAAACATGTTGAAACGTCGACTCATTATAAAAAATTGAAATATAGGCCCATGTTGTAAAAGTTGTGTCAGTTTTAACCCTTAAAGGGTTGTGGCTAATCTGGCCATCAGAATTATATGTATATCAGGTAATGTAATTTTTATGTTATGAATTAAACAAAAAGTCCATCAATGTATGTAAGCATGTTTTATTTTAGAAAAAAAACCATGTGGGAAACATATGCTTGTTGTCTCAATTAAACTGACATAATTAAACTGAAAAGAGGTATACTATTCCCACATATGTATGTGGGAATAGTATACCTGTTGCATTCAAAGTCAGCTTCATGATTTATGGAAATTATCAAAGCATTCTGGACAAACAGGTATTTTACAAGTTTTGCAGACAAATCTGGAACGCTTTTCTTTCACACTTGTTGAACAGAAACGGCTTCTGCGAAACTTAAAATTATCCTGAGGCATATGGTCTCCAACATTCAACAGTCTTACTTCACTGGGAACACTGTAAATACCACCCTTTTATTTTTTAAAATAGGAGTGTTGATTTTCGTAGTAGTCAAGTTATTCTACTTATGTAGACGGCCAAGCCGAAGTAGAAGATCTTTATGAGTAATTTCGCTTCTTTGATGATACACAACATAAGAGTTTACCACAGCTGCTTCCATGAGAAATCAAAATCATCATCAGAAGACAAAATTCTGCGCAACTCCTTCTCAATGTCTTGCTCCCTAATCTGCAAAAAAACTGCAAACATAGTTTTTATTGGATAACATGAAAATAGCTCCCACAAAATTATACATTGGTTTTCACTGATGCGCAATAGAAAAATAATTCCCACGTTTTTGAAACGACACCACACCAACACTGTTTCATTATTTACGCAACTACAACAACAAATATATTGAAAACATCATAAACTTACAAGATTTAGAAGTTTTTTGTACTTACCGGATTTTTTTTTCGGCATATTTGCATAAAATCTCCAACTTTCACGAAAACACCCGCTGTTTTTACGAAAACTTTCTTCAACAACTTTTAAACCTGTCAATGTCAAAAGTCGCGTTCCGTTTCTACATATTTTTTTTTGCAATGTTATGCATTATTATGTCACTTAAACGTCTTTGACATTTTGTGGGGTATTTTTACCCATTGTCTATTAAAATCATGACAAAAAGAATGTGGGAATAATTTTCATGTTACGCTATTAAGGGTTAAAGTATAACTTCATTAATTAAACTGTAATAAAAATTATTATGATATTCTTTATTATTATTAAGGTTTTGTAAATAGATTTGAATGTTTATTAAAGTTGATATTAAAATATTGAGGCCTGTATTCTTCAGTGAATGTTCTATCTTACTAAAGAATATTTTAGATTGTAATAAATTTCCAGATTGAATTTTTTTTACCACATATTGTAAAATACACCAAATTTTTGATTAAATATTTTTTTTAATGAGATGTAGCAGTGTGGGGAATTCATATTACGAGCAATCTTGTTTACCCCTCCAACTTAGCTAAATATGCTTGTGTCTTGAGTAGGTTCACGACAATAGTGTAATGTGTGGGGTAATGTAATAACTGTCTGTTCCTTTGGTAAGAAGAAAACCTCAGAACAGTCTTGCTAAGGGGTACCGAGTTACTCCGCTTCTTTGTGGAGGTAAGATAGCCGCTCCATGTAATGAGCTACGCGATATTTGACAAATGCGTGCACTGTTTGGACGGGCCTGCTCAAATCTGTTTGAGTCTGTCCTCTAAAGGGCGCCACAGACATTAAACCTACATGACTCTCATATGAATTGATCACTACAGATTGTCTGGACTTTAAAAGAGACGTTGACCTCTGAGTTTGTTTCAGTGTTTCTTCTCAGAGTAGTCAGTTAGTAAACACTGGCCTCATTTTACATTTACGAAAAAAAAGACGTCTGAAAGTGTTATTTATATTCTATTTGCGAAATAAACATCATTATTAGATAATGATGATGTTTCTTTGGCTGACTTCGAATTTTGACGTCAATCACAACTCGGTACTTTATGGCTGTATCAGGCATTCCTTAATTGAGTATTACTAAAGTTAAAAAAACTTTTTTTTCAAAAAATTTAACCGACTTCAAAACTTACAAAAACACTTGCACTACAAAGAGAAAAATAACCTTAAATATTGTTTTATTTAGATGTCTAATTCCGTTTAAAATAAGGGCTTAGGTATCTACTCACATGGCTGAAGTTGGTGCCAAGGCAATGAATAGTTTTAATAGGCAAAGTACGCCGCATTCTGGGGCACACCCGAGGTGCCCCAACGCGATCGAAATCGGATCAGTAGTTTCTGAGAAAATCGCGGATATACAAACATACATACATACTGGTGGAATATAGAAGCTCCTTTTTTGAAGTCGGTTAATAAAAAGTAAACGTCTTAATTCCTGTTTTTTTATTGATGACACGGTTATCGGAGTGTTACGCTGCGTCTCGCGAGTTCGATTTCTGCACAGGGCCAAGTATTGTATGCCCTATAAATATTTATTCCCGGTTTGGGTGTTTGTAAAAATAAACCAAGGATACAGGAAAAACCTTTTTTTATTACGGATAAACCCGCTGTGGATCTCCTTCACGCATATTAAAACATTTTTCAGAAGAATTTTACAGTCAAGGTGCGCTATAGGTCGTTTCGACAAAGTGTTTATTAGACGAGATAGTACCTAAAGATTATGAATCGATCAAGCAAGAAACGTAAGTACCAGTGATACAATCATGGATTGGTAAAATATTAATCGAAATTTGACCCATCCGCTTTTACTTTTATTCACGTTCATCAATATCTTGACCGTAATACAATTGGTTACATAACTAACCTCAATAATCGACAAAAAATTTGGTACTTAAATGGTCAAGACAATGCAACTCAATGTGGTTTTAAAATAATACGTATAATTAGTAATTACACAATACCAATAATGGTACATTACGCGAAACATTGTGATTACAATACTTTCGCAAGAAGAATTACGCAACTTCAACTTATTGCGATTCTGCTGACATTTGCAAACAATATTGGTACACAAGTTATTCACCAAATACTTTTTGTTTTAAATATAAATAAAAATTATTTAAATTAATTAAAATTGTTACTTACGTTTTTCCGGCCCCTGCGCCAAAGCGACCCCCAAAAGGGCCAAAAAGCACAGTAATTCCCATCCCTTCATTTTCCGGCGACACAGGAATCGGGGGCAATCGGCAACCGTCGGGAGAGATCGGGATCGTTCGGGACGCAGGAACTCACGCGCACACGACCTCACGTCTAGAAAAAATGTTTAAAATATAATTATAGTATAACAGTATGATGATAAGATAGTTTTATCGCATCTGTATGATTAATTAAGTGATAGGAAAAATACTCGTCACGAGATGTGAAGAGTGGGGAAGGCTCTATTGTATTAGATGTTGCGTTAGATGAATAATAGTTTCATAGATTATATTAACCTTTAAAAAAAAAATCATGCATGTTCTTTGTCGCAGAAATACGACATGAGCGGTAGGGGCACGGAAATATACATGCATAATTTTTCGTTCTGTTTTAGAACGAAAATAGAACGAAAAAATCATGTAAGTTCTCTGTCGCAGAAATACGACACGAGCGGTAGGGGCACGGAAATATGTGTCGACAAACATAACTTTGGCCTATAATGTTCCCACTCTGGGACAACAGGCCTCCTCTCTATGAGAGGGCATGGGCCCTAATCCACAACGCGGGCCCAGTGCAGGTTTGAAGATGTCGCATGTCTTCGTTTTATGCGGTCCTAAGATATGTTTGGGTTGCGGGAATATTCTAACGAGATACCGCAGCCCCGAAACACAAGGGCAACAGAGGGAGCAGGGTGGGTTTTTAGTCAGTAGAAGTCTGACACTCCCTTCCGCTCGCCACAGCGGGACGAGTCATTTGATGATTTTCCCACCCAGAAAAAAACTTTAAAAAAAATTCCTCACACTAATTTCCCTTATAGTTTTGAATGAGAATATTAAGGAACTCAAATAAAAAAATATGAACAAATCCCAAATTCCAACGATCGTCACTTCTACTAACGTAACAGCTACTTTAAACATTTGGCTTGTGTATACATTCATAATCATAATAAAAAGGAGCACTAGAAGCATAGCGTTTATACAAATACACGACTATTTAGCGTTTTACTGCTTAATTTTTAATTACGTGAGAAGCTCAAGCCATTGCTACGAGTATATAGGCAAAGGTTGGGAACTCTCTGCCGGCTTCTCTGTTCCCTTCCACATATGACCCGTCTGCCTTCAATGCAAGTGTGAACAGGCACCTTCTAGGCTGGCTCGTCTCATCGTAGACCTCATCTATTGCTTACCATCAAACTTGATCGGGCTCATGCTCTCTTCAAAAAAACAAAAACAGCCTCAAGGGGCGATTTGTAAGGCTTAACCTTACCAACGCTTCATCTTTTCATTCCTCATCCAACGCTTGTCGAACTCGGTCCAAAGATGTTGATAAATTGGTGAATAATTTTTGAAATCAATTCACTAGTTTTAAGTTTATTCATTACAAACAAACAATAAATCAAAACTTTCATTATAGTGAAGATGTAAAACAGTAAACTTTGCGTGGTGACAACAGAAAGATGCTTAGTAACCTGTCGCTCAACGCAACATTAGTAAACACAAGTATTTAGTCCAGTAACACGTTTCCCTCGTTAGACGCTAGACAGACACGAAGTCATTAACAGCTCTTACATAGCTATATTCATACAGATCTATTTCTATAGTAAACTCAGTACGTGTTTTGTATGCGTCGGTTCAAGTAAAGTGTCGTCAAACTTAAGTGGCTACAGAAAGTAGATGGGACAGATAAATAATGGTTTTGCATCGGCGATCGCGTAACTGCAGGCTTTCAGATGGTCTGATAACCTGGTGGAAGCTGCGAGAAGCTGCTTTATGCGAATGGTACTGGACCGGTCCATGTAAGGACTTTATTGGGGAACGTCTAGTTAGAGCTGTGAAGGTTGTTCTTTTTTGTCGATAAGCTCGCGTTTGACCGCCATCGTACCTGATGGCAAGCAATGATGTGGTCGAAAATGAAACACGCTTACCTAGAAGTCAGTTGAAGTCACCTAATCGTTCTTGACTAAAAAATCCCAGGGTTATAGCTATAAGGAAACACAGACTCCGACAGGGAATTCCATTCTTTAGCTGTACGCAAAATAAGAGTATTCCCAAAACGTTTCGTGCTAATGGGTGGGATTTCCACCGAGGTTTTTGATGGTAATGACGATGTTTGTTCAAGTGACCATGATAATTGTTCTTAGTTGAGTTGGCATACTAACTGAAAAGGGAGTAGGAGATTTTGAGTGTTCTCCCGGCCCGTAGAAGGCCCATCGAGCGTCCGCATTAGGCAGACAATGCCTTCTGGCGACCCCCTGAATCGGTCCAGAAACTGCGGACTTGGGGACGGCTGCCGCCCCTTATAAAATGAGACATGATTTGTGGATGCGTTCTGTTCTACGCGCGCCCCTTTTGTAGTCGGAGTCAAATACCTCAGGCCGCTTGAAAAGTTCATTTCAAACACTAGTTTGCATTCCGAACTTATAGATTATGAATGTATAGATTTTATAATTGTCTGGCTGTTTGAGAACTTTATGTGACATCAAGTGTATGTGTTTGGGATTGACAATTTCCTACCTGGGTATTGTTTGTCAAATCCTTGCTTCGTGCCTTTCCAAGTGCCTTTTAACTATTAATATTTTTTATATGTTTACGTTTTTGTGTTCATTTTGTTCTACAATTTATGTCTAAAATAATGTATCTAACTGTGCGTTTGTGTATTCTATTGCTTGCTTGTTCAATAAATAAATCGTTGAGCTTATACGAGATTCGTACCAAAAATCCAACACACTACGCAATGAGTCAGACGGACTCTGCGTCATAATAAAAAGAAGTTATTAAACTAGATTAAGTATAAGTAAAAAAGAAACAGTGTTATCACTCCATATTGTAACTGTTAGTGTAAATAGGTCACTATGTCGTTTTTCTGATAAGAGCAGAAAGAGCATGGCGTCTTAAATCAACCGTGAAGCATTGTAGTGCCATCTTGTGAGTGAGTGGGTAAACTCGCTATGGTTTTATTTTCAACTTTTGTGACGGGGCCCCATTGAGCTATTGCCTGTCGGGGTTGCGGGAATGTTGTAACGAGATACCACGGCCCCGGAATTCAAGGGCAGCTGAAGGAACAGGGTGGGTTTTTAGTCAGTAGAAGTCTGACACTCCCTTCGCAGAAGTCATTCGACGCTTTTCAACCCGGAAAAAGGTAGCTATCTACCTACAAGATGTGCGAAAACGATAAATTTTCGTCCACTGTACGCAATTTAACTATAAATTCATTTCTTTGTATAAGTTTAGATTAAGAAAAATATGTAAAAAAATTAAAATGTACAAAATAATAAAATTACAATAGTAGGAAAGTCTGTTTATGTTAAATAGGGAACAGCGAACGAGACTTTAAAGTTTTGAAATCTGCTCTGAGTTCTCTTGAATGAGTGCCTATGATATTAGTCTATCGAGAAACGGGCCACTGACCAAGTCAAAGCTCCAGAGCCTTGAAAACCGATGACGAGTTGCAAGTCTATCGGTTTTATATTGGTTAAAATTCGGGGAGTGTGCGATGGAATTGCATTAATCTAATTCCATCAAGCCTGTTCCATCATCGGTCTAAAATCCATCCAGTAGGGATGGATTTTGATGAAATTTGGGAAGTAGATAGTTGACATCCTGGAATAACACATAGGCTTTTAAATACAAACACTTTTTATCCCGGAATTCCCACGGGATCGGGATTTACGCGGGCTAATTAAATACTAGTATAAAATAATTTCCAGGATTTCTATACTCCTTGTCTGTATAAACTTTTACTGTGATTTTCATAATACTCCGTCCCCGTATTTTTTTAATAAGAGTAGGAAAGTGTTTGCTTCATGTAGGTACTTATTTACATATAAATATACATTAATTATCTAACAGAAATATAACAACGTTTGATACAAAAATAAATTGATATTTTTAATTAATTTGTTGATAGCAGCATTGTAACAGAACCAGAAAAAATAAAAGCACGAATGACTTTTGAATATTGAATCTGGGTTACAATAATAACTATACCATTATCTATTCTGTAGCAATACAATTAGGCCGTGCGCGCACTGCGGTCAGTCTACCGGTGCGGTAGAACTACCGGAATTGCGGCCACCGCAAGGCAGTGCGCGCACGGCCTTAAACTGAGGGCAATTTGAATTGAAAAATCGTGATGTTACCTATCCTATCTCTTGATACATGCACAGAAATTCGTAGAATGGGGTTGCGGGAATTTTCTAACGAGATATCGCGTCCCCACAATGCAAGGGTTGCTGAAGGAGCAGCCGGTAGAGTCTCACACTCTCTTCGTCTCCACCTGACCAGTCTCCTTCGTCGTCTCCAGATTACAGATACATTTGGAGATCGTGACTCGTTGACACATGACAGTTTTTATGAAAGCTCTGTATTACATGAATATCGCATTGTCATCTCAGCATTTCAAGGGTTAAAATTGTACTGTATATAAAGTAATCCGTCTACGTATGCTAACTAGAAACTTCTTGCTGTTATTAAGAAATTTATTTTATGTTATTTATTTATTTTCTTACTTTGCAACAACTGTTTACACTTAGGTATAAATAAATAAATTAAATGTTCTACAACTATCTTGGGAAATAAAGTGACCCTTTGCTAAAAGTAAAAGGAGCCTCCAAACACCAACCGTAATAATTGTATATTTTTATACCAAAATAAAGATATTATTATAATTCACTAGTTTTGCCCGCAACTTTGTACGCGTAGGAAGGTTTTCCCGCGCAAATCCCGATCCCGTGGGAATTTCGGGATAAAAATAGCCTATGTGTTATTCTAGAATGTCAACTATTTACTTACCAAATTTCATTCAGATCCGTTTAGTAGTTTTTGCATGAAAGAGTAACAAACATACATCCATCCATCCTCTCAAACTTTTACATTCCTTGGGTGGAGACCTGGTGATTTGTGTTACAGGCAATTTTTGCCCAATTCAAACACCAGGCTTTTAATTGCAATTAGTTTTTATGTATTATTTTTGTTACTTAGTTTTTTTTTTATAGGGTCACTCGTAGTTCAGCACACTAAGGCTGGTCACTACTTAACCGGGCGATTAGTTATTTTGTGAGGAAAAATAAAGAGATTAACATTTATAATATTAGTAAGATACATCGGCTCTTTCGAAAATTGAACTACCCAATAACATTCCCACGATAAATTCCACTGTTAACACGACCATTACAAGATTCTTATCGTCCAAATGATACACTCTAACACAAATCGAATGTAGTGAATGCTACAAATCATTTTAAAACAATAGTTTTTCCAGATAAGCATAATTTTCTAGTTGCTATTCGCTCTGATGACCACGTGATTCTCACGGTGTTCGGTCTAGCGTAGAGAAATAACTTTCAAGTGAAATGTAGTAATATTATATTGTTGATCTATATTCTATATATCTATATCTATATTCGTGTTAGGTAGCGCCGAGTAGCCGAGTCTAGCCTATAGTGCTCTAAGAGCTTTTTCAGAGTAATCACATTCACAACAACTCGGAACTAAGCAGCTCATGAGAGTCAAGAAGAATCAAGGGAGCGACCATTGTATAATTTTTATAAATATATTTATATGATAGTTAAGCTTATGTTATGTTAGGGTAATTGTGTAGAATTGTTATTAAGAATTAGTGTGTAAGTAGGTAGTGTTACTAATGCGAATGAGTGCCAAGAGAAACCAATCCAGGTTTAATGGTATTTTCTATCAGAACTGTACTATTTGTAATAAATAAAGAATAAAAAAAAAAGAACAGCGCTCAGGACACTGCCTTGGCGAACTTCGAAAGAACGGGTTAGCTATCTTTGCTACTGCAACGAAATGAATAAAAAATACAGCAAAAAATAAAGTTATTTAGTAACAAGCAGGCGGGACCCAATTGAACATAATAATATTTTTTAAATTGGATGGGTCCCGTCTGCTTCTCACGTTATATAAGATCTTCGTTCTTATCTCATATATATATATATATATATATATATATATATATATAAGATAAGAACGCACATTGTACACTTATTTTTACATACATTTCAGCCCTGTAACATGTACAGAAAATTAAGCATACTGGCTATTTAGGTATTCCGTGCTCAATATGCAAGCCAGATTTTATGTAGCTCACGTTAAATACAAAATTAATAAAAACTTTTTACCAAAAAATTAAACCGACTCCCAAAAAATACTGCAAAGTGAAAAATAACTTTAATTTCGGTAGTCGGTGTCTTTAGTTTTGTATTTTCGTTTTTGGCACCGACTTCCGAAATTAAAGTTATTTTTCACTTTGCAGTGTTTTTTGGGAGTCGGTTTAATTTTTTGGTAAAAAGTTTTTATTTCACTCTTTTTAGTTGGTCTATTTTTAATTTACCTAGTTACAAGAGCCTAATTATCAACTACTTATAACCTTTTACAAAATATTGCTTTTCCCAATGCTGGGCCGTTAATTGTTGAGGAGTTCTCCTGGTACTTCACCATCAGCTCTACATCACCATATGCATTGTGACGAGCATAAAGTGCGTAACATCCATATTCAAGTAATCGAATCGCAATCCACTCAATACTTATTATTGTGTAGTTTCGGCGGCCATCTGTGGTCTTCATCATCAGTTCCACTTCCTCAAATGATACTTTTTGAGAGCAACTGCACAAGTTACTATAATAAATACCCAAAACGACATAGGTGTGCCTATAATATTTGAAGAGTTCCCTCGATTTCTCCAGGATCCCATCATCAGATCCTGACGTTTATGAAAATGGGACCAATATCGAAGTATACCCTTTCAATCAAAAAAAGAATTTTCCAAATCGGTTCAGCCGTCTTCGAGTAATCGATGATCATACATTAAAAAAAAAATATACGCGTCGAATTGATAACCTCCTCTTTTTGTCGTCGGTTGAAAATATTTTATAAATAACTCGACCGCAATATAACCACGACTAATAATTGTGGCATTTATTTTAGTTGTGAGACAGATATACTGCTATCAGGTGAAGGATATCCTGTTTCTATAACAGAGCATCGTCAAAAACAATTTGGTTTGGCCCCTTCAGGGTAAAACCACAGTTTCGTGGTCCTTGGTTGGAAACCTCACGGTGTCAACAATACCAAGGGGGTGCTGACCCGACGCACCCGCTGATCCTCTTCAGGGTGAAGCAGTTAATTGGAGTCGAGTGCTAGGTTTTGGCCTTGGGGGATCTCCTAGTCAAACCTAGTTACTGAGTTTCCTTTTCAGCTACACACCTAGTGTCGGTTGGGTGTGTCTACCCCTTCGCACTAGACCCAATAGGGCCCGGTTCGCACAATAAGACTGGCGACCGGTTACAAGCTTAGGGCTCACCATTAGGTACTCACCTCCCAGTCTCTACCCGACTGGGAGGGTTACACATCCCCGGACCCATCCATCCGGGGAGTTAGGCCAGTTAGGCTTTAAATAGGGCCCCCGCGGGAGAGAAATCACCAAAATTTCCCAATTCAATTCTTAATCCATTCGCCAATCATGGCAAACTCCAATATTTTGGAGATACTGTTAGAAATCCTTAGGGAAAACCCTGCTATTTCCGCCAAATATGGCGGAAAAATCCAGCGTGAAATTGGTAATTGTCCCCCGGCTACCGAAGCCAACGTCGCTAATTTTAGTGACGCGCTTGACAGCCCATTATCTCCCCCGCTTGCCGATCAAGGCATCCCGGTTGGTCAATTCACGGAAGTATTTATTAACTCCGATCCCATTGTTCGTCAAACAACGAACGACTTCCGGGTAGATAGCCCTTTATTGCCCCCGCCCGCCGACAAAGTCGTGCCGATCGCCCGATTCCCGAAATCACCCATTGTTTCCGGCCCACCTACTAATCCCATTGTTCATAGAACAATGGACGCCGCGCAGGTGTGTGCTGCACCTGAATTCCTTGAAATGGACACCACCGAACCTGTGTCCAATAACAACTCCGAAAATGATTTGTCATCATGCCCCTCGTCCTCGGAAGACGACTTTCAAGTCGTCACCGGCGGCAAAAGGAAGAAAGGTAAAACCTCCCAGGCCAGCAAGGCCAAAAAGACCACCGCGTTGTCCCCGTCCCCAACTCAAACGCCCGTACGACCCGCTAGCCCCGTCCCAACTACCTCTACTCACGCGCAGAATAGTCGTCCCCCCAGCCCGATAGCCCAAACTTCCTCAGCCCAAAGGAAGCAACGCCCTCCGCCCCCCTTTTACATCCAAGACAAGGGGAAATGGACTGATGTGTCCAAGATGTGTGTTGATCGAAAGATCAACTACACAAACGCCCGTGCCTGCCAAAATGGCATTAAAGTCACCGTCCCTACGTCGAACGACTATAGGGAACTATATCGCGCCCTCCGTGAAAGGAATATTTCCTTTCACACTTTCTCCTTCCCCGAGGACACGCCCACTCGTGTTATTATTAAACGTGTCCCTAAAGAAATCCTAGTACAGGATATTAAAGACGACCTTGCCGATCAAGGTATACCAGTGATCGCCGTCCATCGCTTACATAAAGCGAGAGGCGGTGAATTGTACGACATGGTTCTTGTCATTTGTGAACCAACCGAAGGTCATCACCCGATTTTCAAGATTAAGTCCATTTGCTCCCTATCCGGTATCTCAATTGAAAAGCCCTACAAAACCGCAACAGTGGGACAATGCCACCGTTGCCAACTGTATGGCCATGCGCAGAGCAACTGCTATGTGACTCCCAGATGCGTCAAGTGTCTGGGCGAGCACAGCACTGCGGACTGCCCTCGGCCCAAAGACCGAACCCTCTATTCGGAACCACCCAGCTGCGTTCTCTGCGGCCAGACCGGTCACCCGGCAAACTACCGCGGCTGTCCCAAAGCCCCCAAACTCGCTCCTAAATTAGCGAAGCGCGCCAACACCCGCCAACAAAGAGAGGCACCTTCCTCTCAAATTCCCCAACGTCTCGCTCCTCAGAGACCATCCCCGTGGAACAGGCTAAACCACGAAATAGCCTTTCCCTCCTTGGCCCCTGCCAAACCTTTGCAGGCACTGATGGATATACCCATCGCAGCGTAGATCCTGCCTATAGCCGTGGCTCCAGAGGCCACAACCAGTCCCAAACCCGCGCCTCAAACCACTGCTGCTCCTGCAGCCAAACAACCGCCCAAACCCTCACCCGTCGGGAACGGCGAGTCTTGCGCCCAGACTCTACTGCGCCACTATAAAATATTTATGACCCGCCAAGCCAGGTCTCTCCGCGATGCCCTTCTGGCTGCCGAGCAGCAGAATAACGGCAAAATTACAACGGAAATGTACAGCCAAATATTTAGCACACACAGTGATGTCGTGCTAGGCCTCGACCAGATGGATGCGATGGACTGATCCAATGGATTCCCAACGCACAAATCACACTAGGCCTCGATCCCTCAAATTAGGTTTTTTCAACGCCAATGGCATTTTCAACCAACGCGACGAAATAACTAAATTCTTCGGCGACCACCAATTAGACGTCCTCCTTATACAGGAGACCCTTTTGAAACCTCACCGCGCTGACCCCAAAATTGCGAATTACCGTCTAGTTCGCAATGACAGAACACGCTGCCACGGCGGCGGTACCCTTATTTATTATAGGAAGGAGTTATACTGCATCCCTCTGACCCCACCCGCGCCTCTCTCTCACCTAGAGTACTCTGCCTGTCGACTAGGCATGACTGGTCATCATCCGATAACCATCATCTCTGCCTACCATCCCCCACCATCGGTCGCGTCTCTTGCTTCAGACGATCCTATCGTACTCACCAGCGATCTCACGACTCTCTTCGGCCTAAGTGACTCCGTCTTACTAGCGGGCGATCTCAACGCCAAACACCCCGCTTGGAACAGCAACACGACAAATGCCAGAGGCAGAATCGTGTATAACCTAGGCGCGACCCTAAACTATGACGTCATCGCTCCGATGACTCCCACCCACTACCCACACGACACCAACCATAGGCCCGATGTCGTCGATGTGGCGCTCCTAAAGAATGTAAACCTCCGTTTACACTCCATAGAAGCGCTTCACGACCTTAACTCGGATCACCGTCCCGTTATCCTACACCTAGGTTCTCGTTCGGGTAACCATGATCCTACCCAACCTCCTCCGACCCAATTGATCACCGACTGGAGGAAAGTAAGTGAATAACTGAAATCCACCACGTCGCCACAATTGGACACCATTCCTGACCACATAGTCTCAGTCGCTGACACGACGGCGGCGATCGACTCGCTTACAGATCACGTACAATCCGTATTGAACGATTGTTCAAGGGAAGTTCCTGTAGTGGAAGACCACCGCTGGAAACTCCCGGACGATGTACGGAATCTGATAACCGAGAAGAACGCAGCCATTCGCGCGTACAGCGCTTTTCCCTGCGCCGCAAACAAAGCTCACATGCGCAACTTACAGCGTGCTGTAAGGAAACGCATTACCGAGCAGCGTAATGCGAGCTGGGACAAGATGCTGAGCGAACTTGAGCCCACCCATCTTGCCTTCTGGCAGCTTCAGAGGAAGTTACGATCCACTGAAGAGGCTACAATGCCTCCTCTCATTCGTCCCGATAAGAGTATCGCCTTCGATAACTCTGAAATAGCAGAATGCCTAGCCGACAGCCTAAAGTCCCAGTGTTCTCTCAGCTCTCAACCAGTAGACCAAGCCCACCTCGATATGGTGAACGCCGAAGTCGAACGTAGAACTTCCCTTCCGCCCGTCGAAGATCCCGATAATCCACTGGCCCCCATCACTCCTGATGAGGTCCAAGATATCATTAAAAGTCTCCAACCGCGAAAAGCCCCTGGCTCCGACGGCATCACCAATAGGGTTTTCAAACTTTTCCCCGCCCAGCTTATAGTGCTAATGACTGCCATCTTCAATGACGCATTGAGCAATAATATGTTCCCTACAACCTGGAAACAGGCCACCGTCATAGGTATTCCCAAACCAGGCAAGCCCAAGTCTGACCCGTCTAGCTACCGTCCCATTAGCTTACTCAACGTCCTCGGTAAAACCTATGAAAGGCTTATATATAAGCGGCTCAAAGATTTTGCCGAAGTAAAGAGTCTAATACCCAATGAGCAGTTCGGATTTAGAACCGAACACTCATGTATCCAACGAGTCCACCGCATCGTAGAATACGTCAGCGCCGGCTTCCAACGGGGCGCAATAACGGGAGCCTTATTCTTCGACATAGCGAAAGCGTTCGACAAAGTCTGGCACAATGGCTTAATCTATAAGCTATACCAACTCGGCGTGCCTGACCGTCTCGTGCTCATCCTACGGGACTTTTTATCGAATTGCACCTTTCGTTATCGAATTGAGGGGGAGCTCTCCTCCCCCCATCCCGTTCGCGCAGGAGTTCCTCAAGGCTCCGTATTATCCCCCCTCGTTTTCACGCTATTCACTAGTGATATTCCCAAGCATAAAAATACCCAGCTAGTCCTATTCGCCGACAAAACGGCTATCTATTATACCGGTCTTAAACCCGATGCCATCGCTCGCACTCTCCAAACTTCCGCAAAAACTCTGGCCAAGTGGTTCCGGAAATGGAGAATCGAAGTCAACCCAGACAAAAGCCAGGCAGTCCTCTTTTCTAAACCGCGGATAAACCCACCCTCCCCCCGTCCGATTACCATGTACGGCAAGCCGATCCCTTGGGAAAAGCTAGCCAAATACTTAGGCGTGGTCCTCGATAGACACCTCTCCTTCGCTGAGCACATAAAGCAGGCACGTTCGCGCGCCTCTTTCGCTCTAGGTAGGCTCCACTTCATTCTTAGCTCTCGCAGCAAGTTATCACTCAGGTGCAAGCTGGGTATTTTCACCGCGGTCATCCGTCCCATCATGACCTACGCCTGCGTTGTTTTCGCACACGCAAAGCCCTACCTCCTCCATAAGATGCAGACCCTCCAAAACCGATTCCTCCGTAGAGTCACGGGAGCCCCCTTTTATGTTCGAAATGAGCTTCTTCACGTAGACCTCAAGATGCCCACCATCCAGCAGTTCATGAAACGCGTCTCCAAGCGTTTCTTTGAAACTTCAATCCAACATAGGAATCCCCTTATCGTATCGGCCGCCCAATACGAACCCTCGCGTATCTCTAAGATTCGCCGACCAAGGCATACCCTAGTCACTCCCGATGACGCAATCACCCTGCTCCAAGAGAGCCGTAGGGAAACAAGTACAGTGGCAGACAAACACAAAAACCGACCGTCCTTCCGTCCTCGCCGCCGAGGCCCGCCGCGACGTCCCCGTAATAGTCCACCCCGACCCTTGCCAAAGCCAGCCCGCGACGCTGAGCCAGTAGCTTTAAATTCCCTTATTAATAATAATAATGATATGATCCAGCCTGTCCCTAGCTGCCCTCCCCTGCGACGCCCTAAGCCGAGGTCCGTACCCCACAGGGGGTGCCCTTAGCGTGTAGTCGCCTAGTTTGTAAGTTTTTTAATAAGCCCTGGCTGGAGGCTTTAATTAATTTATTAATTATGGCAACCACAGGCAAGCCCGGTTAAGCAGCCGACAACCTCAGAGGTTGACCTGCGAGATGCCAGACACAAAAGAAAAAGATTGCAATGACATTCCTGTTTTGATAACATTTTAAGAAAATTTTTCAATTGCGTGTAAACTCCTTGCTTGAACTTGCATGACCTGTGTGCAGTGCTTTAAATTTAAAAAAATTACTTATCGACCTTGGGTTTCATGACAAAAAGAAAGCCCGAGGGTTTTATATGGGGCATTACGGCCAAGTTAACCTGTATGTTTAGATACTGTTTACGTGCAAGTGTGATGAAAAATATTTTACATCAAGTAGCTGCCTATCTGACCCAAGGGTGGATCCAGCTTTGGTGCCAGAGGGGGTCACGTAATCGTGGTCAAGTCACAAGAAGTTATAATTTGTATTTCCTGACTCCGCTGCCACTTGGCCATCCACTGCCGATATTCGTTTACAACGACAGAAACCGGAGTATTATCTAGTACCAGTGTTTAAAAATTTTAATTAGTGGTCCACCTCGGTCCTGGACCTAGCCCAGGGGGGGGTCATGACCCCATGACCCCCCCTGGATCCGCTCTTTTTCTGACCTCTGAATCTGGAAATACTGGGTGTCAGATTTTCTTGCTTGTTAATTACCCGCAAGCGCTGTCAAAAAGGTCCTCATGATAGTTGGGAACAACGTGCTTTCTGAAGCACAGAAAAATCACGAAATGTTAAAATAGCCATCCATCCACAACGCACCTCAGCAAGCGGTGCTTTACCTTGAAAATCGGTTCTTAATCTAGTTGTATTAAACAGTAATAAAATAACGTCAATAAAGACACATTTACCTAATAGTAGATATAGTAAAAGTGCTCACGACCAATCCTAAGCAAGGTGATATACAACGTGTAATTTAAAGGGTATATACATACCAAGTGCATGGCTTCTTTGGATGATAACAAACGATACGGCAAGGGTTCTGTAATCCTAAGTCTACGTGTGTAGAACTTATTACAAATTCCAATACACTGATACCAGAGACCGAATTTTTCAAATTAAGAAGAACGAAAAGAATTATCGTGTTATTGGCATGCAAGTGACGTGGAAAGTTATTGACCCTCGTAGTGCTGTGACACGTTTGTTATGTTTGGTATTCAAGAAATATATGAAACCAATAATTTGGTATCAATTCTTTGAGTCAGTTATTTTGTGCTGAAACTGTGCATAGAGACTCCATACCAGATGTTGTCTTTAGCCCTTTTGGATAGGGTTTTCCGTTACACGTTGTATAAACTGTCATTGGAAGACCACACGCAAAAGACGGTGCCTTTAAAATATATAAAAATAGATGCAATATATATGTAAGCAAATGTGTCATGTATAACATTTCCTCAACTTAACATTCTCCTCAGGTATCGGTGTTACACGCGCGTTGCATTCGAGCTTGCGCAAGCGTATTTACAAGTTTTTTGCATTAGCCGCAAACCAATAACATTCTACTGAAACTTGGTCATCGGGTTACTACATCTTATAAACAATATCTAGATAAATATAGACAATATTTAAATAAATCTATATTTTTCATTTCATTTTTGTAACACGAAATTGATGTATTTACTCGACTGCGGCGATTTAAGAGGTTAGAGGTTACTTTTTCAGACGCGTTCGGTGATCAAAATCAATGAAATGAAACCAACGCAATTTATATAAGGTAAGTAGTTTTATGGTCACATAATGGTAAATTTGTAAGCAATTGAACCGAAACGAACTTCACGCTGAGAAAAACGTTGCGTAGGTATCACTTACTCTTATACAGGGTGTCCCATTACTTGGCCTTTTAATTACCTATGTTGCCCAATTCGAGTTTGATCTTGACTCTCGCATATACATATAACGTATTTGTAGATGATAAAATATTAAGATTGTTAAAAGACTTATTCACGTCACTTTTTTTTCTTTTTTTTTGGGTTGGTAAAATCATCGAATGACTTCTTCTGCTCCGGGTCAAGCGGAAGGGTGTGTCTGACTAAAAACCCACCCTGTTCCTTCGGCTGCCCTAAATTTCCGGGGCCGCGGTAACTCGGCAGAACTTTCCCGCAATATTCACGTCACTTAGACTTACCTATTTAATTCCAAAATTTCGAACGCTGTGGCTAAGGATTCCAAATAAAACGTAGGCTTTTAAATGTATTTATAGCTCAGGTCAAAATTTTATTCTAGAGATAGATATTTTACAACAAAAAACTTTTCAGACCATTACTCATTGACCTTAATATGTCATAAGGCAACACTGAAAAGTAAAATTAAAAACTAATACATAATAATATGAAAACACAGCGTTCTCCTTTTTTGGAAAGGAAAGAGCTTATGAAAAAAAAATTGGCGGGACCCTGGAATCGAACCCGAACAGTTCAGTATTCGTACTTGCGACCACTAGACTTGCGAGGCAGTTAACATAATAGGTACTTAACACAGCTTATTTTAAGCTCATCGTTTCTCTAAATTAAACTCAGTTTACCACCCTGTATAATGATACGTTTATAAGAAAAGTTACGAAATGCAAGTAGGTACTAATCCAATGTACTGTCGGAATAAAAAACGTTTTGTATCACGAGTGATCGTGACGGCAGATAACACGCGCGTGCGCCGAGTCTACGCTTTTTATTAAAAGAAGGGCCGCGTTTGGGGCATTCGTTTTGTTTTTTGTAGTAGATCTATATTGAGAACTGTGGTGGCACAGTCAAGTCAAAGTCCGAAGCGACAATAGCCTTTTGGGGTATTGCAGAACAGGGTGTTAAGTCCCGCATTCCCATTGAAAAGGGAGGATCGCCTCCGACAAGGCTATCGGAGCAGTCCTGCAGCAATTTAGACTATACTTCATCCGTCTATAATTCTTCTACTTTCGTCTTTCCGCTACTTTTTTTATAGTTTATAGGCTTGCATTTGACCACAATCTCACCTGATCTTAAGCCATGATGTGGTCAAAGATGAAGCACGCTTACTTAGAAGTAACCTATTCACTCTTGACTTAAAGACTCCCAGGTTATTACTACTTATACAACGTGTAACGGAAACCCCATATCTATCCAAAAGGGCTGAAGACAACATCTAGTATGGAGTCTCTATGCACAGTTTCAGCACAAAATAACTGACTCAAAGAATTGATACCAAATTATTGGTTTCTTATATTTCTTGAATACCACTCATAACAAACGTGTCACAGCACTACGAGGGTCAATAACTTTCCACGTCAATTGCCAATAACACGATAATTCTTTTCGTTCTTCTTAATTTGAAAAATTCGGTCTCTAGTAGTGTGTAGGTAATTTGTAATAAGTTCTACATACGTAGACTTAGGATTACAAAACCCTTGCCCAAATATCGTTTGTTATCATCCAAAGAAGCCATGTACTTGGTATATATACCCTTTAAAAAAAAACTTTTTGCAAAAAATAAAACCGACTTCCATATCAAAACACTACAAAGCCAAAAATAATTTTAATTTCGGTAGTCGGTGTTATTGGTTTTTTATTTACTTTTTTTTTCACACCGCCTTCCGAAATTAAAATTATTTTTGGCTTTGTACTGTTTTGATATGGAAGTCGGTTTTATTTTTTGCAAAAAAGTTTTTATTTTCGTGCTTTTTAGTGGGTTAGTGAATTTTCTAAATCGGTTCGCAAATGACGGAGTTATGCGCGAACAAAAAACGCAATGCAGAGTAAACGAAAAGATCATCAACATAAATATTATTTTAGACTTTTGTTGATTTTTCGGAAACGGCTTGTCCGATTTCGATAAAATTTTCATGGGACCATTTGGGAAGTATACCCTTTCTAACAAGATCAGAATTTTTCAAATCGGTTGGCAAGCGACGGAGTTATGCGCGGACAAACATAAAAAAAAAAAATACAAACATCCGAATTGAGAACCTCCTCCTTTTTTAGAAGTCGGTTAATTACACGTTGTATACTGTGCTTTTGCTTGTGCTTGTGAACGCTTCCCTATTGTGTCCTCTGAACCTTGTTATGGTGTAAGGATTTGTGGACAATTATATATCCTTTTGAACGTGAGTTTGCCTATTTATTTACACTACACACCATACGTAACCATAGCCTTATCCCTAAGGTGTCGGACTTGTGATCGAGAGATCGCGGGTTCGAATCCCACCCATTACACTATTGCCGTGAACCCACTCCAGACACAAGCAAGATTGCTAGTAATGTGAATTCTACCCACATTACTACTTCTCTTTTTTCACGGTAATAGTGAGGGTGAGGATCGAACCCGCGAACTCTCGAGATTAGATAAGATAAGAGAACTCATGTTTGGACAAATGAAATGATCTTATCTCATCTTATCTTATCTTATCTTATCTCGATCACAAGTCTGACGTCTTAGCCAGTGGGCTATTGACGCTTTTTATTTTTTCTTAAATTAATTTTCTTTTCTCTTTAAACAGTCGCTATTTATGTATAAAATAGCAGTTCTCAACTAAGTCTAATAAGACTGAATACTGACTGAAACATAGTGGGAAAAAATTGGCCAAGTGCGAGTCAGACTCGCCCATGAAGGGTTGCGTAGTAACTATAACAATATAATATAATATGTATATTTATTTGACGAATAAAAAAAAACCTCAAAAATTTCTTAAAACTAGCTTATTTACATTTTTACAACTACGCTAAATAACTTTGTTTTTCATAGTGTTTGTATGAATTACAAAGTTATATTTGCGGTTCTAGAAAATATGCTGTATCTCAAAAACTGCTGACCCGATTTCGTTCAAACCAATTTTGGTTGAAAGTTCACATTAAGGTCTACAGACATATAATATTTTTTAATTTTTTACTCCATTATTATAGAAGTTAGAGGGGGGGGGGACACACATTTTACCACTTTGGAAGATTATATCTGTTCCGTCCAACGTGAAACCGAACGCACCTTTTGGTTGGCAATATTAATTATCTATGGTCTTTAAAATGACTTGACATATATTTTTCCTTGCAAAAAGCAACCGCCGAGTTTGTTGAGATTGATTTATTGTTTGTAATTGAAAATCGAGTTGAATCTGCGCGGTTAAGGATAAATTGATTGTGATTAGTGATTAGTTGAAATCTAGAATCCCGTATTGAGTGGAAACCTGGGATATTTTGAACAATAACGCCGTATTGAAGTCAGCAGAATGACACGCGAACTTTGTTGAAAGTAATTGTGAATTGGTGCTAAAATACGCCTGTGGGGCAACGTTAATGCTGTCTGGACCACGCCATCTGAAGACCGGCGCCTTGTGAACGTCCATGAACACTTGACCATCATTACACGTTTCAATTACTCATTACATACTTACACACATATCACGGACGTGGCCTGAGGAAGGTCGAAGCTTGTCGTCCCAGCTCAGAGGGTGAGTCTAGGCTATAAGCTTAATCATTACGGCCTAAGAGCCTATTGTTTGAAAAGCAACGTTAAAGCTCCGTGTAATCGCGGACAGTTCGGCATACCAGTTACCGTTGGCTGGCTTGGTACCGAACAATATCTTTTAAACGATTGACTTTATGAAAAAGTGGTTTTAGAAACCCTTATATCATTTTTAAAGGCCTGTCTACCACACATGCATAGGTTTCATGAAAAAAAATATTTTCAGTTCTAGTTCCATGTATGGGGACCCCCCTTTATTTTAAATATGTTTTAATTTTTTTTCTCAAAATCAGAAAGCGGTTCACAGAATACATCTACCTACTAAGTTTCACATGTATAGTCTTAATAGTTTCGGAATAGAATGGCTGTGACATACGGACGGACGGACGGACAGACAGACAGACAGACGGACAGACATATCGAAACTATAAGGGTTCCGTTTTTTGCCATTCGGCTACGGAACCCTAAAAAGCTAGGCAGAGAAGTACTAACGACAAAACAAATTCGCAGCTGCCGGGAAAATAATGCGTTTTCAAACATGTTTATGCAAAAATTTCGCGACATGTGTCTAAAACCACAACAACAACTCTTCTTATACCCTGATAAGTATAACAACCTGCTCAATACGTTAACAAGAACCAGAGTAGCAAATTCTTATTCAAAAACTACGGAGATCATCACATTTGCATACTATGCCAACTTTTACACGTAGTAGGTACATCATCCATATCACTAAGAACAAACAAAGCCTGTAAGTAGTTTCGATTTACTGTGCAATAAATTACCATCAGTGTTAATTGAGTAGCTAGAGATGTTTAAAAATCTAAGCTTAAGCCTATAGAGCGAGAAGGACTAGGCCCGGAACAAGGTGGGAAAAAAGCCTACAGCGAGAAGTTTTCAGCTCTAGGTGGATTGGAAGGGAGTGTCCAACTTTTACTGACAAGCAAACCCACCGTATTCCTCCAGTTTCCCTTGCAAGGCAGGGTATATTCAGGAATACACCCTGCCAAAAATTCCACTACCGCATGTGTGAAACTAAGCGAACGAAGTTGCGGGCAACAGATAGTCTAAATTAATATTATAAAGCGGAAAAGTTCGTTTGTTTGAACGCGTTAATCGTCGAAAGTACTGGATAGATTTCGATGAAATTTGGTACGTATCACAGAAATCTTAATAATAAGGCAAGATTTCTGTGGTACGTATGGAAGAAGCTTGAAGCTTGAGGAAGGCTACTTTTAACGACTGCAACACAAAGAGGTTATATTTTTATCGTCATAAAGTCCACGGGAGGGAAACCCCGCGCGACTCTTAGTTTAAAATAAAATTCTTCGTCGCATTGTGCACCACGCGTATTTTGCAGAGTCATTATCATTTGCAATTTGTTATTTTATTATTTTTGAGATGTTTTTTTTTTCTCTTCATTTGATATATTTTAATGGTACTGTTTTGTTTTACACAATTTCTACACAATGTATATTGTTCTGAAATAAAGGACTTATGACTCACTAGGCAACGTAATGAAGAGTAAACCGTTGATAGCACAAATGTAATGTCAAAAAACAGGCCCTAACCTCAAACAGAACCTTATCTAAAGCCACATCCTCATTACAATGAAACCGGACAATCCACAACATCTCATTGTGCGCCGCCACCGACCGTATCGTGATGTATGCCTCTAACGTAATTAGCTAACTTAATTAGCACAGGTTGTTGACTTGCGTGTGTGCCCGAAATGTCGATAAGGCCTTGTAAGTGAATAGTTATGTTAATATTTGGCCGCGAGGTTGAGGGAGCGGCCTTGGACTATACCTAAATACGTTTATGTATCCAGAAACAATATTTATACAAAAAAAAAACAAAAAGAAGGCAAATCTAAGATCTTTAAGTCAGGTTGCGGGAATGGTCTAACGATACCGTGGCCCCGGCAAGCAAGGGCAGCTGAAGGTGGGTTTTTAGTCAGTACACGATTGACACTCCCTTCTGCTCAACCCAGAGAAGTCATTCGATGATTACCCCACCCGAATAAAAAAGGGATCTCTAAGTCTAAAGGGAATAAATAACATCTAAGTAAGCATGCTTTATCTTCGACCACATCATCATTTACCATCACGTGAGATGATCTTAAATTCTTCAGGAGAATTGATCGTTAGATTCGTTTCTCCTGAAGAATTTAAGATCGTCCGCATACGTGTTACTATCAGAGAATTTGAGGCAGAGTGCATGGAATGTCAATTACGGATATGTTATGTAAGAGGATCGAACCGATATTTCATTTAGTTTTTAGGGTTCCGTAGCCGAATGGCAAAAATGGAGCCTTTATAGTTTCGTCATGTCTGTCTGTCCGTCCGTCCGTCCGTATGTCACAGCTATTTTATTCCGAAACTATTAGGACTATACATGTGAAACTTGGTAGGTAGATGTATTCTGTGAACCGCCTTTTGATTTTAAGAAAAAATTAAAAACATATTTAAAATGGGAATAATAATAATACATGGAACTGAAACTGAAAATATTTTTTTTATGAAACCTATGCGTGTGTGGTATTTATAGACAGGTCTTTAAAGTGGTATAATATGTGTCCCCCCTCTAACTTCTATAATAATGGAGTGATAAATAAAAATAAAAAATATGCTATAGATCTTAATGTAAACTTTCAACCAAAATTGGTTTGAACGAGATCGGGTCAACAGTTTTTGTGATACAGCATATTTTCTAAAACCGCAAATATAACTTAGTAATTCATACAAACACTATGAAAAACAAAGTTATTTGGCGTAGTTACTACGGAACCCTTCATGGGCGAGTCTGACTCGCACTTGGCCAATTTTTTTACTTGTACTATAGCGCGTGTGGCCCTATTACTGTTTTTTATGCATGAGGTACAAACCTACAAGTAATGGTTAAATTAACCTTAGCTACAGTACCTAATTGTTTTTTTTTTTTCTTTATTTTGCAAATAGGTTATGAAATAACACTTTGAAACGTCTTGTTTTGCGTAGATTTAAACTATACGAGGCCGGTGTTTCCTAACTGACTACCCTGAGAAGAAACACCGAAACGAACTCAGGGGTCCGACTCTTTTGAAGTTCATACAATCTATACTGGTTTAATGATATGGTGTATACAACGTGTAACGGAAACCCCATATCAATCCAAAAGGGCTGAAGACAACATCTGGTATGGAGTCTCTATGCCCAGTTTCAGCACAAAATAAGTGACCCAAAGAATTGATACGAAATTATCGGTTTCATATGTTTCTTGAATAACAAATCATAACAAACGTGTCACAGCACTACGAGGGTCAATAACTTTCCACGTCACTTGCCTATAACACGATAATTCTCTTCAATCTTCTTAATTTGAAAAATTCAGTCTCTGGTATCAATGTATTGAATTTTCTAATTAGTTCTACACATGAAGCCATATATTACCAAACCCTTGTCATATCGTTTGTTATCATCCAAAGAAGCCGTGCCCTTGGTATGTATACCTATAACCTTTAAATTACACGTTGTATAACTATTAGTTTATTTTAAGATGTAACTAAACAATTGTTGGTTCGCCAATAAAGATAAATAAATAAATAAGTTTTTGACAACAAGTCAACCACTTCTAACTGATGACCTCGTACTTAAAAAGTGTTTTAGTTAGTATCATCTCAGCAACAATTACTTAGTTTATTTAGACAACAAAGTTGCAAATGTGGCCTTAATGCTCCAGGCATTCTCTAACAGTCAACCTAGACTGGTGAAAAGATAACCTGGCAAGTGCACAAAAATATAAATAAAGAAAAGAAATATAATCCATATTATGTAAATACACACATATACATAAATATATCCCACTTTTACTACCGGTCCACCAGATGTACTGCAGGATACCATCCACACTTGGTCTATATACTGTCTTGTCGTACCAAACGCTTCTCCTCCACATTTATTGTGCGCACGGCCAAGATGTGGAACTACGATCTTTATACTGTGTGTGGAACTCTCTGCCCCTGCCGGCTTCTGTATTCCCTGCCACGTATGACCCGTCAGCCTTTAAAGCAAGAGTGAACAGGCATCTTCTGGGCTCGCTCGTTTGATCGTAGACCTCATCTTACACTTACCATCAGGTGTGATCGAGAGTCAAGAGTGGGCTCATTCGTAATTTAAAAAAATAAAAAAGTACTTAAATAATCGAATGATAAGCACGGGTTACGAATTTTTCTTCGTGTCTCGTTCACATTATTTTGTGTAATTTTCATCACCACCACTGTTTCTAAGCGAAGAAGGGAACCGTCGTGGGGAACCCAACACGCCCTAGGACCAAACATCTGAAGATCAAACACCTACCAACTCGGTCTAGGCTCGCGAGGTGAATTTCGGCCTCTCCTCTCTCATAGAGAGGAAACGCGTGTCCTAGCAGTGGGGACGTTATTCGCTGATTATGAATATAATATTTATATATAGGAAAGGGTCCTTCATTCATTATACGAATATTATCGACGGCATTTGTCAGCTAGGGGACATGGAAATACAAAAGCACTGTGTAGGTTGAGAGCTAGCAACTTCTTAAGTTTCGATTAACAAGTCTTTTAGTCTCCAATGTATTAAGGTACAGTATTCTAACGAAAATTAGCACTTTATAGCTTAATATTTCGCAAACGGTTCACTGAATTGAAAATTGTCTTTCCACACCCCCATTAGTTATAAACAACCTATCTAACAATACCCTACACCAGGGCAGACGAACCTTTATGTATCAAAGTGCCACTTTTTCTAAAGAAATGTTTAATGGGATCATAGACGTGCCGTCAAATAATTTTGACTTTGTGATTATTGGACAATAATAATGATAGAACTCAAAATCCTACAAAAAAGGCAAATTTTGCAATATTTCTCTTCCAAAACTCTGTAGCGTAGGGTCACTCACGTGCTCACGTTCATTCGTCATAAAATACCAACTCAGACTTTTTTCTTAGTGCATAATAATAATTAATAATGTTCATAGTTTTAGCCAATTTTCTTTGTTGTACTTTAAGAGCATAAATTATTCTTAAAAATTTCGTGATCGATGACGTGCCCAAAATATTATGTCGCGTGTCATACGTTCGCCAACCCTGCCCTACACCATCGAGATAAAAAAAAACCGTCTTTACGTTAGGGGGAGTAACCTAAAAATAAAGTTTTTCATGATTTTATTTTACCACATTGTCGGCGTGATTAATATGTTTATCCATGCCCAATCCGCGAGTTGACAACTTTGTAAAAATTGTTTGAAACGCTTCAAAGCGCTTCATGTGTACTCGTAAAATAATATTTTATTCATCACTTAACCTTCCAATTAAAATATCAGTAATTTTTTAATTTATTAAAAAACTAGGGCCTAAATCGTGGCATTGTGGTCACGTGACTACGTATGACGTCATCGTTCAAAAAACAACTTTCCTGGCATTTGGCACATGAATGTACTTCGGGTATTTTATGATATATTACTCTATTATGAACGTGAAAAATGATTATCAGTGCTGTGCAGTAGGTACCTTGTTGTAGGAATACTACTATAAAAACGCCAACGAAACTATTTATTCATGTCCCTTTAAAAAGAGATTTTTGCAAGAAGTGGTTAGAACTTCTGTGTCAAATCCATCCAAAGGTTGTTTGTAAAAGATCGCTTTTAGCGATAAGACCGCCCATTGTATCACCCTTTTTAGTTGTTAAGTCCATATTTGTTTACTGTTATGGTGTACAATAAAGAATATATCTATCTATCTGCTTTTTTGAAAAGACAAAAAAAAAGAAACTCATCGAACAACTATTACAGGACGATAAGACAAATGAACCAGAAGAGAGAGAGTCAGTTATGAAATGAAATGAAATATTTATTTGTAAATTGGTTATAAATAATTCTTTTACACGTCATGTTTTTCTGCGTGTTTAGTTTAGCTAGATGAGGCCGATATTTCCTAACTAACTACTCTGAGAAGAAACACCGAAACAAACTCCCTCTGAATTTGTCGTCAACGTCTCTTTTAAAGTCCAGACAATTTGTGTTTGTATATGAGAAGCATGTAGGTTCATGTCTTTGGTATTCTTTTGAGGAAATAACCACGCAAATTTGAGCGGACCTGTCCAGACAGTGCAAGCAGTTAGTTATTCTTTTCTTATTTTGTCTTACGGACAAGCAGCTGTCAAAATATTGAACGATGACGTCTCGTTTTCTGATTGGTGTTTCTAATCACGTGACTCACAGATAAAAAGTCTCATTTTTCTCAAGGGAAAATAAAATAAATAATTAATAATCTTTTCTTCATTTGTACTATTTTGTGCTTCATATCAATAGATTTACATAATTAAATAGTTATTTTAAATTTTAAAACATACTGTCAACTCGCGGATTACAGCGTTCTAGTACCAATAGTTTCTGGACTAAGCCGCGGACAAACGGACGGAAAGACGGACTTGGCGAAACTATAAGGGTTCCTTGTCGACTACAGAACCCTAAAAAACTATACAGAAAAGTCAATATCTAATGGAACTATTATTAGTAAATAAATGTTATTATTTTCTTTTATCCTACGTCATAATGATTGTCCTCTAACGCTTATATAATAGACATAATCACCATTCATTCTTTTCATTGTCTGGTCTGATGACATCGTTCAATTGTGTGAATATGACACCAAAATGGCGTATCATTATATTTATGTATACTGATGTAGAACTAATGACTCATTAAATAATATGCAGTGACATTCTTTTGCACTAAATTAATTATTTATGATTTCATTGGACTTAAATGCGACTGTTTTTTATTCTGATTTAATTATATACGAGCTAGTAATGACGAAGTTATATTAAAATATGAAACTCTATTTATTTATGCAAACTTTTTAACCATATTCTTGGGTTTAATAATTTAGCTAGCAGATTCTAAATTCTAATTCGACTTACTTATACAATTTTAATAAAGATTGTGCATTTAAACTAAGCAAATGGTTGGATACTTTTTTATGAATGTGCCTGATTATCTTTTCAGGGTTCCGTAGTCAACAAGTCGCCCCTTATAGTTTTGCCATGTCCAGACGGACATGGCGACTTGTCTTCCGTCCGTGTGTCCTCTGCTTAGCTCAGAAACTATCTGTACTAGAAGCTGAGGCATGGATGCACATGTTAATCACGACGACAAAGTGGTAAAATAAAATCACGAAAAAAACTTTTTAGGTTACGCCCCCTACACGTAACGTGGGGATTTTTTTTCACGTCTACCCCTATGTGTTGGGTATCGTTGGATAGGTCGTTCAAACATAATGGGAGTATGTGAGAGCATGGTACGGAACTCTCGGCCAGCTAATCAGATTCGCACTTATCGTTGTAGTAAACTACGGAACCTTAAACTGCGCGTGGCTCGACACGCACTTGGCCAGTTTTTTTATAAATAAAAATGGATCGGCAAAATGTATGCAATGTACGCGCATAACTTCTGAAAGACTGCATTAAAATGCATAGTTATTTTATTTTATGTTTGTTATTAGGCAGGACAAGGTTTGCATAAGAGGTTTTTTTTTAATATACGGCGCTACGAAGTTCGTTAAGTCAACCAGGTTAAAAATCTTTTTGTAATACATATATGCTTGTTTTTGTTATTATAAAAAACCGAATTAAAAGAAATATAACCACTTATATCTACTACAATGCCATAGAAGATAAGAGGTGAAGTTTATTTAATTTATTAGATCTATTATCTCTAAAACCAATATATAACGAATACATAAGAAAAAGCGACAAAAAACGGTCTCCGATAAACATTATTATTTCATCCCAATTTCGGCCGATTCAACCGTTAAACTGCTGTTAAAAAATCTTTATTGCGAAACGAATTATTAACAATTTACGTAAAAATGTTTCAACCGAAAAAAATACAGACTTTCTAAAATATTGTTTACGCCTATCTCGGTTTGCGAGCGTAATATGTACTATATAAATGTGTAACGAAATGTAATATCCATCTGAGTATCGCATGTAACTGAAATATTAAGCCTTTGTACTGTCGTTAAGATGATCGCTGACATCAAGCATAGCTAAGTATTAGTAAAAGTTGAGAGCGTGGACAATCAAAATAGCAAGTAGAAAGTTATTCTAGACACTGCAGAATGTTCACGATATACTTCGATTTAGAAAATATGACGTATGATGTTCTCCTGAGCAAGAAAAGAAATAGATTATTTACAGGCAATCGTTTGGTCAAATATATGATGCCAATTTGACCACGCTAGCGAAAAGTGCAGTTAGTTATACTATACTAGCGACCCGCCCTGGCTTCGCATGGGTTACAAATCTTAAAATTTCTCAGCTTTTCTCTTCCATAATATGCATGCATTATACATATAAACCTTCCTCTTAAATCACTTTATGGTACTGCTGAAAACTGCATTAAAATCTGTTGCGTAGTTTGACGTAGTTAGTAGTAGTAAGACCCAAGCGTACAGACAGCGTGAGCGACTTTGTTTTATAATATGTAAAGATTACCTTCTGTTAGCTTCACTCACACGAATATTTTTTTTTTTTCAGTGAAATTGATAAGCTTATACTTATATCAATCTCCAGCTATACAAGTATCTCCACAACGATCCGTTTATTTTTTGACGTGACAGAAGGGCCAACAGACAAACACAACTTCACACTCACACAACAATTATAATATTATTATAGTTGAATATTTACTCTGCTTTGCTACTAAATAAGTCGAGGTAAAAGGTTAAAAGTTTAAAACTCATAATAGTTTAACATTCTAAAACCACAGGGGGAACTCTCTAAACTAAACTTTTAATCAATTCAATAACAATAAAACCTCGTAACCATTTTCCAGAGCATTAACATTTATCTTAATTTAACTGGTTGATTTATTAATCAAAGGTTAACGCACGGTGCGACCAGCCTCACTCGGTAAGCTCGGGTCAGATCAATATAAACAAACGTGGTTAATAGAATTTTACATTTAGATAAAAACATGTTTCGATCGTTATCGGTACTTCAGTATCGGTACGGTATCGTTTGTCGATTAGCGTCGAGTTTATCTGCATTTCACGTTTTTTCTGTCGTAAGCAGGTTTCCAAAATCATTGTGGTACGCTTGCATGACGTCAGGTAGGTCTTAAGAATTATTATATTATTTATTTATATTATAAAAAAAAAATATTATTGTATTAGTAATTTGGTTATTATCTAAGTATTTTTCTCAAAACATAGGTAATCTTAATCATAAATTGTGATATGATAGAAAAGAATAGTGACTTCTGCATTTATTTCTTCTGGATTAAAGGAGAACTATATGAATGAAAGCTGAAAGCTAAGTTCAAGAGGATATAGTCAATATTCAACATACACTTTCGCACTTAAACTCAGTTTAAATGTGCTAATGAAATTCAATTACAATGGTGAAACTTGCCCTAAAAATACTAAATTTATCCACTCAACTGACATTAAAATAGCACGAAATCAATTATAAGTTCAGAACACAATTTAAAATAGGTTCAGACAATGAATTACAGAAAGCGATAAGATTAGATTATATTACGGTGCAATTGGTACCTAAATAAACTCTTTTGCAAAAGAAACGGGCACTTTAGATTTTTTTCTCTACTTCAATGAAGAAGAACAAGAAATAGGTTTTATAATTTTGACGATGTATTGGCATGTTATTTGAAGCATCCTGGCATGATCCTTTACGTTCCAAATTTCAAATTAATAAAAGAAAAATAATGATTATTGTGGATTATTCTAAAATTACTTTACTAATGGCGCGAATTGCTGAAACGATTTTTAACTGATTACGATATTTTAAAACTTTTTGGATATTTTCTGCAAATTAAACAATTTAATCTTTCTTTTTACATTAAATACCACTTTTTGATATGAGTGATAAAGCGATAAGGGCCGGTAAAATTATAGCCCTACTTGAAGAAGGTTGTTTGAAAACTTACGTGTCTCAGCGGCTAAATGTGAGTCGTTCAACTGTCCAGAGGACTTGGCAACGATATCAAGAGACCGGTTCGGTCAAAAGAAGACCCTGTTCGGGAAGAAAACGATAAACAGAACCAAGAGATGACCGCTTTTTGGTGAGTCAGGCGTTGCGGAATCGTAAAGCGTCAAGTGTGGACCTGAAGAAGAGCCTTGAAGAAGTAAGAGGAGTAGAAGTTAGCTTGTGGACGGTCAGGAGGAGGCTTTTGGCTGCCAATATCAGGAGTTACCGCCCAGCTCGGGGCCCTAAATTACTCCGTGAGCACCGTGTTGCTCGACTTCAGTTTCCTCGGAACTGTGCTTCATGGACTCTGGAGGACTGGAATAAAGTATTGTTTTCTGATGAAGCTAGAATCTCTTTGTGTGGAGAGGACCAACGCCGGCGAGTGCTGCGAAGACCACGGGAACGCTATGCGGAAGTGTGTTTCGAAGAAATCACTCCTTATGGCGGAGGCTCCGTTATGTTTTGGGCAGCAATTAATTCGACGGAGCGTACGGAGTTAGTTTTCATAGAAAATGGAACATTAAATGCACACCGGTACATAATGGAAGTCCTAATTCCATATGCACAACCCACATTGACTGCACTTGGGGAAGATTCCATTTTTATGGACGACAATGCTCGCCCGCACCGTTCTGGCGAAGTGGAAGCGTACATGCAAGAAGTTGGGATCCGTCGTTTAGATTGGCCAGCTCGAAGTCCTGACCTCAATCCAATTGAGCATGTCTGGGATGTTCTAAAGAGACGGGTAAGATCAGTGCAACCTGCTCCACAAAACATCAGGGAGCTAAAAAGAGTAATTGCAGAAGAGTGGGAACGTATTCCTCAAAACGTTATTAAGAACATCGTGGAAAGCATGCCCAAAAGGATTCAAGCTGTGATTTTGGCAAGAGGAGGTCATACTCGTTATTAGGTTTTTACTTTTGTGACTTTATTTAATTTAAAAAAGTAAAAAAAAATCTTGTCTTTATTGCCGACCACTTCTTATTGTTTGGGCGTGTACATGGGTTTTAAAGAATCCGTCGTTCTTTTTCTTTTAATTGCCCGAATTCACTTCACACGCATTAATTTACACGATTATAAGTATACAGACTACTTAACTTATATACTTAATTTCATTTATTTAACTCAAAAATCGACCTTAGAGCGTAAATTTCCTTAGGTGCCCGTTTTTTTGCAAAAGAGTGTAGTTTGAATCTAAGTAGTTAGTCATAATAGCCACCCATACGCACAAAACGTTTAAAAAAAAAACATTTATTTGCTCAAATAAGGTACAGAAAGTTCTTACAGGGTTAATAAAGAATCTCTTATTTTGCCTCTAATGTCGGCGTGCAAAAATGGTTTACAAGATGATAACACAACCTTACAAAATTCATACAAATTAATTGATAATATAATTAGATTAATGAAATGCTTCTAAATTATTAAAATTACAAATGTCATAAAATATGTTATCATAATGTCAAAAAATATGTCATAAAATAATTAACAAATGGTCATATCACACGAAAAAATATGCATGCACCCAGTCACATTTAAAAACAAAAATATAATACCTCTACAACTTATAATCTAAAAACTCAAGTACACTATAAAAACATTTGTCAATGAGTAGATTTGTCAAACTGCGTTTAAATTTAAGAAACTGTAGTGCTGTTATGGTACTTGGAACTTTATTAAATAATTTGATGCACATAATATAACTATTATTGGATGTGAGTGTAAGTTTTGTTTTTGGTCGATGCAGTTTATTAATATTATATGACCGGGGAGCGTAATAACTTGTCGCATCCTGAAAGAGTCCTCTATGCTTGTAAACAAATACATATACCTACATGATTCCAAAATATAGTTGAATGGTAAAGTTAGAAGCCTGTATTTTCTAAAGAAAGGGCGACAAGACTATTTGTTTCAACCCGAATGTGGCTCTTAAACACTTTTTCTGCATTATAAATGCTCGATCAGTTTCAACGCAGCGACCCCTAATAATGACACCATACCGTAGAATGGACGAAATATAGCCGTGATATGCAGTAATTGCAGCGCTTCTGGATATTTCACAGCTAATACGTCTCAGAGGATTAATAAAACTATGCAGTCTTCCGCAAACATCATTTACGTGGTTCTTCCAAGAGCAGAATTTATTTAAAGTTATCCCAAGAAATTTAATTGACTCAGTCTCTGTCAGGGTCAGGGCTACCCCTTTATGAGCTACTGTTAAGTCCACAGGCTTACTACGGTAGGTATGAGATTGAATGAATTTTGTTGTTTTTTGGGAATACCTTCATTGTGCGTACGGCTAAGGAGTGGAATTCCCAGCCGGAGTCTGTGTTTCCTGATCGCTCTAACCTGGGAGTCTTTAAATCAAGAGTGAATAGGTTACTTTTAGGTAAGCATGCTCCGTCTTCGACCACATCATCACTTACCATCAGGTGAGATGGTGATCAAACACGAACCTATTTTTAATACAAAAAAGAATTGCTAGTCCTCTGCCCTACCTACTTACAAAATGTAAAAGTTTGGAAAATCGTTTGTGTTTTAAAGCACGCAAAAACTGGCTTGAACGAAATTAACGCTTTTACTACATTTTATTGCGAAAAAATTGTACGGAATTCCCACCGCGAACGAAGTCGGGAACAACATCATGATCTACTTACTGACTTAGCCTTTTTCTAACTATGTATGTTGGGGTCAGCTTTCAATCTAATCGGATGCAACTGAGTATTAGTTTTTTACATGGAGCGACCGCCTATTTGACCTCCAGAGCCCAGTAACTGGGTAACACGACACCCCTTGGCTAGACCCGCGTCAGATTTACTGGTTTCTGACCCGCAACGACTGTCATAGATGTCCAAATGACAACCGGGGCCAACGGCTTAACCTCTAGAGCTCCAGCGGCACAAAAACGTGCCAGTAAACAATTATTAGTTGAGCCCCGCTGGCACAAATTTTATGTGCCAGCGGGGCTCAACTAATAGTTAACGTAAATAATGGCGGTCCTTGAGAGGTTAAAGCGTTTTCCGAGGCTGGAGGGTATATCATACCGTCAACTTCCTAACTCCGGGCTACTACTGAGAAAGGAGGTGTTTCATTTTCGGCCATCAGAAAAAGAGGAAAAAATACTACAAATTGGGGAAAAATATTCTCTGGTGAATTTGAGCCTGATTTGTTGTGCACAAAAAATAATACGTTTTCAATTATTTCCATGTTTTATTCAACATGGCGTCCCGTTTGCCTGCATACTTCATTCGTTCAAAAATCAATGTTCGTAAATCAATGTTTCGGAGAAAATAATAAAAAAATGTGTGTATTCTTGTAGTGTTAAAAATAAATTACAATTATTCTCTTGTACATATTTTTGAGAAAACATAATTAAGTGTGATAATTTCATCGTAACAAAAATCTTTAGTCTCCATTTTTGAAATGTGTTTCTGAACGAATTCAACCGCTTGTTGTCTTGAAAGTTGAATTTCTATCAGTAGTATCAGTCAGTCAGGTCCCCGCTAGAGTAATAGTGTTCTGTGGGTTAGTTCTGATGAACAAAAACAAAACAAGGTTAAGTAAACGTCATTTCTACAACCTGTCATGGCTGTCATAACTCTTAGGACAAACGTCAAACATTTTTAATTTTTATTTTGTACATAAAAACCATTTGATATTATGAAAAAAATGTTACTTTATTCTAATCAGGGGTAAGTTTCCCAGCTTCGCTGAAAGGTACATGTTATGGCCGGAGCCCCTTATAAAAATGAAACATCTCCTTTCTTAAGGAAAAACTCAATAGCACTTTTTGCACGACCCGGGAAATGAACCCGAGATCTCATGCCCAGCAGTCGCGCTTGCAACCACTCGACCAATGAGAAGTCGGAAACCACAGCTAGTATAAAAGTCGTATCAGTATTTCTTTACCTATTTTTAATCTACGGTTACACAATAATTTAACTCTAGTCCAGTATGTTTACTGTTGACGATATTGTAAAAAATAAATGTCAATATTGAGATCACCTATAATAATATAGAGCATTACATAATTATTTATCTATTACTCCGCAAATCGAGTGTCCATGATAAGTCCACATATTAACGTAAACTCATTAGGTAAATATAAGATTTCTAACAACTCCATGCTTGAAAGGAAATACCTATCTTACCTACTCTATTCGCGAAAGTTGTATGAAGACGAGAGAAATGAGTAATTTTCTGTTGTCATAACAAGATAGAAATTATAGCCACTTAAGTAGATATTACTTCTGTATTTCCAGAAATTACTTGAGTCAATAAAAATACTTGTAACTTAGAATCATGTACCTTCAATAGGACTATTCATTAAATAACCAACACTTTCCTTGGTTAAAACACTCCTACGGTTTTGTGGGGCTTAGTTTAGAAGTTATTTGTAATTATTGTTAATAAATAATTAAATAATAATAATAATCATTAGAGGAATATTTATGTAGAATTCCAATTTAGAATACCTATATCTACAGTTATGTATAATCATGTATTTTGAAGGGTTCTGTACCACAAAATGAAAAAAAAAACGTAACCCTTATAGGACCATTTCGTTGTTCGTCTGTCTTTTAAGAGTATATTTCTCAGGAACTCGTAGATACACAATGCTCTATCGAACTGAAATTTATATAAAATTCTCCGGTCTACGGTTTCTTTCAGCTGTGAAAGATCTAATTTGTAGGTCAACGCAATCAAAAGATGTGACCGTTTATGTAGCTTATTTTCGGAATCAAAACCCAGTATTAAGTTGACCTAGAATCTTGAAATTTGGCAAAGAGCAATGTGTTATAGTACCTATACGTAAATAGTCAAATCTTAAAACAGGTAATTTGTTGATAGTTCCGTAACATTGAACTTACATACCTAGATTAATATGCACAGAACCCTCAGTGCGCGAGTCCAAGTCGCACTTGGCTGGTTTCTTAGCTAACGTCGTCAATATAGCGTGAGTTATGTTATGATACTTAGTTTTATTTTTACTTTTTCAATTGCGTTCTAACTAAAAGGCGGAAGCCCACGTTTACTTATTAAATTACGACAACCTAATAAGAATGTTTATTGAAACTCGTATTAAAAAAATACTGTCAGCGCAGCAAATAAGCTATGGGAACATCTACATGTTATTTAAATTGACGAAGTAATGTTTGTTTGTATGCTAAAATACTCCTTATTTATACAAACTACTAGCAGTGCCCGCGACTTCGTCCGCACGGAATAGTGACTTTCGGCAGCATTTTTTATTTTTTAGGCTAATTATTTTGAAAATAAAACTCATACATAATTTGAATGTAGTATTTATTAATATCTAATCAAAAGTCTAAAAAATAAGTTTCAAGCTTCTCGCTTTAAAAATGATGTAATTTCCATACAAATTTTCATCCCCTACTTCAAACCCTTGCAGCCTTTATTTCGCATTAAAAAGTAGCCTATGTCCATTCTCAGGCTCTAGACTATGTCCGTACCAAATTTCATTAAAATCGGTTCAGTAGTTTAGGCGTGATTGCGTAACACACAGACAGACAGAGTTACTTTCGCATTTTAATATTAGTAAGGATTGACGTAATATCAAGAACATGACTAACTGACAGCAAAAAGTGCGAAAAAAAGTCGTAAACAAAAACACAATTCAACAAGATAGGTGACTCCAAAGAGTAAAGTAATATGGTGACTCATTAATACTTACGATACGACCGAGAAAGAAAAACAAAACATCAAAACAATCCTACTACGAATATTGATAAAAAATAAAATAAATATCTTTTAAACATACCTGTGTAATGTTTATATCAAATACAGAATCCAACGCAATCACTTAACAAACACAGTTTGTCACAAATAACATTATTTTTATTTTAACAAACACACATGTGTATTTCCCACAGCACTATTGGACGTACGTCCGTCGGTCAACACGATCTGAATCACACTGACTCATGACTGACTGATTCATGACTGCACTGACCGGACGCCTGATGGTATTATAGATTAGATGATCGGTCGCGAATTTAATTCAAAGCTATTTGGGTACGTATGTATGTATTGTTACTCTACGAAAAAATGTAGAGATGCTTCTCTACAATTCGTATTGTGGTTCCTTATCTCTGTCTACAGGAGTTCGTGACTGAAGGTTGTAATGCAACATTTGCTAAGTTCGGTGCGTGGGTGGGTTATGTTAACGTTAAGTGTTGGTCCTGGCTGTTATTTGTACATCTTTGATAGTCGTTATGGGCAGTAACCAGAAAATCTGACTCTAATCAGGCCTAGGGGATGTTGTGTCCCACAATAGCGGTGGTAAGTCCCCACTTTGAGGAGTGGCTAACGATGCGTCATGGCGTCCTCACCTTCCGCCTGACGCAGGTCCTCACCGGACACGGTTGTTTCGGGAGTTACCTGTATCAGATTCGGCGGGAGGAAACGCCCGGGTGTCACCACTGCGAGGACACGGTGGAACACACAATTGAGGTTTGCCCTGCTTGGGCAGAGTTCCACCGTGTCCTCGTAGGGGCGATAGGCGGCGACTTTTCGCTCCCGGCCCTGGTTCAATCCATGGTCCAGAGCTCGGAGGCATGGGAAGCAGTCACCTCTTTCAGCAGTTATGCAAGCGAAGGAGGTGGCGGGACGCGCGAGGGAGAGGCAGCTCTCAAGGCTCTCACAGCCCTTGTGCCCCAGCCGCCGCAGGAGACGCTCCGGGCGTCGGGAATCACAGGGTGACTCCCAGCCACCGTAGGCGCGGGCCTGCGGGCTGCGAGCAATGGGTAGCTCGCCGCCCAACTGAAACAAGGCCCGTGTAGACGGCGCGTCGTGTTCCACGCGCGCTTCAAAGAGTGTCAGCAAAATTGTCGGGGCCCACAAGAGGGCCGTTGCCTGCTGGGGTTGCGGAATTGTTCGAAAGAGTTACCGCGGCCTCGGAACACGAAGGGCATATGATGGAACACTGATGGGTTTTAGTTAGTAAAAGTCTGACATACCCTCCCGCTTCGCCCAGATCGGGGCCTCCCGCTGACTGCCTAGTCATTGGATGATATTTTCCCATTTAAAAAAATGGGTTGTGGAGATCAGATAAGCAGTCGCTACATGTAAAAGGCTGGTACTCTGCTGTCTCCAGTTAGACTGGAAGCCGGCCCTGGCATAGTGGGCAAAAGGCTAAGGGAATGTTGTTGTTGTCTCTATCTGCTGGCTTTTAGGGCTAGAAAAAGTCATAATCATAATAAGTCATAGTCATAAATGTTGTTATTATGTATGTCTTTCTTTCTTTCTTTTTTTTAAATATTTATATGTATATAATGTTTTCAGAACGTCATTTATTATTTTGTATATTATATAGATAAATAGTACACCGTGGATAACCCGCGTATTTATTTTCTCCTTCTGTGTCAAATCCATCCAAAGGTTGTCTGTAAAAGATCGCTTTTAGCGATGAGACCGCCCATTGTATCACCCTTTTTAATTGTTAAGTCCATAATTTTGTTTTACTGTTATGGTGTACAATAAAGAATATATCTATCTGTCTATCCATCTAATCCGCTATTCTTTTCTGATTAAACTCTTTCGTCGTGGATTCCAAGATAAGTAGTTGAATCGTTTCTCTGGCACTCGTCAAGGTTCATAGAATCGGCATTTGTGTGGTAGTATTGGTGGCCGGGTGGTTGCAGGCACAACTTATGAGTTGTAAGTAGTGGGTTTGAACTCGACATTCAAAACCTTGAAGAAAAGCATCGTGAAGAGGTTTCTTCAAGGTCCGGTCAAGACGGTTCAAGGTTTCGGAAATCCGAAAACATGCGACATTCGCCATTGGGCCCACGTGGCGGACTTCTGTGCTTTTGGATTTCGGGGGTTTCCTCTCATAGAGAGGAGACTAACTTGTGTCCCAGTATTGGGAACATTATAGGCTGTATCGGGTGAGGGGCTTATGCTTTATTTATTTTTACATTAAATATATTTTTATGTAGCTAGACTACTGCATTAATGGGAGATGAAAAAGTAACTTCACAAAATGTAGAGATTAAATATTTATGGTGTCTTCGTATTTCTTGTTGTGGTTAACAATAATTACGGATTTAGTTGCTGCTTATTCTCAGTACGAATAAATAATTTTGAATGTCGTTTTAACTTGCTTTTTTCTTATATGTAATGAGGATTTTTTTTAATGTAACTTGAGTGAAGCGTGAATTGGTATCGAACAATAACTTAAGGATAAGCCTAATTCCTAAGAAAATGTTTTATTTAAAGGTATAAAAAAAAGTATTATATATTTTTTAACATTGTCCCGCACTATTTTATTTACACTCAAAGAGAGGATGTTGCTAGCTCAGTTGTTTAAATAGGACGGGAAAGTGAATCAACGAAGTACCTAAGGATAACTTGGTTGATATACCGTCTTGTCATACCAAGAGCTTCTCCACATTTATTGTGCATACTGACAAGGCTGTGTGTGGAACTCTGACAGGTTCTGTGTTCCATGCCACTTATGACCTCTGTGAACAGTCATCTTCTGGGCTCGCTCGTTCCATCGTAGACCTCATCTATCGCTTACCTTCAGGCAATTCGAGGTCAAGAGTGGGTTCATCCGGAATAAAAAATAAAAAAGAAAAACTTGGTGTGGTTAACGGGGGAAACTACATAATATTTTTATTTTTAGATAATGCTTGTAGGTTAAGAAATTTGTGTATGTTTGTTTTGACATTGTTTTACCGAAATAAATAACTTTACCTTTGCCCATACATATGTGACTTAAATCTATAACTAAATATTCGAAAAAAAAACCGATACTGACTGATTACAATACCTTATTAGCTTTTTGCATGCGCGTAATCGAACCCAAAAATCAGATCTAATTTATTTATTTTTTATTGGTCTCTCTCTTAACCTCGGTCACGCGGCATGGTTCACTCCTGATGGTAAGCCATTTGGTGGGTAGGTAGGCGATAAATAAAGTCTACGATGGAACGAGCGAGCCCAGAAGATGTCCGTTATGTTCTATGATATATGTTTTAAAAGCATAAGAGCCTTAATATTAATATATCATTTTGTGGTAGGGAACACAGAAGCCGGCAGAGTTCCACACCTTGGCTGTGCGCACAATAAATTCAGTATGGTTTAGTCATGCGGGTCCTATTATCCTAATGTGCTGGGTTAACAGACCTCTCATATAGATTAAAGACAGCTCTCGTTGTCTGTGATCGCGATCGGAGGCAGTGATGTGACAATGACGAAAAATGAACTGCTTAATTGTACAAAACAATGCCGTTGACTCTATCTCTTTCACTTTTACTTCTTTTTAGCCTCACAAACTGACAACAAATTATTATCTATAGGGTTATGTGATAATGTGACCAATAGAGTATAACCGGATAGTTGCCACCTTTTGTTGTGGTTTACACAAAATAAAACCTAATTTTCATCAATTTCATTCAAATCCACCCAGTACTTTCGAAGATTAGCGACGTTAAAACAAACAAACTTTTCCGCTTTATAATTAACTAGCTTGTGCCAGCGGCTTCGCCCGCGTGGGAAGTTTTTCCCGTGTAAATCCCGATCCCGTGGGAATTTCGCAAAATCCTTTCTTAGCGGATGCCTACGTCATAACATCTACCTGCATACTAAATTTCAGCCCGATCCGTCCAGTGGTTTCGGCTGTGCGTTGATAGATCACTATGTCAGTCAGTCAGTCAGTCACCTTTGAGTTATATATTTCTTTTATTTCTACAATTAAGCAGCAGTTCATTTGATAAAAAACACTTGTATGTTGCTTACCTAGAACATTGATAACCTTCCGATTGGTTTATCAGTAAACGTCAATTGATAAGAAATAATACGAATTTGATTCTATTGTGAGTCACTGATATGGAATTAGTATGTTGATAATGATTCTTATTGGGTTACTTGTTATAATGGTTCTTCCAATTCCTTGAGGAGTTTTTAGAAAGGCTGTCTTCAATTGTTTATTGATGATTGAAAGGAATCTATACGCACAAAACGTTATGGGAATACTTTCATTGTGCGTATGGCTAAGGAGTGGAATTACCTGCCGGAGATTGTCTCCAGATAGCTATAACCACATCATCACTTACCATCAGGTGAGATGGTGGCCAAACGCGAGCCAAATCAGTAAGAAAATTCGTTGCTTGGGACTGACTTTTTACCCGACATAGAAAAGAGGACTCTCAGTTCATAATTATGTATGTAAAACAGTACTCAGCTGCTGCTGGAAACCATCCCCCATAGTTGCGGAAAAAGGCTGCAGATGAATACCGTAGAAAACAGAATCATGTGTTGTGATGAAACTATTGACCACTGACTCATATGTCTAGCGTGGCATTGTCAAGCACGATTCCCAACACTATGCTGAGCGATGGTGATTTTTCGTGGATCTACTAATTTCCTATCAGTAGTAGGTACAGTCATAGGTCGACGGTCTGAATATCAGAGTTCGTAACTCCATTTGAGTAAATTTTACAGGAGCAAGAAAAAACTTGAGAGGTGTCAAGGGACACCCGGATGGAACGAAGTTCCTTTCGATTAATTAGTGAAGGAATTGTAATCAGTTTTTTTAAGTTATAATAATATTTTTTTTTTAAATAATCGTCGCGACACCACACTGTTCAATGCGAAATAGAAAGACGAAACGAAAATATCTGGCTTGCTTTCTATAAGAGAGAGAGAGAAAGAGACAGACAGAGAAACAGGCGCACGCCGCACGGCTTACATAGTAAACTTTTCGTCTTAATTTTTTCCGTCTAGCCCTCTTTCGCAACGCGCGATAAGGAACTTCGTTCCAAAAATCTGTTTTATTTATTCATTTATTGCAATATTTCAACTTGTGATTTAGGTAGAATTGATAGGGAAAATTATTTATTTAATTTTTTTTTAATGTTTCTTTGTATTTGTGATAAAATTGACTTAAGTACGAACTTTTCTAGCCACGGTGTTTGGAGTTAGGAAGTGTAAATGCAGTACGACTTTTTATTTTTCAAGATTGATAAATGTACTACATACCTCATCGTATAATCGTTTTTGGGAAATAAGAAGTATTCCATTGTACCTATAGACTATAAAATACTGCACGAGATGGGATTAAAAGTCCATTTTTGTTTTTTTTTTTGGCGTTACGCATTTTGATAATTAGACCGACGAGGTGTATTCTGCCAAACTATAAAACAGTTAGACGGCAGATGCGTCATGGCTGGCACCAAACATATTCTTGTTTTTTTTTTCTATGTCAAAATTCAGTGTTCTTGGTCCTATAGACACTGCCAGAGTAGATAATAGATATTATGTCTGCTAACAATTCAGAGCAATCGAACTCTTCTCTTTGTAGCAAGCCAATGTTATAGCTCCTCCACAATAAAAAAACAGATCTTATACAACGTGTAATTTAAAGGGTATTTTATACAGACCGAGTGCACGGCTTCTTTGGATGATAACAAACGATATAGCAAGGGTTTTGTAATCCTATGTCTACAAGTGTATAGGTATATTAGAAATTTCAATACATTGATACCAGAGCCCGAATTTTTCAAATTAAGAAGAACGAAGAGAATTATCGTTTTATTGGCAAGTGACGTGGAAAGTGATGACCCTCATAGTGCTGTGACACGTTTGTTATTATTGGTATTCAAGAAACATATGAAACCAATAATTTGGGGTCAATTCTGTGCGTCACTTATTTTGAGCTGAAACTTTGCATAGAGACTGACCAGATGTTGTCTTCAGTCCTTCTGGATAGATATGGGGTTTCCGTTACACGTTGTATATCTACTTATCTATATTATACGTATAACCACTGCTATCAAATTGTTAAAGGAAAGCATCGTGAGGAAGCCAGCATGAACTTTTTTCGGGTGGGAAAATAATCAAATGACTCCCGCGGTGTGTCAGACTTCTACTGACTAAAAACCCACCCTGTTCCTTCAGCTGCCCTTAAGTTCCGGGGCCGTGGTATCTCGTTAGAACATTCCCACAACCTATGTCCTAGGACCAAAAATTCAAAGAGATGTGACTTCTATCAACCTGCACTGAGCCCGTGTAGTACCCCTTCCCTCTCATAGAGAAGAGAGTCTTAACTCACCTTAAAAAGTATTTGCACGAATATGAGACATTTGAGGAAAGACAGGTTAGGGAGAATAAACGCAAGAAGGATTTAAATAATAAAATAAGTCATTGCTTAAATAGTGAAGCACAGTCCACGTTACCAAGCAGTGCAAATCTTCTATACTTATAATAAATCTGTAGAGAGGTCAATTCTGTACATGAAATATATTTCCAAAATAACTAACAGGGGGTGATTAGGGATCGATACTGATGCCAAAAATGCAATCAGTAAAATTTTTGTCTGTCTGTCTGTCTGTATAACCGTTATAGAAACAAAAACTACTCGACGGATTTTAACGAAACTTGGTACAATTATTTTTCATACTCCTGAGCTTGTTATAGTATACTTTTCATCACGCTACAATCAATAGGAGCAGAGCAGTGAAGGGAAATATTGGGAAAACGGGAGAAGTTACTCCATTTTTTAAGCTTCCGTTGCGTGTGCAACCTTAATGGTTAAAGCTACATAGAAATAATTCATGACGGAAATGTTCTCCTTAAAATTATATAAAAAATATCCCACGACAGCATATGTCTATCTTTTATGGTTGACTCACAACACCCGATAGCTTAGCAGTTCGAAGCTTTCTGATTATAATATTTGTCTACTCTTACGTTTATAACACTCTCAGTTACCCATAATTGAAAAAGTTAATAAATTACCCTTATCCCTAAAAAGCATTATTTATACATCTGCATTTAAGAAAATTTCTACTCAATTAATGATTTATAATTTTATGACCATATGTTTTTGCACTTGTATATTATTATGTTGTTTTTTTTTTCTTCTAATTGAGAAGAACTTAATATTATGTTATTTTTAAGTGTTAATGTTGTGAACGTCATCGAAATATGATTTATATTATTTTTTGACTGCGTTATTTTTATTTTTATTATTGTATTGCAACTGTAGTTTTATAGGATAATTTCACACACAATGTATATTGTTAAATGAATAAATGAAATGATATGTTGGAGCGTAATAGGCTGAATTATTATTTTATTATTAGTAAATGAATCTATGGAAGTGGTTAGGTGGTACGCCCACAGAATATTGAAATATGAGGATGACAAATAAAAATTTGCTAACTCAGTTTAGATGTAGCAGTGCAATATGTTTATTTACGATCCAAAGCAACCGAATTCTTCATTTCGTGGCAAAGTTTAACTCAGCGTTAAACTAAAAGGTAGCAGTGTATTTGTGGAGTTCATTGTAATAAATTACTACCAAGGAAACATTGTAAGGTCGTGGGCGAGTATAGTATTTTGTTTCCTAAAGTGACTCACGGAAATTACGTAGGAGGTTGATTATATTTTTTATTAGTACTTGTCTGGTATACGTTCGCTTTATTGTCACTAAGTATATATAAAAAATAACGGATATGTATAATTATTACTTCGGTGACACACAATTGATTTGTAAATATTCAGAATTATTAGTGAAAATAAATTAAAATATGTATTCAGATGAAATAGATACCATTCTAAATTGAAATTCTCTATACAAACTTTGAATAAATTATCGATATAAAAATTAAGCATTTGGTTTTATGAATCAAACAGATTTATTATGTTCTAGAATCCTAGATGAAACGAAAGTGAGAATCTAAATAAACAAAAAATATTTCCTGATAATTCAAGTTAAGAATAGAATCCTAGACAATAAGAACGTAGGTAAGTCCTGAAAAGTCAATTAGTCAATGTGAGCTCCTGCAGGAACACACTGACAGACCAAAAACCATCGTAACAGTTACTTATAACCTAATACGATAGTGTGATCGCTCATAAAATATATATATTTAACATAAAATCGCAATAACTACAGAGTTTAATTTCAAGGTATGTACTTATAAATAAATAAATAAAAATCATTTAATTCAGGTTTGTGACCCATATAAAATAAAAAAGTTACATATGTGCCATTGGTCGGCTTACACTATTATACAAACATAAGTACATGCAAAAAATATATCATAGTTGTGAAATTTAAATTAAATTTAGAATAAGTAATACAAAAATTTCAATAAAATGAGATATGTCAAAAAATTTATAAAATAAAAACAATGTCAGATTATAAACGATGTCAGATTATTAAATATTTACGCATGTCAGAGGTAATAATACGTGCAGGCACTGACATGCAGCTGCAGCCATCTCCGCAAGAAAGGAGAATCCCACCGCTCGGACAACACGCTCAGGATCCCGTTCGAGCTGCCCCGACAGCGACGCAGCAGCGAAGCACTTCTTTTCCGGATTATTCCGTAGAAGTCATCGGTACCGGCCTCAGCGAACATCGCTGACGCACTACAAAACCGGGGCCGCCCCAACAGAATCCTGAACGCGTTGTTGTACTGGACACGAAGATATAAAGAAGAGATAAGTACTGTTCTATCTACTATTTAATCTATACTTATAATAAATCTGTAGAGAGGTCAATTCTGTACATGAAATATATTTCCAAAATAACTATCAGGGGGTGATTAGGGATCGATACTGATGCCAAAAATGCAATCAGTAAAATTTTTGTCTGTCTGTCTGTCTGTCTGTCTGTCTGTCTGTATAACCGTTATAGAAACAAAAACTACTCGACGGATTTTAACGAAACTTGGTACAATTATTTCTCATACTCCTGAGCTGGTTATAGTATACTTTTCATCACGCTACAATCAATAGGAGCAGAGCAGTGAAGGGAAATGTTGGGAAAATGGGAGAAGTTACTCCATTTTTTAAGCTTCCGTCGCGTGTGCAACCTTAATGGTTAAAGCTACACAGAAATCACTTATGACGGAAATGTTCTCCTTAAAATTATATAAAAAATATCCCATGACAGCATATGTCTATCTTTTATGGTTGACTCACAATAACACGTGTAACTCCCGATAGCTTAGCAGTTCGAAGCTTTCTGATTATAATATTTGTCTACTCTTACGTTTATAACACTCTCAGTCACCCCTAATTGAAAAAGTTAACATTATTAACTATTCCATAAAAAAGAATCATATAAATCGGTATAGAAACACCAAAGTGATATATGAAATACGCTAATAATAAGCCAACGCGCGTGAATACTGAATCATGCTATAAGGATTATTTTTGAGAATGGTCGCCGCGCTCGACGCGTCTCGATTGGCCAAGTGCGAGCCAGCTCTCGCCCATGAAGGGTTCCTAAAAACCTTAAAAATTTCTAGAAACCAGCTTATTTACATTTTTACAACTATGCTAGATAACTTTGTTTTTCATAGTGTTTGTATGAATTACAAAGTTATATTTGCGGTTTTAGAAAATATGCTGTATCTCAAAACTACTAACACGATTTCGTTCAAACCAATTTTGGTTGAAAGTTTACATTAAGATCTACAGATATATATATTTTTTTTATATTTTTCACTCCATTATTATAGAAGTTAGAGGGAGGTGGGGACATTTTACCACTTTGGAAGCTTATATCTTTTAAACGATTGACTTTATGAAAAAGTGGTTTTAGAAACCCTTATATCATTTTTAAAGACCTGTCTATAAGTACTACACACGCATAGGTTTCATGAAAAAAATATTTTCAGTTTTAGTTCCATGTATGGGGACCCCCTTTTATTTTAAATATTTTTTTAATTTTTTCTTAAAGTCGGAAAGCGGTTCATAGAATACATCTACCTACTAAGTTTCTCATGTATAGTCTTAGTAGTTTAGGAATAAAATGGCTGTGACATACGGACGGACGGACGGACGGACAGACAGACAGACAGACAGACAGACCGACAGACACAGACGGACAGACATATCGAAACTATAAGGGTTCCGTGTTTTGCCATTCGGCTACGGAACCCTAAAAAGGCGGGGCGTCCGAGCGCGAGCTTCGCGGTTGAAAAGTGACCAGCCTTAGTGTGCTGAACTACGAGAGGCCCTACCTAAAAAAAAAAGTGCGAGCATCATACAATTTTTGCCTGTTGATCCGAATAGACGTTCAGAGCGTTCGACCTTATTGACAGACAATACTTAATTGATATTAACAAACCGTGCTTATCAGCGCAACTTTTAGTCGTTGATAATTTATTTTTAGATTCCTTTTGTTGTTATTTTATAAAATAGGTATTAGTTATTTTAGTATACCGATAGGTTAAGTTTTGGCTAATTTACGTTCACTTTTTTATATTAGTTTTATTTTCACCCAGTTGCAACAAAATATAATCGAGGCTCAAATTTTAACAGGTTGCGGTGCAGGAGAAACCGTCCTTATTCCCAGAATTCCCATAATACCAAATAATTTTCCATTCGAATTTAAAAGAACGCAATTCCCAGTATCGGTGTGTTATGCAATGACAATTAATAAGGTTCAAGGGCAGACTTTTCGTGTTGCTGGAGTAGATCTCGGTGTCAGTTGTTTCTCGCATGGTCAGTTGTACGTCGCTCTTTCCCGGGTTAGCAGTTCTAGAAATCTTTATGTTCACGTGCCGGACGGATCAACTTTCAACATAGTTTACCCGGAAGCTTTGCGCTAAAGTATTTTCGTTCTATAGGTACTTAAGCCTCATGTGAATGTGATCTAAACAATATTACCAATACATTAACTTAATAACACACAAGGAGTTACACGCTGACGGAGTCGCGGGCACAGCTATTAACAATAATATTGTGCGGTTCCGCATTGCGATATTTTTCAACAGTATTATAGATTGACATATTATATTTCCCTACTAAATTACGAAAGTTAATCTGTCTGTTACATCAAAATCACTGAACCGTGAGGAAGGACATAGGCTATGAAGAATGCTTCAAAATCGGGGTTAAATTTAACGTTAGCCCAAAGTAACTATTCCACGCGGACGAAGTCGCGGGCAAAAGCTAGTCCCCAATATATACACACATCAACACTGTCTAGGGATATTTTGGATTTACTCAATTTACTCAAAATTGATTAAAAATAACATACAACATGCATATATTTTTATAAAGCCCATTTATCAGACTACACTCCAGAACACTCACAAGCAACTGGTGCTCTGACTAGAACCTCTGAACCAACTGCATGGCCGTAACATTTGGTTGTCTTCTCGCGGTAACTTGCAAAAATCGGTCTTGTCGTTGAGTGGTTATGCGCTTCCCGCCTGAGTGACTTTCAGCCACTTCACCAGTAGCACGATAACGTGACCATAACCTGGATATCACGTTTTGTCTTGTTCCAATCTCCTCAGCAATACTCCGTTGAGTAGTCCCAGCTTGGAGCATGCATACTGTCCTTAACATTTTCTCTTTCGTTAAATGGCGCCGGTGCACGATGCACACAATAACATTAATTCGAAATTAACCGATAACTTGTTATAAAACTTAAATTTGACGCAAAACAAAAAAAAAACTACTGTAGGTAAATGAAACCTTCGGACTTCGCTACCAATATGCCGATTGCCGCGTAAATCTTTGTTTTTAATTAATTTTTTCAAATTCAAATTTAGAATCGTTCAAAAAGGTTTACAAAATAAGCTTTCTTCAAAAGAATTTAAAACCGGCCAGTATTTTTTGAGTTCAAGAACTTTATACAAAATGTCCCTAGACAGTGTTGATGTGTGTATATTTAATTATATGAATTTAAACTATACCTACTCTCTTACCCATGAACCTATTTGGGTATGTATGTATATTTCAAAAAAAAGGTCAATCACTTCCCACCAACAGGACAAAAAGCCTCGCCCCATTGAAATCGGACTCCACTTTCGTAAGTAAAAGCGCAATAAAACATTCTACAACAAAAGTACCGGCGCCATGCGAGCAGGATGCGCGTGCGCAAGCCGGAACGCCAGCCGCTGACCTTGAGCGACGCTCTACTAATGTAACCACGCTGTTTTCTCCGGATGACGATGCATACAGTAGTGGATACTGTGGTAGTAGTATACTGTATAGCGTTATCATCGTACTTTAGAACTATGTGTAATTAAATTATGTATCCTGCTTAATAATATTATATTTAAATTAAATACGAGAGTTTGTGAGGATGTATGTATGTTGCTCTTTCACTCAAAAACTGCTGAACGGATTTCAATGAAATTTGGAAAGTAGATAGTTGACATCACAGATAGGCAACTTTTTACACTACGCACTTTTTATCCCGGAATTTCCACGGGATCGGGATTTACGCGGGAAAAACCTCCCACACGAACGAAGTCGCGGTATAATGGTGAACTAAATTCGTCGTTTTTTATGCCTTTATTTCGTCGTTCTGTTCCCACACTTAATATAATATAATCACTACGAATGTCAGACATGTCACACATGCATGTACTCACTATAACACTTATATAATTCACACTAATGTATAAAATATTAAATAAACTTATTAATTTAATCCAATTTAATGTAATTTATTTTAAACTATTCCAATTTAATTTAATTTAATTTAAAGTATGTTATTTTTTCCGGTCTATCCTGTGGTGACCTCTAATAAATTAAAGGCCCCCAGCCAGGGCTTACAAACTAAAATATACTTAAAAACTAATGACCGCACGCTAAGGGCACTCCCTGTGGAGTACGGGCCTCGGCATAGCGGGGTCATTTTGGGAGGGCAGCAAAGGGACAGGCTGGGTCATATTATTTACAGGAGTATTTATTGCTACTGGCTCAGCATCGCGGGCTGGCTCGTTTGGCAAAGGTCGGGGAGGATTTTCATTACAAGTACGCGGACGTTGTGATGGGCCTCGTCGGCGAGGCCGGAATAAGGAACGCGTTTTGTATTTGTATTTTCTAAGAGTGCTGGTTTCCCTACTGCTCTCTTGTCGGATGGTGGTGGGGTCGTCGGGCTCGTCTAGGACGTTACGCGGGCAACGAACCCGAGAAATCTTGGAGGGTCTGTATCGGGCGGCCGATACGATCAGGGGGTTTGTGTGAGTATCAGCAGAGGTGAAGTAACGCACTGACATGCGTTTCAACACTTGCTTTATGGTCGGGAGTTTGAGGTCTACGTGGAGATCCTCATTCCTACAGAACCAGGGCGCGCCCGTGGCCTTTCGGAGAAAACGGTTCTGAATTACTTGCATCCTATGGATCTGATTGGGACTGGCATGAGCAAACACCGGACAGGCGTACGTCATGATAGGACGTATGCATGTCGTGTAGATTCGGATTTTACATCTAAGAAAAATGGAAGAAGGCGCTTATTCCTGATATACAGGTTCTAACCTAGTTCGGGATTCAGAGGATTCACAGTGTCTTGTATCCTAATTTTATGTCAATAAAGATTTATTATTATTATTATTTATCATCAGAGGTGATGTTCTGGGCTCGCTCGTCCCATCATAGTCCTCATCTATCGCTTACCATCAGACGTGGTCAAGGTCAAGGACGGACTCATCCAAAATATAATGATTAAAAATAAAAAGTTTTACATTAATACTGTCCCCCGAATCGCTAGGCCGTCACTAATTCTTAGTGTTTTAACTAGGAAGAACCCTTTGTTTAAAAATTGGAAGAACTTAAAATCAGGGTTATTACGACGTACATTTCTCGGCATCCAAGGGCTGGCTTATTACCTGGGCTAAAGGACAAGCATTGCCATACAGCCTTTGCCAGCCTAACTTCATCAAGAAACTGATTAGGACTCCCAATCTAGTGAGAAATTAGGATGTCTATATGAGAACTCCGTTATCTAAATATATATAACTCAAAGGTGACTGGTGGTGGTGGACTGACTGACTGACTGACTGACATAGTGATCTATCAACGCACAGCCCAAACCACTGGACGGATCGGGCTGAAATTTGGCATGCGGGTAGATGTTATGACGTAGGCATCCACTAAGAAAGGATTTTGCGAAATTCCCACGGGATCAGGATTTACACGGGAAAAACTTCCCACGCGGGCGAAGCCGCTGGCACAAGCTAGTCCTATATACAATTTCCGTAATTCAATTCGTCCTGTGCACTCAAGGAGCATGTGCAAAGTGAAAAATAACTTTATCTTCGTTAGTCGGTGTCTTTGGTTTCATGTTTTCTTTTTTGGCACCGACTTCCGAAATTAAAGTTATTTTTCACTTGGTAGTGTTTTTTGGAAGTCGGTTTAATTTTTTGTTAAAAAGTTTTTATTTCTCTCTTTTTAGTTGGTTGGTTTGAATTTACCTAGTTACAAAAGCCTAAATGTCCTCTACTTATAACTTTCTACAAAATATTGCTTTTCCCGATGCTGGGCCGTTAATTGTTGAGGAGTTCTCCTGGTACTTCACCATCAGCTTGAACCCATGAAAGACTTATTATTGAGTAGTTCTGTTTGCCATCTGTGGTCTTCATAATCAGTTCCACTTCACCAAATGGTGCTTTTCGAGAGCAACTGCACAAGTTACTATAAAAATACTGAAATCACTATAGGTGTGCCTGTAATATTTAAAGAGTTCCCTCAATTTCTCCAGGATCCCATCATCAGAGACTGACTCGGTGATAATGGGAACAACTTGAAAATATACCCTTACAAACTAAAAAAGAATTTTCCAAATCGGTTTTCAAAATATATATACGAGTCGACTTGATAACCTCCTCCGTTTTTTTTTTTCGTCGGTTAAAAACATAAGGACTTCACTCGTATTGACGGCGAAAAATGAATTAGGTACACATTGATATATTAAAAGGAGGTAGGTACATAACTTTATACAACGTGTAACGGAAACCCCATATCTATCCAAAAGGACTGAATACAACATCTGGTATGGAGTCTCTATGCAAAGTTTCAGCCCAAAATAAGTGACTCACAGAATAGGCATCAAATTATCGGTTTCATATATTTCTTGAATACCAATAATAACAAACGTGTCACATCACTATGAGGGTCATCACTTTTCACGTCACTTGCCAATAACACGATAATTCTCTTCGTTTTTCTTAATTTAAAAAATTCGGTCTCTGGTATCAATGTATCGAAATTTCTAATATGCTCCACACATGTAGACATAGGATTAGAAAACCGTTGCCATATCGTTTGTTATCATCCAAAGAAGCCGTGCACTTGGTATGTATATACTTACCCTTTAAATTACACGTTGTATAGGTATTATTATTTCAAGTAAGTATGTAGGTATTTCTAAAACGAATCCCAACTATCAACTGAAAAATCACGTTATAAAAGTGTGGAACTAGAATTAATTATTTCCAGACATAAGTAGTTGAAAACAAAAATATTTTTTATTAGTCCTTATGTAATGTCACACCCATCCAAAGACAGTCCTGCGCAAACACTACTTAACCGCAATGATTGGATTGTGCGGTTGTTACTATTATGACATTAGTAGGGCTGAAATAATGACAATGAAATTCGTAAGTTACAGTTAAGGAACAACATTATCGATCGTGAAAGACTCCAGTCCAAAATCGACGTTGACCTATGTAACAAAATAATAAAATAAAAGAGCCGCTAAAAATAGCAACCAACAGCTCTAATCGCTCAATCTTCATTCTAATAGTGCCTTAGGCAGGTACATATGTAGTAATGTCCTAGCGTTTTGTGAGCGCGTGAGGTCAAATCAATAAGAATGACCTTAAGAAAACAATCTACTAACATTCCCTCGTATGTGATTGTGTTTGTTTATAAGGAAAACATGGATTAAGACGGGCTTAAAATTTAAAACTTAAACAATTTGTCCTTTCAAAGTTAGCTGGACAATTTTGTGCAGGGTCAAAACCGTCATGACATTTGTTTTGATTGTTAGATTTTCTCAGCATTTAGCCTCAATTTTGCCCAATTGTATGAGTTCAACAGTGAAGAGCTTGTTGCCAAATAATAACAGCCATATCATCAAGGCTAAAACGGGCAAGAGACTCATTGGCAACGATGCACTGGTCGAGTCAAAGCTCCAGAGCCTTGAACATCGACAACGAGTTGCAAGTCTATCGGTTTTCTATCGGTAACATTTCGGGGAGTGTGCTATGGAATCACACACACTAATTCCGCCAAGTCCCTTCCATCGGACTACAAGACAAACGGCGATGCGCCATCGTTACATGGTGGACATCCCACCCATACGCACAAAACGTTTTGGGAATACTTTCATTGTGCGTACGGCTAAGGAGTGGAATTCCCGAAGTCTGTGTTTCCCGATAGCTATAACCTTGGGGTCTTTAAGTCAAGAGTGAATAGGTTACTTTTAGGTAAGCGTGCTCCATCTGCGACAACATCATCACTTACCATCAGGTGAGATGGTGGTCAAAAACCTATTATCAATAAATAAAAAAAGTCGACATCTTAACATATTGATATTATTCCGTGTCTCGGAAAGCATCGCTCTCGATTGCCATTTGAATATTTTTGACAGTCTTCTCAGATAGTCAGAAGTCAGAAAATCTGACTTCTTGGAAGGTGTATCATGTTACCCAGTTTCTGGGTTGTGTAGGTCAAATAGGCTGTCGCTCTATGTAAAACACTAGCTGACCCCGACATTTATTTATTTATTTTATTTATTTATATTGTATTTAGGAAAAGGATAAGCAGTAGGAATGAGTTTAATAATGACACCGAGTTAAATGTAATTTTGATAATTTGTATATTTGGGATCACAATTTGCGGATAATAACTAGTGATACTATTATACAACGTGTAATCTAAAGGGTATGTACATACCAGATACATACCAAGTGCATGGCTTCTTTGGATGATAACAAACGATATGGCAAGGGTTTTGTAATCCGATGTTTACATGTGTGGAACTTATTAGAAATTTCAATACATTGATACCAGAGACCGAATTTTTCAAATTAAGAAGAATGAAAAGAATTATCGTTTTATTGGCAAGTGACGTGGAAAGTGATAACCCTCATAGTGCTGTGACACGTTTGTTATTATTGGTATTCAAGAAACATATGAAACCGATAATTTGGGGTCAATTCTGTGCGTCACTTATTTTGAGCTGAAACTTTGCATAGAGACTCAATACCAGATGTTGTCTTCAGTCCTTTTGGATAGATATGGGGTTTCCATTACACGTTGTATATTACGTACACACTACGTTTACGGTGGGAAAATCCCGCTCTGGATGGAGCGGAAGGGAGTATCAGCCTAGGCTTCTACTAAAAACCCACCCAGTTCCTTCAGTACCCTTGCTTTCCGGTTCGTGGAATCTCGTTAGAAGATTCCCGCAACCCTGGCACAAGCCTTATCAAGCCCCGTCAATGATGCTTACTGCTCTTTGAGGCACGCATGATATTACACACTATTAGACGTAAACAAGTTGTTTTATTTTTAAAGGCTTCTCATATCGCTACGTCTCCGTTTAAACAAGGAAACCGGTTTTTCGTACGTACTTACTATAACAGCATTGAGTTATGTATTCTAGTAACCTTGATATTAAGCCTTGAACTTGTTTATACACAACTAGTCGGAAGCCGTGACTTCGTTCGTGTGGAAATTTAACACATTTTCCGCAGCCTGTATGTTATTCCAGAAACTATATGTGTGCTAAATTTTGTCGAAATCTTTTACGCTATTTTCCGTGATCGGAACACAAACATAGAAACCTTCACGTTTATATTATAAATGGGATAAAATTGTTCTGCGCAGCCCACCTCCATGTTTAGTATGAGTAGTATAATAGTATAAGTATATTCTCTGCCGGAGTTTGTGTTTCCTGATAGCTATAACTTGGGGGTCTTGAAGTCAAGAGCCTATTCGAGGTTACTTCTAGGTTAGCGTGCTCCATCTTCGAGAAATTTCATCACTTACCATCAGGTGAGATGGCGGTCAAAGGCGAGCCTAATTAAATATAAAAAAAAATTAAAAAAAAAAATTGGCACTCTTCGCGTATTTCAAGTTACATGGGTAGTCTCCCTACTTACTAGTTATGTTTATCTGTGAATATACAACGTGTAACGTAACGTAAATTGTCAATATCTAAGTCTTTGTCCTTACATACTAACATAATTATAAGTACCAATTACTAACTCTAGTCTTAAGGAACTAAATAAGTTTTTAATATTGTTAGCATGTCGTTTGTCTGTTGGCAATAAATACTTTTTCTGTCTTTTCTTCTAACGGAAACTCCATATCTATCCAAAAGGGCTGAAGACAACATCTGGTATGGAGTCTCTATGCACAGTTTTAGCATAAAATAACTGACTCAAAGAATTGATACCAAATTTTTGGTTTCATATATTTCTTGAATACCAATCATAACAAACGTGTCACAGCACTACGAGGGTCAATAACTTTCCACGTCACTTGCCAATAACACGAAAATTATTTTCGTTCTTCTTAAATTGAAAAATTCGGTCTCTGGTATCAGTGTATTGGAATTTGTAATAAGTTCTACACACGTATACTTTTTTTTTTTTTTTTTTTTTTTTTAACGTGGTAAAATTATCAAATAAGTCCTCCCACCCCGGGCAGGGTGGGAGGGACTGTCAGACTTTTACTGACTAAAATCCACGGTGTTCCTTCAATAACCCTTTACATACCGGGGCCACGGTAACGGGATGAGTCCCACGACCCCGGCAGGCTTCGGCCCTCTGCAGAGGGGGCCTCGTCATGTTGCTGACGCTCTTTGAGGCGCGCGTGGAACACGACGCGCCGTCGACCCGGGCATGGTCCATGGTCGGACAGCGAGTTGCCCTTTACTCGCTGTCCGCATGCCCGCGCCTACGGTGGCCGGAGATCGTCGGCCGACGTCCGACGCCGTGGGCGTCTACCACTGCGGCTGGGCTGGAGGGAGGACGCCATCCTCTCCCTCACGCGGCCCGCCTCCTCCTTCGAAAGCATGACTGCTTCGCAGAAGGAGGCGACCGCTTCCCACTCCCTCTCGCCCTGCAGCATGGCCTCGACCAAGGCTGGGCGCGAGAGGTCTCCGCCTATTGTCGTCGTGAGGACACGTCGGTGCTCTGCCCAAGCTGGGCAGTCCTGCACCGTGTGCTCGACTGTGTCCTCAGGGCGACCCTCGCAGTGGTGACACCCAGGCGTCTCTTCCTTACCCATCAGACACAGGTACCTCCCGAAACTTCCGTGTCCGGTGAGGACCTGCGTCATGCGGTAGGTCAGGACGCCGTGACGCCGATCTAGCCACTCCTCAAAGAGGGGTGGCTAGACGTAGACTTAGGATTACAAAACCCTTGCCATATCGTTTGTTATCATCTAAAGAAGCCATGCACTTGGTATGTATATACCCTTTAAATTACAAGTTGTATAAATATCCAGAACTGTGTACAAAAACATTTAGGACTGTAAAGTCTAGTGAGATGAGATATAATAATGCAAGACGAAAAAGCGAAACGCAATTAAACAAACAGACTAGAATAGAGCCAGTGAAAAGAATATAACACAAACACTAAACATTAACATTAATTTATTGCTATGTTTTAAATGCACAGGTAAATTAATTAATTATGACCCACAAAGCTAGTATAGTGGACACCACAAATATTAGCAACTAGCTTTTGCCCGCGACTTCGTCCGCGTGGAATAGTTACTTTGGGCTAACGTTAAATTTAACCCCGATTTTGAAGCATTCTTCATTGGCGCTCTGCTCCTATTGGCCTTAGCGTAGTGATATATAGCCTATAGCCTTTCTCTATAAATTGAATATTTAATTTAAAAATAATTTTTCAATTCGAACCAGTAGTTCCTGAGATTCTCGCGTTCAAACAAACAAACAAACTATTACGCCTTATATTATTATAGATAGCTGTTGCCCGCGACTTCGTCAGAGTTTTCGTCGTTTTTCGTAAAAAAAAGTAGTCTATGTCCTTCCTCACGGTTCAGTGATTTTGATGTAACAGACAGATTAAATTTCGTAATTTAGTAGTGAAATATAATATGTCAATCTATAATACTGTTGAAAAATATCGCAATACGGAACCGCACAATATTATTGTTAATAGCTGTGCCCGCGACTCCGTCAGCGTAAGTTAATGTATTGGTAATATTGTTTAGATCACGTTCACATGAGGCTTAAGTACCTATAGAACGAAATTTTATACCTTCGGCCGCGAGACGCGTCGAGCGCGGTGACCGATTCTCAAAAATAATCCTTGTAGCATAATTCAGTATTCACGCGCGATGGCTTATTATTAGCGTATTTCATGTATAACTTTGGTGTTTCTATACCGATTTATATGATTCTTTTTTTATGGAATAGTTAATAATTTTAACTTTTTCAATTAGGGGTGACTGAGAGTGTTATAAACGTAAGAGTAGACAAATATTATAATCAGAAAGCTTCGAACTGCTAAGCTATCGGGAGTTACACGTGTTATTGTGAGTCAACCATAAAAGATAGACATATGCTGTCGAGGGATATTTTTTATATAATTTTAAGGAGAACATTTCCGTCATGAAATGATTTCTGTGTAGCTTTAACCATTAAGGTTGCACACGCGACCGAACCTTAAAAAATGGAGTAACTTCTCCCGTTTTCCCAACATTTCCCTTCACTGCTCTGCTCCTATTGGTTGTAGCGTGATGAAAAGTATACTATAAGCAGCTCAGGAGTATGAAAAATAATTGTACCAAGTTTCGTTAAAATCCGTTGAGTAGTTTTTGTTTCTATAACGGTTATACAGACAGACAGACAGACAGACAGACAGACCGACAGACAGACAGACAGACAAAAATTTTACTGATTGCATTTTTGGCATCAGTATCGATCCCTAATCACCCCCTGATAGTTATTTTGGAAATATATTTCATGTACAGAATTGACCTCTCTACAGATTTATTATAAGTATAGATATAGAAGATGGAGGACATTAACCGATATACATACATTAATTAACATACCTATTAATATATAGTTTCAAAAACAGTTAATTATAATGCATCTGTATGCATTTAAGCGAAAGTTGCAGAATTATTTTCTAAATAAATAGCAGACTTGTCTCATAAACCCCTTTCTATAACTGTTCATAAATATATTTATTTATATACTTGTAGCTATATATTATGATAAATATGTAAGTTTATTTTAGTTTTATTAACCTGTTATAAGTCATTAACCTGAATTATACAGGGTGGGCAAAAAATCGTAGATGAAACGAAACAGGGCGATAGAGAAAGATAAAGATAAATAAAGATATTGAAAAAAGTGCCAATACTCATAAATCATGGTACCTAATATCGTAAAAGAACTTTTGTAGTGATGATATATTTCCTAGAAGCTATTAAACACCATTTATTGTTTTAAAATAGGTACCTATTTTACTTTAATTGCCTGTTTATCACAAATTTTGGTATTTTTTTTTCAAAAAACACTCTAATATTCATAACTTCTAAGGAGATGAAGTGAGTACTCTGCCACAGAGATATTTTTTACTGCAAATAACCCCAACTATCGCCCTGTTTCGTTTGATCTACGATTTTTTGCCCACCCTGTATATAATAGTATAATACTTAACATTAAGTGATATAAATTATAAGAATACTGTACTATACAACGTGTAACGGAAACCCCATATCTATCCAAAAGGACTGAATACAACATCTGGTATGGAGTCTCTATGCAAAGTTTCAGCTCAAAATAAGTGACTCACAGAATTGACCCCAAATTATTGCTTTCATATGTTTCTTGAATACCAGTAACACACGTGTCACAGCACTACGAGGGTCATCACTTTCCACGTCACTTGCCAATAAAACGATAATTCTCTTCGTTCTTCTTAATTTGAAAAATTCGGCCTCTGGTATCAATGTATTGAAATTTTTAATATGCTCCACACACGTAGACATAGGATTAGAAAACCGTTGCCATATCGTTTGTTATCATCCAAAGAAGCCGTGCACTCGGTATGTATATACCCTTTAAATTACACGTTGTATAATACAAAAATAATGATAATTAGTAATTCACCTGTTAGAATAATGGAATATAATAGTTTTTTTTTTATTGATAATAGACTCACGTTTGACCACCATCTCACCTGATGGTAACTGACGATGTGGTCGAAGATGGAGCAAAAGTATAGAAAGAAAAAACATTTAAATTGCAATGCCTTTTTTCCGGGTGATAAAATGATCGAATGACTTCTTTCGCTCTAGGTAGAGCGGTAGAAGTCTGACACTCCCTGTCAGACTTCTACTGACAAAAAACCCACCCAATTCCTTTAGCTGTCCATAAGTTCCGGGGCCGTGGTATCTCGTCAGAACATTCCCGCAACCCCGGCAGGAAATTTCCTGCCTTTATTAAAATCCTCAAAGATGTTTGTACACTTAGTTTGCAATAAAGAATTTGAATTTGAATTATATTTTAATTTTTGTATGCACTTGCCATGTTGTCTCTACACCACCCATGGTTGACTGGTAAAGAAGGTCTAAGGTATTCCGCCTTTTCACTTCTGTGTTGCATAAAGTTTAAATAAAAGAAATATGATATACAGCTTCAGAATTATCAATTCAGGACAGCTGTATATCATTCTATAACATAACATAAATAATCGTTTCCACTGCTGAAACACAGGCAGCCTTGCTATGAGGAATATGGACCGAAATACGTCGCTGGCCTTACTAGGACTTTTCACACAACACTTTACGTTTTGAGAGTAGTTGCAAGACAGGCTGTCATTCGTATGTCTTTAGCAAACGTTACAGGTAGTTAGATACCGGAAAATGTTAAACCAGTCTTGCTAAGCGGTATCGTATTACTCCAGGTATCGTATTACCAGGAGCTGAGTAATACTCAGCTCCTGGGATGTGGAGGCAGGCGCGGACCGAAGGCCGGTCACAGGGGACATGACCCCCGCAAATCGCACACCCCAAATAGAACTTAAAAGCCTGTCATTCTTAGTTTGGTTTTCGCAATAATTATTATGAATTCTCTTAGTCAGAAAGATTATTATAAAGCACCGTATTTATTAGTCTATTATTTTAGCATATATATGTATTGTATTGTTATTATTATTATATATATATGTCGCAGCCAACTAGGTTAATTAGCCGTTCAATCAACCGCCTATATATTCTTTCAATAATGACATTTATTTTACTTATACACCTACCACATTGTGGTCTTTTTAACCCAAAGGTTGACTGGTAGAGAATGCCTTGTTGCATTAAGTCCGCTCATGTACCACTATTGTACATAAAGTTTAAATAAATAAATAAAAATCTTCTAAAATTTTGCAAAATAAGACGTTCCAAATATTATCACTCGATTTGTCAATAAAAATAGAAGACTTCCATTTGTTTTGTAATATTGTGCAATAAAGAAAACTCATTTACTCGACATATTTTATTGTTAGTGAGCCCACCCCCTAAAATTCCAGGCTGCGACCGTACCTGTGCGGAGGTTAGATAGGTACTCCATGTAAAATAGTAGTCAGCTGCATCCAGTGAGACTGGAAACTGACCCGACATAGTTGGAAAAAGGCTAAAAAATTCCCGTGGGAAAGTTCTATCGTGATACCGCGGCCCCGGAACTTTAGGTTAGCCGAAGGAACAGGGTGGGTTTTTAGTCAGTAGAAGTCTGATACTCCCTTCCGCTTAACCCAGAGCGGAAGAATTCATTCGAACATTTTCCCACCCAGAAAAAAAGGCATCCTCTGGGTGTGCTCGTTTCATCGTACTCGTCATCTATTGCTTAACATCAGCTTTATTTGAGATCAAGAGCAGACTCACCCGAACGGGGTTATCGCGGCACCCAGAAAAAAAAAGAAAAAAAAAGTACTATTTATTTGTGCGGGCTTGCGGACCGGTAACGACCAAGCCGGGTCGGCGGCGCGTCGAGTTTCACTCGCGCTTCAAAGAGTCGTCAGCACCAGTGACGGAGTTCCATAGGGCCATAACCTGCCGGAATTGCTGGGAATGCTCTAACGAGATACCGCGACCCCGGAACTCAAGGGCAGCTGGAGGTTTTTAGTTGTAGAAGTCTGACACTCCCTTCCGCTCCAACCAGAGTGAAAGATTTTCATCATTCGATGATTTTCCCACCCAAAAAAAGGTATGGGTATTTGGATACTTCGGTGAAACGGTTTCGCCTTTGACAACGGGCCCTTACAAGCGGCAAATGTGCCTGGACGGAAGGGGACGTTATTAAAAAGATTGTAGTTTTGTCGGTCGGATACGATAAAGCAGTTTTTAAACGTCATAGAGAGAAAGTGGTTCAAATGAAATGAGCTTGCACGAGCGCATAAGACCGGGTCACTAAGAATTATTGCAATAACATAGATGCATTATTTTAAAGTGATTTTATACGGTGGTCTTACCAAAAGTACCAATTTCGGACCCAGAGTAAGCATTCAAAAATTTCAGCTTGAAGAATGAATGTATGAATTATTCGGACGAAACAAAAGTAGCTGCGAATTCTTAGTGGAAAGCCGATTCAATTTTCTTTTAGTGTATACGTTAATTAATAGTATCTCATATAATTACTTTATTCAAAAGCCGCGTAATGCACTAACTATGATGCTACTTGTTGCAGCTTGCAGCTCTGGCATACTTACTTGGTACTTATTTATTGCAGCTCTGGACATAATAATGTGTGAACTATGTTGGTTGTTATACTTATCTATTGTAATATTATAAAAAGCCAAAATTTGTTTGTAAGTTTATCCTGAACTAATGAGTGTAGTAAGGTGGATAATTAGTGAGTATTTCGAAATCCACGCTGTCGAAACCGCGGGCGAAGTTCTAATTCGGGATAAGTATGATAGTCTGGCAGATTGAGTATTTTTTGCGGCCTCTTTACGTCTTTATATTTGTATTGGGCTTATTAAGCTTCTAAGTTGAGCTATGCGTTATCTGACAAATACTTGCACGGTCTGGACAGGCCCACTCAAATCAGTCTGTTCGCATATTTCCTCAAAAAAAAAAAACACCTTAGACAACAAGGTTATCATATGATTTGACCAATATAGATTACATGGGTTCCACAAGAGGTAGTACCATACGGTAGTCAGTTAGTATACTCCGGCCTAAATGACGTAAAAAGTGTTCTTTAATAACCAATTCGCATAAAGAGCAGAGGGAGAGAGGGCTAGCCTTTTCTTTGGACAGAGATTCAGCATTCCAATTCAACGTGGCAATGCACCCAGTGTTCTGGGCACTTTTCCCATTGATAGCGATGTGAACGAATTGTTCGATGCCCTATAATTTCTTTTTATTTTCGCCTGTATATACGATGTTTAATTTTTAGAGCTTTATTAATAAGTAAATATATCACAATATGATATTTTATGTCACTTCAAGAAGAGCAACTTCTACAGTACATGTACATAAAATTACGGTTTTATTAAAATTGTAATTTGTATAAATGAATAACATTTCATAATTTCAAAAATCCCCCTAGGTCGGACTCAGTGGAGACCTACAAATAGATATAATTAGATATTAACGCACCTACCACAATAATTATATGAATGACTATAGCCGTGCCGGCGACTTCACTCGCGTCCCGCAGGCATTCATAGATAAAAACAAAACAAAATTATGTCCAATACCCTTCTCTATATTACTCTCTATCTTCACGAAAGTCCAAATAAAATTGGTTTAACCGTTCCAGAGTTTGTGTTGTGCTATCGTATAAACTGCACTTGAGAAAACACAGTAATATAGAAATATAGAGACACAGACAGACACTGCAATACTGCAAATATTTATATGTTTATCTCGATAATCACAAATAAATGAAACATTTTAGCCCCTTTGAGAAGTCAATCCATCTTTGAATCCTATAATTGCCAAGTGCATCTCATAAACATTAAACATTTGGTACCAGAAAAACCAATAACATTTGTAGCCTCTTCTGATTTCCTCATAAAAATATTTGACCGTGAGGATATGTTAAAAATAATATGCCTTTCTTAGAGGCATATAAAAACTTTTTAAGAATAGCAAGGTTGTTCTTTATCTTTGTTCTTTTTAGAGTTCCGTAAATGGAGAAAAAAATGTTTCGTTGTATTCTGTAGCCAGCTTCAGTCATCCTAGATACTACCTGTATTGCGCGACTTCGTTCGCGTGGGTTGAATTCCCGCGTAAATCCCGATCCCGTGGGAATTCCGAGATAAAAAGCCTGTGTGTTAATCCAGGATGTCAACTATCTACTTACCTTTCATTTTTTTCGTTGAAGTAGGTAACGGAAGACAAGCAGACGCATTTATAATTCTTATTTGATGTCACCAATGTTTTTATCGTTAATAATTAATATTTCTATAGACAATTCCAAAACACTATATTCCGATAAGCTGCGATTAATTTTTAATTTAGTATATATACGTTAACGTCGCAGCCGCAATTCGCTCTTGACCGGTTTTTGTTTTAAACTAACCTTGAACTGCGTGGTTCACACGATCTTATAAGAATAGGTACTATAATTTATTGTATGGTATTTGTGGTAGGTATGATTATAGTTTTTTGTATATATAAATTTTTGGCAATATTGTGTTAGTATTTTTTTATGATTTTTATTTGTCCAACAAATACTAACAGATTACCCACTCTGTTATTTTTTCCGAATCAAGAAGGAAGATCTTTCATGCGCTGAATTATTTTTTTTTACAATACGTCACGGATTTTCGCGTTTTGAGACACCATAATAACACCATAAAATATCCGGAATGTTGTCCTTGGGATCTTAATGTAAGAAATCACTTCAATTCTTTCCAGTTCCGATATCTCATTCCGTCTCCGATAAATCGAATATTGTGTAGGTATAACGAATTGTATTAAAAAAGTTGTATGAAAATATATCCTTCCATTTCATAGACATAGTATTATATATACTACCTATGAAAAAAAAAAATCCGGTAAATAGGTAACATACCAATTATTAAAAAAAAAAAACCATAATATTATTCATGGTATTGTGATTTGATTGTGATAGATCTTTTTTCCTTTCTTTTTTAAAGAGAATTAGGAATGTTATTAGAATTTAAATTACGAACTCAAATAAATTTATGCTTGTGTCTTGAGTGGGTTCACGGCAAAACCCACGACCTCTCGATTACAAGTCCGACACCTTAGCCAATTCATTACACAATTGTACAGTGTACACGTACAGTGTACAAGTGTACACGTACAGTGTACAAGTGTACACGTACAGTGTACAAGTATGTGTAAAATGTTTATTGAAAACTGGTGTTATCAAACAAAATATTATTATGAATTGGCTTCATTTTTAACCGACTGAAGCTGACGAGCATGCGAGACCCAATTGAACATATTTATAATAAATTAATAGTTTAAAAAACACTAGAAAAACACGCTTTTAGAAATCTTTAGGTTTGTTATAACCTTGAAACCTGATCATGTTCAAAGTCCATTACGTGGCCTTTCACAAGTGCAAACCCGACTATGATACGATATTCCATCATGGAATGCCAGTGCCTATCTTCCGGCTTCCTCATCAGACATTGAAACCTAATCGTGGTCAAAGTTCATTACAAGACTTTTCTAAGAAATCCAAAACAGCTATAATACGATATTCCATCATGAATTTCCAGGTCATATCTTCCGGCTCCATCATCAGATCAGTTCGACAGTACCATATTATTGTATTGTCATCAGAACTACATACAGCTGCCAATTTTCATTACACTACGACCCTTGGGTAATGGTTAAATTAGTTACCTTAGATTCCATTACAATAGTTACGACCTAATAAAAGCTTGTTAATAATGGGATGGGGTCCCGTTTGCTTGTCACTCTTGTAAATGAAAATGTGCTTGTTTCCTGCATCCTGCATATCAGTTGAGCAGACGGCCTTTTTAATATTTTTTACTTCTGTTGCTAACCTGACCACTAAGGCCTAATAAGCTCTAATCAAATATGAACTATGCATATGGAATCTGTATCACAATGTTGGTGAAGTGCATGGTTGAACTATTAACTGCCGTCCTTCGTATCGCGGGTTTCCATTCCCGTACCGGAACAAAATTTTTGTTTGGCCTACATGTAATTTTTTTTTATTTTTGACAGGCCTGTTGGTCTAGTGGTCAGTGGCCCTGACTGCTATGCTCAAGGTCGTGGGTTCGATTCCCACCCAGGACAAATGTTTGTGTGATGAGCACGATCATTTGTTCTTTGTCTGGGTGTAATTTATCTATAATATGTATTTAGAAATATACAGGGTGGGCCATGAATTAGTTAACATTTGAAAAAATCGTATAAAAAAACCATTTAACATATTTTAGAAATCGTTTATTTACGAGAAAGCTAATTAGTTGTAATTTATTTTATAAAAATTATTTCGTCTAAATGACCACTGTTTCGGTTTTCGCACTCATCTAAGCGAGTCCTAAAGTTTTCGAATACTCTTCTGCAAAGAGACCGCGAGATCGCCGACATCTCTTCGATGATTTTTTCTTTAAGTTGACGCAGTGTATTCGGTTTATCAATGTAGACACGACTCTTTAAATAACCCCATAAAAAGAAGTCTGCTGGTGATAGATCTGGACTTCTGGGTGGCCATGGGATGTCACCCCGTCTGGATATCAGCTTTTCCGGAAACATGTCTTTGACCACCGGCAAGGACTCGTTCGATGTGTGACACGTGGCTCCATCTTGTTGAAACCATGTGTTACGATTATACCCAGCAAATTCCAGTAGCATCGGTGCTAAGAACTCCCGTAACATTTTCACATACTCGGCAGAATTAACAGTAACTGAACGGCCTCGAGAATCTTCAAAAAAGTAAGGTCCGATGATTCCTTTTGCTGAAATTGCAGCCCATACAGTTACCTTAGGAGAGTGAAGTGGCCTCTCATGTTTAGCTTTAGGATTTTCGCTGCTCCAATATCTGCAATTCTGTTTGTTTACATGCCCATTTAGGTGGAAATGGGCTTCGTCAGAGAATAAGATGTTGTGAAAATTACTGAATCGAGTTAACATTGTTTCGGCATATGACTTACGCAAATTTAAATCATTAGGGTTTAGTTCTTGCACTAGCTGGATCTTATATGGATGTAATTTCAAATCTAATTTCAAAATACGGCGTAATGATGTGCGGGATAATCCTAATTCAGCCGAGCGTTTGCGTGTCGATAAATCTGGATCACGTCGAACAGAAGCGGAAACTTGCTGCACGTTCTCTTCGCTCCGAGAAGTCCGCGGGCTGCCAGTTTGTTTCACATTTAGTGTAGATCCCGTCTCTTCGAACTTCTTCACCCATTTCTTTATTAAAGGAGCACTTGGACACTGACTTAAGTCGTGTAAACCATATTCAACGCGAAATAAGCGTCTCACAGTAATGAGCGAAAAGTTGTTTAAATAAAACTGTTTCACGCAGTAAGCGCGTTGCGGCCCCGTGAAGCGATCCATTGCGACTAAATTTCCAAGAAGCGAGCTAGTGCCCCCGCCCGCGCCCGCGCCCCGCGCGGTTATAGTTTGCGCGGTAAGTTACATTTAAACGTTAACTAATTCATGGCCCAACCTGTATATGTGTTTATCAGTTGTCTAGTAGTCATAGTACAAGCTCTGCTTAGTTTGGGACTAGATAGCGTTGTGTGAAAGTGAAAAAAAAAATGTTCCGGGTCTGCGTGTTTGTGAAGATCGAAGCACTCACGATCACGAGACAGTTTTATTATAATATCGAATAACGTGATCATAAGATATATGGTGACATAAATAACAACAAAAAAAATTAAACAGATGACTACATTCAAAGCTTGACCACAACATAGTACTGAACATTTCCAAAGGAATCCCTTTTCAAGTAGTCTTACTGGTTGATTCAAAAGTGAGTGTTCATATTATACGGCTGATTAGAAAAACTTCGACCGCTAAAAATAGCACACTCGATATCTCTCGAATTAATTGGAATTCCAGAACAGAATTTCGTAAACCAGCCCTAATAAAAAATCAAAGCTAAAAAACATGACTATCAACAAAAAAGCAATTGACCTCATTAAGGTAAACGTTTTACCTACACAAAACGCATGCCCCAACCAATACCACTTTCAACTGGGTCAATCGTACCAAAAATATACTTACCCGTATCAGATCGATGTGTGGTCTTATTGGCCGACTGACCGGTAAATGGAGCGGATAAACATTTAAACATGGCGGCTTGTAAAAAACTTGATCGGCAGGCGTTAACAGTACCGATGTGTGTTTGCACGACTTAGTAATACCGTGTGGTACATGGTGAGGTTTAATTGCGTTCTTGTTTGATGATATTGACGCTTGAATGAAAAAAACTTTTTTTGCAAAAAACAAAACCGACTTCCATATCAAAACACTCCAAAGCCAAAAATAATTTTAATTTCGGTAGTCGGTGTTATTGGTTTTGTATTTTCTTTTTTTTTCACACCGCCTTCCGAAATTAAAATTATTTTTGGCTTTGGAGTGTTTTGATATGGAAGTCGGTTTTGTTTTTTGCAAAAAAAGTTTTTATTTTCGCGCTTTTTAGTGGGTCAGTGAATTTTCCAAATCGATTCGTAAATGACGGAGTTATGCGCGAACAAAAAACGCAATGCAGAGTAAACGAAAAGATCATCAAGGTAAATTATTTTTTTCGACTTTTTTTGATTTTTCAGAAACGGCTCGTCCGATTTCGATAAAATTTTCATGGGACCATTTGGGAAGTATACCCTTTCCAACAAAAAAAGAATTTTTCAAATCGGTTGGCAAGCGACGGAGTTATGCGTGGACAAACATAAAAAAAAAAAAAAAAAAAAATACAAACATCCGAATTGAGAACCTCCTCCTTTTTTAGAAGTCGGTTAAAAAAAAAAAAAACGGGATAATGTTTTGTCGGAGGCGCTCGTGGCTAAATAATAGAAAGATAAGAAAGAAAAGAAAGAAAGAAAGAAAAGAAAAGAAAGAAAGAAAGAAAAGAAAAGAAAGAAAAAGTATTTATTGCCAACAGACAAACGGCATGCTAACAATATTAAAAACCTAATTTAGTTCCTTAAGAAAATAATTAGTAAATTGGATCTTATAATTATGTTAGTAAGTAAGGACAAAGATAACAGCCGTACGGGTCCATTTTGCAATCAACACGTGTTGAGGTTGGCCCGTGGATGGAAAGCATCTTAACGCATCGAACTTCATCCGTGCCTCGTAAAACACGTTAAACCGTTAGTCCCGGGTGTTATTTGGAAAGCTTTGATAGTCGTATAAGTACTAAGACGCCAGAAAATCTGATACTAGTCTTGGCAAGGGATACCGTCAGAACCGGATTAACCCTGTCAGAGGCCCTAGGCAATGAAATTCTCGGGGCCCCTTTTTCTTACTTTCGATAACCAAATCGTGTGTTGTTAAAATCATTGCCACCCCATGGTCCTGGGTACGATTCTCGACATAGGCATGGACGTTGTCTCTAGTCTGATTGTATCTATGAATAAAATACATAAACACTAGATTTATAGATAAATAAAATAAGTTAAAATAGATTACTAGTCTTCCCCCGTTTTTTTTTTATTCAAATATTATCTTATAAACAAACCTGACAGTGTTATAAACACAAATAAAAGATTTTCTTTCGTGCGTGCACTGGGCCTCTAGTGGATGCGGGGCCCCTAGGCAGTTGCCTACTCTGCCTAATGGTTAATCCGGCCCTGGATATCGTGTTACCCAGCTACTGGGTTGTAGATAGATAGATAGATAAAACTTTTATTGGTCAATAGAAGACACAACACGCAAAAGCACATTAACATATAACACATAAATTACAGAAAAAAAGAACAGAACAAACGTATACATAGAATCAAAAATATTATAAACGATAAAAGAAACAACCTTTAAAAATGTAAATCGGTGAAGTGTGTGTCTCCAAATTGCACCAAATGGGGTTCCAACTCAACATGTGCCAGGCAAATATGCCTGACGCTGGTATTCTGCTGGATCCCAGTAGCCGTACTTACGGATATCGAGCAGGTGGCGTAGGTACGATTAAATAATAAAAATAAAAGAACATGAGAGTGAGAGTAGTGCCCTTGCGAAATGGTTTGTGCAATATTGACAAAGGCAGCATTTCCGATACCGACATAAGATGATGCTGAGAGAAATATATTGGAATTAGTGTTTGGTTCATAATTTTGTACTTATGGATTTTGTCTAAAATATAAGCCGACCCGCTATAGTCGGAAAAAGGCTAAACAGGTGATGAATTCTCTCGGTTTCTAACACTATGTACTCTGTCTGAAATAAAAGTTATTATTATACAAAACCAGATGAACATCGACCACTCCCTCCTTCCTTATCTCCAAAATTACTGCGCCCGAAAATTTGACAATTAAAACAGTATATTGGTTCATATCTACTCTTAGTTTAATAATAAGAAGGAACCAACTTAAGTGTGTATTGTGTAGTGTATTTTGTCTTTTCGGATGACACGCTCTTGTCCTCAATCAAATCTAAGGGAACTGTTTATTTTTATTGAAATAAAAAAAAAAATCGGTTGTCTGTAAAGTCGGTTTACTGACGATAGTTGAACGTGACAACGTCCTAAGAAAATACTGATGGAATGGTTGCATTTTTCAAAAGAAATTTTTAATTTTACATCACTATTACTGCACTTCTCATGACAATGGAAGAATCCCTACACAGCGACGTAATTTCTTAGCGTTTTATGATAGCCTAGTACTTGACTCGTTGAGTCATACATAAATGTCAAAGAATCCCTACACAGTGACGTCATCTCTTACCGTTTTATGATAGCCTAGTACTTGACTCGTTGAGTCATACATAAATGTCAACTTGTAGATCCAATTTGATTTGCTTTGGAACGCCTCATAGCGATGGAACGCCTCAGAGCGAGGTAACGCCGCATGAGTCATGTATTTTCGTGCGTGCAGCCAGCTTCATCGAATTATAAGACGTTGTCACGTCAATTAATGCACAAAGGGACTATGGCGGACTTGGCTTCGACATTCTCTAACGTTCAATTACAGGCGGCGAAGATAACTTGGCACCGCTTCATTAAAACATTTTTTTTTAAATTATCCTGCTCTGTCCCACTCCTGGGACCAGCTTCCCTCCACTCCTACCAATTCTCGCGAGCCCTCGCGTCCTCTCTCCAGTTTGAAGGAACCTATCTAGTTCGTCGCAGCATCTCCTTCGTGGTCTGGCGCGATCCCACTTCTCCCTATCTCAGGGGACCAGTTTTTGAGTCATTTTGGACCACAGTTGGTTGGCCGGATGCGGGAAACATATCCTAACCAGTCCCAATTGAGTTGGCTCAGTAGCAGGTACTCGCGAAATGTTCTATTTACAAAAGAAACACTACATCGTATAACATACACGTTTCAAAGAAAGCGTAACTTAGGGAGTTACCCTCATTATTTTAAATAACAATGAATTAAAGGCGACATACTAACAAAAAACCACTTTTATTAATTAATAAATATTACAGACTAGCGTCCCGCCTTGCTACAGTGCAATTTATTGTGATTTGATTTTAAAAAACAAAGTCGTTCACGTGTTTTGTGGGCTGTTGATTAATTTAATAAAAATATTGAGATCGGTCGAGACATTCTCAAGTGATAAACCGTTGAACCTGCATGTGGCAACGGCTTTTATTTATAAATCATTTAATTTAATAACATAAAATTAAAAATGATTAAAATTATAAAAATACTGAAAAGAGACTACAATTACCTCATCTCGAAGGCTTTAGTCTCGTTAGTAGGCCACAGTGTGTTCATTTGTTACAATCTACATGTACAACATTTAATTTTTTTTTTTTACATACAAACTTGGCGATATTTCAAGGTGTTTCGCATCAAAATATACCTAGAAATAGCCACTTGCCAATTGACAAGAAGTATTTCGCATCCCTGGTGGGGATCGAACCCACGACCTTTGGATTAGAAGTCCAACGCGCTATCCTCTGCGCCACAGGGACAGTTGACGATATATTAATTATATAGGTTCTTAAGAAATGCAATCAGTTTTCAAACTAGTGGAACCTATTGATAAGTGAATAATAATTGATTATAAGATAAGGAATTCAAAAGGTAGGTATGAGTGTGAATTAATTAAAAATAACGACGACTGTTTATGAATGGTTTAAAACATTATAAATATTTTTAAAACAATAGCATCGACTGACACAGTCAGAAATACACTAATTAAACATAATAATGACGTAAAAGAAACGCAATATTTTTTAACTACTGCTTAAATCATTTTAGAGTTGCCTTTTCATTAAAATAACATTCATTAAAATAAGAATCTCCAAGGAGGCTGAATAATAAATAATAACAACTTTTTTTTATAAATTACATTTAAAATATTATGCTAGTCTAAAATTTAATTTGCTGTTTCTTAATTCGAATTTTCTGTAGAGAATATGAATTCAGAATTTGTTTATATTTACTAAGCATAAGGTAACACAATTTTTATTAAAAGGTCGTTTGTTAAATCAGCAACATTGATTTGAAAATAATTGTGATTAAAAAAATATTATCACTGGCGAATTTAATTAAATGTTCACCGTAATAATTAATTTTGAAAAATGAGCAATCAAATTTATAGTTTGTTTCATACCACATGTTTAAACAAAGAATTTCAGAACATAATTGAATACTTTCTTATTACTTATTTAAAACCACGGTCACTGTATTTTTGTTTGTGAACGTCATTCTTTGTATTTTATTAACATATTATTTAATTTTAGCTACACGGTAGTTACTGAATAAACCCATGAAAAGCAATAATAAATACGCCTATGTATGTATTTATATACCAAAAGAGGAAAAAAATAATTACTAGTGGCTAAACAAATGTTAGAGATTGTTTTATAGCAAAACAAAACGAAGATGAAACAATAAAATCTTAAAAAATCTCAAAAAGATCTCTCACAGCCGATTTTATTCTTAGTGATATATTGCATCCCTGGTGGGGATCGAACCCACGACCTTTGGATTAGAAGTCCAACGCGCTATCCTCTGCGCCACAGGGACTGTGAGAGACGCGCCGTAATAGCGTTTCGACTTCTACGTCACGCACACATTCACAGTTTTATAGGTCACGTCGGTGTGTGAGTTATGTTGGCAACGCCATTCTAGTGACGTAGAAGGAAATACGATGTTTTTCGATTATGATTTGAAGATTTGAATATAATGATGTATTCTTGCGTTCTTGTTTTAGAATCATGCTTTGTTTAGTGGGATGAGCACTAATGAGCAGTGTTTCAGGTAGTAGTGAAAAAGTTTGATAAATTGTATCTTATTGGCTCTTGGTTCATAATGCTCTGAGAAAGTACAAGTTTATTATTATGCGCATAAAATGACATAGAAATATGTCAGTAGGTAAATATAAAGACTATAATAATATTACGCGCCAAATGAATTGGTGGAATTGATCCTGAGTTCACCAATATGTAGATATATCTGACGAACCTAATGGAATTTTTCGATTATTTTGTTTAGGTACACTTTTTGTTAATATGCCGTGGGCTGAAATATTGTTTACGCCTGTAATGAGTTGTACTTATGCACGTTTGTTATTGTCCTTTAGAAATAAATAAATATTATCGACTAATTAGGTACCATAATAAATTTTAATTTATGTATTAAACATAGCAGTTTAAGGCCATATTACTGCATAGCTATTACTTTGGCCAAAGGCTTGCTATACAGCGTGTCAATGCCGCAGATCTTGGGATGCATTGCCTTACGGGGTTACGGGAATGTAACGAGATACCGCGGCCCCGGAATGCGAGGGCAACTGAAGGAGCAGGGTGGGTTTTTAGTCAGTAGAAGTCTGACACTCCCTTCCGCTCCACCACACAGCGGGAGGAGTTATTCAATGATTTTCTCAACCAGAAATCTGGGATGCAACATTACCGGCCTACAGCGTTGAGAAAGATTTTTTTTACACTACCTACTTTATTTTACTTTTTAGATTGGTTTTAATTGAATAGTTTGTTTAAGGGATAACATTAAATTAAAGATTACTGCAAGTCAATAAAAATCTATTCAATATTGTGTTTATTTACTTCGAACTCGAAAAAATCTATCTTAGTAAACTAGCAGCCGCGCCGGGCTTCAAAATAAATAAAAGAAAGAAGATAAAAACATAACATTCTTTCTTTTCCAGTCGGGTAAAAGTAGCCTTATATCCTTCCTCAAACTTACGGCTACTCCACTCCATACCAAATTACATCCAAATCCACAGAGTACTTTCGAAGATTATCGCTTTTATACGAACAAACAAACTAACTTTTCCGCTTTATAATATTAGGATAGATACTTAAAAATAAAAGTCTTAATCCAAAATGTAAAAGTCGAGTAAAATATGCAGAAGATAGCGGGACGACCGCCATCCTCTCCATATTTTGGAGCAATGCAGTTATGGGACCCATTCATAGGTCAAATCACTAGGAAGTGATGATATTGGTGATAAGCCGGCGTTTTGGGGCCTTCAATTAATAACTTTATTTAATCGCATAGTATTACAATGTTAACCGAAATAATCCTAAGTTACACTTACAAATTGAGTTCATAAAAATAGGTGTTGCAACCAGATAGATTGTATTAAGGGCACTGGTACAGGCCAAAACTTAATAATAATGATCACATTAAGAAATTGCACGAGAACAAGTGTTTGCTAAGTTAGCATAATCCTATTAACAAACAAATTGATCTAGAAATACAATTCATACATTAAAATTTTGTGTGTGTGTGTGTTTGTATGTATGTGACTGTGTATAAAGGTGAGAATGTGTGCAAAGGTGACAGTGCATACTGTAATGGTCAAGTAAATTATTGACGTTCAGTGATGATTTTCAATCTAGTTGGAATAAATTACTTTTAATTTTGCTTAATATAAATTATCCGGGTATTTATCGCGTGTAAGTGTTTATTGCTCGAGTTTCCGATATTTCGGCAGTCGGCACTGTAGTAAATGAAAAATAAAACACATGGAAAATATCCCGTTTTTAATTCTAATAATACCTACAATACAATACAATACAATATATTTATTTGCGTAAAACATGGTATACAATGGTGTTACATACAATAATTATGGCACAGACATGTTTAGCTAGTATAAAACATAGCATGCAAAATTTTAAAGTTTGTTGAAGAAGGCATCAACCATCAATATTTTTTATCTAAAAATTCCTTTAAACTATAAAAACTACATTCATGCAACCATTTACAAAACTTAATTTGAAACAATCTTGAATGTAATGTTTTGAAATGACTGGGTATCTTATTATAAATGCACACACACATCGCTAGGCAGTTCTTATTGTATTTAGATAATCTTGGTAAATCATTTAACACTAGTTTATGTGGATCTCGTCTGTTCCTAGGATTTACATCATTTGCAGTCTTGAATAAATGTTTATTTTTAATTACAAACACACATATTTCATAAATATAAAGTGACGGTAATGGTAACAAACCAAGTTTTTTAAATATTGGTCGACATGAGTCGTCAGGTTTAAGTCCACAAATTGCCCTCATGCACTTTTTTTGAGCGATGAATGCTCTACTGAAGTCGGTGCTATTACCCCACATTACAAGCCCATATCGTAGTAACGATTCGACGTACGCATGGTATGACATCACAGCAGTTTTTATGTTTGTTACATTTTTTATTTGTTTGAGTGCGTATACAAACTTATTAATCTTGGTGCTAATATTGCCTACGTGTTCTTTCCAATTAATATCTTTATCTATTATTACGCCTAAAAATCGTGTGTGCGTTACTTCTTTGATTTTATTAATATTTAGTTTACTGTAAGTGACTATATCAGAAAAAATAAATAAATTGAAGGTGAGTAGTTTTTTAACCGACTTCTAAAAAAGGAGGAGGTTCTCAATTCGGATGTTTGATTGCTTTTTTTTATGTTTGTTCGGGCATAGCTCCGTCGCTTTCCAACCGAATTGAAAAATTCTTTTTTTGTTGAAAAGGGTATACTTCCCAAATGGTCCCATGAAGATTTTATCGAAATCGGACAAGCCGTTTCTGAAAAATCAAGAAAAGTCTAAAAAAAAATATTTATGTTGATGATCTTTTCGTTTACTCTGCATTGCGTTTTTTGTTCGCGCATATCTCCGTCATTTACGAACCGATTTGGAAAATTCACCGACCCACTAAAAAGCGCGAAAATAAAAACTTTTTTGCAGAAAATAAAACCGACTTCCATATCAAAACACTACAAAGCCAAAAATATATTTGATGAAATATATTTTTTGGTACACATTTCATGATTTTAGTCTTAGCGCGCAGTGATGTGTGTATAAAAATATAGAGGAGTTATAACGCGGAAGCTGAATCAATAACAAATATTGATTAATTATACTAACTTAAGGATTCGCTAATAAGTTAAAAAGTAACAAATCGAAGACCGAACTACTGCCCATGGATGAATGATGGATGTATTTTTTTCCCGGATGGGAAAATCATCGAATGACTTCTCCTGCTTGGGGTGGAGCGGAAGGGAGTGTCAGACTTTTACTGATTAAAAACCCACCCTGTTCTTTCAGCTGCCCTTGCATTCCGGGGCCGTGGTATCACTAGTGCTGTCGACTCTTTGAGGCGTACCGCCGACCCGGGCCTGGTCCATGCATAATGTATGTTTGAACGACTACGACCTTCACCTATACACTTGATGATCTTATGTCTGCATCATATAGCCAAATTTAATCTCCCTTTCTCTACCGCATGGCTGGGTACCATCCACACTTGGTTGATATACCGTCTTGTCGTACCAAGCGCTTCTCCTCCACATATATTGTGCGCACAGCCAAGTTGTGGAATTCTCTGCCGGCGTCTGTGTTCCCTACCACTTATGACCTTTCAGCCTTTAAAGCAAGAGTAAATAGGCATCTTCTGGGCTCGCTCGTTCCATCGTAGACCTCATCTACTACCATCAGGCGAGATTGAGGTCAAGAGTGGGTTCATCCGTAATAAAAAAAAGTAATATTAACAGTAAAACACAACTTCAAGCTACTTTCAAACCAGATATCATACAAATCTACTCAGTACTTTCGAATATATGAGCGTTTAAACAAACAAATGTTTCCGCCTTGTACCTAATATTAGTATAGATTTTTATCATTGACTCGCTAAGAGTACGAAGTCTAGAGTAATCTTTATATGGTCATACCTACAAAAATAAAGTAGTAAAGTGCTTATAGTTACGACATACCCGATACTATATTTTTTTTTACAATACTTACAAACATAGTGTACCTATGATAGGTACGCTAAGGTACGCTAAGTCCCATTAAAATCGATGTAGTTGTTACAGAGATAATATCTGTAACAACTACATCGATTTTAATGGGACTTTCACTGCAAGATAGAAGAGGTTCTAGGTCAACATAGACATTTTATCACGATATTTCCACGGGTTTAGGATTTACACGGGAAAAACTGAGATAAAATCGACACGAACGCAGTCACGTGCGCAGCTGGTTCATAATATTTCGACACACCATTAATCAGGCCAACATCTGAACAAATAAGATGAGTGTTTCTAATGTGCGTTATAAACTGTATTAGGTTAAATAGGTAAATATATAGTGTGTATGTAGATATTTACTACAGGGGATACTCGTGTATCCGGATCTCTGTTATCCGGATTCATATATATCCGGAATACCAACTGTCGTGCTCAAATAACATTATTTGAGTCAAAACTTGGACTTGGAATATGACCGACAATGGACATGTTAGAAATGACTCGTCCACGTAACGTTTCCATTTAGAAGTTCCACCAGCCAACGATAGTTAAGACAGAAGTAAACATCGAAAAGTAATTAATACAATAAGATAATAAAGACTTTGTATAGTTTTGGTTCTTAGAAAAACTATAGGTTTTATAACCGATATTTTGTCTTTTACAAATGAAAGAAAAAGTATTTGAGTAATATGCACAAAAATCAACTGTCGATCTGTTAAGTACCTTTATCCGGATATTCAATTACACGAATATTCAATTATCCGAATACTTGACAACAATGATTAACCTAGTTTATTGAGTTTCCACTGTTATGATAACGTTCCTATTCAGGGCTTTATTGTTGACATGTGTATATTGAAGAAACAATCAACGAAATGAAAGTTGATAAAAACACAATTTAAACAGTCTTATAAACGAATGGTATTTATTTTTGTTCAATAACAATAATGTCATGCACAGTATAAGACTACTTCAAAAGGTGTTTTGTTTGGGACTTTTTTAGGGTTCCGTAGCCGAAAGGCAAGAACCGGAGCCCTTAGATTCACACAGTTGAAACTTGGTAGGTAGATGTATTATGTGAACCGCTTCACGATTTTCATACAAAAATATAAAAAAAAAATGTTAAGGGGAGCTCTTAGAAACAGGTAAAAAATGACATTGAGGTTCCTAAAAATATTTTTTCTTAAAGTCAATCGTTTGTAAGATCGACACTTCCAAAGTGGTAAAATGTTTGTGTCCCCCGTTCTCACTTTTAAAATAATAGAGCGAAAAACCTACTACGAAAATTTGTTTGAACGAGGTGTAGTTAATAGTTTTTGGGATACTCATAGCATTAAAAAAACTACTTACAAATAAAAATTTGTCATTTATAAATACAAACACTATGAAACACAAAGTTATTTTGCGTGGCTACTACGGGACCTATCATGGGCGAGTCCGACTCGCACTTGACCTATTTTTTATGAATTCTGTGGATGAATATACGAGTTTAGCGTGTCAGTTGATTGACTTAGTAGTCGTAAGCATTAAGCGACCGCACACAAACGACTTTAGAACTAATATTACTGGTAATTTGTAGACCTTGCGTGTAAAGGTAACCTTGTTCAATGGCTAGCCAGGACTGCAGTACTGAGCGGGAAATACCAGTTGCTGTTAAATCTGAGGATACCGGGTTTATAGTGAAAATTAAGATAACTAAACATAAATAAAGCATCTAAATATTCGTCCTCGAAATTTCTTTCTAGAAGTCTGCGAGCGTGTCCTACACTCCTACGGTCTGAGATTTTCGAGCCCCAACCACGAGAACACTAGCTTTTTCAGTAACCATAGACAATCCTGTGAAGTCAGTCAAACAAATAGTCAAACTTACATATATCTATAGACACATCCTCAATTAAATATTGAAATTGTTTATTGAAATAATTGATTTACAAAGTATTTATATTAGGTCCTTAGAACTAAAGGTATACCAATAATAAATATATTCTACCTGAACTAGGTTAAAATAAACCTGTATCTCAGGTAAATCACTCTAGTGCTGACATAAATATTATCTAAAATTTCTTAAACAAATACTTAGTATATAACATATGAACTACACACAGCTAAATTATAAAATTATGTCTAATGCATAACATAAAAACTAGGTCATTTTTACTTTATACTGTCATGTCAGCCAAGTACAAAATTTAAAGAATGCATAAGGTTTTTTAAATCTCAAGCATATTGCGCAAACTGATGGTTCAGCATTTTTAGAGCACTCATTAATCTGATGACCATATTCTCCGCAATGCCCACACATATAAGCTGTCTCCCGACAGGTCTTGGCAGCATGTCCGTACTGCTGACATTTGAAGCACCTGGTCACTAGTGTATAGTCCTTCACTGGGCAAGATGTCCAATCGGTTTTGGTTTCTAAGTGCCTTTCTGATACTTGCTGTTACTTCAAGGATTAAGTTGCACGTAGGTCCAAACAACTAGGTTGTCAACTATATTTTGTTTATAAATGCACTCGTAGACTTCTTGGTCACTTGAAGGTTTGAACTCCAATAACTGAAATTCTTGGTCTACTCCTCCGAATGTTACTACTCCGTATGGGATATTCTAGCTGATAAATTTTTAGGTTATTATCACTATTTGTACCTATGATTGATGAGGAGCTGCATCAATGTATGCAAGCCAAAATGATAGAATCGTTATTGTAATTACCTACTGTGCTGAGTAAATAAGTGAATATTCTATTCTATTCTAATAATACTATTGAAGCACGCAATACTCTTAAAGGTAGAAAGAATGGTGCAAACTGTTGTACAAATATCTCGCCACTCCCGCATATCGCCACTTGTACAAATTATCAAAGTACCTAGGTACCGAGCCGGTACTGTCACCTTGTAACCGCAGATCCACCCATATGGCACATCCGTATTGGTCAAGGTGTCTTTGGCACAAGTGACAGCTGTGGTTTGGGCAAAACGGATGTCGTAAACTTCCTTGGCCACCCCAGTATTCTGTTACGCATACCCTATGCAATTATGAAAGTGGCTATCGATACGGTTAGTATGAGTAGCACTCGAAACCTTACAAAGGCTTAGTTATTTTTACAGTTCCTAACTTTTGCGTCATCATAGACAATGCCAACCAATGATAACGAAGAGAAGAAATGAAGAAATGGCAAAAGAGTTCTCAACACCACCGTCGATGCTTGTACCGCCCCAGTCTCGTCCCGTTAGGAAGTGTAAATTAAATGTTAATTAAAGATTTAGTTAAGTTGTTTACTTATATTGTAATCATGTTAATTATAAGGTTTATTGTATGTAGCTTGTTGTTAATTAGTGGTGGAGGGATGTAATATAGGTACATTCATAATAATCTGTACGTAACGTAGGTTAGGCGCCGGCCGCAGCCAGCAGTCCGCAATAAACGATTTAGCGAATGCCCGTGTTTCATTGCGTTTCCAAGTACATACAGATATCACAGTGGCTTGATGAAAGAAAATTGTAGGTACGTGCATTAGCAAAGAAATTTATCATTATCAGTTGTTCTTCCCAACTAGGTATGATGAGGTCAGCTTCCAGTATAACCGTATGCAGTTGAGTAATATGTGTTTTACATGGAGAGACTGGTTATCTGAGCTCTAAGTAGTTGGGTAACACATTACCTCTTGGCCTGCCATCACCAAAATTTCCGGCCCCAGACATTTGAGTAAAATCGCAATTTTTCCCCGGACACTGTAGAAAAATAAATTTTTGTACTTGAAACTAAAAACAATGATGTTCAATTATAGTTTTTATTTACTGGTAACATTGTAGACAGTTACAAGTTTTAATAGGCTTTCTTTTTAATTAATCAACGTAACAAAAACAATAAGATTAAATACAGAGATCGTGATTTTTGGTGCCCGTAAGACTAATGTGTGTCCGGGTTTTACCCGGACGCTTATAGGAAAAATCCCCTGGACGCCCCCGGACGCTGTCCAAACTAGGACAAATCCGGGGAAAACCGGACGGATGGCAGCCCTAGCCGCCAGACCAGTGTCAGACTACCCGTACCCGGACCGGACCAACGGCATAACGAGATTCTGCTTTCCGAGATACAGAGGTTTCTCGATAAGTTTAAACGGTAACCTACCCACAGACCTACGTCAGAAAGCGTTACCATGAATGTCGTGCGCCGTGTGCGAAAATGACTTAGACTCTAAATATTTTATGGAATCATAGTAAATCAATTTTTAGTAACGGACACTTGAAGATACAAAAATAATCAATTAATCAAAATCAAGTCCGTAAATAGCCAGGTAGTAAGATTCACAGTCCTTTATACACAGCCGAGTCTACCAAGTATGCAATCTGATCAGAGTCCGTTAACTAGCCAAAGTTGTTAGAATAAAACCATAAATCGCATATAAAATCGCAAACAAAAGAACGTTGAAATAAAAATTGAAACGAAGTGAAGTATAAGCACACCAGTGTTGCCAATTATGAAAAGCTATGATTTTTTTTCATTTTTAATTACTGAATTTATCATACCCGAATGCCATGCCAGAAATTCCCGATTTCGGTTTTTGTTTTATAAAATATTTTTTTAGAATTTCATTTATTTATTGTCGATAATAGGATACAGTGCATATTTGATTTATTGAATTCATATTATCATGTACCTATATATGATCAACTCAAATTCAGAAATAATCAGTCAATTGAACAAACGAATGTGAGCTTCAGTAAGTGAATGAGACAAAGCGTCAGACTGAAGAAGCATGGGGGATTTCCCGTCCTTAATTAGCTGACGATTATATATTACTAGTACTCACGCGGGGCTTCGCTCCCGTAGATTCTATCACGATAAAAACACAACTCTTCTTTTTTGCAGTCGGGTAAAAAGTAGCCTATAACCTTCCTCAAGCTTCAAGCTACTTCCATACCAAATTTCATCCAAATCCACCCTGTACTTTCGAAGATTAGCGCGTTCAAGCAAACAAACAAACAAACTTTTCCGCTTTATAATATTAGTATAGATTTACTAGTGTTAAATTAATAACGTAATCCATTCAATATTTTATTATTATTTTTATTTCTATCTATACGTTCAGAATACCCGAAATATTCCGAATTTTATCAATTTCTGATTTAATCCCGACAACCGTCCGTATTTCATGAAATCGGGGAAATATCCCGTAAATCGGCAACACTAGCTGGCCAATAGACATTTTTTACGGCAGCACACATTTGTTAATCGTGACCCAACTTTTTATTATGAATTTATTTATTTCAAGTGTCCGTGGAATACTAAAATATGTTTCAAGCAGTATAAAAAGAAATGAAAATTATCATATAATTTATATTCGTATCGGTTCATAGGCTAAAATCGAACAATGTCCTTTCAATTTCAATGTCTTCCATTATCGTGAATCCAATTTAGCAGCCAATAGTAAATCCATTGCGATATTTACAACTGAAAGTGAGACACCAACCCATTGTATCAATGATTCCTAACGTGAAGATACGAGTGCTATTTACGCAATAGACTTTTACTGTCGTGGGAAAGCCAGCCAGCTAGGCACTAAGTTTTTCTTATTTACTGCATTGCAATGATTGCATAGAGGCACAGAATAGTTTAGAGAAGCAGATCAATGATAAAAATTACATGGGTTAATTTCAAGGTTAAGCATCTCCTGCCTAGGTTGGATGGTGGAGAAAGCACAATAAACCGTTGGTCCCAGCCACTGATTTGAAAACCACTACTCTCTGGTCCCAGCTGTCAGTTACAGATCATTGCCACTCGTCACGGTTTGTAAAAAGCCAAAAATTCTGACACCTGTATTGCCAAGGGATGTCCTTTTACCCAGTAGGTAACTGGGCTGTAGAAGTCAGGTACGTAGTCCCTCCATGTTAAAACACTAGAACTTAGCTGCATTCGATACATTGGAAGTTTTATTATTATTATTTTTTATTTAAAATATGTGATGATGTGGTCGAAAATGGAGCACGCTTACCTAAAAGTAACCTATTCACTCTTGACTTAAAGACTCCTAGGTTATAGCTATAGGGAAACACAGACTCCGGCAGGGAATTCCACTCCTTAGCCGTACGCACAATGAAGGTATTCCCAAAACGTTTGGTGCGTATGGGTGGGATGTCCACCATGTAACACCAACGTACAGTATAGTCGACACCAATATACTTAGAAAAATGCTAATGATGATTTAAAAATACCTAGGGAGTAGGTAGATTAATTTTACGTACTTTCATCATGAATAGTCATAGAAATCATAACATGGATAAGCCTTTTTCTGGGATTTCATTTTGGTACTTACGGGATTGAATCAACTATTGTGGATGTAAAGATTTTTAAACTATTACATTTATAGAATGCGATAGTTAAACGTTTAAAATTGTTTTTTCCTTATTTATCAAGTAATAAAGTGAATCTTACTTTTGTGCGTCCATTCGAAACTTACATACGACTAATTTAGTAGTAATTTCTTGCAAGTTTATTATCTGCTGCTTATAATCTATACTATATAATATTATAAAGCGGAAAAGTTTGTTTGTTTGTTTGTTTGCTTGAACGCGCTAATCTTCGAAAGTACTAGGTGGATTTGGATGAAATTTGGTATGGAAGTAGCTTGAAGCTTGAGGAAGGTTATAGGATACTTTTTACCCGACTGCAAAAAAGGAGAGTTATGTTTTTACCGTGATAGAAACCACGGGAGCGAAGCCCCGCGTGAGTACTAGTATATATAACTAAAAACAAACTTTTCCGCTTTATAATATTAGTATAGATTCTTGAATAAATAAATAAAAATTGTTTTTTATACTCCTTAATAAATTTTCGCATTCAGTGCAATAACTTTTTATGAACATGAAAATAGGTAAAAACAAAATTAAAAGTTGTTTATCTATATATATATAACTCAAAGGTGACTGACTGACTGACTGACTGACTGACTGACTGACTGACATAGTGATCTATCAACGCACAGCCCAAACCACTGGACAGATCGGGCTGAAGTTTGGCATGCAGGTAGATATTATGACGTAGGCATCCGCTAAGAAAGGATTTTGCGAACTTCCCACGGGATCGGGATTTACACGGGAAAAACTTCCCACGCGGGCGAAGCCGCTGGCACAAGCTAGTTTGATATAAACTGCTTTTTATTTCATTTTTACCTGTTGTTGCACTGATTGCGAAAATTTATTAAGGAGTATAAAAAGTTATTTTTATTTATTTCAATATCAACATCTTTATTGATAAAAATTATCACAAAATCCCGGAATCCCGGAGACATATCCATATTAATATATACGTACCAGTTCATTGACCCCAAATCAATCTACCTACTCCGATGACTGATAATTACAGATCAATAACATCAGTCTCACAATTTGAATGTACCTAAAAGGTTCTGAACTGTGCACACTTTTAATTACCTACTGTATGTTTATATGTGCCGAAGATCATGTCATGTGTGAAGCGAAACCAAGTGATCGTAAATACGGTGGAAGTGTTGAAAATAACGTCATACTCCATGAAAAGTGATTCTTTTATTCTGAATAGGTTCGCGTTTGACCACCATCTCACCTGATGGTAAGCGATGATGTGGTCGAAGATGGAGCGCGCTTGCCTAGAAGTAACCTATTCACTCTTGTTTTAAAGATCCCTAGGTTGTAGCTATCTGGAAATATCACAGACTCCGGCAGGGAATTCCACTCCTTAGCCGTAGGTACGCACAATGAAGATATTCCTAAAACGTTTTGTGTGATTTGGACTTTTCTGGTAGATTTTTGAGATTGTGTTTTTTTATTCCAGTATTTTTTTGTCTGTTTTCTATGTATCAGATAGACCTTCTTCTTTCTACCGGGGTGCGGGATTGTTCTAACGCGATAACGCGGTCTCGAAACACAACACAAGGGAAGCTGAACGAACAGGGTGGGTTCTTAGTCAGTAGCAGTCCGATACTCCCTTCTGCTCCTCCCAGAGCGGAAGGAGTAAATTGATGATTTTCTCCCCGAAAAAAAAAAACTGGACAAGTGCGAGACGACCTCATCCACCGTGGGTTCCGTACTGCAATAGGAAAAACGGAACCTTTATAGGACCACATTGTTGTCCGTATCTGACGTCTGTATGTCTATCAAGAGCGTCAACAAACTGACGCCATTTACTAGTTTTAATAAATATAATGTTGGAAAGTGTAATTCCAGTCTAGCCTATCCTTTATCGGACCAGGCTAGAATACTGTACAAACTGGCATTATTCGCTCTACGTTCATGTCAGTTTTAAGTTAGAGCTAAGATTCTAGTGATATTACAGGGCGACGTTATCGCTAAGCGATAAAGCCCATAAAATAAAGAAAAAGAAACTAACGCTTTTGAAACATGCTGTAAGTGTATGTAAAAGTGTAATAGCCGACACAAGACGGTCGTTCGTTTAAAATGATTAAAACGTTGAGAATACGGAAAGCAATAATTACGCTAACCAGTACAGATAGAAAGTAACGGTAAATCACATTCTAACATTTGGCAACTTATTACAACTGTGGTTTTGTACCGCAATCTGCAAAGTCGACTAAATGAGTATTGTGATTATTTTACGTGCTGCACACTATGCAATTTGTCGATAATACTTAATTATGCTACCACGTGTACTGATGATGACGACGATAGATTACGAGTATAAGAAATTAAGTAAAATAATTTATTGTCTTACTTCTTTCTTACTAATAAGTACCTCTATTGGAAATGAGAAAGTTTTTGAGAATGGATGTGTATATATGGATGTTGGTTACTATTTTTCTGACATCCTGGAATAATACATAGGCTACTTTTTATACCGGAATTCCCACGGGATCGGGATTTACACAGGAAAACCCTCCGTGATTAATCAGTGAGTGGTATTTCGCTTTTATACTATATGTATATAGATTAATATAATCCATATCGTACAATATTCAACATTACTAAATAGATAGGTACATAGCAGTAACTACAGATATTAATTTTTTTTTTAAAGTCAAGGCTTCGGCGTCTTCTGGCTGTAATCACACTTATAGTTTAGTAAAGGGCAAAGGGCAGTAGTATGCCCGCCTTATGAGTTATAGGCCATGAGTTCAATCCTAGTGTAGTGCATTACTTTGGGGTAGGGTTGCCATCCGTCCGGATTTTCTCAGATTTGTCCTAGTTTGGAGAGCGTCCGGGGTCGTCCGGGAGGATTTTCCCAATAAGCGTCCGGTTAAACCCGGACACATTGGTCTTACGGGTACCAAAAAGCACGATCTCTATTATTATTTTCCTATGGTATTTCATCTCATTGTTTATGTTACGTTGATTAAATGAAAAGGAAGAGACTGTTATTAAAAAAGTTCTAAAGCTCTACATTTCTACAATGTTATCACTTTATCAGTAAAAAAAAAAAACATAATTAAACATCGTTGTTTTTAGTTTCAAGTTCAAAAATATAATATTCTACGGTGTCCGGGGAAAAACTGTGATTTTACTCAATTGTCCGAGGTTTACAAGTCTTTGTCTGGGGCCGGCAAATTGGGTGATGGCAACCCCACTTTGGGGAAATTATATCATCACCACTGCTATCAATGGTGAATGAAATTTCGTGAGACATGACCTAGGAGCGAAAAACCCGAAGACATGCAATATAGACAGACCCGCACTGGCCCCGCGGATTCAAGGCCCATTTCCTCTCATAGAGAAGGGGCCTGTAACAGGATGACTACGATGATGATGAGAAATTAAATTCTAACCAGACTTGTGAAAAGTTGATAACTCCTTCAATGTATTTCAATTAAAATCGCTTACTATTCCTGGTGTGGAACTGCGCATTTTGTTTTAAATATGCTCCTAGTACTCAATAATAAGTCTTATATACTCACAATTAAATCCAAGATCCAGTGCAGGGCCGTTTGTCAAACAAAAACAACTTGACATGCGCAATAAAGCCGATATAAAGCGCAATATTCGTAACACATACCTAGTTTACTTCAAATATAAAAAATTACAATAGAAAAACTTTCCATATTAGCTATAAACACAAATAAATGCTCACCATATTTTTCTAAATAATAAAAAAATCATTTACATACACAACAATGTTTACAAACGATAAAGAGTAGTTTATTTGATTACATCCGCGTTGCTATGGTTACGGCAAGATGGCGTCCGTTCGCGCATGCGCACTGCCAGCCGAGCGGGCATAGACTGTCAGTTTAGCTTTGTTTTGGCGCCAAAGCGATGCCTCCAATGATGGTGCGCATTGGCCCGTGTGAATTCCTTCCGTGATTGCCCCGGAAAAGAGTAGAGTCATGGAGACAGTAGATGCGGTATTATAGTATGGACTAAAAAGTATTCATACAATTTCTTTTATTTTTTTAATTATTATTATTACAGATAAGCCCACTCTTGACCTCGATCTCGCCTGATGGTAAGCTATAGATGAAGTCTACGATGTGACGAGCGAGCCCAGAAAATGCCTATTTACTCTTGCTTTAAAGGCTGAAAGGTCATAATTGGCAGGGAACACAGAAGCCGGCATAGAATTCCACAACTTGGCCGTACGCATAATAAATGTGGAGAAAAAGCGCTTGGTACGACAAGACGGTATATCAACCAAGTGTGGATGGTACCCAACCGTGCATCTGGTAGACTGGTAGTGAAAGGGAGATGGAGGAATCAGGTTATGGAGCTCCTGCGCACACTCCGCGAAATACAATCTATAGAAAACCGACAGGCAAGCAATGGTTCACCGATGAGCCAGGCTATAAAGCTTGTCCACTAGCGCCTCGTCACCTATAAGCCTTTTAGCTCTGCACTCGATCGAGTCTAATGCAGCAAGTTGGTATTTTGCAGAATTATTTGTTCAGTTTCAGTCTGACTTCACTGAATCTGGTTTGATACAAGTCTTTGTCAGGATTTGATGGAAACAGCATGGTTTTTTAATTCCCGTGTTTTTCAGAAGTCTAATCTCGAAGACAGAAAAAAATCTATAGTATGTTATTAATATCAACAGCATATTTCTAAAGTCAATCCTCATGATCTTTAGTGTAATTTTATTTAATCACAATAAAATAGTTGTATTATGCATAATTATAACACAAAGTCATAAACGTTTTCAATGGAATTACGACGCACCTATTCTAATAACGTTTCACAATCGAAAGAATTAAACGTAACTATCAATACTCATAGATCACATGCCATTTGAATCGAATAGGATTCAGATAAAAATTTATTGTTTTGTAATAATAACGTTTCGTGCATTGTCGGGTATCCGACCAGATCCGATGTCGGTCAATTCGGACGGTGGGTGTCCGAAATGGTGACCATAACTATAGAGAAAATGAGACATTCTTTTACTTACAGTAAAGTAAATTTTTAAGGCGCTTGTGCGATCAAATAGGTATTGAAATTCCATGCTATTACGTGTTTTCTGATACCTTTAACAGAAACATTTTAAACCAATTAGAGTCTTTTGTATAACCAAGGACAATTAGTAATTAATTGAAAGTGAAATGTAGAATAATGTATCTTTCGCCACTTTCTGGCTCCACAACAAGACCAGCTAGAATATACAATACTAGTTACTTACTAGACTAGATTAACAGGACTATTGTGATGTTTATATTTATGATTCAAAAATAAACGCGTAATAAATAGTGGGAGGGCTTTGTGGGCTAAACTTTACAGTTTTTCCCACAGAATTCCCGATCCCGTGAGTATTCCGGGATAAAGTATCCCATAAGTTGTTTGTATAGAGTCCTGTTCGCAGAATGGGTTCAACCGTTCCAGAGATTAACGAGGACAAACAGAATGACATACTGAGAGACAGACATCGCTTCGGATGTGGTGAGAACAAAGTGTGACGTTTCGCGGGAGCTTTTCAAGTCACCTGACGGCTTCAATAAGTCAATCTGATAACTTTCCAACTGGACACGTGTTACCGTGTTCGGCTTGGAATTGCCTTAACAGATTAGATGATTTTAAGACCAAACTTATTTAAAATATTTTGCTATCTACTTGCGAAGAAGAAAATGAGAACACCACAAGTATAAAGGTTGGCACTGGCAAAAATTGTTACAATAAAGGACGGTGTCTAAGCATCACTTGATCAAAATATCAACATCAAGTAAGGAAGAAAGAAAAGTGTGATTATTGGAACAAAAAAATAAACAATATTATTAAAAAAATACACAATATTTAAAATAAAAAAATAATATTGTGCCAAAAGGGCTGCAGCCCAGCATAATGTCAGGTGGCAACGCTAAGTATTAACCACCTAACGCTGATTTTCAGCAGCCCACGTGTGCCACACGCTCGAAAGTGCAATACACAAGCGCAAAGATTCTAATCAAAATTCAAAGAAAAAACTAAATTTTGCCGTAATAATATACATATATAAAGACATCAATAGAAAACAATTAAATTGGAATTTGACAAATTACTTTGGTATTTAAAGAAATATCAGACTTAATAGTATTCCCTATCCTCGAATTTTCCTCTAAATCATGGTCCTCTTAAAAACTGGTACAAAGAGCAGACTCGTGAACAATGCCGGTATTACGTGAGGTATAGCGCCGGCTGGCAGGCGACGCCGGGAACCTAACTAGTTTTGTAGCTTCACGCTCGGCTCCCGCCTGGGTGGGCAGGTCCGGAGGCTTGGAGCTGTGGGAATGGTGTATGGCATGTTTGGGCTTGTATTCAATTTCGTTTGTGGCGTTGAAGTACTCCTCCACATCGTTTTATTTATTACGAATGGGCTTGATGGTCCCCGATCACACCTAATGGTAAAGTGGTGAGTGTTAGGGCCTATGCACACCACGTTTTTTAAACGCGCCGTTGACGCGCGTTTGTAGCGATACAGACGCGATGCAAACGCGCGTGTGTAGCGATACAAACGCGATGAAAACGCGTGTGTGCATCGATACAAAAGCGCGTGTGTTTCGATACAAACGCGCTGGCATTTTGCGTTTTTAAGCAAAACCTCGTCAACAGTAGCAAGATGGCATCGGTCGAGACAGCATTGATTGCATGCGCTTTGTTATTAATTTTTTGAAAAAGGAAGAATATAAATTCCGACGTGTTTAGGTACACCCATTTACAAGCGAGAGAAGATTGTGTGTATCGATACAGACGCGCCGGTGCCGCGCGTTTGAATCGATACAAACGACAACAAACTGCTCTGCAGGATAAACGCACCGTCGACGCGCGTTTTAGAAACGCGCGACGACGGCGCGTTTAAAAAACGTGGTGTATACAGGCCCTTAGATGAGGTCTACGATGGTACGATCGAGCCCAGAAGATGCCTGTTTACTTTTGCTTTAAAGGCATACATAGTCACTTAGTAACGTACACAGAAGACTGACAGCATTGCCACATTGAATGTCAATGCTAATGCTTTGAGCAAAATTCGAATCAACATTCTGAGGGATAATGTTGTATTTTTAAGGATTTTACACACTTGTAGACTGTTAATTTGTTTTTTACATTACTAGCCCTTCGACTGCGTGGATTTCGAGGTAATTTAGCCTATAGCACTCCCCAATAATGCAGGTTAATACCAAAGAAAGATTTTTAGAATTGGCTCATAAGTTCCGAAGATTACCCCTTATATACAAACTTACAAAAAAATTACCTCTTTATAATATTAGTATAGATGACAAGTTTTTAATATTGATTGAATATTGCTATTCATTTAAATTTATTGTAGCATATACTTATAAAATTATTCTTTTAAAAACAAATGTAACTAGGTAAATTACATGTGTGTAATTATTTCTATTTTTTAAAGTAATTAATTCTATTTTAATTTGCTAGTTTTATCTGATTTTTATTCTTTTTTATGTATTATGCTTCACATGCGCCACGCTGTCTGTTTACCACCCTTGATTGACTGGTAGAGAATGCCCACGGCCGGCATAAGTCTGTCTTTGTGTGCATGAAGTGTAAATAAATACAAGTTTAGTATTATACAGATATTTTGAGCACTATTGTAGAGGCCTATGACCCGTGTATGTCTTTCGAATGTAATGATGTTGATGTCTTGGATGGCTTTTTTTGGATTGCGTTTGACCACCATCTCACCTGATCTCATGATGTTAAGCGATGATGGAGTCGAAGATGAAACACGCTTGCTTAGAAGTAACCTATTCACTCTTGACTTATTACATGTAGATGTCGCACCGATTTTAATTAAATCATTCCATTACATACATGCAAGAATTTCAGTTTTCTCAGAAGGAAAACCATAAATCACCGGCTGTGTTTTATTCCGCTCAAGTTATGATTATAACAGTAAACCAAGGGAAGTGACTCATTATTGTGCTCATCTTCGGAGTATCACAAGACAGTCTGTCATTAAGTCTGTTTGTCACGGTATGAACACGTAAATAAATACTTCACATTTATTTCAATACACGCTGTTGTCTGTGACCTTTTTTATTGGTTTTATTCTCGCGTTTGACCACCATCTCACCTGATGGTAAGCGATGATGTGGTCGAAGATGGAGCACGCTTACCTAAAAGTAACCTATTCACACTTGACTTAAAGACCCCTAGGTTATAGCTATCGGGAAGCACAGACTCCAGCAGGGAATTCCATTCCTTAGCCGTACGCATAATGAAAGTATTCCCAAAACATTTTGTGCGTATGGGTGGGATGTGGGTTGTAAAATAAATATCATTATTTCATTATAAACATACGTGGTTGAAACACAAACAAACAAATAATTATACAAACATCCAAACTTTCACCTTTTTAAAATTAGTTGATCTCAAAAAAGGCCAAGGTCAGACGCGTCAGATACTTTTTGTATTTTTTTTTATTGTTTTTAGGTTCGTGTTTGAACACCATCTCACATGTTGGTAAGCGATGATGTGGTCGAAGATGGAGCACGCTTACCTAGAAGTAGGTAACCTTTTCACTGTATCAGGAAACACTGACTCCGTTAGGGAATTCCACTACTTAGGTGTACGCACAATGAAAGTTGGTATCCCCGAAACGTTTTGTACATGTGGGTGGAATTAGGGTGTCCAATCCCGGAATACCGAGATCTCGGTATTGCGGGATCCCGCGTCATTTTCCAATCCCGCGTGATGCGGGATTACGGGCGCAGGATCCGCGGGATTTGCGGGACTGAAAAAAAAGCATGCATGTGATCTCTCGCGAGCGCGATCGCTCGGTAACGGTAACTGGTCTGGCGGCCGGCAGTGTTGCAAACAACGCGGGGGCCGATGTCATCCGTTTATCACAGCTTAAGTAGCCTAATATAGCCGAATTTCAGTCAGTGGTAGCCTAAGTATGTAGCCTAAAATATCAGTAAAGTTATTTATTCAGTTTTTGTTACTGTTTTTTGTGAAGAAAAAACGGTGCAATTTGATTGACCTCATACTAATAGTAATACGTAAACAAACGTGGAGTTAGTTGATTAATTCATTGCTTTATTTGCCTTATATAAATGTGAATATTTTCAATATGCGGGATCCCGCAAATACCGAGATCCCGCGGGATTGAAAATTCGTAGTCCCGCAAATACCGAGATTGAATTCAGGCTGCGGGATTGGACGCCCTAGGTGGAATGTCCATCGGTGGCGCATCGTCGTTCGTGCTGTAGTCCAATGATGGAATTAAGTAGATTGTGCAAACTAGAAAGGAAGTTCTTTTATGTTATAAAAAGAGATTACCAATTAAGTAGGTAATAAATTAGTTACCATAAACGTTCATTGTCTCTTTACACTTACCGCTTTATCCCTATAAAAGATGGTGGAGTTAGCTGCAATCGTAAAAGTCACGTCGTTTGCATAAAGTGGTCGTAGATGCAAAATAATGCAGATGTCGTAGGCGGTGAACATCACGCTGTAATTTGTAATTATGGCGATAAAATATATCTCTAATTAGGTGTCCCTTCGAAACGGATCTTTAGAATTTTTTACTGTGGAATCCATTAACAAAAGTCTACAATTGTTTTTTTTTTCGCCTAATGATGAGCGATAGAAGAAGAAGAAGGGATGAAACAAGCGAGTATAGAAGATGTCTGTTCTCTGTTGCTTTAAAGGCTGATGAGTCATGTGTGGTAGGACATAGAAGCCGGCAGAGAGTTCCACGCCTTAGATGTAGGTATGCACGATGAATTACGAGGAGAAGCGCTTAGTACGACAAGACAGTATATGTGACAGTAAAGTGGATTCAACTAAGTGTTGAATCCACTTTTCGAGGGACAATTTGCAAATTGCAAATCGTAAAAAACTACTCTTTAGTAACTAAATTAATAGCTACATTTTTACGAACACTTAGACCCAGAACAACTGTTTTTAAGACATTGAAATAATTAATTTTACGGTGCAGGTATCGAACTCGCGATACGCAGCCCAGTAGGAGTAGCTAATCACTCTACCACAGCGCTATCCGTGTCATCATCAAATATCTATTTACGTCACATATTTACGTCACATATTTACGTTGTTAAATACGTATTTATCTACTTATAATACTTATATTATAAATTTATTTTTTATTGATAATAGGCTCGCGTTAGACCACCATCTCACCTGATGGTAAGTGATGATGTGGTCGAAGATGGAGCACGCTTGCCTAGAAGTAACCTATTCACTCTTGATTTAAAAGACCCCTAGGTTATAGCGATCAGGAAACACAAACTCTCATCTTATGAAATAGGTACTATCTTTTTCACGCGGCTTTAATCAGCGTAAAAATGTAACCTTTGTCCTTCTCCAAGTTCTATGGTATCCCTACATTAAATCATTAAAATCGGTTAAGTAGTTTAGATGTGAAAGTGTAATAGCCAGACCAAGGGCGTTCCAGCTTTGGTGCCGGGGGGGGCACATAATCGTGTTCAAGTCACAAGAATATAAAATTTGTATTTCCTGACTCCGCTGCCACTTGGCCAGGGGGGCCGGCCCAGGGGGGTAATCCCCCTGGATCCGCCCTTGAGCCAGACAAAGTTACTTTCACATTTATAATCTGCATATGTTTATCAGTAAGGATGTCAAGGACATACATTATAGTCTGTAATAGCATAGACCCCTTTTTACCCGACTACGGCGAAGCAAGGAGGAGGGTTATGTTTATAGCGCGTATGTATGTAGGTATGTATGTCCGTTCCTTTGTTCCCTCGTAACTATTAAACTACATATGCGGCGGGACCCAGCCCATTTTTAAAATTTAAATGTTCAATTGTGCCTCGCCTGCTTGTCATTTTTTAGGGTTCCGTAGTCAACAAGGAACCCTTATAGTTTCGCCATGTCCGTCTGTCCGCGGTTTAGCTCAAAAACTATTGGTACTAGAAAGTTGTACTTTGGCATGAGTATACACGTTAATGACGCCAAAAAGTGGTAAAATAAAATAAAAAAAAAAATAAAATAAAAAAACTTTACGTGTATGGTACCTCCCATACACGTAAAGTGGGATGATAATTTTTTTTTTTCGTTCTTCCCATAGTGTGGGATATCGTTGGATAGGTCTTTCAGAAATATTAGGGGTTTGGTAAGACCGTTTTTTGATTAAGTAAACCGTTCGCGACTTATCAAGCTTTAAAGTACCAATTTTCGTTAGAGTCAAGTGTCCCCCCCCTCTATCAACTAAACGGTTGTAGTTAGGAATTCAAATGTCACGGCAGTAGTACCTATATATAACGAAATTTAAAGGAAAACTATCACACATAAGTGGGCTTTATAAGTTTACGAGTAATAGTCGACCAATTGTATTTGACTCGAAAATTTCGAACAACTCTATAGAAATGTCGATAGATGGCGCTAAGCGCCAGTTGTATCGTGCTAGTTTCTTGTGATGATTGAGTAGTGTAGCTCTGTGTCCGTATTTAAATTCAAAACACCGGCTATGACAAGTTTTATACAAATCTCTAAAAAAATTAAAACTTTCCGTGCAAAATTGTCGGATCTGGTGAGGATTTGTATAGGAAGTCAAATTAGTTAGGTAGTCATGTTTGGCTTTTAGTTAGAGCATGGTACGAAACGATCAGTCAGCGAATACGACACGCACTTGGCTGTTATAAAAACTACGGAACCCTACACTGCGCGTGGCCCGACACGCACTTGACCGGTTTTTTTTTAATTAAAATCTGCTTGTTTCTTGCATTTCAGGTGAGCAGTCGGGTTTTGTAGATTTTTTAAATTAGTATTTTATTATCCTTTACTAAAAGTACGACACTGAGCTACCTAAAGGCCAAAAGACGTTTCTCTTCCGGACATAGGCTAAACAGCGCGTGACGCCATATCGACCGGTCCTTCGCCTTCTCTAACATCTTAGTTACACCTCGCTACCATGAATGAACCATTTGACATTAAATAACGTGTTCTCATGAATGGGACGCACCCACTAAAATGTCACGCGCGTGAGCAAGTTACCCATGCGTGAAGTGGGACGTCGTAAATCTACTGTCATGCATTTTCCATTATAATGGTAATGGTGCACTTGAGGACAAACGAAACTAGAAAATATGGCGAGAGAACAAATATGGGAAGAGTACATCAGTGGCGAAGGCTCCATACAACTCGATTCCTACCGGCTTCCCTTTTGAAATATGGCAAATATTAGTCTATTATTTTATATATGAATATATAAAAAGTAATCTATTATTTTCAATTAATAAATAATTATTTACGAAGTTACAAGATTTCGAAGTCAGCCACAGGGCCACAGTTACTGGAATTCACGCATCACATTTGAGCAAGGTAAGCATTTTTTGGTCCGGCTTCCCTTTTATGAAAATTCACCCTTCGCCATTGGAGTATATGAATGTTAAGAAAGAGAAGAAGTAGATACATGTTTATCGAAGCGTCAATAGCCTTTTTTAGGGTTCCGCAGCTTCTGTTTCACCTTTTCATCATCTGCTTAGCCTTTTCTCAAGTATTACGGGGTCGGCTTCCAGTCAACTGAGTACTAGTGTTTTATAGAATACAAATACAATACAATACAAATAAAATACAATACAAATACAATACAGATACAACACAAATACAATACAAATAAAATACAAATACGTTTATTATTTCACCATGGTAAACAATACAATATAAATACATTGTCACCTAAAATAGGATTCCCTGTGCTTATAGGTGACAGTAGGAATCGTGGTTAACCTACTTATAAATAATTGCTTATCATCACGTTTCACTTTATATGGAAAGAAAAAAAAACATTTTTTTTTATAATAGAAAAAACAAAACACTAAATATCGAAAACATTATTAAAAAAATAATAAATAAATTTGGGGAAACTAAGTAACATTTATTTAAACATGCTAAACTTATATTATGTATCATTAAATTAATTAAATTAAATATGTATCAAATGTGTGCGAGTGTGATGTCTGAGCGTGTGTGTGTGTGTATGTGTGTGTGTGTGTGGTGAAGGTATGTTTCGTGTGTGAGGAATTGATGAATAATGAAAGACGTGGGTTTATATGAAGCGGCTGCCTCTCTGACTGTGTTACCCAGATACTGGGTTGTGGAAACCCAGTATCTGGGTGACACGATATCTTTTCGCAAGACTGGTGTAGAGTTTCTGGCATCTGACTACCCGGAATGACAGTCAAAGATGAACAAAGGAAAGCCAAGCCCAACGGCTTTAACATGCTTTCCGAGAAACTAAAGAATTTCGATATGCCGCGATGTCACCCACCTACGTACCGAACTCTACGTCACTTCAAGATCGACTCATGTGGCTGTTATTAACTTATTATGTAGCCACGAGCTCCTTTAATCTTGATCCAGTCTAACTTCCAAATTCCTGTATAGATAAGAACCATAATCTCCAAACTGGACCATCGACACTATTAAACTCAACTCAGATACATATCTTCATTAAAAATCGTCTGTCAAAAAACAAAGTACAAATTGCCTCTCAGTTTCCGAAGCAAAATCGTGCAGTCACGAATTTGTGAAAGGGACGGCGATATTTGGTTTCGTTGATGTGAGAAAGAGAGGGTAGATTTAAGCCTTTCATCGCACCGATGTTCCCACGACACGAAGAGTACGTACTTATGTACTTATGCTTATTAAATACATGTCAGAAGCAGTAATGTTACCTTGAAATTATTCAGTCATTGTTAGTGTATATATACATTTATGTATAGTATCTACAAGAGCGGATCTCTCCTTGAAGTTTTTGCGAATTTTCAGACAATAGAATCTTAAGTGAAACTGAGTTTGCATACGTTTGGGAATGCTCATTAAAATTCTGTTCTGGAAATCTTAGATGGGAGCTCATCTTTCCCACTGAGCACTCTGGTTACGTGCCCAAGGCCCTGCGGTCGGTAGGGGCCCCTAGTTTATGCCTTATCAGCCAAACGATAACAGTTATTTATAACGGAAAGTCTATTTATTACATAAAAAAAACGATTATGACGACTACACTTATCACGTTGCCTTCTGATTTAAACACATTAATATTTCCTCAGATGAATTTCATGGCACCAAGCGTCCATTACCAGGTCGTATTCTCAAAACCTCATACAGATCCGTAATTATAAAAAATCAACCGTTGTAAACAAATGACTACCAGAAGAATTTTATTTTTTTTATTTCATTGTGGTGCTTGTGATCAATTTTCATCCGTATCTCAAGCTCTTTAATTTGTAGTGTCACTGGGCATAATTTTCGTACCCTTTTTAATTTCTTTTTATTCTAGTTTCAGCAATGGATGCAAGTCCCAAGATCACAGAAGTGTAGGTATATACAGGTTTATCAATTTCATTATTAATCCACCTATAAAATGGTATGCGAAATCCGTTCGTGTTTGGGTCTTGAAGAAGTCTATATATATAACGTGTAATTTAAAGGGTATATACCTACATACCAAGTGCATGGCTTCTTTGGATGATAACAAACGATATAATGGCAAGGGTTTTGTAATCCTAAGTCTACGTGTGTAGAACTTATTACAAATTCCAATACACTGATACCAGAGACCGAATTTTTCAAATTAAGATGAACGATAAGAATTATCGTGTTATTGGCAAGTGACGTGGAAAGTTATTGACCCTCGTAGTGCTGTGACACGTTTGTTATGATTGGTATTCAAGAAATATATGAAACCAATAATTTGGTATCAATTCTTTGAGTCAGTTATTTTGTGCTGAAACTGTGTATAGAGACTCCATACCAGATGTTGTCTTCAGCCCTTTTGAATAGATATGGGGTTTCCATTACACGTTGTATATGTACCTTAGAATTAATCGGTCCAGTACATCCAGAGTTCCTGAAAAATACAGATATTTCAAACTTCTTTTTCTTTTTGGGGGTAAAACGTCAGACTCCTATTGACTAGAAACCCACCCTGTTCCTTCAGTTTCCCTTGCGTGTCGGGGCCACGGTATCTGTTTAGAACATTCCTGCAACTCTGACAGGCTATGGTTTTATCGGGCATTGCTGCTGATTGCTTTTTGGCGCGCCGTCAACTCGGAATGGGTAGACGTGAGAAACCCTCAAAATACGACCTTTGATCATTTAATCCATTAAAATTTTTACATCCTCTTCTAAAAGCATCATTGTTCTAACCGGAACATACAACAGTACTGCTAACACCAGTACTAACTAACCGTGAAGAAATGTGTTATAACTACGCAAGTTTGAAGGCAATAAAAACATGGATCTTTCACAAAGAATTGATTCATGGATGTGGGTCGATTGGATGTCGTAATTTATTATGTTTTGTGCGCTCCGTTTGAGGCTTACGCGGTTGTGTCAGAGGTGGTAGTGGTTCTTTTGTTTGGATTTGTTTGTTATGATTGTGAAAGATGCTGGAGCTTTTGGTTAATTGGATACATTCGAAATGGACCCGCAAGATCTCTCAACCGAATCACTTTTGAGATAAGATATATTTTTTTAAAATATAAGTTATAGATTACTATAGCAGAGCACTTTTAAAAAAAATTAACCGTTATTTTGAAATTACAGATAGACACTTCAATTTTATTTATAACTAGCTGTGCCCGCGACTTCGTCTGCGCGGAATAGTAACTTTCGGCAGCATTTTTAATTTTTTAGGCTAATTATTTTGAAAACAAATCTCATACATAATTTGAATGTCGTATTTATTAATAGATATCTAATCAAAACTCTAAAACATAAGTTTCAAGCTTCTAGCTTTTAAAATGACGTAATTCCCATACAAACTTTCATCCCCTATTGAAATAGGGGATGAAAGTTTGTAAGGAAATTGGAAATTGAATTGAATTGGAATTGGAGGTTGAAACCCCTTACAGCCCTTTTTCGCATTAAAAAGTAGCCTATGTCCTTTCTCAGGCTCTGGACTGTCAAACATTAAAATCGGTTCAGTAGTTTAAGCGTGATTGCGCAACACACAGACAGACAGAGCTACTTTCGTATTTATAGTATTAGTAAGGATTATGTCTATAGATATGATTTGTGCCACATCAACGTTGTTTGCATTTGTTTATCGTGTTACCCAGTTACTGGTTGGTGAAGGTTGGAGAGGCGTCGCTCCCTGTAAACACTAGTACTCAGCTGCACCGGTTAGCCTGGAAGCCGCCCTGACATAGCCCGGAAAAGGCTAAGTTGAGAATGATGATAGACTTGATTAGATTAGATTGTCTCTTCAGGCACTGACACTCCCTTCCGCTTAACCCAGAGCGGAAGAAGTTATTCGATGGTTTTCCCACCCAGAAAAATAAAAGGTAATAAAGGGTAAAAAAATTGTAATTTCATCGATTAAATTATCAACAAGTATTGTGCAAGTAGGTATTTTTTGTTTTATCACTTAAACAAAAAGTAAACGATGTCGTTGAAATTAAGCGTGACGTCACGTCTTCGTAGTTGACTACTTTTTGCTCAAATATAACAAGCTTTAAACTAAACTGAGATGCGTTTTTATCTAAATTGTAAGTTTTTATTTAGCAAAAAGTAATTTAAAAAATCTAAAAAACCCGACTGCTCAACTGAAATGCAAGACACAAGCACATTTTTATTTTAAAAAGTGACAAGCAGGCGAGACCCAATTGAACTTTTTTTATTAATGGGATGGGTCCGCCTGCTTGTCACTTTTTAAAATAAAAATGTGCTTGTCTCTTGCATTTCAGTTGAGCAGTCGGGTTTTTTAGATTTTTTAAATTACTTTTTTTCATCTTTTTAGTTAAAATATTAATTAACATTTTTATAGTTTTCCTGGTCGTGTCACAATGGCACCCCACCGGATTCAGAAAGTGAAAGAGCTAAGTCCATATTTTTAAACTTTCTCTTTGTATTATTTTTGCTAGTATTACACTAATGATAAATATGATATACCTTTTTGAAATCCTTGTGTTAAGCCCTTTAATTTGATATCCATATTGAGGTATTCCAAAAAAGAAATATTTTTTTCATTGTGTATAATGGCTTCGCACAGCCGCCATGTTTGTTTTTTTCAAATGTCACCTATCTAAGAACACTTGGGCTGCTAAGACGAATCTAACGATATGTCAATTATGTGAATCCATTCAGCGGTTCTGGAGATATGAGGTAATAAAGAATATTACATACATACATACAAGATACGCGCGAAAAACATAACCCTTCCTTTGCAGTCGGGAAAAAATACGTGGCCATGTTTTGGATAATTTACTGACGGATTAAATAAAATAGATACAAAAAATAAACAAAAGGCGTACATCAATAGGAACTGGATTCTTTACAGAAAGGAAAAATAATGTCTTAGATGACTAGAAAGCAAAGTATGAATACTAAAAAATCTCCTGCTTACACATGCCATCATCTGGTTAGCCCTTTATTTTTTGTACCGAGGTGGAAATCTTCATGGATGTCCTCCGCCCTGGGGCCGGCGAAGGGGTCTGTCAGACTCATACCGACTAAAACCACCCCATGTTCCCTCGTACACATGCGCCGGGGGCTGCGGGAACACATAAGTATTTTTCAACGCGACAATCTAGGAGTCTTTAAGTCAAGAGTGAATAGGTTACTTCTAGGTAAGCGCGCTCCATCTTCGACCACATACATCATCACTTACCATCAGGTGAGATAGTGGTCAAACGCGAACCTATTTTCAATTAAATAAAACCCGACTAGTGCCAGCCCGCCTCTGCGTGCTCCATCTCTTTAAGCGGGGGGAGTGAGGTGTTTTGCGTCCCCTGTGACTACTGATAAGGGCGCGCGTGGAACAAAACGCGCCGCCGTGCCATCTCGGGTCTCGTGTTATAGGGGACGGCGGGCATCCCCTAGTCCACCGTCCCTGGGCCGGATCTGGTTAGCCCTTCCCCAACTATGTTGGGTTAGACTTTTAGTCAAATCGGATGCAGCTGAGTAATACTGTTTTACATGGAGCGACTGTCCTCTATAACCCTGTAACTAGACACACGAGACCTCGTGGCAAAACTGGTGTTTTATTCTGTAATATAGACCGCCATTGTCAACATAAGTTGAGCAATATACTAAATCAGGTGTGTTTATTTATTAGTTATTAGTACAAAGGCGGGCATTCTCTACCAGTCAACCATGGGTGATGAAGAGATATCATGGCAGGTACATAAAAAATATAAACTAAGTAACCAATATATTCAAAGTAAAAATCTTATTACAAGTATATATATACAGGGTTAATTGTAAAACACCAAAAACCTCTCAGGACTATGTTACTAACATCATAATCCACAACTTTTGTTCTATGACTTTTAAAAATTCGTCATATTTTATTTCACCAGATTTTCATATAGAAATAAAAATATTTAAATTAAACGCCCTAAAATCATGTAGCGTCTATGCAAAGCAAAAGAAAGCATGTATAAATTGCTTTCTTTTGCTTCGCATAGACTTCGTAACATTTAGGGCGTTCAATTTAAATATTTTTATTTTTGTATGAAAATCTGGTGAACTAAAATATGACGAATTCTTAAAAGTAGTAGTAGAACAAAAGTTGTTGATTATGATGTTACTAACATAGTCCTGAGAGGTTTTCAGTGTTTTACATTTAACCCTGTATACATAAATAACTAAAATAAACTTAAATACATATTTATTTTATTTTGAAACAATTTAACTTAAGTATTTCTATACATAATAAAAATATATACAGACGAAAATAAAGATAAATTATAGGGCATCGAAAAATTCGTCAACATCGCTATCAATGGGAAAAGTGCCCAGAACACTGGCCGCATTGCCACGTTGAATGGCAATGCTGATTCTCTGTCCAAAGAAAAGGCCAGCCCTCTGGTCACCTGTGGAGTCGACTAATCGTTTGCCGATGTCACGAAAGAGTCGATGCGCACTCGGACCCCATGGTCCTAACGTTTCAACCCCAAACGGCTCAAACATATAGCACCCAATTAGGTTGTTGTATTTGCGCCGTTTGAGATTTTCTGCACCTGCAGCTGCCGCCCCAGCACAGCCCGCCGTACTGAGAAGATGGGATGGCGCAAGGGTGTCAACACAAGTAGCATCCCACACCAAAGGCCTACCCAACTTCCAAGGCATTATAGTCATCCCGTCTGGTCTCTTCCCATCGTCCCGTGCCAAGCCGTTGGGTTCTAAAACAGATGGTACTCCAGCGGTGACAAGAGCCCGACGAATGATGTCATTTATGCTGGCATGCCGTGCTATCCGACCAGAGCTTCTGCTGCAGGAAAGGCCATGATGTCCGAGGCGGTCGACTGCCGCACCGCATTGACAGCGATGTGGAGCACCGCTGGGAGCACCCAGACGTAGACATGTAGCGATCCGGAACGTGTTATCACTTAACATAGTACCTATGTTAAGTGAAGGTAATGCTTGTAGCCAAAGGCCCGACTCCCATTCACCCACAGCCAACAGGCGCGAGCGCTCAGCAGTATTGGTTGACGTATTTAAAAGGTTATTCCGTACCAAACTGCAGAGCGGCTCGTCCCATTGTCTCTGGGAGGACGGGTTCTCGGGCAACGCTGTATTCGGGCAAGCCATTTTCCAGGCATTAACTGCATCGATCAAACACGGCACCTCGTAGCTAACCTGAGATTGTGTTAAAATTTTCTTAGTTAAAGTCTCAGTGCTGCGGACCGAAGACAGAAAAGCCGGTAGACTTATACTGGAAATTTTGCGGATGCCGAGCCCACCAAAACGAATGGGTAGTGTGGCTTGTAGCCACGCTCGGTCATCCAGAGCCACATTTAAAATTGAAGTAAGGGTGTTTTTTATAATAAGGTCAATTTTGTCCAACAACTGAGATTGCTTCCATAGTGGAGAAGAACGGAGGAAATAATTAAAATTTGGACCAAAACAACAATATCTTATGAGGGTGTAAGCCGAATGTATGTGAATTTGGAAAAATCTTTCTGAAATATCATTAAAATGGTTAATTTTGCTATCAATAAAAGAGGGAAAACTTTCTTCTAAAATTGGGGAGCCTAAGAGGTGCAATGAACTTTTTTGCAAGATTTTGATATCAGGGGCTATTGTATGGAATTTGTTTAGTGTCGCTTGTCTGTCAGTATTTTCACAGATATAGAGTTCACATTTCGAGAGGTTCAGGTCAAGGCCGATGGATTGGAATTGCTCTTTCAGGAAAATAAAATCTTTGATTACGGTGTCTACTTCACCTCCTAGAGTTCCATCGTCTAAATACCACACGTTAAATTTAGAATTTAGTTGTCGAATGATTGGATGGATAGCCAAGCTGAAAATGACTGGTCCGAGAGGGTCACCTTGTTGGCATCCAACTGCTGAATCCAGAACGTGGTCTTTACATAATAATTTGGAGGGGTGCCTGTAGCACTGCCACATAAAACCGTAAATTTCAGGTAATTCTTTTTTAACTTCTGCCAACAAAGTGTCCCTGTTCACAGAATTAAAAGCGTTTTTTACGTCAACCTTGAGGACGACCTCACCTTTACCTGAGGTCAAGTATGTGGACAAGGCATGTACGGCAGCCTCACAGCCTCCTTTGGAACCAAAGCCCAGCTGCAGGGGCTGGAATTTATGGCTAAGCGCATCACTATAAAATTTGCAACATATCTTGGCTGCCATACGCCTGTAAGTGCAACCGACGGCAATGGGACGAATGCCGCCTTCCTTCTTGTGCAGGGCGCATAGGTTGGCCCCGCACAAGACATCAACGACGGCTTCGTTCACGCCGCCGGAGAGCATCAGGTTAACTAGAGCCGCAAGCTCCTTCAAAAGAGACTCACCGGCTTCCCCGGCGCCTGAACTCAATAGGTCTTTTAAATGTTGAGGAGTTAGGCCATCAAGGCCGCCAGCAGAGCCACTTCGGAAGGAGTTCACGGCTGCAAACAACTGCGGGGCTGTAAAATTTAAAACAGATGAGGCCGAATCGGGGGGGTCAGGAAAGGTGAGATCAACCACAGGCGCTGGACATATTAAATTATTAATAAAAAAATCATAGAAAGGTGGTTATGAAAACTATGCGTCCACTATTTATTTTGAAAATAATCCCGCAACTTTCTCTTAAACGCATATTGACTGGTGGCCGTCCTGATATCAAGAGGTAGATTATATTATTGCTGTGTAACAAAGAGTATTCTATCTATCTATATTCCGGCTTCTGACTACCCGTAACGACTGTCAAAGATGTGCAAATGACAGCCGGGATAAACTGCTCAATGTGATTACCGAGGCACGGAGGTATCGTGATATCTAAAGCCTGCAATACATGTTGGCCGAGCGTTGTCGAGTGAAGGCCAATACCAACATGTAGACGGTTCATTTGCCTTGTCTTGCTATCGCTCGGTGTCACTTGCCTAGTTGGCCGAGTGTAGGCCAGCGCCAACGTGTATAGAGCTCATTTGGTGCAACTTGTCTTTGCTCGCCATTGCTCGTGATCACTTGCCTCACTTCGGATCGGTGTCGGTTTTTGGTCACAAATCAAAGGCGCTCGCCTGCGCTCGGGCAACATGTGGGCAGCTCTACAGACCCTCTTCTACATTGGTCGTCTGCATTGGCGTTCGACGAACTTGTCGAACGTGTGGACATTATTTCTTGCCCTGTACCTATTTGCCAACGCTCGGCCAACATGTATTGCAGGCTTTAAGATGGTTGGGTGACTATCTTTCCATTATCCACGGAACAACTTCTGTAATCGTTGCTTCACCTTAAAGACGGATCCATCTTCTTTGTAACTGTTATTAATCAGCCACGAGCTATCCAACCTATTTTTTTATTGTCAATAGGTTCGCGTTTGACCACCATCTCACCTGATGGTAAGTGGTGATGTGGTCGAAAATGGAGCACGTTTACCTAAAAGTAACCTATTCACTCTTGATTTAAAGACCCCTAGGTTATGGCTATCGGGAAACAGACTCCGGCAGAGAATTCCACTCCTTAGCCGTACGCACAATGAAAGTATTCCCAAAACGTTTTGTGCGTATGGGTGGGATGTCCACCATGTAACGATGGCGCATCGCCACTTGTCTCTGTCTAACCATGAAACAAAAAAACTTTCACGAACTCTCTGCCGGCTTCTGTGTTCCCTGCCACAACAGGCATCAGGCAGGCTCAATCGTTCCATCATAGAGCTCATCTATTGCTTTCCATCAGGCCAGATCGAAGCCAAGAGCGGGCTTGGAATAAAAAAACCCTTCATAAATCATCGCTTGCGCATAACTCCTTTAATTCAAAAACTATTCAAACAGGAAATCAGACATTATAGCATTGTTAATAAATTACACCAACACTCTCTCTTCCAAAAGAATTCCATCATTCTCCCATAAAAGACAAACAAAGAACCATGATGTGTTCATTAATAACTGCGCAAGCGCATTGTGTAATGAGAATTAATCATGGCGGCTGTGACGTAGCATTTGTTTGTTTGTATGTGCCGACAGATTATAATACTATGTTTTTTGTTGTTGAGCTTTTGAACTTTATCTGTGTGGATTATTTTTTAGAGTCTAAATATGACTGTTTCGAGTTCGACTATAGGTACAATACTTATATTTGACACCGTCAAATTGCAAAAACCGTTAGATTATAATATATCTCGCGAGATTGTATCTATTGATATAATTTTAAAAGAGTAACCGTAGAGTTTCTTGCCGGTTCTTCTCCATAGGAAACGACCAATTTCGAAACGTGCACTAAATATAATAATTTTGATTTGATTTGATCGATAAATTGTGATCCGTACCACGGTAATATATAATATATATATACAGTATTGTAACTCGGCCGTATCTTAGAAATAAATGCCTACAGCCGCGCGGTACGTAAACATGCGATAGGGCTGCCCGCCTCCAGCATTTTAATTACATTTGCCTACTTTGCGTTTCCATTTAGTTTTGTGATTGTAAATATACTATTTTTATATAAACAAATAAAATAGTTTGTGAATTGAATAGGAAGTGTTCAATAAAAATGCGTGTTGTTTTTTGATTGGTAGATTTAATTATTAAAAAAACATGTTTATATTTTGTCTAGTATTATTCATACACACAGTACAATAAACAACTATTATTAATAATAAAATACCACGTCTTTACTTTGAATTATACAAACTAACAAAACGAAACACACATGCCCCGAGGTTTTAACACAAGCATACCTACCGTATCATGATTCATGAACCGCCTATAACTACCTATTTCACTCGTGTCAATCACTTTCCTTTACTCTATCCACTTTATTTATTAATCCAGACATAGTTTTTTCGGGAGATAAAAGGAAATACTTATCCATTAAAAAGAAACACATTATGTACATACCTACTAGTAAGTAAAATTATTTTAGTCTTAGGTACCTTTCAAAGTTTCCAGGTAATCTAAAAACAGTTGTCTCTGGATGCATTATTGACGAATTCATGCAACCAAAAACAGCACAATATATCCTACTCGTCATATTAAATATGTACTTGAACTTATTTATAGCAAAAAATCGCACGGTTATTGTTAAAAAAACAACACACCGTCCGTTCGTTACTGCGGCACAGTCGCCGCGCCGGTCGCGACTGTCATCAAACCGAGCGCACACCGAGATAGAGGCGCGTAGGTATAGCTCGCGCTTCGTCCGTTTGTATGAACGCTCATAGGTGACGAGGTTCTGGCGGGTAAGCTTCACAGCCTGGCTCACCGGCGAAACGTTGCTTGCCTGTCTATCTTCTACAGATTGTACTTCGGAGAGTGTGCGCAGGAGTTCCACGACCTGATCCCTTCATGCCCCTTTTACTACCGGTCTACCAGACGTACCGCAGGATACCATCCACACTTGGTCGATATACCGTCTTGTCGTACTAAGCGCTTTTCTTCAACATTCATTGTGCGCACAGCCAAGGTGTGGAACTCTCTGCCGGCTTCTGTGTTCCCTGCCACATATAACCCGTCAGCATTTAAAGCAAGAGTGAATAGGCATTTTCTGGGCTCGCTCGTTCGTTCGTAGACCTCATCTTACACTTACCATCAGGTGTGATCGAGGTCAAGAGCGGGCTCATTCTTAATAAAAAAAAAAAGTCGGAATACTGTATACATAATATTACCGTGTCCGTACCATACTAATTTTCGGTAGATCTATCGAAGGTACTAATGAAAATACAAGCCATAAAAAATAGGTACAAATAATCCCTCTCATACAGGAAGACTGTGACCCAGGTCTGTGTTCCAACAGTGGGGACGTATGCAGCTGATTATCTATGTGTCTAAATTTTTCATCATCTTTCCTCGTCATAATATTATTAGTGTTAGGTGGATAATATTATTTCGAAAATATGCGGTCTTACAAGAAAGAATAAGTTTCACGGGACCAGATTGTAGACCGTACCGTACCTTTCGTTCGTTAATTAAAAATGTCGTTAGAATTTTTGAGGAGTTGACGCAGCGTTGATTTGCCGTCATTTACTTCAAGAGTTCAGACAAGTCAAATGATTTAAAAAAATGTTTTTTATTTCTTTTTAAAAGATAACTAGTAATGTGGATAGAATTCACATGACTGTTCAGCTTCAAAGCGTGAGTTTCGTCACAAAACCGGACAAGTGCGAGTCGGAATCGCCCACCGCAAATTCCGTATGGTATTTTATGACGGTATTTTTTGGTACTTTTCATTATAAAGAAGAATTTATGCGTCGTAATAAATAAAATATGTTTTGGAATTTGCATGTCAAGCGCTTTCATATTGAACTAGTATCTTCAATTTTAAATTTCAACACCCAACCAGTCTTATTTTCAACCGACGACAAAAAGAGGAGGTTATCAATTCGACGCGTATATTTTTTTTTTTTTTTATGTATGATCAATTGATCATCGAGTACTCGAAGACGGCTGAATCGATTTGGAAAATTCTTTTTTTGTTCGAATGGGTATACTTCGAAATTGGTACCATTATCACCAAAGTCAGGATCTGATGATGGGATCCTGGAGAAATCGAGGGAACTCTTCAAATATTATAGGCACACCTATGGCGTTTTGGGTATTTCTTATAGTAACTTGTGCAGTTGCTCTCAAAAAGTACCATTTGGGGAAGTGGAACTAATGATGAAGACCACAGATGGCCGCCGAAACTACTCAATAATAAGTATTGAGTGGATTGCGATTCGATTACTTGAATATGGATGTTAAGCACTTTATGCTCGTCACAATGCATATGGTGATGTAGAGCTGATGGTGAAGTACCAGGAGAACTCCTCAACAATTAACGGCCCAGCATTGGGAAAAGCAATATTTTGTAAAAGGTTATAAGTAGTTGACATTTAAGCTCTTGTAACTAGGTAAATTAAAAATCATCCAACTAAAAAGAGTGAAATAAAAACTTTTTAACAAAAAATTAAACCGACTCCTAAAAAACACTGCAAAGTGAAAAATAACTTTAATTTCGGAAGTCGGTGCCAAAAACGAAAAAACAAAACTAAAGACACCGACTACCGAAATTAAAGTTATTTTTCACTTTGCAGTGTTTTTTAGGAGTCGGTTTAATTTTTTGTTAAAAAGTTTTATATGATTTAATTACAAATGTACAGTTTTTAGATTTTTCCTCGAATTTATACTACTTATATAACAATATTTCTAGCCAAATTTCATAGTTCAGGTCGACGGTAAGTACCCTATCAGTTTTGACTCTCTTATTCCCCCGAAAAAATACACGTTTTTTGTCACAGCCATTTTATTCCGAAACTATTAGAACTACATATGTGAAACTGTACATGTGTGGTGTTTATTACTAAGCCTTTAAAACTGACATTGAGGTTTCTAAAACCACTTTTTCGTAAAGTCAATCATTTAAAAGATATGCTTTTCCAAAGTGGGAAAATGTGTCGCCCCCCCCCCCCCTTTAACTTTTAAAATAATCTAATAAAAATAAAAAAAATGCTATAGATCTTAAAGAAAATTTTCAACGAAAATTGGTTTGAGTTTTTGAGATATTGCACATTTTCTAAAAGCGCAAATATAACTTTATATTTCATACAAACACTATCAAAGACAAAGGTATGTTGCGTAGTTACTACGGAACCCTTCATGGGCGAGTCTGATTCGAACTTGGCCAATTTTTTTATATTAATCGAGAAGTTAGATTTTTTCAGAGCTTCAAAGGGACTATAGTCTTCAATAAAGGGTATTGACAAACAGACAGACGGAGCAATACAAAGTGATCCTATAAGAGTTCCGTTTTTTCCTTATGAGGTATGGAACCCTATGAATGCAGTGGTTTTAGTTATTGTTAGATATAATTTAGTCTGCTAGCTGAGATGCGTCATTTTATGAAATAATAATTATAATATAATAATAATATAATATTCCACCAACTTTCACACTACGCCATCTAGTCCCAAACTAAGCAGAGCATGTGCTATGAGTACTAGACAACTGATAAACATACACATATATTTCTAAATATATTCATATTATAGATAAATTACATCGAGACAAAGAACAAATGATCGTGCTCATCACACAAACATTTGTCCTGGGTGGGAATCGAACTCACGACCTTGCGCATAGCAGTCAGGGCCACTGACCACTAGACCAACAGGGAAATGTAATTCAAATCATTTCTTTTATTACTTTATTTAGTGTACAGTACAGGTTTGTCTTAAATTAGGTATTTTCTTAGCGGCCTTTATCAGGGATTGCTATTAGAACTAACACTAACAATACTAATAATTTAAGTCACTGATAGACAAAACATAACATATAACCACAGTGCGGATAGAGAGATGTCGCATGTTTCCGGATTGTTTGGTCCTATGACGTGCCGGTTTCCTTACAATGTTTCACCGGTATAAGAGTGGTGATAATGGAAATTGCATGAAGTAATGTGCCAACTGGGTTCGAACCCAGCTTCGATTCGTAAGTCGGGCCTGGACTCACTGGGCTACTCACAGAACAGATAAAAGAGGTTAGAAAGAAAATAGTTCCTGATTTGTATGAGAAAGCGTGTCGCTGCTTGTCTCCCACTCTTTAGCTCCACTACAAGCAAGAGCTCATACGTATATGCATTACGCACACAAATAGACTGCACACACTTAGATAGCGAGCTTGCTACTTATTGTCACACTAACGCAAACACTGTGCGTGACGTGCACTCACATACGCGCAAAAACAATTTATTTCTCATACATGTTACGGCATCCAAAAGGTCGATAATCGATATCGATAAAATTACTGTAAGTTTTGTAATTTTTCGCTATAATTTCGGAGGGGTACGAATAATGTGGACCTTCTAAAAACTTATAAATAATAATGTAAAATTAAGAGGGAACATCCGTTGCAGCCACGATATTCAAATTTCATTTCGTTTTTTGGTAATTGCAGTTCTGATTTACGTCATCATGTTGTGACATAATTTATAATTTAATTAATGTCATGTGACTACCCCTGATTTGTTTGCATTTACAATCAGCTGTAATTTAGAAGAAAAACATTTGATATACTTAAATAGAAGTCATAGGATTGTTTTACACTAACTATTGCTTGCAATGATCTTTTTTATAGCCAATTTGGTATGAGATCAAAATTCAAAATTTCATTACTTTGTTTGACTGGTTATTTCATCTACTCGGATCTACATGGTACATTTTAGTAATGACGGTTAAAATAACGAAAATGAGATTTTTCAGTAATCAGAAGAGTATAAAAGTACCTAACCATAACGAAAAAGTAATTTCAACCATGAATTTTCAGTTTAAAAGCTGTATAGCCCCAATAAACACGGCTTCATATAATAATATCCGCAAAAAAATGATCTAGGTGATGTAATTTAATGATTAGATGCGCTATTCAGAAACACCAATAGTTTTATAGTACATAAATTACACACTATTTACTGCGATATTTTTTGTGGAGAAGCTCCTGTTTTCAAGTATATTTTACCTTTTTTTTATGTAATCGTTTTCTGCAAAATGTATAGAGCAAATTGCACTACATTTACCTAGTAGGTATCCATTCATTTCTACCGGTTGCCTTAATCCATAATTGTCTTATATCGGGATCTGTTGGAATCCTAGTAATAAAATGTATGTGTATATTATAAACTGTTAACCTCGAACAAAGTTGATAATCACAATATTAACAATAATTGGTAGTAATAAACAAAGGTATTTTAATTGCAATAATACTGGTAAGTAATCATTTGAATACATTCGTAATATCGACAGTGTTTACAACTTGGTACAACACTATCGATACGCACGGAATTTCGCAGCATTCATGTATTGGCTCGGCACACGAGACCCATGTTGGCGGGTGAAGCTAATTTCGGTTGAACTATGAGCGTTCACAATATGAGCGGCGCGCCTGCCCCGCCCACAAGGCCCTTCTAACGTCTTTTATCTTTTTATCTGTTCTGTGGTTCTAATAGTTTCGGAATAAAATGGCTGTGACAAAAAACGTGTATTTTTTCGGAGGTAGGTACTATAGTTGCAAAACTTCTGAAAAATTCGGAATAATTCCGGAATACTTCTGGGAAAGTTTCTTTAAATCAGAATTATTCAAAATGAATTTAAATATGGCCCTCTGTGCGCCGGCCGCTGCCGCCGCCCTGGGGCGCCGCGCTGCGCGCGCTGCGATTGAAATTGAAATTGAAATTGTTTATTGAAATAATTGATGTACATAGTATTTATATTAGGGCCTTAGAACTAAAGGTATAAAATAAATATATTCTACCTGAACTAAGTTAACATAAACCTGTATCTCAGGTAAATCACTCTAGTGCTGACATAAATATTATCTAAAATTTCTTAAACAAATACTTAGTGTATAACTTATAAACTACACACAGCTAAAATTATAAAATTATGTCTAATGTATAACATAAAAACTAGGTCATATCTACTTTGTACTGTCATGTCAGCCAAGTACACATTTTAAAGAATGAGAATGAGATGCTCCCCGGCGAAGTTTTCCCCCCCGCGAGAAAGATTCGTACCCCGCAATCGGATGTTTCCGAATATTTCGCCCGAATAATTCAATGGGAATTAACGTGTTTGTTCGTTGTGTGGTGGGTGAGATAATTATTGTTCAGTGCGAGAGTACGTACGATACGAGAGTAAAATATAAATGTTTATTTTATTATAAATGGGATTGATTAAGTATATGTTGATATTTTTATAGGTAGATATGTTAGCCTGCGATTAACAGGATTTTTATTCTTTTGTTTCTAGCCTACTTATTTCGAAATTGAATGCTATTTTTATAAACGTCAGTTGTGGAATAAAAAACCAGGCCTAACATATTTTATTTGTTTTTTGAAAAAGGGTTACCTATGTTTTGGTTAGTTTGTATGTGGCTCTGTACGCATCGCGAGTATTCGCGAGTCACATAGGTAGGTATTAATCATTACCTACCTACTTAACGCGTATAATAGCCAAGTCAATAAAAACAAATAAAGGCAATTCTTGCAAGCAAACACGTTTTGATGCGGTTTTTAGAAAAGTATTTGTTATACTTAGGTAGGAGCAGGTTTTGGTATATTAACCGACTTCAAAAGTCGATTTTCCTGGTTTTTTTTTGACAGTTGAAATATTCCCAAAGTTTCGGAATATTTCGGAATACTTCCGAAGTATTCGACGGGAATGATTCGGAATTTTTCCCGCCAGCATCTATAGTAGGTACCTACTTAACTACTTACCATTGACCTAAATTAAGAAATTTCTCTTTTATCTGTTCTGTGGGGCTACTCCTCAAGTTAATCATCATCAAGGACAAGTGATAATCGCATCATCAAATCTCATTCAAAATCATGACCATTATCTAATAAATTGTCTCTAGACTATCAATTTAGATGCGGTCCTCATTTCTTTTTATGGGACAAAATTATTACCGTTGTGGATTCATCATTCATAGGATACTGAATTGTAGAGTTAAGGAAATAAAGGTTGGTGTTGTGTAAGCTAATTTCGGTGTAATTTCATGGGTGCATTGTTCATAGAAGGCATAGGTGATAAAGGATTAGTTTTATGCCTACGTTGCATGAGACTCACTGAGGATTTTAATGGTCATGATATTGTTTTTAGTGCTTTCGTAGTTTTCTTTTCTTACATTACTTACTCATAAACACTGGTAGTTATTAAAATAAACTTAGTATTTTTAGCTCTTTAGCCTTTTCGTTGCAATATTTGTAGCTACTAAGAACAAGCCCAAACAGTCATATTTACCTGTAGTAATTACAATATAAATTAATGAAATCTGTGCCAAAAATGCCACTTAACAATTATTGAAGGAAATAAAAACGTATTTCCTATTATGGTTTTAAGCAGTGTGATATTTCTATTATGTAGACGTGTTTGTGGTTGGGTTTTTATTTTTACTTTTGTTTCTCGACTGTACTATAGACATATAACACTTCAATTTGACCCAGCCATATGTTTTGTTTTTCTTATTTGTTTGCTTTTTTTGCCAGGCATTTTAAACTGCCACAGCGCAGGGAATCCTAGAGTAAAAGAAAACCAAGACCTCAACCAGTACAGTAAGTATTATTTGAGACAATCATTATGTTTTATTTTATTTCAATATACAATGTTGCTTTATAGGTAAAAACCTCGGCGTATTATCAAGCTTGGATGAGAACTACCTCATCTGCATAAATTCTAATCTCCGTACTATTGTGTGTGTTCCATCATTTTAGTGTCAGGATCCTATCATCTTTGCGGTCATTATACAGATTGGCCGCGTTCAAGTAATTTTTTTCATAATCCTCTAGGAATGTAGGGAATGGCTTAATGGGTCACTTTTCTGTCTGTGGGAGTGACGGGAAGGGTTAAGAATGACCTCAGGGTGTGAGGTTCTGTGTCGGTAACTTTGATGTTTATAAGTAATTTTTTTTTAAACTTAGCCTTACAATTACGTATTATGTTAAAATTTTGTGAGGTTGGTTTGTTTACTTTTTGAACATGTACTTTTCCACAACCGGGCAAAGGGGTCCCCCAAATCATTCCAGGTATTTCGATCCCGTATTTTTGCTCCAGGTGGAAATCCTCATGCAGCTCATGGTTGGCTTTATATCTGTGAAATTTAATTGATTAATTTATTTATGTACACACATGACACTTACAAAAGAAAAAAATATAAATACAGACAAAAGAGCACAAAGGTGCTGCTTATTTCCTAAGAAATTCCTTCCAGCACACCTGCGACAGGAGAGTTATACAAAACATCACTTTTCAAGAAAATTGGGGCCTCATTTAGATGTCAATGTATACGCTTTTACAATAAACTTCCCAGTCATATGCAAGAACTAAGCCTCAATAAATTTAAATCATTTGTGAAGCAGAAACTTTGCCAGAAAGCTTTTTATTCTGTTAGACTATCTTGCGGACAAAAATGCTTGGGATTGAATTGCTCCAATTACATTTGTTGGAATTCTGTTTTGTTTGATTTTCTTATTACTGATTTCTTCCTCTCCACATGATGTTAAAGAACACATTATATTTATATATAAGTACTTATGTATTGTATTGTATTTATATATTTGTATGTATATATATATTATTTTCTGTTTTATGAGTACACTATTTTAGCCCTCCCCACTTTAATTAAAGTTTTGATAGTCCTTCCAAAGGTTGTCTGGAAGATATCGCTTTTAGCGATAAGACCGCCGTAATTGTAACCATAGATTTAAGAAATAATGTTAAATACATGTGTTTAAATTTTGGTGTACAATAAAGTATAAGCAATACTGACAATATCTCGTATGGTGTCTCTATGCACAGTAGTGTTGCCCAAACGAGAGTCTCGCAAGAGTCTTGCAATTAGCGATTATCCTATTGCTATTTATTAAACGGTAGTTGAGATCTCAGAACAATGTAACAGACTCTGTTACATTGTTCTGAGATCTCAACTACCGTTCCAACTACATATGTAGACATAGGATTACAAAAACCTTGCCATATTATTTGCTATCGTCCAAAGAAGGCGTGCGATTATTATGTATATACCCTTTATGTTATACGTTGTATAAACATGTTAGTTAGTTAAAATTACTTATCGTACTACTAACAACAATATCCACTTATTACTACTATTGTGTTGATGCTACGTGAGACATCAATAAGAAAAAAAAACAAGAATTAATTTTATATAATGCTAACTAAACCTTAAAGCTAAGAAAATTAACAACAAGCGCCTAAAAAGTTTGATCTATATATTATGAAAACAGACTTTAACTACTGAAAAGAGTTTCAACTATAGATTGCTTAAATTTTATTATTCTATTCTATTATTTTTTTATTATAATGATTATTTCATACACATTTTGACGTGACAATATTATTTACTTGTATCACTACATAGTATAAAACAAAGTCGCTTCCCTGTCTGTCTGTCCCTATGTATGCTTAGATCTTAAAAACTCCGCAACGGATTTTGATGTGTTTTTTTTTTTAATAGATAGAGTGATTCTTGAGGAAGGTTTTAGTGTATAATAAGTTAAGGTTTTGTGTAGATTGAATGAAATACGGCGATTATATTTCAACATGTCGGAAAGAACTAAGCCTATCGGGAGCTTTAAGGGGACTACAAGAGCTAAACGCGAGTTTTATAATGCGTTAAAGTATATGATTCACTGCAGTTAACACAATCAGAAAAATATATGATATTCTTCAGGATATAATCTAGTTAAGTAGTGTGTTGAAAACATAATACAACAAATTTTAATTCATAGAAAAAAATCACAAAGATACCTCTAAAAATATCTTTTAACGAATAAAAACCATATTAAAATACATACGATCATTCTGATTTTTTGACAAATTATTCAACAAGAAACATACTAACGAAATAGTGTTTTATTTTTTTAATCCAATCAATACATTTTCTGTAAATCGCGTATTTTCGATTTCGCAATATAATACGTACGCATGTGTGCGTAAACGCCTGTGTACCGACAGTGCCGGCCAACGCCTGTTGCTATATGGACGTGTCGCTTTTCTCGCCGATTTATTTCGACTCGGAATTGTTTGTAGTTATTGTAAAGTTTCGTCTGTAAATTAATTATTATATTTATAAATTCATTTTTTATATCAATTTTCTATAAATAATCTTCTTTCTTGTAAATATAAAATACTTTAGGTTAAAATAGCGTAACTTGATTTCAATTTTATTTTATAAATATGGGAAATAAAGTGAAGCCAGTTAAAAGGACTAAAAAACGTTCATATAAATCAAACGCCGTACATATGAACGATGTTAAAAGGTAAGAATATTTTAGATTACTAAATTATTTCTAAAATATTATGACACATTATTGGAACCGTCTCAGTATTGAGCACTTTATTTTACTCGAATACGGTCAGTTATTTCATTACAATTCCTAAGTTCTATTAGCGTGTATAGTAGTGAATCGGATTGGCAACCGCCAGTGTCCTGGATCAAACCTAGGGTGTTATTTTGTCTTTTTGTCACTTCTATTTTATTGAAAGAACTTTTATATTATATTTAGATATTTTTGTAAATATTTTGTTGAATAAAAAAAGAAACGTTTTCATTTTTTTATAGGAGAAAGAAAGTCGAAAATGTCAACGCCGAAGTTATTTTCAATGAGTAAGTATCGACACATTATCTAGGCTATAATAAAGAATAAAACAAAGTAAGAAACATTTTGTTTCAAGACCGCGGTTTATTGATATGGTGTGTATGACAAAATATCTGATTGATCTGAAAATTCAGATGTTGCTTATTGTCATACATAACTAAGTAAGAGAATAGGTATGTACCTAACTATGAATGTTAGTTGCCTAATCTTTTATTTGTAGCTCAACAATTTTACGAAATGAATACAAAAAATTGGCGAAGTGCGAGTCAGACTCGCCCATGAAGGGTTCCGTAGTAACTATAATAATATAATATGTATATTTATTTGACGAATAAAAAACCCTTGAAAATTTCTTAAAACTAGCTTATTTACATTTTTACAACTACGCTAAATAACTTTGTTTTTCATAGTGTTTGTATGAATTACAAAGTTATATTTGCGGTTTTAGAAAATATGCTGTATCTCAAAAACTGCTGAATCGATTTCGTTCAAACCAATTTTGGTTGAAAGTTTACATTAAGATCTACAAACATATTTTTTTTTTTAATTTTTCACTCCGTTATTATAGAAGTTAGAGGGGGGACACACATTTTACCACTTTGGAAGCTTATATCTTTTAAACGATTGTTTTTATGAAAAAGCGGTCTTAGAAACCCTCATATCATTTTTAAAGACCTGTCCATAGATACCACACACACATAGGTTTCATGAAAAAAAATATTTTCATTTCTAGTTCCATGGAACTAGAAATGAAAATATTTTTTTCCCCCCTTTATTTTAAATATTTTTTATTTTTTTTACTTAAAATCGGAAAGCGGTTTACAGAATACATCTACCTACTAAGTTTCACATGTATAGTCTTAATAGTTTCGGAATAAAATGGCTGTGACATACGGACGGACGGACAGACGGACAGACAGACAGACAGACAGACGGACGGACAGACATATCGAAACTATAAGGGTTCCGTTTTTTGCCATTCAGCTACGGAACCCTAAAAAATGAAATCTAAAATGTACCAACTTCTGAACCACAGAACTAGAAAATTTAGAATTGACATTTTCAAGCAGTTTTAAAATTGACATGGTCACTAAATCTGTCTTAAAACGGGATATTTACTACTATATTTTGGCACAAGTAATATACAGGGTGGCAGGGACATCGACGCACAAACGCTTACCAGGGATTCGATACATGATTCTGGACCCCCTGCGTTGGAATTTTTCGTCGTTTTTTTTTTTTAATTTTTCAGGATTTTTCAGATTTTTTTTACTGAAAACTGTATAAAATCATTGTTAATTAAAATATAAAATTCACTTGTTTCACTTGAAACAGCAATGTAAATAAAATTCGAAAGAGCTACCTGATCAGCTGTTTTGCTAGGGTTAATTTGCGAGATCAACATAACTAATCAGGTAGCCTTTTCGAGTTTGGTTTACATTACTGTTTGAAATAAGTGAATTTACTGTTTTGTTATTGCGTCGGATTTTTCGTAATTTTATGAAATTAAGAAAAAGCCGACGAAAACTATCAACGCAGGGGCGTCCAGAATCATGTACTGAATCCATGGTAAGCGGTTGCGCGTAGATGTCCCTGCCACCCTGTATTTGTGGTTTATAGTTTCGTCATGTCTGTCTGTCTGTCTGTCTGTTTCTGTCTGTCCGTCCGTCCGTCCGTCCGTCTTCCGATAAACCGCTTTCCGACTTTGAGAAAAAAATAATTAAAATACATGGAACCTCCCCATACATGGAAGGTTCCCCATATATGGAACTAAAAACTGAAAATATTTCTTTACATGAAACCTATGCGTGTGTGATATCTATAGACAGGTCTTTAAAAAATGAGATTGAAGTTTCTAAAACCACTTTTTCATAAAGTAAATCGTTTCCAAAGTGGTAAAATGTGTCTCTCCCTCCCCCCCTCTAACTTCTATAATAATGGAGTGAAAAATCTAAAAAAATATATGTCTGTAGATATACACTTTCAACCAAAATCGGTTTGAACGAGATCGGGTTAGCAGTTTTTGTATTACAGCATATTTTCTAAAACCGCAAACATAACTTAGTGATTCATACAAACACTATGAAAAACAAAGTTATTTGGCGTAGTTGTAAAAGTGTAAATAAGCTAGTTTTAAGAAATTTGTAAGGTCTTTTTTTGTCAAATTAATATACATGTTATATTATATTATTATAGTTACTACGGAACCCTTCATGGATGAGTCTGACTTGCACTTGGCCAATTTTTTTCAGTTGTTTCACAATCGAAACTCGAAACAAATAAACATGGTAAATAATGTCCCGCTTTAATTTGTAATGAATTTCATTACCACAAACTTTTTGTATTTTTAGATTGGAAACTGTGGCATCACAGAATGATCACGGTCGTGAAGTTATTGATAAAAGTACATATTCATCTGAGCAAGTATTAGAAGAAACCTTTAATACACAGGTAATATTCAAAACTTCAACCGCACGTTACAGTAACATAATTTTGCGAGTTGTGTAGAATTAGTTTTATAAATAAAAATGGTATAATTCAATTTTAGGTGGCTAGTGCTACTGAAGAAAGTCATTGTGATGTCCAACCTGAAAACCAAGAAACTGATGGGTTAAATTATAGTGCAGAAGTAAGTTATTCCGTGAAAACATACTTATTTAAAATTATTTTAAGTTAAAACAATGTTATATGGTATAAAAAAAAATTATTCATTTATTTTTACAGACGGAAAACTAGACTCCTAAAAAGAACATACAAATTGGACGCAGGATTATTAATGTTTCCTATTTTTTTTAAAGCTGTATGAGATCTCAAATCACGGACCATTAGACTGCGGGCTATCTTCTCTTGAGTTAGTTGGTGAAAAGCTTCACGGCTTATCTTCCAAATTTACTTTTTTATGTAAAATGTGTAAACAACAATTTGTTATCATTAACGACAATGATAATTGTTTATCAATAAATACATGTGCTGTAGCTGGTGCAATTTCTATTGGTTGTGGTCATTCTCAGCTACAAGAATTTTCATCAGCCATGAATTTGCCAATGATTTCCCAAAAAACATACCAAAAGAACCACAAATTACTGTCGGAAAACTGGCAGCAACTGGCACAACAGTCCATGGATCAAGCAGCTGAGGAAGAGAAAATTATGGCTATAGCAGAAGGCAGGGTCACAAAGAATGGTACGCCTATCATAGATGTGATAGCAGATGGTGTGTACGGTAAAAGGTCGTACAAAAAAAATTATTCAGCTTTATCCGGCGCTGCTGCAATCATAGGTAGAAAAACAGGCAAACTTTTATATTTGGGAGTCCGAAATAAATATTGCTACCATTGTGATCGTGCCGAAAAGAAAAAAACAACAGTGCCTGAACATTTATGTTTGAAAAACTATTCCGGTCCGTCCACAGGAATGGAGAGCGAAATTATAGTGGAAGGTTTTAAGCAGTCATTAGCTACCCACGGTTTGATTTACGGACGACTAATATCTGATGGTGACTCAAGTACTTATTTCAAAATTTTGCAGGCAAGACCTTACCTTGATATTACCGTCGAAAAAGTAGAATGCAGAAATCATTTACTGAGGAATTTTTGTAACAAAATGATGACATTGCAAACTGAAACCAAATATTTAAAAAGTCACAGAAAATTATTGACCATATCGCGAGTTTTGAGCATGAGATCCTACATAACCAAAGCAATACAAAAAAATAAAAATGATCCCTGCCCAGAAGAGCAAAAATTATTTGAGGACATTTTACAAGCACATCATCACGCTTTTGGAAACCACCTTGAATGCAAAACAAATTTCTGCAAAAAAACGGGAGATTTGGAGCAAAATGATGTTCCAAGTGACTTTCAGCTAAGTTCTCTGTGGCAGAGAATTAGTATAATGATACAAATTATTGCTGGCCATGCTCGAAGTTTACTTCATGACGTGGACAGTAACGTTGTAGAACGCTATCATAGCATCATAGCAAAATATGTAGCAGGAAAAAGAGTTAATTTTTCCCTCAAAAACTCATATCAGACGCGATGCATTGCGTCAGCAGTGTCGTTCAATGAAGAAAATGCACTTTCGAAGCTTTATAAAAAAATTACCAATAAGAGCCCAAGAGGCAAACTGAAACTGTGGGAAGAAAGAAAGAAGAAACAAAAACTCCTTAGTAAAAGATATATAAAAAGAAAAAGAAGGCTTGTTTTCAGTAAAAAACAAGACGATAAGGATTATGGCCAGTCCTGTGAAAAGCCCGATATGCCGGTAGAAATACTGGATAAACTGAAAAACGAGTTTAAGGAAAAAATTAAAAAGTCTGATTTGGAACGAGCAACAATTGAAAGAAAAACTGTTTTACAAAGTGATAGTGATAGTGGAGAATGGCTAGAGATGTGAAGATCGTTATTGACTGCATCCAATTTCGGCAGAGTTATAAAAAGGCGTATTAATACACCATGTGCTAATTTAGTCAAAGATATTCTTTATCGGAACAAAATTGACCACGTGGAATCTATTAGACATGGCCAATTGAATGAAAAAATCGCACTTGCACAATTGGCTGTACAAGAGCGCAAAACGATTAGACCCTGTGGTTTATTTATAGACCAAGAACTATGTTTCTTGGGTGCAACGCCTGATGGATTAATTGGAGAAAATACTGTTGTAGAAGTAAAGTGTCCTTTGACAGCCCACAAAATGGGCCTAGCAGCAGCAATTGAAAATAAAAAAGTAAACTTCTAGCAAAAAACAAAAACTAGTGAACTAGCCATCAACAAAAAACATGCTTGGTATTACCAAGTTCAAGGACAGCTACACGTAACCCAAAAAAAAAATTGTTTGTTTGCCGTATGGGAGAATGAAAAAGAAAAGCTGAAGACGGAAATCATTCAAAGAGATGATACATTTTTGGGAAAGAGAAATGAAAGAAAAATTGAAAAAGTTCTATTTAGACTGTATTTTACCTGAGATACTTGATCCCCGAATTTCAAGAAATATGAAAATTCGTGAACCATACGTAAAAAATAGAGATGAAAATACAGATAGAGATAAAAGTGACAAAAAAGACAAAAGCGAAATGGAATGAAAGCAAACTGTTCCGGTGCAGCAGTTTGTTTTTTCTCTGCACGAGCACATACAAGGCAGTATTTGTTTTGGATGCCTAAAAACAAAACTTGTTGTAGTAGAAAACAAAATTTTGAAGATTTGTGACTTGAGTAATTTTTTTCCAAAATTTGTGTATTAACATTGCGCTCCATACATTATTTATTATTTATTATTATTTTTTTTATTTTATTTTATTATTTTTATTTATTATTATTTTTTTATTTTATTTTATTATTTTTATTTATTTTATTTTGTGATTTTTTGACGTATTTACGCATACGCGTAAATACGTCAAAAAATCACAAAATAAAATTATAATAATTAGCTTGTTTAATTTTTATGTATCCTTCCTGTTCGTTCACCTGTCCATCCATCCACCCAGTCCGTATCCCACCCTTTTATTCGTCTCTCCTCGCATCCGTAGGTATGTTCACTTCACACGCTGTATTCTTATAAACCGTATATTGCGAAAATAAAAATGACGAAAATAAACTGCTATTTTATACAAAAAGTTTATTCACTTGGAAAAAAATAATTGAAACAGCTGTTTTTATTGCGATTTCAGAGCTGGTGCCATAGTAAAACTTGTTCATAATTATGAGTACAATAACCTCCTTTGGTATTACTTAAACTCTTTTGTAACACCCTGTATATTATTTTTCTTCAGAATCCACCATCAAACTTTTTGGATGTTTTTTTTTTTTTCATTATATTATTCTTGATTCTGAAATAAAATATCTATAGGAATAAAATTTATTGATTTTAACCGACTTCAAAAAAAAGGAGGAGGTTCTCAATTCGTCTTGAACTTTTTTTTTATGTATGTTACCTCATAACTCGGAGACGGCTGGACCGGTTTGAAAAATTCTTTTTGCGTTTGAAAGGGTATACGTTCTACTTGGTCCCATTGTTACGAAATCATGATCTGATGTTGGGATCCTGGAGAAATCGAGGGAACTCTTCAAATATTATAGGCACACCTATAGCGTTTTGGGTATTTCTTATAGTACCTTGAGCAGTTGCTTTTGAAAATTACCATTTGGGGAAGTTGAACTGATGATGAAGACCACAGATGGCCACTGAAACTACTCAATAATAAGTATTTCGTGGATTGCGATTCGATTACTTGAATACGGATGTTAAGCACTTTATACTCATCACAATGAATATGGTGATGTAGAGCTGATGGTGATGTACCAGGTGAACTCCTCAAAAATTAACAGCTCTGCACCAGGAAAAGCAATATTTTGTAAAAGGTGATAAGTAGTTGACATTTTGGCTTTTGTAACTACATAAAATACAAACAGTCCCACTAAAAAGCGTGAAAAAAAAAATTTAGCAAAAAAATAGAACCGACTTCCATATAAAAACACTACAAAGGCAAAAATAACTTTAATTTCGGAAGGCGGTGTCAAAAATATAAAAGAAACTACAAAACAAATGACACCGACTACCGAAATTAAAGTTATTTTTGCCTTTGTAGTGTTTTATATGGAAGTCGGTTCTATTTTATTGCTACAAATTTTTTTGATAACCTAATGAATTAAATAAAAAATAAGAGAACAAAACTATGCACATATTTTAAAATAATAACAACACGAAAATATGTAAATATCTATAAATACATAATATATAATAAATAAGACAACAAAAAGCTATACCGCGAATGAGATTCGATCTTGGTGATCGCCGCGGAAACGCGCTGCGAAACCCGAACGGTGACACACTGGACCGCTCGAGCTCTGTAAACCAGCCGCGAAATTACGATGTTAAATGTAATGAAAAACACGCATCGACGAAATTCGCGCGGTGCACCCCGCTGTAGGCGGGACTACTCGTGTCCCACTTCATCTGCTTCACCCCCTCAAATGAGGGGGTGCGCGGGGCATTCTCTGTGATGTGTCTGTGAGTGCGCCCGATTGAGCAAGGTCAACGGGATTATAATGCGTCTTAATCGAAAACGCTGCCAAAACCTTTTGAGTTATAAAAATACAATATATGGCGGGATTGTTTCTTTTTTATAGATCTACAAAAATACGCGATGGCATATGTCTATCTCACAAGAATAACCCACAATAACAATTTTTTTCTTTTACAAATTACTTTAAAATGATGGGTCATATACGAATCTTTTTTTAACAGTACAGTATTACTCCTTATCCAATTAAGTACGTCAGATAATTTGAGGATTTAATGTAGATCAAAATTGCTTTTTACACTATATCAATAAAATGAATATCTTATGAGTTATCGCGGATATACCGGACGAGAAATTGATTAAGCAAAATCATATATAAGCAAATATAACCTTTATTACCCGAGCGAAGCCCGCCCGGGTCGCTAGTACTATATACATATTTAAAGAATATACTTTTCTTTTTTTACCTTATAATTTTTAATTTTGTTTGTAGAAAATGACAACATTATTTTCTTTTTCAAGTAATAAATTTTTTTGTAAAAGCAAAAGCTATATTGTGAATGTGAGAGCAATGTGGGATAACAACGAATATTATGAATAGGTTACCGCACTGTCTGGCAATTTGAGTGCTTTATACGGCTCACCCAAATGTCCTAACTTTGGTATTGTTCGTCAAATCGTTTGAGCTCCTTAAGGTTCTAAGTTAACAAATGCAATCAGATATTTAACAAATGCTTGCACTGTTTGGACGGACCTGCTCAAATCTGTGATTCTGTCCTCTAAAGGGTGCCACAGACATTAACCTACATGGCTCTCTTATGATTTGGTCACTAAGTACAGATTGTATGGACTTTAAAAGAGACATTGACCTCTGAGTTTGTTTCAGTGTTTCTTCTCAGAGTAGTCAGTTGGGAAATACTGGCCCTTTAGCTGCACTTTTCTTCAAGTTGAAACTAATAAAAACTTTTTACCAAAAAATTAAACCGACTCCCAAAAAACACTGCAAAGTGAAAAATAACTTTAATTTCGGTAGTCGGTGTCTTTAGTTTTGTTTTTTCGTTTTTGGCACCGACTTCCGAAATTAAAGTTATTTTTCACTTTGCAGTGTTTTTTGGGAGTCGGTTTAATTTTTTGGTAAAAAGTTTTTATTTCACTCTTTTTAGTTGGATGATTTTTAATTTACCTAGTTACAAGATCCTAAATGTCAACTACTTATAACCTTTTACAAAATATTGCTTTTCCCAATGCTGGGCCGTTAATTGTTGAGGAGTTCTCCTGGTACTTCACCATCAGCTCTACATCACCATATGCATTGTGACGAGCATAAAGTGCTTAACATCCATATTCAGGTAATCGAATCGCAATCCACTCAATGCTTATTATTGAGTAGTTTCGGCGGCCATCTGTGGTCTTCACCATCAGTTCCACTTCCCCAAATGGTACTTTTTGAGAGCAACTGCACAAGTTACTATAAGAAATACCCAAAACGCCATAGGTGTGCCTATAATATTTGAAGAGTTCCCTCGATTTCTCCAGGATCCCATCATCAGATCCTGACTTTGGTGATAATGGTACCAATTTCGACGTATACCCATTCGAACAAAAAAAGAATTTTCCAAATCGGTTCAGCCGTCTTCGAGTACTCGATGATCATACATAAAAAAAAAAAAAATATATACGCGTCGAATTGATAACCTCCTCTTTTTGTCGTCGGTTGAAAAGCAGTGCTTTCCGTAAATTGGCATGAAAGTTGACATAGTTGGAGCACAAAAATGCGTGTCGTTTACACTTCAACGAAATAAAACGTACTATGAGAGGAAAACGGTTACGTTTTAACATGAATACGCAAGTTTCAAGATAGTCCGATGCGATGTAGTTATGCCATCTTTTGTAAACCCCTCAAAACTTATTTGTACAATGTACACCTAATAGTTTACATTAACGAAAAAAGACGTGTGAGAATGTTATGTATAACACCTCTTAGTACACATCTTCGAGGAAATCGGTAAAGGAATCTTCACCGGGTTGTGATGTGTTAACATTCGTAAATCACATGTTTGTGAGAGATCCAAGTTTTAAACTGCGTTTAAAATTGTATAGTTATAACATACGTGTTCATGGTTAACTTTAGTGGTGTAAGCAGTAGGTACTTTTGAATGCCTTCTGGTAAGAACAATAATGCTTTTAGAAGAGGATGTTAAAATTAGAATGGATCTTTAATCGACGTAATAAGACGTGTCCCGGGTCGAAGGCGTGTCTTGTAACACACGCGCCATTGCCTAACTATTATATTGCCTAAATGTTCTAACGAGATACCGCAGCTCGTAAACGCAAGTACAATTTTTTTTTTATTAAAGCCTAAGGCAACGATGTATATATTTACAATTTAACTGAAGAAACAGGGTTGGTTTTAAGCAGAGCCGGATTAACCCTGTCAGAGGCCCTAGGCAATGAAATTTTCGGGGCCCCTTTTTTTAATTTGACTGACCGAATCGTGTGTAGTTAAAATCATTACTACCCCGTGGTTCTGAATGCGATTATTGACATAGGTATCGATGTTGTCTTAAGCCTGGGTCTTTCTAACCGACTTCAAAAAAAAGTTCACCGACAAATGTTTTGTGTATGTTCGCTGATTAGTCTAATTACTATTTGTATTTATGAGATACCAGTGTGGTCCCTCAGTTTATACACACATCTAAATTGTTGTTCTATGAAACTTTTTTTTTCTTGTTGCGTGCACCGGGCCCCTACTGGATGCGGGGCCCCTAGGCAGGTGCCTACTCTGCCTAATGGTTAATCCGGTCCTGGTTTTAAGACATTAGCAATTTAACTGAAGGAGCAGGGTGGGTTTTAAGTCAGTAGAAGTCTGACACTCCTTTCCCTCAACACAGAGCGGTTGGTCACTTGATGATCCCCAAAAAAAGGACACGTTCCTGAGGAGATTGATAAGGGGTTTCCGCTGAGCCTTGCATGCTGGTAAGTGATCACTGTCTTTCCTGGGGTCACTCGAGGAGCGGTCAGATTCCCCACTATTTGCTTCCAAAGCTCATGTCATTAAAACAATACACGTATGTATGTAGCTACTTATAGTATAGCAAGTTACTCTCAGCGTCTCAGCATGTTCCCACGGAGGCGGCGTGTCTTATGACGACGTGATTACGATTGTCTACCATTCTGCCGTCCAAAGATAAGAGTGCGTAACTGAAATTTTATATAAAATTGATATTAAGTCAAAACAGTGAGTCAGTTCAGTTCTTCATTTCCCATTAGATAATCTAGACTCAAATCTTCCTACCCAATAGGCGATCCAACTGTAAAATCGCTATGTTCTGTATTAGAATTTATTATTTGTTTTATTTTATATGCGAGTCATGAAATTGTTTTAATGTCGAAGTTATTCAATTACTTTCTACGCATCTGGACTGAACTTATTTTCTTGTTTTCAGTTTTTACGCAGTCGAGTTTTTTTTATTTTAAAATGTGTTTTTTTATTTTAAACTTGTAAGAAACTCCACAGCAACACGTCTGAGTGATAAGTGAGAAGAAATCGCTTGTTTATATGTGTTCAAAATCAGGAAAGAAAAGCGCACCTATTATTTTTTCTTTTTTATGTATGTATTATTAAGTACTGACTTATAAAGTCTACACTTTCAACAAAGTATGAAAAAAAAAACAAGAGTGAACAGATCCAGGATATAGCTCACAATGGTAGTTATGTTTACTTGTTTAGTGATATTATTGTGGGCATTTTTTCTCTTGTGCTTTGAGTAATCTTACTTTATGATAATAACTTGAAACGAGATATTTACCATATTTATTTATTGTTTTCACCATGTCATTTTAACCGACTTGAAAAAAGGAGGAGTCACACAGTTCGTCGGAAACTTTTTTTAAATGTATTTTCCCCGATTACTCAAAAATGGCTGAACCGATTTGGAAAAATATTTTTGCGTTTAAAAAGGTATTTCAAATTTAATATGTATAATTTAATTTAATTTTAATTTTCTCTGTTTTGTGGTTTGTTCAGATGCGCCCTCTTACCTTACGGCGTCATTGCACGCGAGGCCTACCCGACACACGATCTACGAAGATAATCTGGTACTTTTTTAAGTACTTGGCTTGTAAGTAGGCGGTTTTCTTGTTGTTTTTATAATGAGAACTCTGAACGTTTAAATTCGTCCACATTCAGCGATCTAAGATCATATACTTGCTATTTCCTGCGACTTTGTTCGCGTGGGAATTTCGCAAATTTTATTGGGATAAAAGTGGATAACGTGCTATCTCAGAACCGAGACACATTGTGTTTGACACAGATGGATTAAAGAATCCATCTCTGTGTCAAATTTCATCCAGACTCGTTCAGCTAGTTCAGCATTTATAATGCACTAGTACTCACGCGGGGCTTCGCTCCCGTGGATTCTATCACGGTAAAAACATAACTCTCCTTTTTTGCAGTTGCGTAAAAAGTAGCCTATAACCTTCCTCAAGCTTCAAGCTACTTCCATACCAAATTTCATCCAAATCCACCCAATACTTTCGAAGATTAGCGCGTTCAAGCAAACAAACAAACAAACAAACTTTTCCGCTTTATAATATTAAGTATAGATATAAGTATTACAGATTGATATCGTGTCACCACAGAATTTTCATTTCAATACACGTATTTTCTTCAAACCAGTAACCAGTTCCCTATTACTTTATTCTCACATCCAGCCCGGTTCTTGGGCAGCAAGGGTCCCGCAGCAATAACTTTAGCCGAGATCCGTACTCCAAAGGAGATACCCTTATTCTAACGAAATACCAGGACAGCTGAAGGAACAGGGTGGGTTTTAAGTCAGTAGAAGTCTGACACTCCCTTTCGTTCTACCCAGAGAGGGAGAAGTCATTCGATAATTTTTACACCCGAAAAAAAACAGGGGATACCCTTGGCGTCTAGTCGCTTATTTTGTTAGTTCTTAGAAGCCCTGGCTGGAGGCTTCAATGAGTTATTATAATAAAGCCCGTCACAGACAAGTCTGTTTAAACAACTGTCAACCTACTATTTTGGGTGACGTGGTAGCGACCACTTGAAATACTAGTAGCCCATAATCTGGATTGTCATCCACCGAGGTCTCTAAGCGAGAAAAGTGTACAGAATAATGTGTACAGTATCATTCTCCAATGCTATTTGGTTATGATCTCATCTTTAAAACATGCAAAATTACTTACCAAAAATAACCACGAATATTATTAATAATAATCATTTCACCTCCATTTTTAATTCGGCATCCATTCTGTGTCATTCTGTTCATTGCAGTCTGAAACGAGCGTCATTTGTCATCGCTAATCGTCGACATGATGTCGGTATTATTATTATAATTGCCTATAATTATGGCTCTCTTATTAAATTATATGTGTGTGGAGTACGTATTTGGATTAATGATATGGCTAAATGACGGAGAACTGTTTAAATGGTTTTTTTCTGTGGCCATTAGTAATGTTTGTTTAAATTTTAATTGAGTTTGAAGAAAATGATATCAGAAGGAAAAAATACCTACCATTTTTATTTCAATTCAACACCTATTTGAATCTTATATGTATATATGTATCGCAACGCCGATTTTGGCTAAGGTGATACTGGACCGGTCACACTAATCACATAGGATGATTGTATCAAGTAAGAGCTATGAGCAGAGCCGGATTAACCCTGTCAGAGGCCCTAAGGCAATGGCATTCTCGGGGCCCCTTTTCTTACTTTGACTGACCAAATCGTGTGTGAACTGAGGAAACGCACATTAAGGGCTGTGGTTTTTAATATATTTGTTTACTTATTCCCAGATTTGTTCTAAAATTGTTTTAATTCTACTACTAAATCTAACGATTTGTATTTTGTGAGATAACAGTGAGGTCCCTAAGTTCATAAGCACATCAAATTCTCGTTCGAAGAAACATGTTTTCTTAGTGCGTACACTGGAACTGGGCCCTTAGCTGATGCGGGGCCCCTAGGCAGTTGCCTACTCCGCCTAATGGTTAATCCGGCCTTGGCTATGAGCTATGACCATTACGCAATGGATACCAAACTCAACATGGGATGCACTATGCACTACTAAAATTTTAATTGCGAAAGTATGTCTGTCTTTTACAATTGTAATTCGAAACTTGACATGGAGATAGTTGAAGAACCGGGGTTAATCAGGGAGGTTTATTCTTATCCTGAAACAAACGATGGGAGTTGGAAAATCACTCCAAGAATCGATTCCTAAAAACCTAGATATTGATCTGTTGAATCAACACTTCTCATCCTCGTCCTCCTCTAATGGAGGCAAATACAATAAATTATTCTTCTAATCTTCCAACTCCGGATCACTCCGCATTTAATTTTAGTAAATTTTCTGATTGTAATTAAGAAAAGCATAGTTTCAATCACATCCAACGCAGTTGGTAGTGATTGTGTCAGTTGGAAGATGATACTCCCTGTCCTCGATGAAATCCATCCTATTCTTACCTATATCCTTAAATTCTTACCTATTTCCAATGGTGTCTTTCCATCGGTATGAAAAGAGGCCAAAATTACTCCTTTACCCAAAAAATCTAATCCTACATCGTTTTCAGAATATCGACATATTTCCATCCTGCCTTTTTCAACCGACGACAAAAAGAGGAGGTTATCAATTCGACGCGTATATTTTTTTTGTTGTATGATCATATTGATCATCGATTCCTCGAAGACGGCTGAACCGATTTGGAAAATTCTTTTTTTGATTGAAGGGGGTATACTTCGAAATTGGTCCCATTTTCATAAACGTCAGGATCTGATGATGGGATCCTGGAGAAATCGAGGGAACTCTTCAAATATTATAGGCACACCTTAGACGTTTTGGGTATTTATTATAGTAACTTGTGCAGTTGCTCTGAAAAATTACCATTTGAGGAAGTGGAACTGATGATGAAGACCACAGATGGCCGCCGAAACTACTCAATAATAAGTATTTCGTGGATTGCGATTCGATTACTTGAATATGGATGTTAAGCACTTTATGGTCGTCACAATGCATATGGTGATGTAGAGCTGATGGTGAAGTACCAGGAGAACTCCTCAACAATTAACGGCCCAGCATTGGGAAAAGCAATATTTTGTAAAAGATTATAAGTAGTTGACATTTAGGCTCTTGTAACTAGGTAAATTAAAAATAGACCAACTAAAAAGAGTGAAATAAAAACTTTTTACCAAAAAATTAAACTGACTCCCAAAAAACACTGCAAAGTGAAAAATAAATTTAATTTTGAAGTCGGTGCCAATAACGAAAATAGAAAACTAAAGACACCGACTACCGAAATTAAATTTATTTTTCACTTTGCAGTGTTTTTTGGGAGTCGGTTTAATTTTTTGGTAAAACGTTTTTATTATTTTAACGCCTTGTCCACAATCAGCTTAGTTCTTTTCTTTACAAGAATAGTCTGCTGAATCCTTTCCAATCCAGCTTTCGTTCAAAAACTTGGTAAAAGATCTTCATCTCTCTCCTTAAATTGTTGTTATTATGTATGTCTTTGTTTCTTTTTTATATTTATATGTATATACCTACATAAATACACACATCAAAAGTGTCTAGGGATCAAGCATTTTTATGCGGATTTCTTGAGATTGAGATGTGGCTTTGTAATAAATTTATGATTTTATAAATTTATATGGATCCTTTTTGGTGCATTTCATAATTTGAAACAGGAACTGTTAATCAAATTCGAGTAAAAGATGAAAATCAGCTGTCAATATATTCCCTATGAAAACATACAGCGCATTGAAGACATTATTAGTGCTACTGTTTCCCTACTACTGATTAAAACCAACGTTATTATGGAGCGGCGACGTCATTTAAGCAGGGACGAAATGCTCAGAGCCGTGGGAATGATAGAAGCTGGTTCCCGGCAACGTACTGTGGCTTTAGCTCTGAATACAAGTCAGAGTGTTATCAGTCGACTTTGGACACGTTACCGAAGCACTGGTACCGTGGCTGAGCGCCATGGAGGACGGTATCGCTGCACGGAGACAAGACCGATACATGTTAACTCGAAGAGCTCCAACAATAACCGCCATGATGTTAGCCGTGAGGCTTCATCACTCTTCAGGGAACTTAATTAGCGACCAAACAGTCAGAAACCGCTTGCATGAAGTGAACTTTCATTCCCGAAGACCGCTACGGGTACCACCTATAGCAATTCACAATCGTAGGATTCGATATCAATGGGCTCTTGAACACAGAAATTGGGCAGAAGAACAATGGCGTTTCGTGTGCTTTTCTGATGAGTCTCGTTTTGGTATGAGACCGGATACAAGACGTATACGACACTGGAGAACCCCTGGACGCCAACAGCGATTAAAATCCTGCCAGGAAGTTCATCCTTATAGTGGTGGAACCATCATGGTATGGGCGGGTATTTGGATCGGCGGAAGAACTGAGTTGATTTGGATCAGAGGCAACCTCAACGCTCAAATTTATGCTGAGACGATTGTATCTGACGTCATCGTTCCTCTACAAGTGCAAATCGGTCCCTTATTTCAGTTAATGCATGATAATGCACGACCGCACACTGCAAGAGTTGTAAGACAGACTCTCGCCGCAGCTAACATCAATGTCCTGCTCTGGCCTGCTCAGTCGCCAGACTTGAACCCGATTGAGCATGCATGGGATATGCTACAGAGAAGAGCTCTGCCGAATATGGAGGGTATCCAGTCGCAATAAGACCTTTTTTTGTTGTTGCAACGAACATGGGCGGCCATTCCACAGCGTGATTTGGATGAACTCATTTTGAGTATGCCAAACCGATGTTCTTGTGTTGTTAGTGTTCGCGGTAGAAACACGGATTATTAATTGTTTAAGTTACCCAATAAAATTTTAAAGAAAACTGTTATTTCAGTCTTTTTTTTCGAACTTTAATGTTAGTGGTTCAAATGTCAAAAATCCCTTTATTAGGAAAATGGCAAATTTCTTTATTAATGCAAAGGTGACTTGGTTTATCGTTACTGTGACAAACGAAAACACTTTATTTGATGAATCCTTAAAGAAAATTTTAATTAATATCAATCAGGAGAAAAGTTATTGCAAAAATATATGTTGATCCCTAGACACTTTTGATGTGTGTATGTTCTGAGAATGTAATTTATTGCTTTTGTATTTTATATGGATAAATAGTACACCGTGGACTACCCACGTATTTATTTTCTCCTGTGTCAAATCCATCCATACCGCGAAGCCCCAGGGCGTCGCGACGCACAGTTTGGAAAGCCCTGCTATAGATGATAGGACCGAACTTATAACTTTCTCTTTTCGTACATTGTCCAGGAGGGTGACATTCGCTGACAAGCGTAAAAAGCGCGTTTCCGCATTTAACTGACCACCATGATAAATTCGATAATATAACAAATACAACAACAAATACCTACTATCTATCGAGAAGACTGTTATGTTGGTTGTATCATTTATATTTAGTTTTTTACTACAGCGACATCTATGTGACTTTATTGAAACTAATACAGCCCCAAATGAATTTGTTTGCCACAGTCAAACCTATAAGCGCGCATCAATTACTTCGTTACAATAGTTATACGAAAACTGTCTAGATGGCGTTGTGATTGAAGTTAACGTGTCGAATAGTGATAAAAATACTTGAGCGTTTTTTTCTTTTTACAAGGATACCGATGCCCAGTATAATAGAAATCGACAGCAATAACACAGATATTTTGTGGGAAGTTTATAGTCAATTGCTTCACAGTGTCTGAAAAAATCATCAGCTCGTCGACTCCACAAATTATGTAGGTAAAAAAAGGATTGTCTGGTTTCATTCAAAAGTATTCAAAACTAAGCTCATAAGATTTCTCATGTCTGAAGTCAGTTTATCTCTGTAGATACCTGTGCCGAACCACAATTTTTAGGTAGGTACCTACATTGTATTTAAAATCTAGGAGCATCCCAATGTGTCGATGTTCAAAATTATTGTGACTCCTGATGGCTATAACCTGGGGATCTTTATGTCAAGAGTTAATAAATTCTAGGTAAGCGTGTTTCATCTACTCCATCATCGCTTACGAGGTGAGATGGTGGAAAAACGCGTGCCTATCAACAATAAAAAAAATTATATAACGCTTGCCGAGGTCCATCTTGACATTTAGAGATTTCCTATCATGTCTGGGTGATATCAACCAGGTGAGCAAAGTGGAATTAGCCCGTCAGATAGCAACAGCTGTCTTACAACATTGCTATTAAAAATGTTTTAGGCGCTACCGTTAGGCACTTTATATCTACTATCTTTTTAGATTTTTTAACTTTATTTTATATGTGAGTATACGGTTCTACGCGAATAAATAGTTTCATCCAAAATAAAACCAACTGGAGATCTTCTAGCGTATGCCATTCATATCTGGAGTGAGGCAAGGGGAAGCACTTGCTGTTTCCCTTGACATCTCCAAGGCTTTTGACAGGGTCTGGCACGATAGCCTTATTGCTAAGCTTCCTTCTTTCGGGTTACCCACTCAACTTTGCGTTTGGATTGAAGACTTCCTGAGGGATCGGTCCATTCGAGTGGTCATTGATGGCTGCTCGTCTGGCCAATTGGCAATTAATGCCGGGGTCCCTCAGGGGTCTGTTCTCTCAGCAACTTTATTCTTGCTGCACATTAACGATCTGCTAATGCCCGGTACCTTTGGGTATGCAGACGACAGCACAGTTTCTGAGAGATATTATTATTATTATATTATTATTTATTTATTTTCAGGTTACAAAGACCCATAGATATATACCTTAACCTAAAGTATACATAATATAATAACAATAGTGTTAGTAAATAAAACTTAATACTATGTTAGTATCACTAAATTGCACTAGGCCTTTGTGCGTTCTGGTGGCACTTGTCCCACAAACCGGCGGAATACCACATCCTGCGGCCAAAAGCTTTCTTCCATCACCTGAGGCAGGAAACATGTTGGTATGCGCACCACAAATGCCTTGAAGTTGACATTGCGATGCGACTCCAGCAACTGCACTCTCGGCGCGTATTTCAGCCTTTGGCGCACGTACGTAACGATGTCTTCCGCGTCAGTGGTGTAGTGAAGGCGGGAAATGTACACCGGAGTATTCGGTTTCGCGGCACGCAGTTTCTCGTTGGGCTCCGTAGGAGCCTTGCCGCAGCGGTTCTTACAGCTAATCTGACGACGCTTTCTCCTCTGCACCGTCACAAAGCCGTCATCAGCCCGATCCACTTCCTTTATAGGCTCAGGCTTTGCGGGGGGAGCAGATAGGTTGCTCACAGTGACCAACGGGTCAGAAGTTGTAGTCGGTCGGGCAGCGCTGCGGGGAGGAGCTGCGGGGACAGGAACGGGGCTACGAGGCACGCTTGCGGCGCGCACCGCAGTCTCAGCAATCGGCGCCGGCGACAAAACTGCTGACGCAAAACTCATGACCGATGTGTCTAGGTAACCGACACCTCGGCGCGTATTTACATTACTTACACGCGCCGGTGACCCAATTAACGCCACAGTATTGCGCAACTCGACGAGCTCTGTGCGCAGATCTGCGACGGTTTTATGGGATGTCTCCAACTTCCTCTGCACATCAGATAGACTAGCCCAGTCATGTCAAAGATACGGCCCGCGGGCCGAATCCGGCCCTCGGGCCATTTCGATACGGCCCGCGATCACAATATATCACAGATAAATGAATCTTGTTTTTTAGAGATTTTAGACTGCACTCGACGCTAAATAATAAAGATGTTAAAATAATTAAGTATGTTTTAGTTTATTCATTTGAACCTGGCCCGCCTACACATTCTAAATCTAATATATGGCCCTCTGCAAAATTGAGTTTGACACCCCTGGACTAGCCTTTAATGACACAATGTCCTTCAATAGGCTTGTAACATCGACATGGTCGAAAGTGACTGGCGGTAGCTTATACAGATCCCTTGCCACAAACGTCGCCACGTCGTCAGGGTCGGTAGCCTTCAGAAGCGTGATGGTGCGAGCTGGTGGGTCACAGATCCAGTCTCTCCGTGAGGACATGGTCGGGCTCTTGAACTTGACCTTGAAGGCTGTCTCCGAATGGGGCGATGCCAACCTGGTCAAGTTTAATGCAGCTAAGACCCAGGCGTGTCTCTTCTCCGCAAAAAGGAGCCAATTTGAACCGGCTCCTACTTTCCGAGGTGTAACTGTGCCGATAACCGACCGTATCGAGCTTCTGGGGGTAACATTAACTTCTACCCTCAATTTTGGCCCGTTTATCGAGGCTAAGGCTCAACTAGCATCAAAAAAGTTGGGAATCCTAGTAAAGGTGAGACGGTACTTCACACCCAAACAGTTGCTCAATCTCTATCAAGCCCAGGTTCGGTCGTGTATGGAGTACTGCTCTCATCTTTGGGATGGATCTGCTAAATACCAACTGGACGCGCTTGAGTCTATCGAGAAGCGGGCCAAAAGACTCATTGGCAACGATGTACTGGTCGAATCAAAGCTCCAGAGCCTTGAACATCGACGAAGAGTTGCAAGTCTATCGGTTACATTTCGGGGAGTGTGCGATGGAATTACACAATCTAATTCCAACAAGCCCGTTCCATCATCGCACTACGAGACAAACGGCGAAGCGCCATCGTTACATGGTGGACATCCCACCCATACGCACCAAACTTTTTGGGAATACCTTCATTGTGCGTACGGCTAAGGAGTGGAATTCCCTGCCGGAGTCTGTGTTTCCCGATAGCTATAACCTAGGAGTCTTTAAGTCAAGAGTGAATAGGTTACTTTTAGGTAAGCGTGCTCCATCTTCGACCACATCATCACTTACCATCAGGTGAGATGGTGGTCAAACGCGAACCTATTCTAAATAAAAAAAAAATAATAATAATAAATTATATTTCTATAATTATATAATATTTCGTGGGAAAATCAATTAATGCCAGCTAACGCTTTGGGTGGGGTTTTATTTGGGGGAATTACAGACTCCGGCAGGGAATTCCCCTACTTAGCCGTATGCATAATGAAGGTATTCCCAAAACGTTTAGTGAGTATGGGTGGGATCCACCATGTAACGATGGCGCATCGCCGATTGTCTTGTAGTCCGATGATGGAACGGGCTTGACGGAATTAGATTGTGTAATTCTATCGCACACTCCCCGAAATGTAACCGATAGAAAACCGATAGACTAGCAACTCGTCGTCGATGTTCAAGGCTCTGGAGCTTTGATTCTATCAGTGTATCGTTGCCAATGAGTCTTTTGGCCCGTTTCTCAATAGACTCAAGCGCATCTAATTGGTACTTGGCAGATCCATCCCAAAGATGACTAAAATAAATAAATTAAACCCACCCTGTTTCTTCAGTTACCCTTGCTTTCCGGGGCCGTAATATCTCGTTAGAACAATCCTGCAAACCTGGCCAAAAAAGAAAAATGAAAGAAAGATATCAGTCCTCCAACGATGGATGTCTCGCTTAGTCGCTGGCCTAGGAGTTACCTATTTCACTCTTGACTTAACCCTTAAGCAAGGATTACAAAGAAGAGCCTTGATCGTCCGGGAGTGAAATGGACAGACGACATTATAGCTATCCAGGGTATAACCAGGATGAGACTGGTACAGGAAGGTGGAGCTTGGCACAAGCGAAGAGAGGCCTATATCCTGCAGTAAGTGGAGTCAGGTTGGGGATGATGATAAACCCTTAAGGTGCTATTGCATAGAGAGGATACCGTAAAACAGACACTTATTCGTTGCACAGTTAGAGGTATTATTACATATTAAAAGCCCAAAATAAAATATAGTCTAGGATAGTGATAGATAGGAGAGCAGTGGCGCGGTGGTAACGAGCCCGACATGCGAGGTGACGGGCGTGGTTTCGAACCCCATCAGGTATATTACTTGGTATGATTTATTCCATCAAAACTGTTCTCGTATCGGTGAAGGTAAACATTGTGAGGAAACCGCATCTAGGACCAAGAATCCGAAGACATGCGACATCCACTAACCCACACTGAGCCAGAGTATTCGATTACGGGGTGTATCCCGGCATCGGCAGTGGGAAAGTGGGTTATAGGCTGTTATAGAATATTCAAATATATATGAATAATACTGATACAATATTATTTATTAGACATTAACCAGATTCTTGAAAAAAGAATTGCAAGAAAGGCTCAATATTTTGAGAGATCACATCCCCGTTTTTGTTACCATCAGGCAGGGGCGGATCTCCCTATGGGCTATTTGGGCTGCAGCCTAGGGCCCCGTGGATATAAAGGGCCCCCAGTGCTCATTAAAACAATAGACGATACTTGTGAATCTATATAATTATATATAATAAATCGAAAATATGTAAAATTAAAACATAATATTGGCAGCGCCGTAATCGATCAATCTGTATGCGCGACTATGGTGAACGAAGCAGGGAATTCCCTTGTCTCTTGTCAAGAACTGAACACAATGATGCAGAAGCTCGCACATCTCCAACCAGCTTTGATCGATCGCTCGGCCCCACTGCTCCTGCACGACAACGCGTGACCTCATACTACACAGCAGACTGTCTACAAGTTAGAAGAGCTGGGGTTGGAAGATCTCCGCCATCCGTCGTACTCACTAGACCTTGCACCTAGTAGTAGTACTTTTTCCAGAATTTTGATAACTTCTTGGCTGGAAAAAAAAACTTCTTCTCTTGATTGATCTTATTTTTAACCGACTTCAAAAAAGGAGGTTCTCAATTTTTTTTTTATCTCCTCATAACTCGGAGGCGGCTGAACCGATTTGAAAAAATCTTTTTGCGTTTGAATGAGTATACTTTCTAATTGGTCTCATTGTTACGAAATCAGGATTTGATGATGGGATCTTGGAGAAATCGAGGGAACTCTTCAAATATTATAGGCACACCTATAGCGTTTTCGGTATTTCTTATAGTACCTTGAGCAGTTGCTTCCGAAAAGTACTATTTGGGGAAGTTGAACTGATGATGAAGACCACAGATGGCCATTGAAACTCCTCAATAATAAGTATTTCGTAGATTGCGATTCGATTACTTGAGTACGGATGTTAAACACTTTATGCTCGTCACAATACATATGGTGCTGTAGAGCTGATGGTCAAGTACCACGAGAACTTCTCAAAAATTAACGGCATCGGGAAAAGCAATATTTTGTAAAAGGTGATAAGTTGTTGACATTATGGCTTTTGTAACTAGATAAATTACAAACCGACCCACTAAAAAGCGTGAAAAAAAAATTTTTAGCAAAAAATAGAACCGACTTCCATATCAAAACACTACAAAGCCAAAAATAACTTTAATTTCTGAAGGCGGTGTGAAAAAAAAAGAAAATCCAAAACTAATAACACCGACTTCCGAAATTAAAGTTATTTTTGGCTTTGTAGTGTTTAGATATGGAAGTCGGTTCTATTTTTTGCTAAAAATTTTTTTTGAAAATGAAGTTGTTCATATTTTCAGTAGTTAATTGCTATACCATCTTAAATATTAATTATTTTGATATTAACAATCCTAACTGTGAAGCGGTGCGCTCTTTCACCAAGATGTCAAGTGTACAACAAAAAAGTCGAACGAGTGACTGTCTAAATCATTTGTCAATTCTTTCCATATTGATTTAAAAAAGGATTAGTGATGAGCAAATAAAGGAATTTGCAGAAAATTCAGAAAGTTCGTCCATTAACTGTTTGTAGATACCATCATGTCATACGAAGCGATTCTCCTTTACATTTATTGTGCGCACGGCAAAGGTATGGAACTCTCCGCCGTCTTCTGTGTTCCCTTCTACATATGACCCGTCTGCCACCTTTAAAGTAAGAGTGAACAGGCAACTTCTGTGCTCTGTCGTCCTATATATAGTACACCTCATCTGTCGTTTACCATCAGGCGTGATCGAGGTCAAGATTCAATTTTATCAATTTTTAGTTCTGTACTGTATTTTCATCAAATATAAAATAGTTTACTGACAATATTACAATTATCTGAATAACTAAGAGGCCCCCAGAAGTTTAAGCCCAGGGACCCACAAATTCACGATCCGCCCCTGCCATCAGGAAGTTTTAACCAACAAAAGCGGAACCTAAAAATATTTTAACATTACAGTCATTGATATACTGGGTTTTTAGTATATCAATGATTACAGTCTATTTTTTTAACAGTTCAGCGGCATATCTTTCACATTACAATATGATAGGGATATAAAGACTTCCAGCAAGGAACTTGTACCTATAGGTAGAAGATCCTTGACTTCCAGTCATTGGTTGGCCGTAAAGAGCGTTTCCAGGAAAATGAAAACCGTCAGTTTGACGTCAATTTGACAGATGTCAAAAATTGAAGCATTTTACAGGTACTTTCATTGTGTGTACGGCTAAGGAGTGGAATTCCCTGCCGGAGTCTGTGTTTCCCGATAGCTATAACCTGGGGGTCTTTAAGTCAAGAGTGAATAGGTTACTTTTAAGTAAGCGTGCTCCATCTTCGACCACATCATCACTTACCATCAGGTGAGATGGTGGTCAAACGCGAGCCTATTATCAATTTAAAAAAAAAGTTGCCTGGACCTGACGCCTGCTACCTGGTGAATGCTATTTCAGAAAACCCTCATTGAATCGTTATTAGAATGCATTTCTGTACCAGTTAGCACATTGTAACAGTAACACTGGGTTTGCATAGTCATCGTAATGCCATTAAACAAAATATTTTGCCGACATCATTGTTTGAAGTCGATCAAACAATGACGTTGCAAAATAGGTAGGTAAGTACGCGATGCATTTTTTATTTTTTATTTAAAATAGGTTCGCGTTTGACCACCATCTCACCTGATGGTAAGTGATGATGTGGTCGAAGATGGAGCACGCTTACCTAAAAGTAACCTATTCACTCTTGACTTAAAGATTTTGCATTTTGTGATGATTTGCATAGCACAGTACCCTTTTATAACAGTGCTCGATTTGGTTTTGTGGAACACTAACACCCGCTTTCTGGAAACTGCCGCGTCATAAATTATTCGAAATATATTATGGCTGTTGAAAACTAAATGAACCAATTTTAGCTTTAATGCATATATGGCGATTTGTCAGAATAATTTTGTAAAAATTGCGCCTAAAAATCCATAAAGCCTCATCATGACGTTTTACTATGCGGAATAAAAATAAAAATGCGTTTATAATGAAATACTTAATGATGTTTATTTTGCAAATAGGTTATAAATAACACTTTCACACGTAAATTTTTTCCGTAAACTAGATGAGGCCAGTGTTTCCTAACTGACTACTCTGAGAAGAAACATTGAAAAAAACTCAGAGGTCAACGTCTCTTTTAAAGTGCAGACAATCTGTAGTGATCAAATCATATGAGAGCCACGTAGGTGAATGTCTGTGGCGCCCTTTAGAGGACAGAATCAAACAGATTTGAGCAGGCCCGTCCAAACAGTGCAAGCATTTGTCAAATATCGCGTAGCTCAACTTAGAACCTTAGGCTGCGTTTCCATCAGAGATGTGCGAGGATGCGTAGCGAGGGATGTGTTTGTAAAGAACCAATAGAATCGCTTCATTTACCTCGCCTCGGTCAGCACAGCTCTGGTGGAAACGGCTCAGCGGAGCTAGATTTTTGCGCATACAAAACAAGCGAGGGATGTGTGCGAGGAATGCGCATTTTCACAGCTCCGCTACACATCCTCGTAGGCACATTTTCATCGCACAGCTTTGGTGGAAACGCCCACACATTTTCACAGCACAGCTAGACATCCTCGCACGACACATTTCCATCGCACATCTCTGGTGGAAACGCAGCCTAAAGGAGCCCGAACGATTTGACGAACAATACCAAAGTAAGGACATTTGGGCGGGCCGTATATTTTATTGGTATTAACCTTAAATCATCATCATTATCTGCGTAGCCTTTTCCCATCTATGTTGGGTCAGCTTCCAGTCTAACTGGATGCAGCTGAGTATTAGTGTTGTACATGTAGTGACTGCCTAACTGACCTCCACAACCCTTGACTAGACGACCCGTAACGAATGTTAAAGATGACCAAAGAACAATGGCAGCCACCCATACATTAATTTAGCTGAGATTAAATTTTTGCGTCTTTAAATGAAAAATAACTTGTTTAACTCGGCGTCTACTTCTGAATTAGTGTGTGCAAGAATTTTTGTTCGACAAGTCCGAGAATAATAGAAATTCAGTCATGAACTTTTGTATGTTATGTCCAGGTCAAGTGAAAATTAAAGAAAACGGAAAACAATTGAGAGCAACACAAGGCACAATTATGTGCAAGCGTCTGTGACATGACTATTTTTTTAAGTAGATTAGTTCCTGACGGAACAGGCTAAGGTCTTAGACCATGCTGCCTAGTAATCAGTTAACCATAGATTATACATAATTATAAATATTTTTCTTGAGGGTAATGTGACATGAACAATCAACAGTTGTCAAACCAGGTTATATTTTTTTTACTTGGGATAATAGTCTTTTTGCCAGTCATTAATTGAAAGTAATTCGTTTATTTTTACACTACGATATTTTTACCTCCCTACAAAGAACACTTCCACTTATAAATAAACATTATTGTTAATCCATTTATTCCTTTTTGTTACAATAACAAACTAAAACTGATTTTATTACAATAATATTGCTGTTACTGTCACTTGGCAGAATAAATACAAAATGGCATCATTAATTGTCAATGAAAAAATCAAATAACTTTTCATTTCAATTATTTTTTTATCCGGACTTAACTAGGTAATGTGATACTTTGAAAAAACGTAGAAAAATAATGAACTGACTTCGTAAGTTATATATATAAGTTACTTTTAGACGCTCAAATTAAAGTCAGCTAAGCTTTCGCCATTGTTCTTTTAATGACGGCGGGGACCAACGACTTAACGTGTTTTCCGGGGCGTTCCACGCGCGCCTCAAAGAGTTGTCAACACCAGTGACGGGGGCTCATAGGGCCATTACCTTTGTTAGTTTGCGGCAAAGTTCTATCGAGATACCGCGGTCCCGGAACTTTAGGGCAGCTGAAGGAACAGGGTGGATCTGTAGTCAGTAGAAGTCTGACACACCCTTCCGCTTAACCCTGAGCGGAAGAAGTCATTCGATGATTTTCCCACCCAGAAAAAAAAGGCACACCGCCAACTTCTAAACTCCGAGCTAACTCTGAAAAATTTCTTATAGAAAAATCAATAGCAAGTTTTGATCGACATAGGAATCAACCCCGAGACATCTTAAACAGGTAGACATCTTAAAACTAACTACCAGCTATCGTAAGCGCCACCACCTGTTTAATAAAGTCCTTTGTTCCCGTTGAGTCACACCATTTTGTGTTACCATTGGGAAAAAAATTACCTAATTAGTAACACTGTAACTCAAAGCCACATTCTTTTTCCCTTTGAGTGACAATGTAACTCACTTACTGCTTTCATAAATGATAGATTATTTTTCATAGATTATTATTCAGATGTACATATGAGCTATTTACTATATCTGGAGCAGGGATGTTATGGATATGAAATTTCGGATACGGATTGGATACGGATATAGGAATGTTTATTATACCGGATACGGATAAGGATAAGGATATGGAATTATTTCGGATTATCCGTTAGTTTCGGATAATTTCGGTTACGAATATTACATTCTTAAGGAATTTGAAAAGTAAAATACAAATAGATACATCATACCATAACGCGCTATCTCATCTCATGTAATGATGTATTACATTTTATAACGCGAGAATTTCATTACAATAACTATAGTGTGGAGCTTCATTACGCGTCATGTTTGAAGTCATGGTGTAATGCAACATTCCCCGGTACTAAATGTAATGTCATATAACATCACTTTCTAACGCACTGTTTTGCGCATGTCTACTTGTGTGTTTCGCCACCGCCCGGCCGATCAAAACAACTTGCCATAACGTGTCTCAATTAGGCTCCGCCTCTATCCGATATTATCCGAAACTTTTATTTCGGATTCGGTTACGGTTACGGATAATTTTTTATATCGGATATCCGAAAGTTTCGGTTACGGTTACGGAGCTCCCTAAAATCCCTAATCTGGAGTACATTACCGCACTGTGTGTTTGAGTGGGTACTTTATGCGGTCGAAGTTACTTCGAAAATTCGAGATCCTTTAATATCTAAGTTGAGATACGCGATAACTGACAAATCAATATTTAAAATGTTTGGATAGGTAAACCCAAATCTGTGTATTTCTTCCCTCTAAAGAGAGTCACAAACATAAACCTACATAGTTCTTTAATGATTTGACCATTACGAATTGCATGGACTTTAATACACATAGACGTCTGCCTGAGTATGTTTCGGTGTTTCTTCACAGGGAAGATGTTTCTTAGCTTGGAACCACTGGTCTTATCAAGTTTTAATTAACGAAAAAAAATGTCATGATTTACATGACATTTTTATCGTATAAATCAAAATCATTTACTGTAAAGTTTAATATGAACCCGTTAAAAATATTTAATTTTACATCGGCCTACTTATAAAACATTAGAAGCTTGTGCAGGATAGATAGATAGATATTATATTCTTTATTGAATACCATAACAGTAAAACAATAACGGCTTTACAACTAAAAAAGGGTGATACAATGGGCGGTCTTATCGCTAAAAGCGATCGTTTACAGACAAACTTTGGATGGATTTGACACATAGGAGAAAATAAATACGCGGGCAGTCCACGATTCCAATTGATCATTTCCTATGGAAAAGAACCTGAAAAAAGGTTCTTTTTTGTCGGTTATAAGGCTTGCGTTTGACCACCATTTCACCTAATGGTAATCGATGATGTGGTTTAAGATGCCTATTCATTCTTGACTTAAAGACCTCCAGGTTATAGCTATCAAGAAACACTGGCTCCGGCAGGGAATTCCACTCTTTAGCTATAAGCACAATGAAAGTATTCCCAAAACGGTTCGATAGTTTTTGGAAATATTATATCTTAACGCTTAAAAAATAATGATATAAGCATTATTTACGTAATTCAATTCATTCATTGGTGTGTTTTAATTGATATATTTTTATTCTTAACTAGCTTTTGTCGCGACTTCGTCCGCGTGGAATAGTTACTTTGGGCTAACGTTAAATTTAACCCCGATTTTGAAGCATTCTTCATTGGCGCTCCGCTCCTATTGGCCTTAGCATAATGATATATAGCCTATAATAGCCTTTCTCTATAAATTGACTATTTAATTAAAAAATAATTTTTCAATTCGAACCAGTAGTTCCTGAGATTATCGCGTTCAAACAAACAAACATACTCTTCAGCCTTATATTATTAGTATAGACAGCTGTTGCCCGCGACTTCGACGGCGTTTCCGTCGTTTTTCGTAAAAAAAGTAGCCTATGTCCTTCCTCACGGTTCAGTGATTTTGATGTAACAGACAGATTAACTTTTGTAATTTAGTAGGGAAATATAATACGTCAATCTATAATACTGTTGAAAAATATCGCAATACGGAACCTCACAATATTATTGTTAATAGCTGTGCCCGCGACTCCGTCAGCGTGTAACTCCTTGTACCTATGTTATTAAGTTAATGTATTGGTAATATTGTTTAGATCACGTTCACATGAGGCTTAAGTACCTATAGAACGAAATTTTATACCTTCGGCCGCGAGACGCGTCGAGCGCGGCGACCGATTCTCAAAAATAATCCTTATAGCATGATTCAGTATTCACGCGCGATGGCTTATTATTAGCGTATTTCATGTATAACTTTGGTGTTTCTATAACGATTTATATGATTCTTTTTTATGGAATAGTTAATAATGTTAACTTTTTCAATTAGGGGTGACTGAGAGTGTTATAAACGTAAGAGTCGACAAATATTATAATTGCTTGTAACTGCTAAGCTATCGGGAATTACACGTGTTATTGTGAGTCAACCATAAAAAAAAATTTTTAGCAAAAAATAGAACCGACTTCCATATCAAAACACTACAAAGGCAAAAATAACTTTAATTTCGGAAGGCGGTGTCAAAAACGAATATATATACAAAACTAAAGACACCGCCTTCCGAAATTAAAGTTATTTTTGCCTTTGTAGTGTTTTGATATGGAAGTCGGTTCTATTTTTTGCTAAAAATTTTTTTTCATGCTTTTTAGTGGGTCGGTTTGTAATTTATCTAGTTACAAAAGCCATAATGTCGACAACTTATCACTTTTTACAAAATTTTGCTTTTCCCGATGCATAGCCGTTCATTTTTGAGGAGTTCTCCTGGCAATTGACCATCAGCTCTATATCAACATAATTATGTATTATGACGAGCATAAAGTGTTTAACCACCGTACTCAAGTAATCGAATCGCAATCCACGAAATACTTATTATTGAGGAGTTTCAGTGGCCATCTGTGGTCTTCATCATCAGTTCAACTTCCCCAAATGGTACTTTTCGGAAGCAACTGCTCAAGGTACTACAAGAAATACCCAAAACGCTATAGGTGTGCCTATAATATTTGAAGAGTTCCCTCGATTTCTCCAGGATCCCATCATCAGATCCTGATTTCGTAACAATGGGACCAACTAGAAACTATATCCATTCAAACGCAAAAAGAATTTTTCAAATCGGTTCAGCCGTCTCCGAGATACGAGGTAACATACATAAAAAAAAAAAAAAAAAAAAAAAAAAAAAAAAAGTTCAAGACGAATTGTAAACCTCCTTTTTTTGAAGTCGGTTAAAAATAGACATATGCTGTCGTGGGATATTTTTTATATAATTTTAAGGAGAACATTTCCGTCATGAAATGATTTCTGTGTAGCTTTAACCATTAAGGTTGCACACGTGACGGAAGCTTAAAAAATGGAGTAACTTCTCCCGTTTTCCCAACATTTCCCTTCACTGCTCTGCTCCTATTGATTGTTGCGTGATGAAAAGTATACTATAAACAGCTCAGGAGTATGAAAAATAATTGTACCAAGTTTCGTTAAAATCAGTCGAGTAGTTTTTGTTTCTATAACGGTTATACAGACAGACAGACAAACATTTTACTGATTGCATTTTTGGCATCAGTATCGATCCCTAATCACGCTCTGATAGTTATTTTGGAAATATATTTCATGTACAGATTTGACCTCTCTACAGATTTATTATAAGTATAGATTGTGGCCTCCGTAATTGTTTGCAACAAATAGAGACCTATCTAATTATAATTCTAATCCACTATAATCCACCTAACAGTCAGATCTCTAACGGAGGACCATAAAAACCAAAATTTAATACCACTTAGTCCAAAAAATATTTGCAAACCGCTTGACTGTAAAAGATTAATTTTAAATCCTTGCGTATCAATAACTACCCTCGTTTTATTACCTCTATAATCTTTGTTTACCGCCATTTTTGACAATAGATAGCTAGCTTAGCATTATAAAGAGATAATGAGGCCCATCATAGACAATTTTTTATTTTTTTAATACGTGACTAAGCATACAGGGGCGATTTTGTTAGGGGATTAGATTGACAATGATGTCAGTGATTTCCTTTTTTTAGGGGCCCGTAGTTGTTATATTAGTCTAAGAATTTGTTTGGTCATAGATATTATTATTTTAAGTAACAGCGAACAAGGCTTAAGTAAGAAACTCAGTCAGAAATCTGAATGATCGACATCTCAAGCGTGTTGAAGAAGATTGAAGTACTCCTGAAAACCCTGGCGTAAGTTTCGAGAAAAACACGGGTTGGTTTTAGTCAGTTCTAGTCTGATAGACCGCTTCCTCCGCCCCGGTGCCGAGGATATTTATGAGGACTTCTAAATCATGAAAAAAATATGGTGGACATCCAAACCATATGCATAAAACGGATACTTTTCGGATACTTTCATTGTGCGTGCACCTAAGAAGCGGTCCTGGTGGAATGCATTCCGAGATCTCCTTGCCGCAGTTTGTATTTCCTAATATGTATTACCAGGAAGTTGTAAGTTGGGAGCTAACAGACTACCACTAGGTTAGAGTGCTCCATTGGCAACCATACATCGCTATCCATCTAGTGAGAATATGGCAAAGCGAACCAAAAATAAATAAATATATAAAAATACGCCGCATTACTCGGTAGTAATGCGGCGTATCCGGTCTACCAGACGTATTGCAGGGTACCACCCTCATTTGGTTGATACACCGTCTTGTCGTACTAAGCGCTTCTCCTCTACATTTTTTGTTCGCACAGCTAAGGTGTAAAACTCTCTACCGGCTTCTGTGTTCCCTGCCACATGGTCATAGGTATGTGGCGGGAACACAGAAACCGGTAGAGAGTCAGCTTTAAAGCAAAAGTGAACACGTCGTAGACCTTATCTATTGCTTACCATCAGTCGTGATGGAGGTCAAGAGCAAGCTTTACGAAATGTTTTCGATAATACATATTACATAGACGTTATGTTTATGACATTGTAGGAGGTAATTCCTGGATCTACTTAACTGATTTTGAAAAATATTTCAACAATAGAAAACTACGTTATTCTTGAGTAACATTGGCTTCATTTTCATTGTTAATTAGAAGAGCTGCAGGAATAAGCTAGCCAGAAAAAAAATAAGACAAATCCTCGACACGTCATACCCAATTTATAATCTAAGTTTGCTAATCCTTATTGTCTCTAGTCCTTGTTCAGTTCAGAACATAGTTCACGGACGGATGGCTATGTGTTTGTTCAAGCTTGTCGGCTTATAGCTAACGGTGGGTTAACAGAGAAATCTATTGAGATACTTTCACTTCACGTCCGTTTGTATCGATAACCCTTCTGTATACATAATAATAAACTTTTTTCCAGTTTGGAGGTATTTGGAGTTAATATTAGCATTTAGGAACTCTTCGCCAGTAAAGGTCTTTGTCGTAATGGTCTTACCCACCCGGAAAAACGCTTACAAAAGGTACAACGAAAGAAAACATGATAATTCAGTACACACAGACACAGACAATGTAGTAATAAAAATAGGAAGAATTTACCTAAAACAATAACATGTATGCCTCCCAGCTACGCATAACGGGTTTTCAACGGGTGGAATTCCCTGCCTGAGTCTGTGTTTCCTGATAGCTATAACCTGGGGGTGCTAAAGTCAGAGTGAATGGGCGCTACTTCTAGGCAAGCGTGCTTTTTCATCGATCATGTCATCGCTTTCCATCAGGGTAGTAGTAAAATGACATCGATAAAAAGAAACGTTTCGTCTGCACACACAGGCTTCACACGGACTCAATACAAGTTGAATGTCGCATCTCTTCGGATTTTTGTTCCTAGGACATGCCGTTGTCGGTATTTCCACTGTTTTGAGAACAGTGGTGCCGATGAAAATTACATGAAATATTGTGCCTTTGTGGTTTAAACCTTTGATTTTTTTTCATCACCATTAAGCTCGCGTTTGACCACTATCTCACCTGACGGTAAGTGATGATATGGTCGAAGATGAAGCACGCTTGCCTAGAATTAACCTATCACTCTTGACTTAAAGACCGACAGGGTATAGCCATCAGGGAACTGAACTGGACATACAACAAACAGAATAATCACAGCCATTCAGTGACCAGCACACTTAAATCTATACGGGCAGTACCCGCTAATCCATCACGCCCTCAGGCAATACCAATGATCATTATAACCACTTATCACTATGCCATGGCTTATGATTCTACCCATACCCTTTATGTAAACAGTATGATGATATGACAATGGTTCCTGACAATGGTCAGGAACAAAATGAATCACCCCCTACTGGGATGCGGCATAGAGTAGGAATGTGTAGATGCGAAATGCGCTCGGGACCTTGGATTTTTTACCTACCTCTGAAGAATTTCTGTAGATGAAAGAGATATACGAAGTCAAATTTAGGATGTACCAGTCAGCCAGTTTTGTTATTTTATATTATTTAATTTGGTTTGTCATTAATATGTGTTCGTTAATAAAGATATTCATTTGTTTGTAATCTTCGGCCGCAGTTTATGGGCTATTCAGTCAAAGATATATCCTCTATACTTTTTCACGGCAACTCAGGATAAATTAAAAACTACAGATAGGGTTTTTTTATTGGTGATAGGCTTACGTTTGACCACAATCTCACCTGCTGTTAAGCAATGATGAAGCACGTTTGCCTAGAAGTAACCAATTCACTCTTGACTTAAAGACTCCCAGATTATCGGATCACAGACTCCGGCAGAGAATTCCAGTCCTTAGCTGTACGCACAACGAAACTATTCCCAAAACGTTTTGTGCGTATGGGTGGGATGTCCACCATGTAACAATGGCGCATCCCCGTTTGTCTTGTAGTCCGATGATGGAACGGGCTTTATGGAATTAGGCTATTGGCAATTCCACCGAACGCGGGGAGCGTTGTAGCATGAAATGTACCCCATAGAAAACTGATAGGCTTGCAACACGTCGCCGATGTTCAAGGCTTTGTCTCGACCAGTTTCAGTGATAGTGTTATGTCTAACATTGTAGTTTGTAATGCGTAGTATCTACTTCTGTAAATTTGGGCCAATATGAGCCAAAAAAAATCCTAAAATCTTATGAAAAATTGCTACTTTTGATACAACGCTGCATCATTTTAACAGGCGACAATTCTTTCTTTCATTCGGCAAATGCTTTGAAAGTAGAAAGAAACGTAAGTATTTTGTCTGTTTAGGCTCATCATATGAGTTTCCCTTCTGTCGTATTTTTTATATTCCGTAGCGTACAGCTTTGCAGCGCCCTGCGGGCGAACATTCTATTGTCGTTAGAAATGTGACAATTGAGAGTTTGGGCAAAAAATATTTTTGAAAATCCTTTTTTTTGTGGGCAAGTTTGCTGGTCATGGTTTTTGATATGGGATAAGCTGTGATGCTTTCACAATACGTAGAATAATCAATCAGCTTGATTTAACCGTTGTATGAAAATGGACATATGGTTGCTAAGTTAAGTGGTTATAATCCACATAAACGTAGTTCTGTCGACATTCCTACGTATATATTAATAATAAAGTAACTCTGTCTGTAACAATTCCAATTTTGATGAATTGTGGTACAGATATTAGGTAGACCTTGGAGAAGAATCGGAGAAAATGTGCAAAAATTCCTTGTGAATGAAGTTGCGGAGATTTTATGGAATAAAAGTACCTGTATATGTCAAATTTCATCCATATTCGTTCAGCCATTTTGATTTGATTGAGTTATAATTATACCCATACCTACTCAGCATCAAACATTTCGCAGTTAACCCTAGACACTTAACGTTCGTCGATGAAACTATTGTTCGTTTGTTACTGGATCAAGAATGTATCAGGGCTTCGGAGGACATACCAGATAGTGAAACGGAAGATATTCTGGAGGTTGATGCTTTTGAAAGTGATCATCAGATAGAACAATCTTTCGGCGGAGAAGTTATTATAGAACGGGTTTCTCCGGTTTTGATGGATGATGTGCAGGAACCACAACCAGAAGTGAGCTCAGACCTTCGATCAAATGTGCTCAGATATGTCAAGCAGCAGAAAAGCCAATCGATGGCCAATGTGTGTATTCCATGGAACGATAAGTAGGTATAGCATGTATTGAGTTACATAACTAACTGCCACAATGCCTCAGTACTAGGTCAAAAACGATTAAAACATTGTGACTTCATGAAGAATCTGCATTCTTAAGTTGCGAACTTGAAAAACCATGGCTCAAAATCCGACTGGAAATTCGCACCATGCCAACTCAGATCAAAGCCAAGATCTCAGATGTATTGGGTGTAAGGCATGGCAAAAGTCATGAACAGAGTCAGCCACAATCTAGCAGTGACCTCCCCGACCAAACAATACAAAAAGAAAAATCTGTGGTCTCTGTCCATGCACTAAAAGACGCAAGACTAAGTATATATGCACTAAATGTACCACTGCAATTTGTGGCGAAAATGAAGTTGATTTTTGTACCAAATGCGCTTCGCAAATTTAGTATTATTTTATTTTTATTATAGTTTAGAAAGTTGTTATTTAAGTTTGCCAAAGAAGAAGAGGCTACATTTTGTTTTCCTTTTTAATTAAATTTTTGTTTAATATCGAGTCTCCAGTGATCGCGTAAAAACTAGTGTTATCCTAAAAGTGTGATAAAATAAATATAATTAGTTACAATACATCAATTTATTGTTTCATTTTATAGAATAATAGTCGGACCAGCTATGCAAAAAATTTACCGATTTTTTTAATTTTTATTTGAAATTAAAGCACCCCGAAAAATACTCGTCGAATCGACGAATGGTTAGGGTTTCAAGGGGGCAAGTGTCCGTTAGGTTTCTAGGGTTAAATAAATGTTTAATGAAGATTAGAAAAAAGTCATTATATTCATTCACGTAAAACTACTTTCCTATCCAACCGTGTAAATACCTGATAAATGATATTTTTTATATTGTAGGTTCACATATACCTACTTCACACTTTTTTGGTCAAACGAAACAAGATGAGGCTGGTATTTCCTAGTTTACTATCCTGAGAATAAACACCGAAACAAACTCAGAGGCCAACTTCTTTTTTCAAATCCATACAATTCGTACTCGCTAAATAAGTATAAACCCCAAATAAAACACAAGCATTCAAATAATATTCAATTAAAGAGGAGCTCGTGTTTAAGAAATAATAGCAGCGTGGGTTGATCTTCAATGTTAACACGTTCGCTGACAGTACGTCGTTGGCGGGAAATTAAAATAGTGCGTTATGACCAGTGATCGGAGTAGGTAGATTGATTTTAGGTACTTGTATCATAAATGCACACAGAAAGAATAACATGGATAAGCCATTTTCCCGGAAAGTAATTCCGGTATTTCCGGATTCAATTAAACATTGTTAATGTTGGTAGTGATATTATTCCTACTCAATTCAAAATTTAAAGGAAGGTATAAAAACTAAATTAATTCATTATTTATCTGTTGAATAATAAAAACAATCTAATTCCGATCGAAGCTTTAATTTTTATTTTTAGCCTTTTATGGCTAGAACTTTTATAGATAGACATAAATTGTTGCACTTAAATTTAAATATTTTCATAGTGGTCATGGTAATTTGCATTAAGGGTAGAATAAATGACGGGGCCCCATAGAGGGCCAATGCCTGCTGGGGTCGTGAGACTGTTCTAAGGATGTACCACGACTCTGAAACGTAAAGGGCATACGAAGGAACAGGTTGATTTTAGTCAGATTTTAGGACCAAAAAAAGGGGTAGAATAAAGAAAAAAGATAAAAATCAACATTGTTTATCGTTAAATATGTACATTTTACATTTATTCACATTTTTAATCTTCATCGATTACAATGTCAGCATCCTGGTAATCCTGATCTTTACAATTAAAATATATAACTATGAGTTTCTCTATATTTTCAATTTTCAACCTATTTCTTTTAACATCTAAAATCCATTCATAAATGGAAAAAGACCGTTCTACATCTGACGATGTCAAAGGAGCAAATTTTAAAAAAGGTATTAAATTATGTGCTTCATTTTTTTCAATGGCCTCACTATATTCTTTAAGTGTGTCTAAATCTGGGTTTCGTTCCATAACACATTCTATTTTATTTTTTATATTTTCTGAATTGCACTGATTTATAGCATCTCTGACGTTGTCAAATGCTAAAAGTGAATCTGTCAACGATAAATTATGCTTTTGCAATTCTTTTAAAGACAAATGAATTATAAAATAATTGTCTTTAATGTAATTTAAATCTTCTTTTAAATTTTCTTTTTCTATAATATTTTTTGCCTCTCGAATAGATACCACATCAGAGCTGCTTAAACAAGATAATACTTCTTTTATTTTTTCAAAGTTTTGAGCGTAATAAAATGCTGCCTCTAACCAAGTGCCCCATCTTGTAACAACTGGTTGGGGAGGTAGCGGCAAATCTGGATATTTTTCTTTTAAAATTTTGACTCTACTTGGGGCTTTCAAAAATACCTTTTAACATTTGCTATTAAAATATTAACATCGTGATATTCTAACCTAATTTGCTCAAATACGCGATGAAGAGAGTGCGCCAAACATGTTACGTGCTTCATTTCAGGTAAGTATTGTTTTAAATTTCGTCCTGCAGACAGCATATATGCAACGCTATCAGTGCAGAGGACAAGAATGTTACCTACCTTCGATTCAAAAGAATCTTCCCAAAAGTTTTCCAAACATTCTAACACAAATTGCGTGATTGTTTGTCCATTAACTACAGTTAGCATTTTACATGCTACCAAATAAGGTCTAGTCAAATTGCTAGGATGTAATGGTTTTATTAAAAAATGGACTATATAGCGACCTAAAAAGTCTGTCGTTTCATCTAATGATATCCATAGTTTCTCATTTTTATAATTTTGCCGAATCGAATTGATTTTATTCTTAAAAAACTTGTCCAAGTAAACTTTCCGTAACTGTGATTCATCTGGCAGAGTACGATTAGTACACGTACAACAACAGGTACTACACATATATTTTTTAAAGAAATCTTGAAAAGTAGTATTTTTCATCTGAGACCACGGAATATTGCACAAAATGATAAATTTTATAAGATCGAAATAAAATTCCTCTTCGGGCCGCTCAAACTTTCCCTGGTGTACTGCTCCTTCGATATGTCTTTTAACGTTTCCTTTATTTATGGTTTTCAAATGGCTTTCACATTTTGAACAGTATATTGCGTGATCGTAAAGTAGTTCGGGATGACCAGATATCCATTTTTCTACAGTTTCAGCCTTGACGTTTGCCGTATCTGAACTCTGTTGTAGAGATGGAACCTCGTATATATCACCTAAAACAAAGACATGAAAAAAATACATTTTATTTAGTTTGTTTAGCTTACTCCGTTTGTTTTATTTTTCGTGGATCAAATTTAGTCATTGAAATTTCACCCTCTTCCTGTCAACCGATTGATCTAAAATTTGGTATTCGCCTTTGATTCTGGTGACAATACAATTATGTATATTCAATATTATTGTCAATCCAAAATGGCTGCCGCTACAAGATGGCGGACAACTTAGTTTTTTTTCAATCCCATCAATATGGGTATCAAATGAAAGGGCTTGTTACGTAGAATATTTTGTAGAGAAATAGATAAGGCCTATAGTAATTTATTTTACCAATACATTGCAAGAGGACGCAGCACACAGGGCATTCAAATTATATACGGATTCCAGTAAAATGTCGGTTAATAGTGGAGTTAGCTGAATTGCGACTACATTACTAGAATATCATAATTTTGTTTCGCACTAAGCTCACTGGTTCATACTCTATTAAAGATTTAACAATATTAAGACTCATGGTATGTTCAGCAGGTTAAGCGAACAAACACAATACTAAAAATATTCTTATAGTACATCCAAACATGCTTTATACTCCTTGTAACTAGTAAAATATTACTTACCAAAGCTTGGTTTAAATATGTAGATCCAATTCAATAGTGAAAAATCTGAGTCCGTATATTCGAGCCAAATCGTGGTTTAGAGCAGATTCCAGAAGTCAGTATGTACACAAGCCAAGTCAAGTAACGTTTTCACAACACAGTAACAAACAAAGATGCGCACTCTACGAACCGAAGTAAACGAGTGAGCTACCTGGCATTGTCGTTGGCGGGCGTACGCATTGTTCTGATAACCGGTTATTGTACCACCCATGATCCTTTGTTCTGATTGGTCGTTGGGTTTTGTCAAATCGAGACTGTGTGCCGTTAAAAAAAATATGAAGAATAATAAAGAATAATATTGCTCATTTTATTACAATTCCTACCTTTTTTTTGAGGATGGCAAATCATCAAATGACTCCTTCCACTCTGGCAGAATAAAATTCCTACATAAGTTCCGGTTTTTTTTTAATAATCCACCAATTCCGGAGGAATGTCCATATTAATATATACGTTTCGGATCAATGACCCCATTTCAATCTACCTACTCTGATCACTGGTTATGACAGTACGTCGAGGGACGGGCCACTTATTTTTAAGAGTACATCGTGGAAAATTCTACTGTCGTAATGTGGTGTCAGGGTAAGTGCTCACTGTCAGCGAACGTGTTAAGTAACTTTTGCCGAGGACCACATCACCAATCCACGAATTAGGAGATTCCTCTTTTATTCACCCAGATAGACTGGAAACCGAGACTAACATATCGATCCCCCCAAGCAAGAACTCGGTAATCGAAAAATCAAAATTTTACCGGAGAAAAGTTTTAGTGATTTTATCAAATATGTTTTAGCTACTGGGATTGTTGAAGTCATTGATGTATTAAATGGAAGCAATTTTTTGCCAAATGTTCACTGTGTCATTGATATGAAATTCCTTTTATTCAAAACCTAGTTATTTAAGAAAAAAAAACCAGAATTCTATACCTACATAAAATATCATGTGTGTCATGATGATATCTTTGTAAATATCATTAGGAAAAATCTAAAAAAAAAATTGCTAAGGTGTATTCCGGTTTATAGATGCCAAATTTGACATAAAAGCATAAAGCCCATAATAGCATATTACCGAGTTCTTGCTTGGGGGATCGATATTTAGTTGCTAAAAGGCTATGCAGATGATTCAAATAATCTTCAATTCAATATCGTTTTGAATAACTTTATTACAACACATTTTTTGCAACTCAAAAACCTAATAATAAGCACCCAGCAATTACCCGTATGACGTACCAAAACTAAGTATAATTAAAAAAGTATAGTAATTATACTATCAACTTAATATCCGCCATTTGAAAACTATCCTAAGACCCCTCCGGACGACACGGTGGCCATCCGTCTATGACATTGTCTATGAAGGGCATAGACTTTAGATGAAGGGGTTGCATGGTGGCTGCCTAAGTTAAGGGTGACTATAAGAATGTTGTACAGTGGGTGCTTACACTAATTGAAACTGGTCGATGAACAAGGATTAGTAGGTGTTGGATAAGAAAACAAAAATGTATAGGAAGATAAGGAGATTCTCAATAAGAAATTGGTGCGAAAATTTATTCTTCATTAAAAAATATTCTTTTCATAAGAAAACTTCGCTCAAAAATTAACTTCTACTGTGTCGTCGACGAATGATACCATACAAGTAATCCTTTGTAAATTAAAGCTAACTATTATTTGTTCATATATCTTTTTTTTATTAATAATAAGTTCGCGTTTGACCACCATCTCACCTGATAGTAAGTGATGATGTAATCGAAGATGGAGCACGCTTACCTAAAAGTTTCGCTCTTGACTTAAAGACCTCTAGGTTATAGCTATCGGAAAAAAAAGACACCGGCAGGGAATTCCACTCCTTAGCCGTACGCACAATGAAAGTATTCCCAAAACGTTTTGTGCGTATGTATGTATGTATCAATTAAAACGTACCTATTATTATATACTTTAGTGTCTCAATATATTCACTTGATAAAAAAAACAAATGTACAAATGGCGATCTTATCACCCAGGGTAATTTCTTACAGACAACCTCTAGATGGACTCAATAATTAAAGGAGACACATCGTAAATAATATGAATTAAACATAATAACATAAAATACATACATAAAATATCAACATTTTTAAATATACAATCTGATTATTTTAACAAAACGTTATTTTCTTATCCTGTCTCAACACACTCCACGCTAGGGTTCACACGTGTGCTCCTTACGGTACCGTAAGTAATTATTAATTGTCTTGATATCCCACCGATAAGATAAAGTCATCGGCGATACCCTTTAATTGTATTTTAAGGTATACCACAGACAGTGAACATGATAAATTAGTTTTGTTATCCAAAATTGAGGGACACGCATCTGGAGGTAAACATAATGGGTTTAAAATGTGGCTATTTTAGTTTCAAGTAACGTTTATGGACCTATTACGCATAAGGAACCAGCCAAGTGTTACCGAGTAATATATGACCATTTAAAAGTTATTGTACTTCACCTGAGTATTGGTTTTACGCAATTTACCACTTTGGTTTCACTTTTTTTTCGGGGGAGGTTCCTAATTATTTAACTCTTATAATGTTATTTTTGTGTAACTATGTATTTATGTGTTTGTAGTCAAAATTATAATGATATAATTATTGCTTTATAAACATACGTATATTAAATTGAATTTTATATGTTTCGACAAAGTTCCTTAATTTTATTGTAATGTTATTTTTGTATGACTTGATTTTGTACGCCATATATTGGCAAAACATAGTGCGCATATTTTTCATCTCTAACTATATGTAACCTTACCTATGATAGACAAAATATATGATTGAATGATTGAGATTCATCAAATAACTTCTGCGCACTGGATGGAGTGGCAGGTCATTTCAGACTTTTTAAAAACTTACGTCGTTCTCTCAGTTGCCTTTGCGTTATGTAGCCGCAATAATAAATAATCTTTATATCTCACCATTTGTAAACTTAAAGAGTATAACATGACTTAACTTATATACATGGTTTAAAAAATAAAATATACACGTAAATAAAACTTAAACTATAATGGGTCTAAAGTAAAATGATAATACATTGGCATTGATTGTGGTAGTTGTAGAGGTGTGCCTTAGATATTATCGTAAAAGCCATGATATCTGATTAGATGACTTTGCAACAAGCTTCATAAAAATTTTTAGCAAAAAATAGAACCGACTTCCATATCAAAACACTACAAAGGCAAAAATAACTTTAATTTCGGAAGGCGGTGTCAAAAATGAAAATATATACAAAACTAAAGACACCGCCTTCCGAAATTAAAGTTATTTTTGCCTTTGTAGTGTTTTGATATGGAAGTCGGTTCTATTTTTTGCTAAACATTTTTTTTTCACGCTTTTTAGTGGGTCGGTTTGTAATTTATCTAGTCACAAAAGCCATAATGTCAACAACTTATCACCTTTTACAAAATATTGCTTTTCCCGATGCATAGCCGTTAATTTTTGAGGAGTTCTCCTGGTACTTGACCATCAACTCTACATCACCATATGTATTGTGACGAGCATAAAGTGTTTAACATCCGTACTCAAGTAATCGAATCGCAATCCACGAAATACTTATTATTGAGGAGTTTCAGTGGCCATCTGTGGTCTTCATCATCAGTTCAACTTCCCCAAATGGTACTTTTCGGAAACAACTGCCCAAGGTACTATAAGAAATACCCAAAACGCTATAGGTGTGCCTATAATATTTGAAGAGTTCCCTCGATTTCTCCAGGATCCCATCATCAGATCCTGATTTCGTAACAATGGAACCAACTAGAAAGTATACCCATTCAAACGCAAAAATAATTTTTCAAATCGGTTCAGCCGTCTCCGAGTTATGAGGTAACATAACTAAAAAAAAAAAAATAGTTCAAGACGAATTGTAAACCTCCTTTTTTTGAAGTCGGTTAAAAATGGCCCCGCGGCCATCTAGTAACCGCATATTTTCAACACGGGGCGCGTCTAAGGAACTAAGTTATTTTCAAAATTGGTATCTCTTTCCCTCTGAACACTTTTTCGAATAGTTGTTACATGCTTTTTTAACCGACGTCAAAAAAGGAGGTTCTGTATTCGACCAGTATCTATGTAAGTATGTTTGTATATCCGCGATTTTCTCAGAAATTACTGATCCAATTTTGATTGCGTTTTCGTTGTTTGAAAGCATATTTAACAAGGAAGGTTTTAGTTTATAACACATCAGGTTCTGATGAAGATCTTCGGAGATAAGTGATGGAACTCTTCAAAAACAGCAAATCTCCCGCGATTGCTGCCTTCGTACATCTATGTACTGTTTAGCATAATCAGCCTATTAATTTCACCACAGCTGAGGTACAGATCATCAGAATCAAGTCTGAAATATGGTTTTAGTGGGTAAAAAGACGTATACAGCTAACTCTCTTTTTAAACTAACATAAAAAATTGTGCGAACTGCATACCGTTACGAACGAGATACCTACATATAGGTATCTCAAGTAACACAAACAATGATACACTAAACAGCATAAAATAAAAACTTTTTTACAAAAAATTGAACCGACTTCAAAACTTCCAAAAAATACTACTGCACTACAAAGCGAAAAATAACCTTATAGATTGTTTCATTTGGTGTCTAATTCCATTCAAAATAAGGGCTAGGTTACTCACATGGCTGAAGTCGGTGCCAAGATAAATGAATAGGTTTGATCACCTTGGGTGTGCCCCAGAATGCGGCGTACTTTAGACATAGTACGCCACAGAAATCATAACAGAACATTCATAATGCACTAGTATTTTTTAGAAGTTTTGAAGTCGGTTCAATTTTTTTGTAAAAATGTTTGTTTTATGCTGGGTTAATCATCTAATATTAAGTAGAGTGGGAGGAGACATTAAGGGAGTGTTAGAATTCTTCTGAATAAAACTCACCATATTCCTTCAACTGTCTTTACGTTCTGGGTTCGCGGTATCTGGCTAGAACATTCTCGCAACCCCACCATACAATATTCCTTTTGTGCCCCGTCGATGCTGCTAACTCTTTGAGGAGCGCGTGGAAAACGACACGCCGTCAAAAAGTTCTTAGCTAACTACTGTATTTAGTCCAAATTATCTTGTATGTGTGTACCAAGAATGTTGAATGTAAGATGTAAACCGTTGTTAAATATAAAGGACTAATCAGAATCACGTTACATTTCACTTGCTTTGCACCAGAAGGCTAATTCTTGTAGTACTTCAAATAAGCAATAAGCCATGTCAAAAACTTCAAGATGTAGTGAAATTAGAGGGGATTTAGACAGTCGAATGGGATAATTACTTATAAGATACTGGAATTGACTCTAGGTTGATTGCCGTGTAGATTTTTTTATTAAACCTGCTCTGTTTCTTCATCGGTAATAGCTAGATACTATTTTTCCCTACTTTACCTACAGCTGCCTTAATTTGAAAAATACTTGCCGCAACTTGTTTCCACCCCATAAACACGTACTTATGTATCTAAAAACAATTATACAGCGTGCTTATAAATCAAACGGCAACAACAGATGTGCAATGTCCACACGAAATGATGCACGACGGAGGGTGATCTCGAATATTAACGAGTATTTACGAAGATCCACGAACATTCCCGAGTTGGTCCGAATATATAATAATGAGGTTAGCGTATTTGCGTGGAATGCTAGAATGAGCTATAGGACAGTTCATAGAGTACGGAGTCCGGAGGCGTTTTGAGGGCCCGTAGACAAATAGAATGATTTGAGCAATGTCTTATAAAATAGGCAACTGTTACGTTATATTTGAGGATCTATTTCCCCAATGCCAAGAGTTTTGCAGTTTCTTAGGCCTAGTTTGACGACATGGTTGGTGAAATTGTTGAGCGAGTGGTTGCTGCGCTACGTTTTGAGGGTACGACTCACATTGGAGGACACATGTATGGATGGCTTTCAAGTAGTTGTTACAGCTCAGGGTGTTTATATAAATGCACTTACAATAGGTACATGATAAATTCTCAGCGTGTTTAATTATAACTAAAAATATGTCCAAATTAAACGAAACAGTAAATAAGTATAGTGTCAAAAATTCATCCTCAACGCTGCCGCCTGGCCAATTAGTGCCCAATAAGTAATTAGATTTTCATTTAGTTTTTTTTTTTGTTAAATAGATACCTACCCTAACCTATGGCTATTAAAGTCGTATTTTCAGCCCATTTTGGAGCACGAATATACTTATTAATGTCGACTTTAGCCGATTCCTTGGTCTGTGGAAGAGTTGTTGTTTTACCTCGGCTAACAGCGGAGGAATGTGTTTTAAATATGAATGTTATTGCGAGGGTTGCATGCAAGTTGTCTGGCCAATCATCCACATAGCTTGGAGAATTGCATTCCATTGCTTTGCGTGTGTTGGCAACGATAGACTGGTCGAGTCATAGCTCCAGAGCCTAAAACATCGACGACGAGTTGCTAGTCTATCGGTTACATTTCGGGGAGTGTGCGATGGAATTACACAATCTAATTCCTCCAAGCCCGTTCCATCATCGGACTACAAGACAAATGCGATGCACCATCGTTATAATGGTGGACATTCCACCCATACACACAAAACGTTTTGGGAATACCTTTATTGTGCGTACGGCTAAAGAGTGGAATTCCCTGCCGGAGTCTGTGTTTCCCGATAGCTACAACCTAGGTGTCTTTAAGTCAAGAGTGAATAGGTTACTTTTAGGTAAGCGTGCTCCATCTTCGACCACATCATCACTTACCATCAGGTGAGATGGTGGTCAAACGTGAGCCTATAAACAATTACAGAAAAAAACCATAGATATATTTATTTTAGAAGCTTTCGCGAAGAACAGAAATCGTAAAAGATCTAAAAATGATATGAGATTATTTCCCCACAACATTGCAGCACACCCTCGTAGCTTTGACTTCCATATCCTTGTCAGTACACACTGCTGGCACCAGACAGCTCGTAGCGCATGTCGGGGTAAAACATTGTGTCCGACACAGAGCACAGCATCTCTGCGACGCGACGGGCAGTGAATACACTGAGAAAACTGGCAATCATAAAAGAGGTGAATTCAGCTTAAAATATGATGAATTCACTCCAAGGACGGAGCATAGTGATTCACCAAAAAGAACGATGATAATACTGATGTTGATGATAACAGCATTTAAGATGACGTGTCACCATGGATTTAGTAGGACGAGCATACATTATATAATAATATTTTATTTCCCACAATTTTTCAGTGACGTAATCATATATCCAGAACAGTTACGTCCTACTATTTTACGATGACTTCCTCACATATCCAGTTACGTCCTATTATTTTTCAATGCCTTCGTCATATATCCAGTTATATCCTATTATTTTTCCTACTATTTTTCGGTGACTTCCTCACATATTCAGTTATGTCATACAATATTTCTATGACTTAATGATATATGCAGTTATATTCTATTATTTTTCCTACTATTTTTCGGTAACTTCCTCGTATTGTAGGTTAGGCCCTCTAACTTTTCCTACTATTTCCTCATATTTCTGGTTATATCCTATTACCTTACGGAGGTCGCTGATCGACCAGTGGCGCCCTCAATAGGAGGATTGTGTTTTTTAATAAACCAATTAATATCTCTATAATACACCAGTGATTAGTTGTAGTCCTCCTCATTCTCCATTAGTAGGACTACAACTAATCACTGGTGGATTATACAGAAATTGTTTGGATTATTAGAAATCACAATCTTCCAATTGAGGGCACCACTGGACTTACATGATCCCCTTATTGTTAAGTATCCAATATTGGTTCAATATTAAAAAAACTGAAGAACCATATTACTTTAAGCACTTAATGAACCCCAGATTATAGCTATCGGGAAACTCAGACTCCGGCAGGGGATTCTATTTTCTAGTGGTAGTTTCTCAGACGGCTCTGAGTTCTCTGTTCTATGGTCAGATGTATCCGCCACTTTGAATGGGAGGTGACATGTTCATTTGCATTATAACACAATTGAAACAATGGCTGTCTTTTGTTATCACTTACAGAGTCGTCAAGGGAACCTCAAAGCTCGTGATTTTACTGAGACTTGTAACTTGAAAACGGATCTCTAATATACGTATGGCCATGACTGAAAGATCAACCGTTATCATACGTATCGCACCTTCATTTCGAAACTGTTACTAAATAAAAAATTAATTAGAGAAAATATTAAATTATATGACTACACACCATAAAAAGAAACCAATAATTTAACAAATAATTCCAAAAATATCTCATATGTGTTCATTACTTTTTTATTAAGAGGTAAAAATATAATAATAGTCATGCAAAAATTGTAAATTAGCTCTCCTGTAAAATTTCGTTTTTTTTTTATTTAGCAACGGTTTCAAAATGAAGGTGCGATATGTATTTATTTATTTAAACTTTATGTACAATTGTGTTACATGGGCGGCAGCAAGCAACAAGCAGCAAGGCATTCTCTACCAGTCAACCTTTGGGTTAAAAAACACACTGTGGTAGGTGTACGAGAAAATGGAATGAAATAATATTTTAATACTAATAAATATAATACTAATAGTAGTAGTGATTTGCCGGTTCTGGCGCACCAATCCCGTGGCTCACCGGTTCTGGCGCACCACCGCTTCTGGCGCAATCGCGGTCCAGGGCGTTTCAAACCTAAAAAAAAAAAAAAAAAAAAAAAAAAAAAAAAAAAAGGTTTTGGGGTCCGCTGATCACGTTTCTGCAATCCGTTTTCGCGTAGGATGCATGGTTCCGGAGATACAGAAATCAATTAGCAACAATCTGTTTCATTTCCGGTGACACCGTACCCTCGTTATCGACTTTCATTGTTCGCCTTTTCTTATCTATTGTCCGTGCGCCCGGCCACGCACCCTCATTACGATTGCATTGACGTATGTATGTATGCATGTATTACTCATTGTTACTGCTACTGTATCATTTTATTGTTCATAAACCATTGCTTACTTTGCTATTCGGGATCAATAAAACACATGCGTCATTCACAAATTTTATTTTTATCTACAAAATATGAGTGGAACATCTCATCCACTAAAATATCGTTGTACAGTGTGTTCCCTGTAAATATGTTTGTAAAACTATGCATTGAACATCCCTGAAACTTATATAGCAAATACATTAAGCAATATTCACCACAAACTGAAGTCCAATCATTCTGAATCCTATCAATACTCCAGCCCCATCTTTTACAATTCCTTTTCAAAAACTCGAGATGATATCGCGCAGGTGTTCGCCCATACGAATCAAAATATTGACCGATGCCATTCGTATCGATATGTACAGCTACCCAGTGTGAACCTGGCTTATCATCCGCATCCAAATTGCATATTATATACGTTGGTGCATGGGTATACATAGGGAGTCTATTAGCAGCATAAACATTATTTTCTAGACTGGGATGAATCTTTTTCAGATGTTTTTGTACTTCTAGTGTATCCATGATATAGCATATTATTACACTACCAATCTATTCAATGGTTGTCATAGGAATGTTCAATTATAGTGATTTGTAAATATTAAATCGCATTATTTTGTAGCACTCACAAAACAGGTTGATGCCAGCAATGTGAGATAAGTTTGTTGACTCATAGAGTTACTATCAGTTTCCGGAGGAACGTGAGATAATTTTGGTGATTCATAGAGTTACAATCAGTTTCGTTGTATTTAGGAATTTGTTTTAGATAAGAATGGTGCTATATAAGATCGTACATTGCAGTCATGCAGTCAGTCTATGGTCGTTTGACCGCAGTGGATTGTATACGTCTACCAATACTACGTTTGTGTTACTTCAACGCATCAATGGCCATGGAGGTAAGTGTTTATTCTATTGACAAACTTACTTGTATTCTTGTTGTTGTTTCCTAACGTGTGTGATTAAGTGTAAACAAATTGATATTAACATGATAACTGTCTTGTTGCAGAAATCATTCAACTTCGATGAAAATACCTATAAACAGTATTACTACTCACCGCTCTCCCCTCAACATGAAGAAGAGAACGATGACATCGTTATTAATAACACATGCGATGGTGGAAAAAGGAAATCACAACCGATTGATCATTTTTTTGAAGTGGCACCAAAAATAAAAAAGAAGAAACTGTTATCGTCAACCGTGGCACGAGCCGCTAGAGATGGTGTATCATACATTTCTAGTAATTCTGACGACGGAGACCAAGCGACGCATCTCATAAAAATTGAAATGTACGATATGAAGAAGCTATGTAAGATTCCAACTACTGATCATTGGAAACACGCTACCACGAGGATTAAATATTATGTAAAGAATAATAAGGATAGCATCTACGACAGCACAAACGGGCTCGTATACAACATTACAAAGACAATAGCAGAAAGTGAAAAAGTTAAAAAATACTTTTTTAACAATGACACCCATTAGTTGATTAGTGAATGTGATTCTGTTTACTTAAATTACTTCTGTGTACTCATTAGATTCTACCTGACTCATCATTAATAACACATGCGATGGTGGAAAAAGGAAATCACAACCGATTGATCATTTTTTTTTGAAGTGGCACCAAAAAATAAAAAAGAAGAAACTGTTATCGTCAACCTTGGCACAAGCCGCTAGAGATGGTGTATCATACATTTCTACTAATTCTGACTATGGAGACCAAGCGATGCATCTCATAAAAATTGAAATGTACGATATGAAGAAGCTATGTAAGATTCCAACTACTGATCATTGGAAACACACTACCACGAGGATTAAATATTATGTAAAGAATAATAAGGATAGCATCTATGAAAGCATAAACGGCCTCGTATACAATATTACAAAGACAATAGTCGATTAGTGAATGTGAGTCTGTTTACTTAAATTACTTCTGTGTATTCATTAGATCCAAGGAGGTGTCGTCTTGTGGTGCTGAGAGAAAAACAAGATTAGAAGGAAGAGATGAGTGTGGCATACGTGAACAGATCACTTCATTGAAAAGCAAAACTACAAAACTGATTGGAGAAGAAAAAGTGAAGAATATGCAGTACCCGAGAGCTGAATATCCATTTTTCAGTTCAAAATCTAGACGGTTGTTCAGTTTCGGAGACTGGCCACTCGTTATGAAACAGAAGCCTGAAGATCTTGCAGAAGCCGGTTTCTTTTATACTGGTCATGAAGACAGGACCAAGTGTTTCCATTGTGGTGGCGGTTTAAAAGATTGGGAAGATGATGATGATCCTTGGCAGCAGCATGTTCAGTGGTTTAGTCAGTGTGCTTATGTAAAGTTTAAACTCGATCAGTGTTCTGTATAAGATTGAATAGGGTGTTTATAAAGAAATAAAAAAATAGTATATTGCATATAATTTGTTTTATTTAATTTTATAATGTTTCCTTTAGTTACATACACATAACCTTAACTACTATAGTCTACAGTAACATTTCTATTTTTATCTATTTCAATAATATTATCAAACTCAGCATAAACAATACAGTTAATTGTTTGTATTAGTGAGGATTCAAATCGTACTTCTAATCTTACACTACCATGCTTTATGAGATTCCAATGAGCTGATGAGTTAGCTGATAAATCAGGAGTTAAATCAAATGCTAAAAGACAGTAACCTTTAGCATACTGTTCACGAGAGATTGCGTTTCCTTCATTTAGAAAGTGAATACCAGTTCCCGAGAATAGAGTATGATATGCTGATGTAAATATATTATTATTAAAAGATGGTTGCAAAGCTTTTGAAGGTATTTGTTGACCATCAATATATAAGCTGAAAGAGTTAATACCATAGTTTTCAAAGTTAAATGGATTTTTAGTAAGCGAACCATTAAATGCAGAATTGTTTACAAATCCAATAATACATCTTTTGGGTACCTGTCCTAAGAATATATTATCAAGAGTTTTTCCTTGAACACCTGATGGAATTGTTAAAACTTTAACTTCAGCACGAGTAATAGGATATTTAGCAGTGGTAGAAGCTAAAACTTTCTGATGTGCGAGTAATACACTTGGATTAATTCGTGCTCTTCGAACAATAAGAGTTGCGTCTGTAATGCAAACTTTAAACTTTACATCATTTGACCCAGCAATTAAATTAAAACTCTCTCTTGATCGAACTAATTTTACACTCATTTCAACGCCATTCATTAAAAATTTATCTTGATTGAAAATGTCACCATGAAGATGACCAATCATTTCTATTTCCCTACTTTCATTAACTAATTCCTGTCTTTTAACAAATCCTATGTTTTTACCATCTGTGGAATCCATTTTTCCTGCTGTATCCTCATACCAAAGGCTACAAGTAAGATGAGATTGTTTAGCAGCAGGAGCATAGTTTAAAAGAGTTTCCATGTATGCTCGATAGGCATAGGTATTATTAGGTGGTGATACAAGTTTTTGGTTTAAATAAACATCAAGTTGGCTAAAAAGTGAATGCAGCCAATTATTTACAGGTGCTACTGCTGTAGCTGATATCAAGTTTGATGAATCTTGATTTAATACTTTTGCCTTTATCTGGAGTAATGTATGAGACAAATCTATGTAGTCATCGCCTGTTCCAGGAACTTGAAACTCGATAGGTCCATCATCAGCAAGAGATGAAATTGGTTTATAGTGAATCCACAATCCATTTTCAATGCTTGTTTGTGTAGACGGTAATGCAAATAAATCTAATTCTGACTTAACGCACTCACAAGAATGATTATGAAGGAAAGACATATTTAATTTGAAAATATATCTTCGATGTTTTTTGGTTTTAGACCAAGTTTTTTCGTAGCTTTCACTTTAGCAGTTAGTGGTGGAATGAACGATGCCAATCGTTTTCTTTTAGTTATATATCCAGATCCTGTCATGTTAAATCGATCAATTTTGTTATCAGCCTTTCGTTTTAAGTTCGTACTAACTTGTTTAAGACGATCTTTTATTGAGGCTTCCATAGGACGCGCTTGAACCATATCCGATAAAAGTCCTACTCCAGCGTTTAATGCCTCCTTACCAACCACTCGAACACCACTTGAAAGTAAAGGTAAAACTGATCTAAATAACCCTCCTAAGAAGCTCCCAATACCATGACCGCGTTGGTATGGTGAACCCTTATAAATTACACCAACTCCTGATCCAGCTTGATGTGAATAATAATTTTCATATGGACATTTATGATGATCATGAGGAGAATACATTATTATAATTTGTGGAAATGTAGTTTAATACACACGGTTCCAAACTGGAATGGTATTTTTTGTCCTGTGCTCGATCTTATATCTATTTCCAGCGTATCGAACTCTCTTCGCATAACAGGTAAGTAGTGAGGTGGAGAGAAAACGTGCATTTTATTCGCACCATAAATGTATTTTGAAGGATCTAATGAAATGACTCTTAATAGCGGAGTCATAACATCACCCACAATCTGAGGATCGATAATGTCACAATATAGAAATAGTTGAGATGGTAACCCTAAGTGTAAATTAGCAGGACACTTCCCAAAATTTCTGTCTAGAAGATTTGTATTTGGTTCATAACCTAGTTGTAAACTTAATTTGGGTGATAATGTTACGGATGTTATATTTTTATCCAAAACAGAAATAGACACAAATTTTGTTATTTCATCATAACGAAATTTCAAGTTCTCTCTGATACCATTTAACGCTCTTAAAATATGTTCAACGTTATCATAGTTGGTAGCCGGAATATGTTTTTTGTAGTACACTGTTGATGGTTTATCTTCATTAGGCATTAACATGGTTTTTGTAATGTACACAACATTTTCATGATCTTGAACAGTAAACATGGTGCATGGATATTGAAACTCGACAACTCCAACCGACCATTCACCTTCTAATTTCATAGCTTTTGGTAATTTTGTTGAAAAATTTGTGGTCTTGTTATCAGGAAAGTATTCCATTGAACTATTGCTGAGCAAAGTTAAATAAAAACTTTCTTTATTCATATTTCTTTTAAACTAGAAGCTAAAATCCAACTGTTAAATTTATCTGGATAACCTTTCCACTTCACTAATACTTCTTTTCTGTTACCCGAATAACGAGTACCAATTATTTTATCTATTTTATATTGTGAGGTGGGGTTGTAAGTGACCTTCTGTAATTCTCTTTCATAAAAAGTACCAACTATTGCTTCATCTTGTAAATCTGTTATTGTATAAACAACACATGGAGATCTATCAATTATTGAAGATATAATAAATATTTCATCACTCCAATTTGATTCATATCCTTTTTGGAAAACATGTTTATATTTAGTTATTCGAACATAATCACCCACATTGAAATTTGGTTTTGGATTTTCTAAAGAAAGTTTGTTTGATCCTCTATTATAAAGATTAGTCCAAACTGTCATAATATTGGCGGAACTTACATCACATGGGCACATCTTAATACTAGAGTGAATGCTGTGATTATAAGAGTATATTAAATCCTGTAAAACATCTATGTATCTATAAGTATTGTTATGAGTGAAATAACGCCACATTTTCATTTTTAGAGTTCTTTGAAATCGTTCAACAATACTAGCCTTAATATCAGGATTGTTAGTGGTATAGTAATTTATCTTTTTGGATTTAAAGTATTTTTGTACATCTTTTGAAACAAATTCTGTACCTTTATCAGATTGTATGTGAGTAGGTGTGGAATTACTTTCAGTAAATATACTTTCAAAACATTCTTTAGTAGTTTCTGAGTTTTTCTTTTTCATTGGTCTTGCAAAAGCATATTTACTAAATACATCAATAATACAAAGTATATAGTTGAAACCATCATTATATTGAGAATAAGTTCGCATATCACTTAAATCAGCTTGCCACAGTTCATTAATATTTGATAGAATGTACCTATTACGTGGAAATTTTTTCCGACTGGGTTTATGTAATGTATATGTTTCTTGTGATTGTAACCATTCCTTTACTTGCTTTTTATCCATTTTACCCTTCATGGCTTTTGATAATTTATCAATACTACCAAAACCAGCGGGGTTAGATGGATCATAATAAATCCTGTTAATTTCTTCTAGTACGGGGTCCATTTTTCCCAATCGAGCTTTTTACGTATTTTAGTTATAGATCTTTTATCTCCACTGCTCGGTGTAGAAAACTCTTGAACTTCAATCTCAGAGGTTTTGTTCAGATCTTTTGCTTGAAGTTGGTTAATAAACTCACATCTCTTTGGATTTCCAATATAAGTAAGTGGTACTTTAATATCTTTTAATGCTTTAGCAAATCTATCCCACCCTATCGGATCACTTCTTTTTAAGGGTCTTAGTGAATCATTTATTAAATCAACAATATTACTTCCAGGAATTTTTTCATTATCAATTATGACTGTGCCTTCATTATCCCAATGTATTTTACTTTTACTTGTTCCAATTAAGTTTAATAATGACTCACCTTTTTTATTATAAGTTTTTGGTATTAAACTGAGTATTTGAGTTGGTGTGTAAAGTGGATTTGTGTCATTTTCTTTACTTTTAATGGATCCTTTCTCATCCAACAAAGATTCAGCATCAACTGAACTTTTTAGATCTCTATCTTTATTTTTAAAACCAATTTTAGATTCATTTGAATCTTCATTAGATGTATCAGAATAAATTGGTAATCTGAGTGGTTGACGATCCTCTTCGGTAAAGTGAAGGTATCTTTGTAGTGTTTGTAAATATAACATCCACTTCTTGCGGTCTTCCGTCTTACTATTCATAATATTTTGCATTTCAATATCTAATCGAGACAAATTACTATTAACCTTATTTTCTTGTTTTAATTTTTCAATCAATCCAGGTTCAATAAGTATCATTTTCTTTGCATTTTCCATGTTAACTGGCTAGTCCACTTACTAATCCACTCAATATTGCACCTAATATTATTGGTAAGAAAGCCCCTCCTTTTTGTATGATTATATTTTTTCTTAGTTTATGTTTACACTTATGCACCAGTTTACGAAGTATATTTTTGTGTTTATTCAATTTTTGTTTATCTTGATCTTTAAGAGGTACCTTTCCTTGTAAAACGTTATGAATACATTCACAAATACAGTTTATTTCTTCTTCATCACATGTTTTAAGTAACGCTCTTTGATATTTTGGTTTAAGCGTATGCAAAGCGCTTAGCAAATGTTTATGCGTTGTGAGTCGACGATGCATCATTTAGAAATGATTTGAATTGTTTGATTCTTGGTGTATTTAAACTCTTTTGTGGGGACGTAGACTGTACAGTGTCCATTAAATGGGAAGACATTTGTCTTGATACGACAAAAATCATTGGTATTCTGTTTTAAATCAACCATTAAATATCCATGCGCTTCTAAAGTTGCATCCCTATAGGCATCTTCAATGAATTTTGGGTTGTCTGGTGACACTTGTCGTGCTAAATATCTTATTTGAGTTTTATCTCGAGGGTTTTTAAAATATATTATATAACTTGAGTTTAAAGAAATGTCTCTTTGACCTTTACCCTGATGAAATAAATTTTGTGTTAAATAAAATACACTCAGATTCCTGTGATGACTACCTTTTGTAAATATATCCACAATTCTTCCATCAGACTCTCTCATTAGATCATCAATAATAACAAGATGTGGGTTTTCACCATCAAACATATTAAGATTTGGAATTCCTTGATGATAGTTAACATTTGGTAAATTATATAAAGGTTGCATTTCATCAAAGCACCATGTGATCTGATTAAAATCACAATTACATATTTCTTTAACTGATTTTATGAAATTTGTTACAAAATTTGACTTCCCACATCCACTTGGTCCTGCCACAATAGCAGTAAACGGATGGATAAAGTGAAACATTTCACACGTCTAGAGTTCAAAGGGATGAAATAAAAAATGAAAATTATGTTGTAGAAATTAAATATATATTGCTAAAATTACAAAAAACATGTAACTGATGAAAAACAGACTGATCTGTATACTATTTCTAACACAATGATTACTTGTCAGAACTTTACAATCTTCTCAAATGTATGTTCACCGTTTTATTATTACTTAGATATCATTATTTACAATCGAATAATTAAAACTAACACAATTAGTACATCAGAATTTTACAATCTCAAATTTAAACCTACAAATAAAAACCACAATTATCTTACATTATTTACAATCAAACAATAAATTTTAAATATGTAATAAACTATTATATAACATTATAGTAATATCATAATTTTACAATCAATATAAATTTTGTATAGGTACAGAAGTAAAAGTAAAAAGTATCAACACTTAACGTAATTTATAATGTCCCCAAGCCAATGTATCAATGTTGTTGTCCATAATACATCGTTTGCTATCATTATATGATAAAGATGCTTTATTTATTTTTTGTGTAAAAATAGTGTGTTTGATTGACTTAAACCGAAGCATACTACAATATTGTACATTTTTATTAAACAAACACGATTTGTAATTTTCCATATTCATTTTTTTGGTAACACTTTTGTTAACCCCTTTTGCCTTTGCTATAAATTTATCTTCTACTTCCAAGGCATACATTTTTGATCGCAACCCTACAAATTCCTTCAACACTTTACCATTATTCTCGTCTTTAAAAAAACCTAACTTCTTTTTATTTATTTTTGGATAATCGTAAATATTATTTTCTGGATAGTCTGATGTATCAAAATAGTGAAGTAGGTCAGGTTTTATATCCTCATACAAATTATCTGTAAAAATTTGATATATCAAACTATCGGTATCGGTGTACAATAACTTAATTTTGTTATTAAACTTTTTAACCATGTAGTTATAATGAAATTCATACATAAGGGTCTTAGATATATCTAAAATACAAAATCCTAAATAAATTGGCTTATCATAAATCAATTTTGTTTTTCGTAATTGTATTGCGACTAAATGTTCTGAAAATATTGATAAACTATGGAATTCTGGTTTTGCAATCAATTCCTGAGCACCTAAAACTTTACCACGATTATCCCAGTGAGTTAGTAGTTTAACGTTTACTCTTTTTTCAATATTTTCCATTGTCTTACCGAAGACAGAATTGTTCATTAATTTAAAAAAGTCTTTTTCAAAGTTTGATTTAGCTAACGTTCTCAAAGTAGTATTTAAGTCTATATATTTCTTTAGCCAAGAACTCTGTTTAAATTTTAAAATTCTATGTACTTTAATTAATTTAATTCCCATTTCAATGCATTGTTTTAAATTCCTGTAGTGAATGATGTATTTATTTTTATTATTTAAATTAGGAACTAATTTAGTTTCTTTAGTATTACCCACACATATGTTTTCAGGACATAATGGAAAGTCAGAATGCAAATTATGAAGTTCATCAGGATATTCCAAATCAACTTCTAAAACATAACCAAAATCAGACGTATCCAACACATTATAATCTGTATTACAATTTATCCATTCGAAACCACCAACAGGAAGGGATTGGGACATTGCCCAACCATATAAATTATTCGCATCAAAATATGTTAGATATGAATTAGGTTTTTCACCATCATAATCCTCCATGAATTTATTATTTGCTCTAGCAAAACGATTGCTACACTGAGATACACCCCCTCTAATACCAGCTTTAAAAAAAGCAATTTTGTCATAGTCCGTTAACAATTCTAATTCTATTTTCGTAAATTTTAACATTGCATCCCAACTTAAACCTGGAGCAGTATAGTAATGGGCAGGATCTAATCCATAAGTTTTAATACATAGCTTTCTGAAGTTTTCGAATACATCGGTCAAAAGTAAAACATCAGTTTTTAAATACAAATCGGAATAATCAGACATACTACTACACTTAAAATGTTGCCAAATATCTTTTGCATGATTATAATCATCATTTGAAATATTTGAATCTGTGAGTGAACTATAAAACTGGTGTTGATCAGGAAGTGACGGATGTTTCAAGCAATCACTATTACGCATAAATTCATAAGGATAAATACCTTTCCGTCTTAAACGTAAAAAATCTTCATTATTAGGATAGTTTCTTTTTAGTTCTTTAAACTGATCGTCATTAAGATTTTTAGCTAGCTGATCTAAACTACATAATAAAAATTTCAATGAATCTACGAATCTTAAACTTACAGGTTGATTATTTATTGTTAACTGTTTTGAAAATGATATGTATCGTTCTTTATTTTGTGGAATAACTTCAACTTTGCCATCATCGAGGTTTAATGCATGGACAATAAAATGAGCATCGTAGTGACCGAGGTTATGTAAAAATATTGGAACATAACGAGGGGTTCTGTACTTAGAACTACACACTTGATGTGCAACACCCCTAAAACTGCCAGTGTACCAATCAAAATCGTAAAAAGGATCTTCATTTAACTGAGTTTCACAAATATGACAAATGTTTGAATTTGAAATTTTAATTTTATCTTCATCTGATAATGGAACGGGACATTTTTGGAAACAATTTTTTTTAACTATTGTTTTCACATCTTCACAAAGGCGATTCATAAACACTTGTGCACAGTTTGGCCCACTATACGTCTCATATTTTGATAATCTGTCATCATATGAACATTTAATGTAATATCCGAAACTATACACTTCATGTTTTTGAATATTAATTGTACTAGGCTTGGATGGATCGTTACTACATGATTCTATCGGGTTCAAAAATGCTTCAAAGTCTGCATAAACCACAAAGGGCATTTCCAACTTTTTCACGAATTTATCAAATTTTATTTTATTATTTGATGTTGCTTTACCGAACCAATCCTTTTTGGAATCCTTACCGTTTGGTAATTCCGTACAAATGTGTGCGCAATCATATTGTTGATGGTTATTAAGTCTTTCCTCTGATGGGAAATGAAGTAAACATGAATCGCATATATAAACTGCGTGATGATTACTCGAGATTTGTGAGCTAACTAACCGCGATAACTTTTTAATATAACAGTAATGATTGTTGGTACCATTCGATAAATATAGTAGGTTGATATGATTAGGTGTACGACATTTTGTTAAATATAAAGGACCTACAACTGAATTACACTTTTTTTCTTTATTATACTCTAAACCAAAAACATTTATACTAATATTGTTTAATTTCTCTACTTTTGATATATCTACAATTTTAACCGGAAAAGAAATACCAGTAAATTTTAGTTTATTTTCATGAATTGCGTATGATGTTACGCGATCTACACTTTTACATACAGGATATAAACCGGAGAGTAATGCCCATTTGAAACACATATTATCATTATTTTTAACATTGATTACAGCTTTTTTTAATTTAATATCCTGAGGAAGATCGATATATGAACTACCACGTAAGGGGTTGAATTTGTTAACATTCATATCTATGTATTTAATTTGATTAAGACTCCAACCACTATCTTTTTTTTCAAATTGACAAATTTTACCAACAACAGTGTCTATTAATGATGAAAAAAAAATATTTAAGTCATCACCCTGACAAATTATGTAATTAAACGTTTGAAAATCAAATGTATTTTTAATATCTTTAGTTTGTTGTATGAAATCAGCATGCAATATGAAGTTTATTTTAAAAATTGTATGTTGTTGAATACATTCATTGATTAAAAATAAGATATCAATTTTTAATGAATTTAAAAACGATTCCGGTGTTTCAAAATATTGCCCCGATTGAATTGTTTTACTATTAATTCTATATGTTAAAATTCGGTTGCCAAAAGCGGTTTCAACAACTGTAACATTTGCTAGTGAATTATGTGATTTTAAAAGATTATTTTTGTGAACATTGCTTTTTAAATGGTTATTTAGATACCTTTTATTAATAAAAACATGACATGTGTCACATTCCACCTTATTGTTGTCCACGTTATTTGTTTCAGTCGATGATGTAGAAGCTCCTTCATCAAATTTTGCTTTCTTGGGAACCTTATTTTCGTCAGTAGTGATACCTCGTTTGATACCTCTTCCAACTTGTGGTTGACTGTAACAAAACAACAAGAAAATTATTAGACAAATCTTAAAATAAAACAATACAACAATAATCTTTCTTATTGAGTTTGTACTTCTAATACTTACATCAACGCTGTTTCAACCATCGCACAGTGATTATACAACTCATCATCATACGATGAATCAAACAGTTCACACTTCTCCATTTCATCACAAACTTTAGGCAGCTCCTGATCGAATTCGTTGATGAATAGTTCCATATTCTCTTCCATGGGTGCGGAAAAGAAAGCACTGGTACACACTTCACTGAAGTTTTCCATATTTATAGCAAAGAAGAAATTAGGTAGCACAGTAAGTAACAGTTAAGTGTTGGTAGACCAACTGATACCCAATTTCAAATAATGTTCAAGATTTCAAATAATGTTCATTATATAGAGTCTAGCAAAGGATTAAAAAGTCAGGTAGAATATAATGAGTACACAGAAGTAATTTAAGTAAACAGAATCACATTCACTAATCAACTAATGGGTGTCATTGTTAAAAAAGTATTTTTTAACTTTTTCACTTTCTGCTATTGTCTTTGTAATGTTGTATACGAGCCCGTTTGTGCTGTCGTAGATGCTATCCTTATTATTCTTTACATAATATTTAATCCTCGTGGTAGCGTGTTTCCAATGATCAGTAGTTGGTATCTTACATAGCTTCTTCATATCGTACATTTCAATTTTTATGAGATGCGTCGCTTGGTCTCCGTCGTCAGAATTACTAGAAATGTATGATACACCATCTCTAGCGGCTCGTGCCACGGTTGACGATAACAGTTTCTTCTTTTTTATTTTTGGTGCCACTTCAAAAAAATGATCAATCGGTTGTGATTTCCTTTTTCCACCATCGCATGTGTTATTAATAACGATGTCATCGTTCTCTTCTTCATGTTGAGGGGAGAGCGGTGAGTAGTAATACTGTTTATAGGTATTTTCATCGAAGTTGAATGATTTCTGCAACAAGACAGTTATCATGTTAATATCAATTTGTTTACACTTAATCACACACGTTAGGAAACAACAACAAGAATACAAGTAAGTTTGTCAATAGAATAAACACTTACCTCCATGGCCATTGATGCGTTGAAGTAACACAAACGTAGTATTGGTAGACGTATACAATCCACTGCGGTCAAACGACCATAGACTGACTGCATGACTGCAATGTACGATCTTATATAGCACCATTCTTATCTAAAACAAATTCCTAAATACAACGAAACTGATTGTAACTCTATGAATCACCAAAATTATCTCACGTTCCTCCGGAAACTGATAGTAACTCTATGAGTCAACAAACTTATCTCACATTGCTGGCATCAACCTGTTTTGTGAGTGCTACAAAATAATGCGATTTAATATTTACAAATCACTATAATTGAACATTCCTATGACAACCATTGAATAGATTGGTAGTGTAATAATATGCTATATCATGGATACACTAGAAGTACAAAAACATCTGAAAAAGATTCATCCCAGTCTAGAAAATAATGTTTATGCTGCTAATAGACTCCCTATGTATACCCATGCACCAACGTATATAATATGCAATTTGGATGCGGATGATAAGCCAGGTTCACACTGGGTAGCTGTACATATCGATACGAATGGCATCGGTCAATATTTTGATTCGTATGGGCGAACACCTGCGCGATATCATCTCGAGTTTTTGAAAAGGAATTGTAAAAGATGGGGCTGGAGTATTGATAGGATTCAGAATGATTGGACTTCAGTTTGTGGTGAATATTGCTTAATGTATTTGCTATATAAGTTTCAGGGATGTTCAATGCATAGTTTTACAAACATATTTACAGGGAACACACTGTACAACGATATTTTAGTGGATGAGATGTTCCACTCATATTTTGTAGATAAAAATAAAATTTGTGAATGACGCATGTGTTTTATTGATCCCGAATAGCAAAGTAAGCAATGGTTTATGAACAATAAAATGATACAGTAGCAGTAACAATGAGTAATACATGCATACATACATACGTCAATGCAATCGTAATGAGGGTGCGTGGCCGGGCGCACGGACAATAGATAAGAAAAGGCGAACAATGAAAGTCGATAACGAGGGTACGGTGTCACCGGAAATGAAACAGATTGTTGCTAATTGATTTCTGTATCTCCGGAACCATGCATCCTACGCGAAAACGGATTGCAGAAACGTGATCAGCGGACCCCAAAACCTTTTTTTTTTTTTTTTTTTTTTTTTTTAGGTTTGAAACGCCCTGGACCGCGATTGCGCCAGAAGCGGTGGTGCGCCAGAACCGGTGAGCCACGGGATTGGTGCGCCAGAACCGGCAAATCACTACTACTACTAATATATAATAATACTAATAAAGTACACATATATGCTAAAATGACAAGCTTTTTTTTAAGGGGAGAGTCATGCAATGAATCCACTTCTTTCACTTTTTTCTAGCACGTTCTTTTCCATAGTGATCTACGCTTTGATATGTTCAATTGGCATGTTGACAGATCGATGACGATAGTTCAAAAGAACCTGTAAATGGTTTATTTGAGAAAAACACTTTTGAAAGGTTCAAAAGTGCCTATAAATTAATTATTTGGAAAAAATACTTTGAGTTTGTGGATTGGCGAAGGTATTCATGTACTGAGACTGTCATAAATTGTTCCCATTACTTAGAAAAGAGACAACCTGTTGATGATGATAGCATAGCGAAGCTTTGAGTTAGCGTCCATGGCCCAAAATCTTATTCTGAGAGTTTAAAAGACTTTCTATCGAAAAACAGGTCAGGTCTAATCGATCTCTGTACCAAATTCATTCAAAATCGGTAAAGTGGTTTTGACGTAAAAGTGTAACAGACAGACAGAATATTAGATTTTAACCGACTTCAAAAAAAGGAGAAGGTTCTCAGTTCGTCTTGAACTTTTTTTTCGTTTGAATGTGTATGGTCCCATTGTTATGAAATCAGAATCTGATGATGGGATCCTGGAGTAATCGAGGGAACTCTTCAAATATTGTAAGCACACCTATAGCGTTTTGGGTATTTATAATAGTACCTTGTGCAGTTGCTCTTGAAAAGCACCATTTGAGGAAGTGGAACTGATGATGAAGACCCCAGATGGCCACCGAAACTACTCAATAATAAGTATTTCGTGGATTGCGATTCGATTACTTGAATATGGATGCTAAGCACTTTATGCTCGTCTCAATGCATATGGTGATGTAGAGCTGATGGTGACGTACCAGGAGAACTCCTCAAAAATTAACGGCTCTGCATCGGGAAAAGCAATATTTTGTAAAAGGTGAAAAGTAGTTCACATTTTGGCTTTTGTAACTAGATAAATTACAAACCGACCCACTAAAAAGCGTGAAAAAAACTTTTTTGCAAAAAATAAAACCGACTTCCATATCAAAACACTACAAAGCCAAAAATAACTTTAATGTCGGAACGCGGTATCAAAAAAAAAAATACAAAACCAATAACACCGGCTACCGAAATTAAAGTTATTTTTGGCTTTGTAGTGTTTTGATATGGAAGTCGGTTTTATTTTTTGCAAAAAAGTTTTTTCATATAAAACATTAGTAGGAATGTTTCTTCTTGTGTAACAGGTATTCTAGAATACAACTTCAGACTAAGAGGTTTAAGAATTTGAACATTTTTTCTTTATAAAAGGTAAAACCTATGAAATTGTAATGTCTAAAATCAAATTAATGTCATGTCACCTGTGCAATAAAAATCTTTGCCAACACAGTGGTAGCTTATTGATGGCCTTCTTGAAGAAATCAGCTGGACGGGAAGCAAAAAAATCTTCAGAGGCATTTTGTACTGCCTCTCGGGAATTGATTTTTTTTTGCGTCTATAAGTTATATATCGTCCAGTTATTCACGACCAAATCTAACTCTAACAATAGCCTGCATATCGTTTGATAAGTTTGGTAACGCGACAGGGCCGGTAACGCGACTCCTGCGCACGCAGCGCATGTGCTAACCCTTACTGCATAACAAATTAGCCGGTATGCCACATACATCTGTTCTTTGTTGGTACTAGTGCGTAGAGGAGTAGTTACACTGTAAGGTAATATTTTTTGAACAAGTACTGTCATTTCTACCGTTGGCAGTGCCACCGGAACGCACAAAGATCTAGTGCAATTTAATGATACTAACATAGTATTAAGTTTTGTTTACTAACACTGTTGTTATTATATTATGTATACTTTAGGTTAAGGTTTATATCTATGGGTCTTCGTAACCTGAATATAAATGATTAAATAAAATAAATTATATTATTAATGACAGTGCAAAAAAAAAAATTAGCACAGTTAATGTTTATTTATTTATTGGCCTATCTACAATTGTTACACTGATTATCATATTTCATGCAATATGTTACAAACATAGTGTACAATATGATGCGATAGACACAGCATGCAAAAACAAAATTATAACATCAATAGAATATAATACTAGTGCAGAAATAACGCTAACAACAACTAGTTCTTAGTTTATACAGTCGACATAGAAAAAAAAACAGTACGGTAGATTATTTTTGATGGACTTAGTGCTTGATTTTTTTAAGTATTGTGGAAAAAATGTCTATTGATTCATCGCAATTATTAAGAAGCCTGCAATCTCTGTTACTGTTACTGCTGTACCTCTTTATGTGTTATAATTGTTAGAAAGTTAAGTAATAAACTTTGTTATTCCTTTGTTACGTCTCTCACAAAACAAGCAATAAATTGTTATTGTCCCAATCTAGGAAAATCTATGGATTTCAAACAACATGTTTACAGCAAAAGTAATGTATCCAAGGTAAAGAGAACTACTTTCTTGAAAAAACTAAATAATTTGTCTTTCTTTAACACTTTTGTTTTTAACAGTACTTAACCCTGAGCGGCGCGGTGGGTATTTTGATCCCACTTAAGATATTACATATTTGCATACAAAATTATCGTTTCATACACCGTGCTGTCTGTCCGTGTGTTTTGTAGTGCGTAGCTACGTAACGTATCCGTGGTCACATTTCCTATTTTTATGGAGAAACGGTCGATTGATTTTTATATGCTCTTTTGGGGTATTTTTATTGAGAGCTAAGCTTTTATTGGTTGCATTTAAATAGGTAATTGATAGGTTACTACTGGGCTTTTGGCGAAGGGTTATTTCAGTAGGGTACTAAAAAGCTGTATAAGTTGTTATGGTGAATAGCTTAAGACGTAATAAAATAAACTGGCAGTCAAAATTATACCATAGTCATTAAAATAAACCATAATTTAAAGATTATAAAAGTACTAGGTTCTGCTCGTGACTTCGTTCGCCTGAGAGGGTTTTCCCGCGTAAACCCCGATCCCGTGGGAATTTTGGGAAATAGCCTATATATACTTGCCAAAATTCATTCAGATTCGTTCATAAATTTCTGCGTAGAAGATTAACAAACATCCATCCATCCATCCTCACAAACTTTCGCATTTATGTTGATGGTAAGATTCCTTTAACCTCTCAAGGACCGCCATTATTTACGTCAACTATTAGTTGAGCCCCGCTGGTACACAGATTTTGTGCCAGCGGGGCTCAACTAATACTTGTTTACTGGCACGTTTTTGTGCCGCTGGGGCTCTAGAGGTTAAATATCTTTCTTTATATAAACATTAACTGTGTCAAATTTCATAATCCTCTATTCGCCTAATTTTCATGAAAAGGGAAAATAGATATTGCTTCACATTTTAATATATAGATAATAGATAAAGGGTAGCGAAAAGGTATTTTTAATAATTACAATTCATAGCAACAATAAAAGTTCATGGTTTTATTAGACTAAACCGTTAACAACGTATAATTTGCACAATTTTTTTTTGCCCTCGTTAACACGTCATCTGATCAAAATGCGCACGACTTGCAAAATAACTCTTCGACATAACCATTGTATTATTTCAATATCGTGATTAACCCAACAAAGACCACTGACCATAATTAGACCACAAAATTCAAACCCACGTATCCCATTGTGAACAAATGTATCATTATTTTAACAAAATAATTAGGTTGCACTAAATATTTAAACGGTCAGTCGACTGTAACAATCGCGCATTGTCGTGATGTAAATAGTTTATAAAATCAACAATGGACGCGTGCTTAAAAAATATGTGATTGGGATAAAAATACCCCGGTCGCGTTTGAGGGTTAATGCATCTGCCGCGGTGCACTGCACATATTACACTTGATCTATGCTTGGATTATGAAAATATTGTTTTTTATTGGGAAATAAATAAAATAAAGTAAAAAGCTGGATTATATTCTGATTTGGGGTGTGTGAAGAATGATAAAAGTATTTAAATAAAATTAATTCCAGTTTTTCGGGTAATAAAGGTTAATGATTGTCTACTAACTAGTTCATTTTGAAGGATTTTAAAATATATTTGGATATCTTTTAAGTATTGATTAGCTGATGTTTGACCAAAATCTCGATGCAGCCGCGGGTCTAGGTGGGGGCAACTCTCAGATCGGTTTACTTGCATGGAGTAAACTGGCATGCCATTTTTTTAAGGGTGGGAAAATCACCGATTGCCTTTTCGGAGGGAGTTTCAAACTTCTACTAACTAAAAGCCCACTCTGTTCCTTCAGCTACCCTGGCAGAACTGTCATGCCCTAGGATATAAAATCCAAAGATAAATGACATCCACCAATCCGTACTGGGATGGCATGGTGGATTACGGCGCATTCCCTCTTATAGAGAAGACGCCTGTATCCCATAACCTTTTTTTTTAACGGGGGGAAGTCATGGACTACCTCCAACTGGGGAATGGCGGAAGGGCGTGCCGGACTCTTACCGGCTAAAACCACCCCGGCGTCTCCTCGCACGTGCACGAGGGGCCGCGGGAAACCAAATTCTTCCGCAGCCCCATACTAGTGCTGGCCGGGTCTGTCCTGGCCTCGTCTCTTGCACTAACCTAACCTTCCCAAGGTTAAGGCCAATTTATTATATTTCATGTAGGTATATTTTGTCTACCTTGACAACTAAACACATACATAAACTACACATATTAAACTATATTTGCCAGTCCTTAAGGGCCTATACTACCTCAAATTGCTTAGCATGATCCTCCGTTATGTCGAAAATACTGCAGCAATAATTTTGAAATAAATATATGGTAAAGTTGAGGATTAATGTTAGGTACTATGTTTGACGAAAACACGATTCCATACAATTTTCTTGATAGAAAAAATTTCCAAAGTTACCTCCAAACCGAACAATAAACCGCTGGTATTCAAAAATAGCTTCAAATTAGATAATGAAACTTTGCATATTAATTGAACTAACTATAAAGCAGGTCTTATGTTATTTACTTTTTTAAATTATCATTATTTTCATCGTAAAAAGAAATAAACTAAATTATTGGCGTCTTGGAGTCTTTTCCCTGCCACCCTGTCTCGCTTGCTGGCGTGACCGCGGCCAGTAGTGTGCGAGCGAGATAAAGAGTGAGAAGCGCTGAGGGGCAAACCCTGTATCAACGGAGGCGTGGGTCCAGGGTTTTTAATTGGGTTCCGGGAATGTTCTAACTAGATACCGCGGCGCGGAAGAAGTCTGACGCTCACTTTCGCTTTACCCACCCAGCCTCTCGCTTGGCTTCATCGCCTTTTTAACTGACTTCAAATAAAAGGAGGAGGTTCTCAATTCGTCTTGAACTTATTTTTTTTATTTTGGTTACCTCATTACTCGCAGATGACTGACTGGATCGATTTGGAAAATTCTTTTTTTTTTTTGAAAGGGTATACTTTCTAGTTGGTCCCATTGTCGTCACGTTTGGATCTGATGATGGAATCATGGAGAATTCGAGGGAACTCTTCAAATATTATTGGCACACCTATAGCGTTTTGGGTAGTTCTTATAGTACCTTGTGCAGGTGCTCTTGAAAACCACCATTTGAGGAAGTGGAACTGATGATGAAGACCCCTGATGGCCACCGAAACTACTCAATAATAAGTATTTCGTGGATTGCGATTAGATTACTTGAATATAGATGTTAAGCACTTTATGCTCGTCACAATTCATATGGTGAAGTAGAGCTGATGGTGATGTACCAGGAGAACTCCTCAAAAATTAACGGCTTTGCACCGGGAAAAGCAATATTTTGTAAAAGGTGATAAGTACTTGACATTTTGGCTTTTGTAACTAGATAAATTACAAACCGACCCACTAGAAAGCGTGAAAAAAAAAACTTTTTAGCAAAAAATAAAACCGACTTCAGAATGCGGTGTCAAAAAAAAAAGAAAATACAAAACAAATAACACCTACTACATAAATTAAAGGTATTTTTGCCTTTGTAGTGTTTTTATATGGAAGTCGGTTCTATTTTTGCATAAAAAGTTTTTTTTACTATACCGCTTCGTAATTACCTAACCTTATCTTGCTAATATTATAAATGCGAAAATCCGTTCAGTAATTTTTGCGTGAAAGAGTAACAGACATCTATTTTTTACTCTTTCACGCGAAAATTACTGAACGGAACGAATGAAACTTGCTAAGTAGGTAGTTGACATCCTGGAATAACGCGTAGACTACTTTCTATCACGGAATTCCCACGGGATCGGGGTTTCGGGGATAACCCTCCCACACGAACGATGTTGCGATCAGAAGCTAGTTTAAATCCTCCAAAAAAAACGAAAATGGATTTTTAATGCCATCTCGTGCAGTATTTTATAATCTATGCAATGGAATACTTCTTATTTTCCAAAAAACTATTATACGATGAGGTATGTACATTTATCAATCTATAAAAATAAAAAGTCGTACTGCATTTACACTTCCCAACTCCAAACACCGTGGCTAGAAAAGTTCGTACTTAAGTCAATTTTCTCACAAGTACAATGCAATATTTAAAAAAATATGTATAAATAATTTTCTCTATCAATTCTACCCTTAAATCACAAGTTGAAATATTGCAATAAATGAATAAATAAAACAGTTTTTTTCTTGCTCCTGTAAAATTTACTCAAATGGAGTTACGAACTCTGGACCGTTGATATACCTACTACTGCACCAATTTATAAACATGGTAAATATTCCATGTCAAGTTGTTATTATATTTATCCAAACATCTAAACTTCTTAAAAGCCTTTATACATAACATTAACAATAATTACTATCTACTATAAGTACTTCAGAAAGTGTAGTAGGTTTTTGGTTTGGGTTTCCGCAAAGTAAACGACTGACTTCATTCTGAATATTAAATACTAGTACTCACGCGGGGCTTCGCTCCCGTGGATTCTATCATGGTAAAAACATAAATCTTCTTTTTTGTAGTCGCGTAAAAAGTAGCCTATAACCATCCTCAAGCTTCAAGCTACTTCCATACCAAATTGCATCCAAATCCACCCAGTACTTTCGAAGATTAGCGCGTTCAAGCAAACAAACAAACAAACAAACCTTCCCGCTTTATAATATTAGTATAGATACAACGTGTAATTTAAAGGGTATATACATACCAAGTGCATGGCTTCTTTGGATGATAACAAACGATATGGCAAGGATTATGTAATCCTAAGTCTACGTGTGTAGAACTTATTACAAATTCCAATACACTGATACCAGAGGCCGTATTTTTCAAATTAAGAAGAACGAAAAGAATTATCGTGTTATTGGCAAGTGACGTGAAAGTTATTGACCCTTGTAGTAGTGCTGTGACACGTTTGTTATGATCGATATTCAAGAAATATATGAAACTAATCATTTGGGGTAAATTCTGTAAGTCACTTATTTTGAGCTGAAACTTTGCATAGAGACTCCATACTAGATGTTGTCTTCAGCCCTTTTGGATAGATGTGGGGTTTCCATTACACGTTGTATATATGCAAGCAATATCACAATAAAGCTTCATCAAAATCCGTTCGTTAGTTTAGCGCAAAAGACTAACAAACTTATATAAAAACTTATAGCATTCATTATAAAGCATAGTAGGATGTTGTTAGTTTACCCCAAACACAAGAACTTACCACTTAATGAAACACAATGAAAATAAGTTCGCCGTTTGACTCTAACCGAACTCAAAACATTTAAAACTAAAATAAATTACAGGTTAGATAACAAGAAATAATAGTGGCATAGATCTGGGTCACGGGTGATGGCCACAGGGCTGTCCGGAGTCACGAATTAGATTTAAAACTAGTTGCCCCGATAGAGTTCGTTTTGTCAAAATTTATTGGCCTGTTGTAATCCAATTTTCCGTGTTTTCTCTCTATAAGAACCTTGTCCGTGCCTTAACGAAAATATGAGAAAAAAAAAAACTACCAATTGGTCGACCTTATCACATTTGATGATTTTTTTGTTTTTTGAAGATATGCTCGCGTTTGACCACCTCATCTGATGGTAAGTGATGATGTGGTCGAAGATGTAGCACGTTTACCTCGTAACATATTCACTCTGTACTTAAAGGCCCCCCGGTTATAGCTAACAGGAAATACAGACTCTGGCAGGAAATTCCACTCCTTAGCTGTATGCACAATGAAAGTATTCCCAAAACGCTTTGTGCATATGGGTGGGATATCTACCATGTGAGGATCTTAAGTAAGTCTCAATAAAATATACAACTATATAACATACAACTTTTTTAAATATATTATTATACAGTATACAAAAAATTGTCTTAATGACATATTGTTACGAGCTGGGGTTCGGGATAGAAATAATTTACACCAATTAAACCAAAGTTAACACTTTAATTAATTAAACACAAAATAAAAATTTAACACAAATATTGGTACCACAACACTTGTCACTTAACACTTAAATCGCACTGAAATTCACTTGTATAGCTTCGATTATATCGCGTATTCGCCTCATAATAAGACTGCTCTCTGCATTCCTCTGCGATCTATTTATACCCCGGTCTATGAGTTCTAGAACATTCTTATAAAATCGACTCACCGCCTACACTGCTAAGAATATTCTCGAAGCTACTCGAGATACTTAGTACTGCTACTCGCCGCTAGATGGCGTTAGTGTCTTGAACATTCTAGATTTATGTCGAAGTTTCTCAACGTACTTCAATAAGCGACTGGCGTAACAATATTAAGACAATTATTTACCTTATATCTAGAATAGGTTACTTTTTTCAAATAAACCATACACAGGCACTTTTGAATTACGTTCTAAAGCGCAGATTTCTATGGAGAATAATGTGCAAGAAACTCCATGTATACCTACTCTTTTACACTATGTTAATAAAGTACCTATGTCTAGGCATAGCACAATCTGAGGTTGCGGGAATGTTGAAACGAGATACCGGTGTCCGGTTGCGTTCCGCAAGGGCAGCTGAAACAACAGGGTGGGTTTTGAGTCAGTAGAAGTCAGACACTCCCTTCCACTCTACCCACAGCGGTCCCTCACATTTGATGGTCTTCCCACCCAGAAAAAAAAGGGCCAGCTGTGCTGCCAATTCTACATATATCAATTTTTAATTTTATTTTTTATTTTAGATTGGCGAACAAGCAATTTGCTACTCAACAACCGGATGATGCTGCTTCTCGATTAGATGTCGAGCAAGTACCTACCTGCTCATCAAAATCGACTGCCTCCATGGCACACATTAGAAAATAGTAATCACGAAACAGATACATCACTCCTATTCAAACACGAAAATACCTACGCAATAGCCTCCTAAATTTTGATAATAATCGTAAGTAGAAATCTGACACTCCCTTTTGTTCCACCCAGAGCGGGAGAAGTTATTCAATCTTTTCCCACTCCAAAAAAAAATAGCAATACACATTGCGAAGTCAGCAATTCTATCTACCATACCTCTAAGAAAGCTAAATTACTTGAATTCAATTTTATATTAAAAAGACAAGCTCTAGAAAATTTTGGAATTCGATATTAATTTATGGCATACGTACACCCGTAAATGGCAAGAAGAAGACATATCATTTCATGAATTATTTATGTTTCGTAGTTTGGGAAAATATATTTCTTTAGGTACTCCATCTTTCTAGGACGTTACACTCGACCACTAGTTTTTCTAGGGTGAATGATGGACCTGTTTATTTCCACTCATTTATTAATCTTGCATTATAATGAAGTTTTTTTCGGGTGGATTTTTATCAAATGACTTGTCCTGCCCTGCGTTAACCGGAAAGAATCTTTGCAATGAACTCCTACTGACTAAAAATCCGCCCTATTTCTTCCTTTCCTGTTGTTCGGGAGTCGCGGTATCTCGTTAGGACATTCCTGCAGTCCCGGCAGGTATTGGCCTTATGAGGCCCCGTCAATGCTGCTGACTGATGTATAAGGCGCGTGGAACACGATGCGCAGTCTACTAGGGCTTGGTTCTTATGGGTCGGTGACTACCCTACTCGACAAATTTCTCCGTTGAAGACATTATTTTAAGTATTTTCTGTAAGAAATTAAAACACTCTAAAATAAAATTTCTTTTGAAATATGCATTAATTAAGTGCTCTTTTGTTTATTTCTTTTTTAAGTGAGTGTATTGCATAATGTCGCTATCAGTGGTTAAACTAATAAATAACAAATGAGAAATGAGAATGACAGGCCCGTTGGTATAGTGGTCAGTGGCCCTGACTGCTATGCACAAGGTCGTGGGTTCGATTCCCACCTAGGACAAATGTTTGTGTGATGAGCACGATCATTTGTTCTTTGTCTGGGTGTAATTTATCTATAATATGTATGTATTTAGAAATATATATGTATGTTTATCAGTTGTCTAGTACTCATACCACAAGCTCTGCTTACTTTGGGACTAGATGGCGTTGTGTGAAAGTGTGAAAAAAAAATCGTTTTCTGTAATAGTGTACAATAAAGACTATATGTATTTACACACATCAAAAGTGTCTAGGGATCAAGCATTTTTATGCGGATTTCTTGAGATTGAGATGTGGCTTTGTAATAAATTTATGATTTTATAAATTTATATGGATCCTTTTTGGTGCATTTCATAATTTGAAACAGGAACTGTTAATTAAATTCGAGTAAAAGATGAAAATCAGCTGTCAATATTTTCCCTATAAAAACATACAACGCATTGAAGACATTATTAGTGCTACTGTTTCCCTACTACTGATTAAAACCAACGTTATTATGGAGCGGCGACGTCATTTAAGCAGGGAAGAAATGCTCAGAGCCGTGGGAATGATAGAAGCTGGTTCCCGGCAACGTACTGTGGCTTTAGCTCTGAATACAAGTCAGAGTGTTATCAGTCGACTTTGGACACGTTACCGAAGCACTGGTACCGTGGCTGAGCGCCATGGAGGACGGTATCGCTGCACCACACGGAGACAAGACCGATCATTCAAATCTTAACTCGAAGAGCTCCAACAATAACCGCCATGATGTTAGCCGTGAGGCTTCATCACTCTTCAGGGAACTTAATTAGCGACCAAACAGTCAGAAACCGCTTGCATGAAGTGAACCTTCATTCCCGAAGACCGCTACGGGTACCACCTATAGCAATGCACAATCGTAGGATTCGATATCAATGGGCTCTTGAACACAGAAATTGGGCAGAAGAACAATGGCGTTTCGTGTGCTTTTCTGATGAGTCTCGTTTTGGTATGAGACCGGATACAAGACGTATACGACACTGGAGAACCCCTGGACGCCAACAGTGATTAAAATCCTGCCAGGAAGTCCATCCTTATAGTGGTGGAACCATCATGGTATGGGCGGGTATTTGGATCGGCGGAAGAACCGAGTTGATTTGGATCAGAGGCAACCTCAACGCTCAAATTTATACTGAGACGATTGTATCTGACGTCATCGTTCCTCTACAAGTGCAAATCGGTCCCTTATTTCAGTTAATGCATGATAATGCACGACCGCACACCGCAAGAGTTGTAAGACAGACTCTCGCCGCAGCTAACATCAATGTCCTGCTCTGGCCTGCTCAGTCACCAGACTTGAACCCGATTGAGCATGCATGGGATATGCTACAGAGAAGAGCTCTGCCGAATATGGAGGGTATCCAGTCGCAGGAAGACCTTTTTTTGTTGTTGCAACGAACATGGGCGGCCATTCCACAGCGTGATTTGGATGAACTCATTTTGAGTATGCCAAACCGATGTTCTTGTGTTGTTAGTGTTCGCGGTAGAAACACGGATTATTAATTGTTTAAGTTACCCAATAAAATTTTAAAGAAAACTGTTATTTCAGTCTTTTTTTCAAACTTTAATGTTAGTGGTTCAAATGTCAAAAATCCCTTTATTAGGAAAATGGCAAATTTCTTTATTAATGCAAAGGTGACTTGGTTTATCGTTACTGTGACAAACGAAAACACTTTATTTGATGAATCCTTAAAGAAAATTTTAATTAATATCAATCAGGAGAAAAGTTATTGCAAAAATATATGTTGATCCCTAGACACTTTTGATGTGTGTATATCTGTGTGGGGGTACGAAGTCTGATACGGCATGAACAAAGATTAGAATTTAGTAATAATGTCTATTCATACCTATTACTAGCCCATACTGTCCCTCTGTTGGGCCTATACCTCCCGCCATTTCCAACTTTGTAAAACGGAGGACAGTTTTTGATTCACGAATTAATAATGCATAGATGTAATCTTGACTTTGTGATACATAATTTAAGTAAGTATCTATATAAAGATTCTCGCTCTTTAAGATGTACAGTTTGGAATTGTGATTGACAATATTCGTATTTGCCACGCTTTTGACATCGATAACGCCTAATAGTAAGCGATAGATGAGGTTTACGATGGAAAGAACGAGCCCAGAAGACGCCTATTTTACTCTTTTCCTTTTTAAAGCAGCTTGCTTTTAAACCACTTATGACGCGTCAAATGTGGTAGAGAATACAGAAACCGGCAGAGAGTTCACACTGGCTGTGCGACCAATAAATGATGTCATATATTTATAGGGCGGTGTGAATGACCGAAATAGTCTAACTTCATGACTAATCCTTTATTTTATTTCACTAACTGCTTACAATTATTAAAATTCTTTGCGTTTTAACTCTGTTGACTCGTTCCCTACTCTCTCGTTCACTCATTGCTGTGTTCATACGTAATTAGTTTCTTAATTTTATTATGCCTTCTGAATCTACATCCTACATATTTATTCAAAATTCATTCATAAGGGTAACCTATGAATTTAAAACTATTTTCGACAACCCTGTAACGTAAATAATTTGTAGTAATGTCAAGACGCGTCCTTGCCTCGACAGTTTGAGACACTCCGGTCAATTAGACCGCGCGACGTTATTCCCACGATATAAATGGGTAAAATGGGAAATTAAACATTTAAGTAGTAGTCAGTGGGAAGGAAAGGAAAGTGTAATTTTGGTGAGGTTGTGGACCACTGTTATTAGTAGTTTTAGTGATATTATTTTAATTTGTGTGGTTATTTTATTGTGGAGTTATACTCCCGTATAATGCCGAGATGCACTTATAAGACTACAAAACCTAGAGATAGGAATGGGTAGATTCCTATGGAGAAGAACCGGAACAAACTCCATGGTTACTTTTCTCAAAACTTTAACTTTTTAAGCTGGGACACAGGCGTCCTCTATATGAGAGGGAATGCTTTTATTTCTGTTCATATCAATGACCTGCTTCAGTTGGGAGCTGTTGGGTACGCGGATGACAACACAGTCTCAGAAAGATACTTACTTGTGAAGTGCTAGAGCTGGTAGGAACGAAAAAGCCACTTTTAGAAAGGCCATCGTACAGCGAACGAAATTGACCTTAAATCTCGTTTCCCAATGGGGCGATGACAATCTGGTCAAATTCAACGCTTTAAAAACGCAGGCTTGTCTTTTCTCCGCTAAAAGGAGCTAATTCGAATGGTCTCCTACTTTCAGAGGTGCATTTGTACCTGTTACTGACCACCTGGAGCTCTTGGGCATGGAGTTGACATCTGACTTCAATTTCGGCTCCACCATTGATTCTAAAGCTCAGACTGCAGCCAAAAAGCTGGGAATCCTACAAAAAGTGAGGCTATGGAGGATACTTCACACCCGGACAGTTTTTGAACTTGTGTAAAGCACAGGTCCGTTCCTGTATAGAGTATTGCAGTCACTTGTGGGATGGCTCAGCAAAATACCAGCTAGCTGCACTTGACTCGATCGAACGCAGAGCTAAAAGGCTCATAGGTGACGAGGTTCTGGCAGGCAAGCTTCACAGCCTGACTCACAGGCGAATCGTTATTTGCCTGTCTATCTTCTACAGATTGTACTTCAGAGAGTGTGCGCAGGCACTCCACGACCTAATTCCTTCATCCCCCTTTTACTACCGGTCTACCAGACGTACTGCAGGATACCATCCACACTTGGTCGAAATACCATCTTGTCGTACTAAGCGCTTCTCCTCTACATTTATTGTGCGCACAGCCAAGGTGTGGAACTCTCTGCCGGCTTCTGTATTCCCTGCTACATATGACCCGTCAGCCTTTAAAGCAAGAGTGAATAGGCATCTTCTGGGCTGGCTCGTTCGATCGTAGACCTTATCTTACACTTACCATCAGGTGTGATCGAGGTCAAGAGGTAATAAAAAATAAAGATTGGGCCATATTCAACAACGCTGGCCCAATGCGAGTAGGTAATGACTCATAATTTTTCGGTTCTGGGACATGCCTTTTTCCTCAAGATATTTTTCTTCACCGCTGTTAGAGTAGTGGTGATGATGGTTTTTTTTAAAGAGAACTAGCAAAGCGGGTTTAATTCACATTACTAACAATCTTGTTAACGGTGGGGTACGAACCTGCGACCTTTCGATTAAAATCCTCTTTCTTTGCGCACAACTTCTTGCCAACTGCCACTAAAACTGCGCTCGCCCAATCTCTCCTTCTCCCTATTCTTGACTATGCTGATGCAAGTTTTCCAGACCTCACAGAAAGTGCAGCTAGATAAGCTTGAGCGACTCCGAAAGTACTGTATCAGATTCATATTTGGTTTGCGCAAATATGATCATGTTTCTGAGTTTCGTATTAAGCTCAAGTGGCTGCATATCCGTCTTCGCCGGAATGCGCATATTTTATCATTACTTTACAATGTTTTGTTCAATACAAGAATTCCCTTTTACCTCAAAGAACGTTTTAAGTTCCTTCATGACACACATACTAGAAATTTGAGATCACCGGTAAATTTGACACTTTCAATGCCTGCACATATCACAAAATTATTTTTGTACACTCCTATGATTATACCCTGTATTTCTCTCCTTATGATATATTTATATATACAAAACACATATATTTGTTTATACTTATTTATGTATTGTATTGTATTATATATATTTATTTTAACTACTTTATTTACTTTTTGTGTATGTACTACTTGAAGTGACTGACTTTCCCCTCCCTTCTTTGTTTTATGTCCTTAAAGTCCATCTAAAGATTGTCTGGAAGATATCGCTATCAGCGATAAGACCGCCATTGTAACCATATTTTGCAGTATTGTAAATCAAGTGTGTGTTTAAATTATTGGTGTACAATAAAGAGTATTCTATCTCTCTATCTATCCTTAGCCATTAGGCTATTGACGTTTAATGTACGCTGGATTATACAAATTAATGAGCCTGCTTAGAACCAACGATCAACAACTTGTAAGTTGGGCCCGTACCACCTTTAGATAATGACAAATTATGTCTAAATTAGATAGACTTCGATGAATAAAACATTATTACAAGTTGAATTCAACCATAGCAATTGAGGTTAGTAAGCAAGTAACCTCCTAATCATTAACTGCTAAGTCATTTCTTGTGAGTGTAAGGCCTTGTGCAGAGTGAAAGCGTAGTGCACAAGCGGTGGCGGGCGCGATTAAAGCTTTAAATATAGTGATCAGACATTAATTTGACAACATAATTAGTGCGTTGGTTGTGCAATCGGTTACTGCTCTGCATTTCGTGGCTTTGAATCCCGCACTGGAACAAATGGTTGTTCAGACTATATTAGTTATTCTGGGTCTGGAATCTGGATTATTGTACAGTTTATTTAAATGTGTGTAAATAACTACGAAACATGAGACATTTCTAGTGTGGCGTAAGTTTTGAAAATGTAATCTGTAATTGTTAAATTTACAAAATGTAAGGAATTAATCACGTGACTAATTTTCGACCTGGTTTGTCCCTACTTGATATGCTTATTTTGGTTTTATTTTAGAATAAGTTCACTAATGAAAATTTTGTTAAAATGGGTGTTCTATGCCAAATCGAATGCCAATTAATCGACCACTATCAGTTTTTATTTGTATTGGTTTAATTAAGAGAAGTTTTACAAATGCGTAGATAAATAAATATCTCCTGCCAAACTGTAGTTACCTACTACAGTTTGGCAGAAGATATTTATTTATTTATTTCTACAGTTTGTCAGCATTGTTCTCGAGGACGCAGAATTATTCAAATACTTATTAACTACTCAATCTATACTAACATTATAAAGCGGAAAAGATTTTTTAAACTAATCTTTGAAGGTACTGGGTGGATTTAGATGAAATTAGTAGTAGCTGTAATCTTGAGGAATGAAATAAAAATGTACACACATTGTTCAGACATCGCCTTAACAAACAGTCATCGCCTTAAGGACTGGGTCTGGCATCTACAATACAGCGATTGGGCGTCCACGGATGCCGCCGTCCAATCACCGCCGAGCTACGCATCAACGTCAATTTTTAAATCTCTTTTTCTCTTGTTGATTCCGATCACTACTGTCACATCGCACGCATCTTTGTTCTAAACCATATATATTGTAATATTCGCAATACACTGAAATTTCAAAGTAATTCCTGGTGTCGACTACATTATTTCAAGAACCTTCCTTCTTCCGTCTCCACACACGCAGCAGAGCTGAAATCTCAACACACATACAACAAATGTGAAGGGCTGGAGTCGTCGCGCCCGCTGTCGCCACCGCGTCGGCCTACCACTCTGTTTGAGGCTAAAGCCTCTTCATTACGGTTGGAAAGAACGGTGTCTTCGTAAGCTACTCCGCCTATCCGGGGCGTCAGAGTTGACGAGTGTTCTCAATTAGCTATTGTACTTATAGTGTTAAGTACTACTTTCTCTACCTAGTTTTTTCGTTTTGGAAATGGTTTCATTGTGCGTACAGCTAAGGAGTGGAATTCCTCGCCGGGGTCTGTGTTTCCTGATAGCGATAACCTGGGAGTCTCTAAGTCAAGAGTGAATAGGTTACTTTTAGGTAAGCGTGCTTCATCTTCAACCACATCATCGCTTAACATCAGGTGAGATGGTGGTCAAACGCGAACCTATTTTAAATAAAAAAATACTATCACAAACTGTATTCCGGAGCCGTGGTATCTCGTTAGAACATTCCCGTAACCCCGGATATAGGTAGGTCTAGAGCCATGCTGCGCAAGAGTTTCACATTACAAAGTGAGCACTAATAAAATACTTTTCAATCCCCAATCTTTATTTTGTCACTATTTTGTGTTTATTCGATTTAAGACACTCTTTTTAACCGACTTCTAAAATGGAGGAGGTTCTGAGTTCACCGGAATCTTTTTTTATGTCATGTTCCCCGATTACTTGAACACGGCTGGACCGATTAGGAAAATTCTTTTTTGTTTGAGAGGGTATACTTCCTAGTTGGTCCCATTGTCATCATGTCAGGATCTGATGATGGAAACATGGAGAAATCGAGGAAATCTTCAAATATTATAGGCACACCTATAGCGTTTTGGGTATTTCTTATAGTACCTTGTACAGTTGCTCTTGAAAAGCACCATTTGAGGAAGTGGAACTGATGATGAAGACCCCAGATGGCCACCGAAACTACTCAATAATAAGTATTTCGTTGATTGCGATTAGATTACATGAATATGGATGTTAAGCACTTTATGCTCGTCACAATGCAAATGGTGAAGTAAAGCTGATGGTGAAGTACCCGCAGAACTCCTCAAAAATTAACAGCTCTGCATCGAGAATAGCATTATTTTGTAAAAGGTGATAAGTAGTTGACATTATGGCTTTTGTAACTAGATAAATTACAAACCGACCCGCTAAAAAGCGTGAAAACAATTTTTTTTTGCAAAAAAATAGAACCGACTTCCATATCAAAACACTACAAAGCCAAAAATAACTTTAATTTCGGAAGGCGGTGGTGAAAAAAAAGAAAACACAAAACCAATAACACCGACAACCGAAATTAAAGTTATTTTTGGCTTTGTAGTCTTTTGATATGGAAATCGGTTCTATTTTTTGCTATTTTTTTTAATAAAATAGTTATCCTTACTAAACGCAAAACGTATGTGCGTCATACAATATCCTTACGCAGACGCATACACTCATGCAATGTTAGCGATCGACACGCACACGAGCGCATGTATTGTATTAATTTATCATGATACTGTGTTTCAATTTTAAGTTAAATTAAACATTTTTCCGTCAAAATCTACCAGACGTACGGCTGGGTACCACCCACACTTGGTTGATATATCGTCTTGTCGTACCAAGGGCTTCTCCTCCACATTTATTGTGCGCACAGCCAAGCTGTGGAATTCTCTGCCGACTTCTGTGTTCCCTGCCACTTATGACCTTTGAGCCTTTAAAGCACGAGTAAATAGGCATCTTCTGGGCTCGCTCGTCCCATCTTAGACCTCATCTATCGCTTACCATCAGGCGAGATCGAGGTCAAGAGTGGGCTAAATAAAAAAAAATAGTTATAAAAAAATAATAATAGTAATAAGAAAATAATAATAGTAATAAAAAAAACGGAAAAAAAATGACGGAAATCGATTCAGGCCGATTCTAAACCGACTACTTTCAGGAATTGCGTTTATTCTGTTACACTTTGTATAACTTGCAACGCCTGAAACTAGGCTCATATACGTATAACATTTAATACCATAACTCTGATCTAAGCACTGTTTCCTTTCTTCCTTTCTATACTCTCTTTTTGCATGTTACCTAAGTTAGCTACTAGTTATAATAGACGGGGCCTATGGAGGCGGGCTGGTACAATTCGGGGGCCGTGTTGAAGAGCTAATAAATATCAAGTGCTCCCGCAGCCCCCAGTACAAGTGTGCAAGCGAACGCGGGGTGATTATGGTGAGAGTCTGACAGACCTCATTCGCCTGCCCAAGGGCCGAGAACATCCATGAGGATTACGATCTCAAAGATGTTCTCGGTCCTTGGAAGGACACAACAAGGAAGTTTTGTTACAAAATTACATAGATTTGTAATTTGACATGGCATTATAATAAGTTTAAAAAACTTTTTACCAAAAAATTAAACCGACTCCCAAAAAACACTGCAAAGTGAAAAATAACTTTAATTTCGGTAGTCGGTGTCTTTAGTTTTGTATTTTCGTTTTTGGACACAACAAGGAAGTTTTGTTACAAAATTACATAGATTTGTAATTTGACATGGCATTATAATAAGTTTAAAAAACTTTTTACCAAAAAATTAAACCGACTCCCAAAAAACACTGCAAAGTGAAAAATAACTCTAATTTCGGAAGTCGGTGCCAAAAACGAAAATACAAAACTAAAGACACCGACTACCGAAATTAAAGTTATTTTTCACTTTGCAGTGTTTTTTGGGAGTCGGTTTAATTTTTTGGTAAAAAGTTTTTATTTCACTCTTTTTAGTTGGTCTATTTTTAATTTACCTAGTTACAAGAGCCTAATTATCAACTACTTATAACCTTTCACAAAATATTGCTTTTCCCAATGCTGGGCCGTTAATTGTTGAGGAGTTCTCCTGGTACTTCACCATCAGCTCTACATCACCATATGCATTGTGACGAGCATAAAGTGCGTAACATCCATATTCAAGTAATCGAATCGCAATCCACTCAATACTTATTATTGAGTAGTTTCGGTGGCCATCTGTGGTCTTCATCATCAGTTCCACTTCCTCAAATGGTACTTTTTGAGAGCAACTGCACAAGTTACTATAATAAATACCCAAAACGACATAGGTGTGCCTATAATATTTGAAGAGTTCCCTCGATTTCTCCAGGATCCCATCATCAGATCCTTACGTTTATGAAAATGGGACCAATATCGAAGTATACCCTTTCAATCAAAAAAAGAATTTTCCAAATCGGTTCAGCCGTCTTCGAGTAATCGATGATCATACATTAAAAAAATATATATATATATATATATATATACGCGTCGAATTGATAACCTCCTCTTTTTGTCGTCGGTTGAAAATCACAGTCAGACATTATTCAAACATTACTTATCAATCAATAAAAATCCTAATTTTGTTCATAATTTATTACCATAATGTCTCAATCATCCATCAAAATTTAAAGTATCTACTTAAGTCCACCATTAAAATTACTTCAAAACTGTCAAACATGTCATTAAGTACAGATAGGGCCAGACATCCGTAGAAATGTAAAAAAATAAATATAATTTAATAAACCAATTTACTGACCGCCATAACGAACGATTTGAAACGCTTGCGCTGACGCACCCTTCCCGATCGCGTATGACAATAATAACGATGTTTGAATTCCGAATAGAGGTGTCACAATGACCAAAATTAACTGTGTTTTACATTGCTGGAGAGATTATAAAACTCACTAAAATTGAGTTATCTGAGTTTGTTTCGGTGTTTCTTCTCAGAGTAATTAGTTAGGACACACTGGCCTTGTCTAGTGTAAAATTGTTATTTATAACCTATTTGGAAAATAAACATAATTATTTCGTGGTATTTTATTTAGAATGCTCGTGTTTAGATGCCGCCTTAGAAGAAGGAGACCAAGTTTTGTACATAGGCTTGAACACTGATTTATCATACACAATGGTTAAAAGTTCCATGGTTTATCATCGTTATCTGCCTAGCTATTTCTCAAATATGTTACGGCGAGCTTTCTAGTCTAACCTGATGCAGGTAAGAATAAGTATTTTATGTGAAACGACTGCCTATCTGACTTCCACAGCTGGGAAACATATACCCCTTGGTAATGCTGATGTCAGATTTTCTGACTGTAACGGCAGTCAATAAAAACTTTTTACCAAAAAATTAAACTGACTTCCATAAAACACTGCAAAATCTATGTAATGCTCGGAAGTCGGTGCCAAAAACGAAAATACAAAACTAAAGACACCGACTACCGAAATTAAAGTTATTTTTCACTTTCCAGTGTTTTATGGAAGTCGGTTTAATTTTTTGGTAAAACGTTTTTATTTCACTCTTTTTAGTTGTTCGATTTATAATTTACCTAGTTATTAAACCTAAATCTCAACTACTTATAACCTTTTACAAAATATTGCTTTTCCCAATGCTGGGCTGTTAATTGTTGAGGAGTTCTCCTGGTACTTCACCATCAGCTTCACTTCACCATATGTATTGTGACGAACATATTGTGCTTACTAACCATATTCAAGTAATCGAAGCGGCACCCATGATATACTTATTATTCCTACCTACTTAGGTGCTTTTCGAATGCAACTACACCAATTATTATAAAAATACTCAAATCACTATAGGTGTGCCTATAATATTTGAAGAGTTCCCTCGATGTCTCCAAGATCCCATCATCAGATCGTAACTTGGTGACAATGGGACCAACTTCGAAGTATACCCTTGCAAACAAAAATAGAATTTTCCAAATCGGTTCAGCCGTCTTCGAGTAATCGGTGATCATCAGTGATCGGAATAGGTATAGCTATTTAGGTTCATTGACCGCAAACATTGATGTTAATATGGATATTCCACGGGATTTCTACTGATACTACGGGATTTTATTGAATTTCATCATTTTTGTCAATATGTATAAAATAAATAGTTTGTATGGTAATATGTTTTTGTACAACTTCAGAATAAAAATATTTAATTGATTGTTGATTCTTGAATAAGAAATTGTTACTTAAAAAAATATATGTGGCGTAATGAATCAAGTTTATCTATTTATTATACTATCCTTAATCCCGTCTTTCTCATATTTACCCGCCAGAAAGGAAGCGTAATCTTTCAATAGTCCCGAAGGCGAGAATATTTTTTTTATGATTTTACTACTTAAAAACCAAATCCCGGGACTCCGGGAATATCCATATTATTCTATCCTATGGCAAGTACATATAACAGCTCTACCTATTCCGATCTATGGTGATCATACATTAAAAAAAATTATGCGTCGACTTGATAACCTCCTCCGTTTTTTTTCGTCGGTTGAATATATAAGAATGGCCTGGACCAACGGATTAACGTATTCTCCGAGGCAAAGAGGATTCTTGATATGTTGAGATGGTTAGCCATACACGGCCTTGTCAGCAAAATTGTCGCGGCCCACAAGAGGGCCGTTGCCTGCCGGGGTTGCGCAATTGTTCGAAAGAGTTCGAACGGCCTCGGAACACGAAGGGCATATGATGAAACACGAACAGGTTTTAGTCTGTAAAAGTCTGCACCCTCCCGCTTCACCCAGATCGAGAGGCAGTCATTGGATGATCTCCCATCCTTAAAAAAAAAACCATACATTGCCCGACTTCTGCAAGCGTACCTTAGCTTTAATTAAAAGATTGCGTGTGAGGCTGTGATCGAGTCCCATCGCGACGTCCGCGTACTTGTAATGGAAATCCTCCCCGACCTTTGCCAAATGAGCCAGCCCGCGATGCTGAGCCAGTAGCAATAAATACTCCCTTAAATACGACCCAGCCTGTCCCTTTGCTGCCCTCCCAAAATGACCCCGCTATGCCGAGGCCCGTACTCCACAGGGAGTGCCCTTAGCGTGCGGTCATTAGCTGTAAGTATATTTTAGTTTGTAAGCCCTGGCTGGGGGCCTTTAATTTAATTATTAGAGGTCACCACAGGAAAGACCGGTTAAGTAGTACATTAGCCTTAGCGAGCTAAACTACGAGTGGCCCCACCTAAAAAAAAAAAAAGAGGCCGTGATAAATTTTCCTTTAATTCGACTATTCCAATTATCGACGCCTTAGAGTGAAAACCTCGTAAGTGAAAAAGGAGTAACTTTTCAGGAGGAAGAAAAATCTGCGTGCTATAAAATTTTTGTACGGTTTCTTTTATGTTTTTGTTTTTTATTAATTTATATGTAAATTTAACCCGTTTTTATAAACAAAACTGTTCGATATTATGTATAATATTTTTCATATTATACATAATATCGAACAGTTCAGAAATGCATAATCCATGGCCTGATTACGCTAAACTGACGACGCGATGCAAGTGTTTACGAGGTTCTCACTTACTTTCATAGATAGCGTTTCGAGTAGGTATAGAATGAACAAATTAGTGAGATCAGGATGTGCGTTGCTAGGATTGCTTTCTGGAAAAGCAATAAAAAATATTGGATAAAAATGTACTCCCGAGGTTTTCACTCTAAGGCGACGTTATAAACTTTCCCTTCACCGCGTTTAGCGGTGGATATGTCTATTGTCTTGATGTAATTATAATTTTAAAAACATTGTAAGTACGTACCATATGCACAATTTATAACTTTAAACACTCAGTCTTCTTCCTCTCTTCTCCTTTCGTCTATGCTGTGCCGGACAGGGTCCATAATTGTGAGTGTCACTCATATAATTATATCCCTATATAATGTGTAACGGAAACCCCATATCTATCCAAAAGGGCTGAAGACAACATCTGGTATGGAGTCTCTATGCACAGTTTCAGCTCAAAATAACTGACTCAAAGAATTCAAGTCACAGCACTACGAGGGTCAATAACTTTCCACGCCACTTGCCTATAACACGATAATTCTCTTCGTTCTTCTAATTTGAAAAATTTGGTCTCTTGTATCAGTATTTTTAATAAGACTATCTACACACGTAGACTTAGGACTACAAAATCCTTGCCATATCGTTTGTTATCATCAACGGTTATCATCCAAAGAAGCCATGCACTTGGTATGTATATACCCTTTAAATTACACGTTGTATAGAGTGGTAAATCCTCAGAATAAATATCTTTGATTTTGATTATAATATTAACTTAAAATCGTAACGAAGCAATTCTACAATATTATTTCACATCTACTTGAAATAGAAAGGGAAATGACAATACCTCACACCGTAATGAACAACGTTTTACCCCAAAATATGCCACTTGAATTCGTAGGGTGCGTTCTATTCATTACTTTCTATTTATTGGGCGTATCGAGTGTTCATGACGCGCAGTTGATAATTTTGTCCGTATGTATGTGTTAACTTGAGGTGCGATGCGGGCAGCAGATGCACTAAGCACGTTTAATGGACCTTGTGTATTGCATTTTGTGGTAACTATAAAGTGGTTTGATAAAAAAAAATTGGAATACAACAGTCTGTTATTGTAATTTCGATACGTTTATTTGGTTGAAATGTGTGTTTGTATTTCTTGTTGACCTGGGTGGTTCATCAGGCTATGAGGTCGGTTGCTTAGCCACTAGCCAGGGCTCATGTGAGGGTAGGTTGCAAAAATAGAAACTTTTTGGTTCCACTTTACGCCACTAGTTGTCACCTGTGATTGTTATACAATTCTCAGTTTTTTTCACATGCTTTAATGTAAATAACAATATCCAAGTTATTGTATGCTAAGAGTTTCGTGTTTTAATTAATTTATGTTGTTTCCATTAGTGTGTTTCAATTATTGGTGTAAAATAAAGTCATATAACATAACACATTTTATTTATAATAATTGTAAAGCCCTCTTCCTCTATTATAATTTGCTGTGCCCGACAGGGTTCACAATGATCTGTAAACTATGTTGATCCCCCAACCAAGAACTCGGTAATGTGCTATTATGAGCTTTATGCTGTTATGTCAAATTTCGCATCTATAGACCGGAATACACCTTAGCATTTTTTTTAGATTTTTCCTAATGATATTTACAAAGATATCACGATATTTTATGTAGGTATAAAATTTTCAGGTATTTTTTTCTTAAATAACTAGGTTTTGAATAAAAGGAATTTCATATCAACGACACAATGAACATTTCGCAACAAAATTGCTTCCATTTAATACATCAGTGACTTTAATAGTCCCACTAGTTAAAACATATTTGATAAAATCACTAAATCTTTTCTCCTGTAAAATTTTGATTTTTCTATTAGCGAGTTATTGCTTGGGAGAGTCGATGTATATTTTTATATGCACCTACCACCTAAGTTCACATTGTGGAACGCAATAAATGATTGAGTATTGAGTATCTACGTTGCTTTTAAGCAAGCGTGCTCCTCGCCGGCCGGCGGTCACTTTAAAGCCTGCAATACATGTTAACCGAGCGTAGGCCAACGCGAGCGTTGGCAAATAGGTACAAGGCATGATATAATGTCCACACGTTCAACAAGTTCGTCGAACGCCAATGCATACGACCAATGTAGAAGAGGGTCTGTAGAGCTGCCCACACGTTGGCCGAGCGCAGGCGAGCGCCTTTGATATGTGACCAAAAACCGACACCGATCCGAAGTGAGGCAAGTGATCACGAGCAACGGCGAGCAAAGACAAGTTGCACCAAATGAGCTCTATACACGTTGGCGCTGGCCTCCACTCGGCCAACTAAGCAAGTGACACCGAGCGATAGCAAGACAAGGCAAATATACCGTCTACATGTTGGTATTGGCCTTCACTCGACAACGCTCGGCCAACATTGTATTGCAGGTTTAAAGCCTGCAATACATGTTGGCCGAGCGTAGGTCAACGCGAGCGTTGGCAAATAGGTACAAGGCAAGAAATAATGTCCACACGTTCGACAACTTCGTCGAACGCCAATGCAGACGACCAATGTAGAAGAGGGTCTGTAGAGCTGCCCACACGTTGGCCGAGCGCAGGCGAGCGCCTTTGATATGTGACCAAAAACCGACACCGATCCGAAGTGAGGCAAGTGATCACGAGCAACGGCGAGCAAAGACAAGTTGCACCAAATGAGCTCTATACACGTTGGCGCTGGCCTCCACTCGGCCAACTAAGCAAGTGACACCGAGCGATAGCAAGACAAGGCAAATATACCGTCTACATGTTGGTATTGGCCTTCACTCGACAACGCTCGGCCAACATGTATTGCAGGCTTAATAGCTAGAGGATTAGTTAGAGTACAAGTGCGCAGCTGCAACACATGTACAAATATCTTATCTATGCATAGGTTGGACTATAGATGGGTGAACATCTTTACATATTGAGATTCCTTCGTGCCTTGGAAAGCATACAAATTCTTTGGTCCTGGCTTTTATTTGTCTTTTTTTTCCTGATGGGCCCACTCTTGACCTCAATCCCGCCTGATGGTAAGCGATAGATGAGGTCTAAGATGGGACGAGCGAGCCCAGAAGATGCCTATTTACCCGTGCTTTAAAGGCTGAAAAGTCATAAGCGGCATGGAACATAGAAGCCGGCAGCGAATTCCACAGCTAGGCTGTGCGTACAATAAATGTGGAGGAGAATTGTTTAGTACGACAAGACGGTATATCAACCAAGTGTGGGTGGTATCCAGCGTCTGGTAGACCGGTAGTGAAAGGGAGATGGAGGAATCAGCTCATGGAGCTCCTATGCACACTCCCCGAAGTACAATTCATCTTTGAAAGTCGTTACGGATATTCAGAAGCCAGAATTACTGGCCAATTACAGGGTTGTGGAAGTCAGACAGATTCTCTGGAATGGCTAAACCCATTTTAAGGGGGCTTTCACTGGAAGATAGACGAGGTTATAAGGCAATATAAAAAAAAAAAAAAAAAAATATATAAAATTTCATCCCGGAGTTGCTGCGAGCACAAGCTATAAAAAATAAATGTTTGCAACAGTTTGTGTTTTGTTTGACTACTTTTCTTCGCTTTCTCCTGGCATTTTGCCAAAGAACGCTTTTCAGCGATGTAAGCCTTTTCCACTTTGCTGTAAGCGCTTTAAGGTGTCACTCCTTGTGCAATATAGTGTACTAACAGCTTTATTTACTGGCCTGGAAAATGCTTGGAAGTGAAAGTAATTATGTTGTACGAGCTTTCGCCAAGGCTTCGATGTTTTTCACCTACTACACGAGAAACTCGCTTGTTTATTTTTTTTTTATTAAATTAATTAAATTAGTATTTATTTAAAATTTATGTAAAATAGTGGTACATTGGCGGACTTAATGCAACAAGGCGAAAAATCGCGGGTTCGAACCCCACCGATTACACTATTGACTATTGACATGAACCCATTCTAGACATAAGCGTATATTTTTTAATTATTTATTTATTAGGTTTACCAACAATTGTTTCTACATAAGACATGTTCTTAAAGCATAAGAGATAAAAAGATAACAGTATAACAATATATAAACTTATAGGTAAATTCAGCATGTGCGATTACGAAGTACAAATAAATATATTTTGGGCTAGCTAACAGTGACTCAGAAATTTAGTAGGTACATAGCAAAATTTTGTACATAGCAAAGAGTTAGTTTTGAATAGTTGCGCTACTGGTCTGGTTGTGGAGGTAGGATCAGATATCGCCATACTCTGCATCTATCGATCGCCATCAAATGGAAACACTGATGGATTTACTTCTACTCTTAACGATATATTACCCACCTTTTCTAAATTCAAATCTGTTGTTCTGACCGGCGACATTAACTTAGATATAAAAACGCCCTCGCTTGACTCTCGCTCTCAGGATTATCTTAATGTGCTGGCATTCCATGGCTTTCTTCCCGCTCATAACTTACCCACCAGAGGCCCTAACTGTCTTGACCACATAATACTGAAGACAAAATCTCCATCAGTTTCACTTGTTTTCGATACCACTGCACTATTCATCCCTACTGGGCTTGTGTGTCAAAAAAATTAAAGTTGATGTGAATACTACCATTACAAAATTAGACCTTGACAAACTAGATAAATCCATGAAAGAAATGGATTTGACGCATATCTTCTCTTTGAAAGATGCAAATATTGCAGCTGACACTCTGGTGGATGTTCTAAATAAAGTCATTTCTGAGAGTACGAGGGTTACTAAAGTACCAGCAAGAAAAAGAATTTTAAAACCCTGGATCACTCCTGGGCTGCTACGGTGTATGAAGCACAGGGATTCGCTGCATAAGAAAGTTAAAAGATCACCCGGCAATACTACACTTGAAATTAGCTACAAGCGATACAGAAATTTTTGCAACAAAATCTTAAAAAGTTAAAATACAATTTGATTCTGAAGAACTCAGTAAAGCTGAAAAAAATCCAAAAACTTTATGGGATACAATAAAACGTATCACAAACCTTCCCAAAAAATCGAATTCTTCCACACAACTACTATCACATGCTGCCACTCCCACGGAGTCCTGCAACGCCATAAACAGTTTTTTTGTTGAAATAGGTAAGAATCTTGCCGATAAAATTACACCCAACCGCACATTTATTGAGCCAGTCACCTTAGAAACTAGTTCGCGTCCGTCTACATCATTTGTCCTCGAGGAAACGGATCCTGAGGAGATTAAATTGGTGATTAACTCTCTTAGAAAACGCAGCCACCGGATGGGATGGTATCTCACCTTCTATATCAAAAAGGTACTCGCCTATTTTGGCACCTGTATTAAGCTACATTTTTAACCTCTGCTTCCAGACTGCATTCTTTCCAACATCATTCAAGAAGGCGATCATTCATCCGATCTTCAAGAGTGGTGATAAAAAGTCCGTCAATAATTACCGTCCCATAGCGGTTCTTACCGCCTTATCAAAGGTCCTTGAACGATTAATCAATAAAAGATTAGTACACTATTTTGAAAAATTTAACCTTATCTCGCCCCAACAATTCGGCTTTAGGAGAAACAAAAGTACAACCGATGCGGTTCAAGAGCTAACGGGATTTATTGTGAGTAATCTTAACTCTCACAAGAAGGTGCTCACCATATTCCTTGACCTCGCTAAAGCCTTCGACACAATCCCGGTTTCAGCACTTCTAAACATACTCGAAAAATTAGGTGTTAGAGGCACACAGTTCCATTTTTTTCGAAGCTATCTTACAAATCGGACACAAACGGTCAAGGTGGGTGAGCACACAAGCAGCGAGCTTCCAATTTGTTACGGTGTGCCACAGGGCAGTATTCTTGGGCCTACCTTGTTTCTTGCTTTTATTAACGACCTTTGCAACTTACCTATCTTCAATGCTAAAATCGTGTCCTTCGCAGATGATACTGCCCTTACTTTTTCTGCAAATTCTTGGTTGGAATTGCAAAAGGTAGCGCAAGATGGCTTTAATTCCGCGTTCGACTGGCTTATTTCTCATACCCTTACATTAAATACTTCCAAGACAAAGCGTATAACCTTTTCCATATCGTCACGATCACAACCGAAAACTCCAATCACTATAAAAGCTCATTCCTGTCACACACATGCTCAAATATCATTACCCTGTCAGTGTCCTCTTATAACTCCCGTTGACAATATAAAATATCTAGGCATAACTCTGGATAAGTTTCTTAACTTTAAAACGCATATTAATCTTCTTACAAGCCGGGTTAGGAAACTTATCTATATTTTTAAAAATCTACGATATGTGGCCAAGTTAACTGTAATACGCCGAGTCTATCATGCCCTTTGTCAATCTATCGTAACTTACTGTATTACCTGTTGGGGTGGCGCTGCAAAAACTACGATGAAGCCATTGGAAATAGCTCATAGAGCAATATTGAAAGTATCAACATTTAAACCTATACTTTACCCTACAACAACTCTCTACAAGGAATGGAATGTGCTTAACATCAGACAACACTTTGTTTTGCAGACCATTCTTTTACAACACCGACAGACCCCTTTTACTAAAATCTCAAAACGACGACAGGACATTATATGTACCACTCCACCACCGAATTACAGCTTCACCAAAAGATTCTGTTATTACATTGGCCCGTATCTGTACAATAAGCTTAATGCAAGTTTACCAATCCATGCCTTGCCATATTCCAAATGCAAAACAACTGTTCGTTCGTTTCTTCTCTCCAAAACATATAGTGAGACTGAACAAATCTTACTAACACTGTCTTAAAAAGTCCTCTATTTCTAATCCACTGCAAACGAATTATTCGATGACACCAACATACCCAAACACATACACACGCATATATACACACTAACATACACGCACACACAAATCCGACTCACACATACCTCCTCACTTTCACACTCACACGACTCACTTACAATACATAAAAAAAGAAACATTAATTTTCTTTTATAAACTTCATCTTTGCTCACAATCTATTACTTAATAATACTGTATAACATAATCTTAGTAAATAATTTAATTTAATTTAATTTAATTTTGTAAAACACCAACCGGGGAGGCAAACTGTCTCTCCTTAATACAGGTTGCCCAGCAACCTAGCTAGGAGAACAGCTGGTCACCCAAAAAATTTGTCGATTTGTAATAGTAACAACATAAATTTTGCTAACATCATGTACAAATACCATTTGATGAAATAAACAATTTTATTTAAATAAAAAAAAAAAAAAAAATTGTAATTATTTTACAGTATTGTCAAAGGAAAGTGTATGGGCAGCAACTAATTGACAATTGAGAAAGTTATATATTTGTTTATTTAGGGGTTAACAAGATTGCTAGTAATGTGAATTCTATCCATACTGCTAGTTCTCTTTTTTAACCGACTTCCAAAAAGAAGGTTCACATTTATGCTTTTATAACTAGGTAAATTACAAACCGGCCTACTAAAATAAGTAAAATAAAAACTTTTTACCAAAAAATTAAACCGGCTCCCAAAAAACACTGCAAACTGAAAAATAACGTTTTGGGAATACCTTCATTGTGCGTATGGCTAAGGAGTGGAATTCCCTGCCGGAGTCTGTGTTTCCCGATAGCTATAACCTAGGGGTATTTAAGTCAAGAGTGAATAGGTTACTTTTAGGTAAGCGTGCTCCATCTTCGACCACATCATCACTTACCATCAGGTGAGATGGTGGTCAAACGCGAATCTATTGTGAATAAAAAAAAAAATTCTACACATAGAGAGTGCATTAAGCGGGCCCTTGGTTCATCTACGATCCGCGTATCGGGTTATATGGCCGACCCATCTGAGTTTTAGCGTTTGGGCATAAGCCAGCGCGTCTATCACTTTAGTACTGTCTCTTATTTCCGTGTGTCGTATTTTAGTCTAGGCTTCTCCTGTGTAGGCTTTATAGAACTATTTTATGTTATGCTTATTTTATGTAATGAATATCTAAATACACCGGACGCTTCGCCTTTAGTTATGTTAGCAGCAGTCCACGATCCTAGGGCCCCTAGACATTATTTATTTTCAATGTAAATAAATTAATTGAATGAATACGACCTGGAGACACGTAGCAACTATTTGTAGGCCATGCAAACATTAGTGGTGCAGGAATCGAACCCGCACAATCGCACAACGATTGCGCCAATCATGTTATCTACAAATTGACTACCTACTTGCATTTACTAAACCTAACTAAATACGTGGGTAGGTACATAAATTCAATGCAAAATACTTTTAGGTGTCGAAGTAGGTATACTTCGACACCTAAAAGTATTTTGCCTGTATTTTCCCTGTATTTTGGGCAATAAATAAGGATTTTTATCTAATAAATTCGCTAATGAGTAAAAGAAGTTACTATTCAAAAAGATTATTTTAAAGTCTCTTGTGTTTTTTTGCGTACAATTCCTTACATCGACAATCTCTAGTGTTGTGTGTGCTTTTTCTATTCCACCTTATCTAGTATCAACTACTTTTTTAACCCATTCAAACTAATTCTATTACGATCGCTTAAAAAAACATCTAATTCAACAGGACATTAGACACTATACAAAATAAAATATTCAATTGTACCAAAGCAAAGCAAATTGTTTAAGTGTAGGGGTTTCTAAACCGGTTATGGCGAAGTTCAAATTGGTGCAGTACAATCAAATGGAAATCAGATATATTCGACAATGACAATAGGGAATTATTCTATTTTATACTAGGACTTGATGGACACACGTTTAATTTCATTGTTGGTAAAGTAATCATAAGCTGTTGTATGTTTTGTTAGAAAGTGGAACAACAGTAGTTTTGTGGAGGTATTCCTCGAAGCGCTACCATTTTGAAGCGCACCTAATGAAGCGCTCCTTTTTTATTCCTCGGAGCGCTCCTTTTAGTAGCGCTTCCGAAACCATCTTATGTTAAAAGGAGCGCTCCGAGGAATAAAAAAGGAGCGCTTCATTAGGTGCGCTTCAAAATGGTAGCGCTTCGAGGAATACCTCGTTTTGTGGTTGGGAATTTCCCAAACTATACAAAAAAGAGGAATTGTTTGATTTGGCAAATATTACATCTATGGTTGCTACTGCCTCGTTGGTTGAGTGGTTGCAAACTGACTGCTGAGCCCGACGTCTCGGGTTCGATTCCCGGGTCGGGCAAAAAGTGCTATTGAGTTTTTATGTAAGGAATTTCTCTGTAATAACCCGGAGTTAGGAAGTTGGTAGTGTGATACCCCTCGTGCCTCGGAAAGCACGTTATGCCGTTAATCTAGCTAAGGTATGTCGTGTTATCCAGCTACTGGGTCGTGATGGAGAGTTAAGGTCGTAGCACACGTCAACTCGGAATTGTCACCGTATCAACTCGAGCCGTTCAGTATTATTTGTATGAAACTCCCTACTGCAACGCACACTAATCGGAATCGTACCGTAATCGCCTCGCCTCGGAACAAGCTCACGAACCGCGGTGCGGTCCGCTTACGGTTCGCCGTACCCTAGCTTACGGTTCTCCGTATCCTAGCTTACGGCTCTCCGTATCCTAGCTTACGTCTCTTCGTCCACGCCCCTCCCGCGGTCTGCGTTGCCGAACGTGCTTCCATTGGCTGTCATTCACAAGGCAGCTTCCAGTCGTGCCGCCTAGCCGTCAACAAGCGGTCGGCGAGCCGTAAGCGCGGCGTAGCCCAGCTGTAGACGAGTCGACATGCCGGAGCTTCGCTTACGTTAGACGCCTGTTTGACGCCCAGGGGAAAGGCGAAGCAGTGAAGATCTGCTCCTGAGTTGATATGTGTGCTGTGACCCTTAGGCAGTCGCTCCATGTATAACTAATACTCAGCATCATCCGGTTAGACTAGTCCAACCAACCAACCAACCAACCAACCAACCAACCAACCAGATGACCATGATGATGATAGGTTGCTACGATTAGTTATATATAACTTATTCAGCCTATAACTTTCCTACTGCTAGGACTCAGACCTACTTTCTATAATGCTGCGGCCACACATTAAAAGATTTTGACGCGATAAAGTTGGTGCGCTTTAATTGACTGGGACTTTCTAGATTATCGCGACGTCGTGAAGTTTTTTTTGATGTGGCCACTTCGTCATGGATCGAACATGAACTTTTATTGTGACGCAGTGGTGATGATATAAATGAGACAAAGTAATGTGCCTGACTGGGTTCAAACCTACGGGTTAGATGATAGAAAATATTTGTAACTAGTTTTCGCCCGCGACTTCGTCCGCGTGGAATAGTTACTTTGGGCTAACGTTAAATTTAACCCCGATTTTGAAGCATTCTTCATTGGCGCTCCGCTCCTATTGGCCTTAGCGTAATGATACAATATAGCTGTGCCCGCGACTCCGTCAGCGTAAGTGAATGTATTGGTAATATTGTTTAGATCACGTTCACATGAGGCTTAAGTACCTAGAGAACGCTTCGACCGCGAGACGCGTCGAGCGCGGCGACCGATTCTCAAAAATAATCCTTATAGCATGATTCAGTATTCACGCGCGATGGCTTATAAGCGTATTTCATGTATAACTTTGGTGTTTCTATACCGATTTATATGATTCTTTTTACGGTTTCGTAGCCGAATGGCAAAAAACGGAATCTTTATAATTTCGACATGTCTGTCCGTCTGTCTGTCTGTCCGTCCGTCCGTCTGTCACAGCAATTTTATTCCGAAACTATTAGGACTATACATGTGAAACTTGATAGGTAGATGTATTCTGTGAACCGCTTTTCGATTTTGAGAAAAAAATGAAAAAATATTTAAAATAAAGGGGGCTCCCGATACATGGAGCTAAACCTGAAAATATTTTTTTTCATGAAATCGATTCATGTGTGGTATCTATAGACAGTTCTTTAAAAACGACATCGGGGTTTCTAAAACCACTTTTCCATAAAGTCAATCGTTTAAAAGATATAAGCTTCCAAAGTGGTAAAATGTGTGTGTGGCGGACACAACCTCTAACTTCTATAATAATGGAGTGAAAAATCTAAAAAAAATATATGTCTGTAGATCTTAATATAAACTTTCAACCAAAATTAGTTTGAACGAAATCAGTTCAGCAGTTTTTTAGATACAGCATATTTTCTAAAACCGCAAATATAACTTTGTAATTCATACAAACACTATGAAAAACAAATTTATTCGGCGCAGTTGTAAAAATGTAAAAAAGCCAGTTTTAAGAAATTTGTAAGGTTTTTTTTTTCAAAACAAATTTATTTGGCGCAGTTGTAAAAAATGTAAATAAGCTAGTTTTAAGACATTTGTAAGGTCTTTTTTTCGTCAAATAAATTTGCATATTATATTATAGTTACTACGGAACCCTTCATGGGCGAGTCTGACTCGCACTTGGCCAATTTTTTTATGGAATAGTTAATAATGTTAACTTTTTCAATTAGGGGTGACTGAGAGTGTTATAAACGTAAGAGTAGACAAATATTATAATCAGAAAGCTTCGAACTGCTAAGCTATCGGGAGTTATACGTGTTATTGTGAGTCAACCATAAAAGTTAGACATATGCTGTCGTGGGATATTTTTTATATAATTTTAAGGAGAACATTTCCGTCATGAAATGATTTGTGTAGCTTTAACCATTAAGGTTGCACTCGCGACGGAAGCTTAAAAAATGGAGTAACTTCTCCCGTTTTCCCAACATTTCCCTTCACTGCTCTGCTCCTATTGATTGTAGCGTGATGAAAAGTATACTATAACCCGCTCAGGAGTATGAAAAATAATTGTACCAAGTTTCGTTAAAATCCGTCGAGTAGTTTTTGTTTCTATAACGGTTATACAGACAGACAGACAGACAGACAGACAGACAGACAGACAGACAGACAAAAATTTAACTGATTGCATTTTTGGCATGAGTATCGATCCTTAATCACCCCCTGATAGTTATTTTGGAAATATATTTCATGTACAGAATTGACCTCTCTACAGATTTATTATAAGTATAGATAAGTACGTATTTCTAATAATTTTGTGATCTAGTTTGTAAAACGTAACTTATCCTTTAGAACTTGAGGTTTTTTCTTAAGATATAAGGGATGTTCTCTAGAGCCTGTCAGGCTTATTAATTCCTAATCACTAATTCTAATTACCCTGTATAATGAATAAATTGTAAAAATTAATTATAATTTTAAAAGAGTAACCTAACTGTGGAGTTTCTTGCCGGTTCTTCTCCATAGACCAATTTCGAAATAAAATACTTTGTGTTTGAGGGTCGTACTGACTAAAACAACCTTGGAGTTCCCTCGTTTACTTGCGTCCGATGCGAACTGGCGTTGACTTGCCGGTAGCAGGCCGGGTCTGAAAGAAAGGCGCTACAGCTCCCTATATTCCTTAGAGGCCTCTCTTAGATGAAACGTCGAACACTATACGCCGCCATTTCGGGTCCTGAAGCCTTACCTGCCTAAGTAGCATGTTAAATATTTGGCTGTATTCAATTGGAAATAACAAGCTAGATGTTGATTAAATATTACAAAGTATAAATGATTGTCATGACTTGATTTCCATATAAAAACGAAAGTTTATTGCTAATATCACGAACGTCCTCTGAGTTAATACGGGTCAGGGAGATAAATTGATTCCCGATACAGACTCCATTTATCAAAATATGTCTGAAAGTTTATACGCTACGGCCATCCATTACTGCACATACAGAATTCTACATTTTTCCCAACACTGAAAAATACACTCTTCTCTTCTTTACCAATTTAAAAACTTACCTAATTGCACGGCTGGGAATTTTCCCAAATGAAACGCTAGACTGGGAAAAGTCGTATCATCAAAAATGGAACGAAACGAATTTGTGCTCATCAAGATAGCTATACACCCTATGAAGTGAAAAACCTAACAGCACTCTGGATGGTAAAAAAACGAACTGTTTAGGGTTCCATTCGTCCGTACGAAATAATGAAACTCTTGTAGAAAGACTATCCGTCTGAAATTTGGTACACTTTAAAACTTTAGTGACCCGAATACCCAATTATGTCTTTTGGAGAAAAAAAAATAGTACCAACTTTCGGATTGTGTGATGTGATATATATTTCTTATTATTTATAATCTGAAAACAATTTACTTACTACTTCTTTTATTTTTAGATTTAGTCTATAGGAAGACCAATATATGAGAGCTTATAAGATGAAAGTAAAAAAAAGATTTAGAAAATGCGCTATATCTAAGAAACTACCTACTGACTCTATCTCGTTCAAACTAATTTTTTAAAAGTTTATAATAAGATCTTTTTTCACTCCATTATTATAAAAGTTAAGGGGGAGACACATTTTACTACTTTTGGAAGTGTATATCTTTTAAACGACTGACTTTAAGAAAAAATGGTGTTAGAAACCTCAATGTCCTTAGAAACCCTGAAAATCGACTAAGTGCGAGTAAGGCTCGCGCACCGAGGGTTCCGTACAAGCTTTCAACAACACTTTTTCAAGCAAGATGTAGAGAAAAGAAAATAAACTATAACAGACAACTTAATAACTACGTTAATGTCTTGTAAACACACGCTATTACAAACTTTTTCAGGTCAAGGGAAACCATTTCAGTTCAACTAGAAACCTGAAAACATTCGTACCTATTCATCTAGGGCGCGTCAGAAAATATCATTTTACCCTCGGCCCTCGAATATATGATACTTTTGTAGTTTGAATACTCCAGAACTTCGTGTGGTCTGTGTATATAAAGTTTTATATGGATTCATGTATGTTTGAATAAGAGTATTATATTGGGAAAGTTTTCTAGAGTAAAGATAACGTACCAAGTATAATTAGCATCCTATTTCATTTAGAAAAAAAAAGGGGTTTCTCTTTATAAAATAATTATAAGTGAAATGTAAAGTAATGATTGAGCCATTCCCCACAAAACAAGAAAAATATTAAGTATGTACCTTGTTTAGTTTTAAAGTTTCACTATAATTACGATGAAAAAGTTAAATGTACCTACATGAACATTGATTGCTAATGAACCTATCAATCATTCCACTAATTACCCTTTACTGATATTGATTGGAACTAGGTTGCTATCCATTTACTTAGTTTTTGTCTCAAACGTTACAAGCCTACTGGAAAAAGAACCATTTCTCTTAAATTATTAACCTATACAGCCACACAGCACAATACAATACTCGAACAAAAGTCGGCTGTATACAGTAGCATACATTTTTAACAGCACGTTCCGTGTATGGTTTATAGTCCAATAAAAAGGCCCAATTTGTGAGAACACCGCGGACAAGTGCATGCTATCTTCGTCATTAATAAAATGAGGTGTTAGGTAGCGGGTTTGGTGTGATGGATGCGGCATGAGCGACAAGCGTTTTTCTTTTAAAATTATTGATAGAAAAAAATATATTGCTAAATTACTTTTGATTTACTTCCACACATCTAAAGTTATGCTCATAAGTCTTGCAATATAAATAACCTCGGTATATAGGTTAACAATTTTGTAATATTTTGGGAAGTGCGTTAGATAAATTAAAAAAATACTCTCTTACAGTGAAACTTCGTGTAGCATAATAAGTGCCACAAATTAAATTAGAGTAAATATTCTAAAACCCTTTTCACAATTGAATAAGTATTACAATGTATATAATTTATATATGTAATAATATAATTTGGTTTTTATATTTCTTTTTTTAATTTAAACGAAAAGACTGCTCTTTGTGTGTTTGTGTTACAGTTTTAATTTTCCTTCTAAGTAGGTAATAATATAATATGCTATAAAATAAAGAAATCAATAAGTAAATTAAATAAGTCACACAAACCCAACTTACAATACGGGCAGAAAAGTACGTAAGTACTCGTATAAAATGTGTTTTTAACTCGCTTTCGCCCGTACTAAGTCATAGCCCTAAAAACAGTAACGCACGTCGCGTCTGCGGACGACATGTGGACAGTTTTAATGACACCAATGACTGAAGCCCTTTGATGGACCACTGATGGGCTTTTAAACGTGTACACATGTACTCGTAATTATTTAATTTCATTCGATTGTACGGCTCGTGCCTTATGCCAGCTGTCTATTTTAATTTTGGAGACAAATTATCTTGCGCATTGGAAAGTGAACATTTTAATATGATATTTTGTTTATCATTGTTTTGTATCGTGTTTTTGTAATTCGCGTGGTGTTGTTCGGTGTTATTGTTTTTGTCTTTGACATATTTATCTGGATCATTTTTTTCGGGGAGGAAATCATCGAATGACTCTTCCCTGTCTGAGTGGAGTGGAAGGGAGTGTCAGACATATACTGACTAGATACCTACCCTGTTCCTTTAGTTGCTTTTGTGGGTCACGATATCTCGTCAATGCCGCTGATTACTCTTAAGGCGCGCGTGGAAAAGACGCGCCGTCGACTCGTCTCGGCTATTAATTTGGGCAAAGGCTAGATAGAGCATTGTCATACAACGTGGCAATGCCACCAGTCTCTTGGGTACGTTACCAACGGACAGTGTTGAAGACAAACTTTTTAGTTGTTATGCTCATGTAAGTAGTTTAGTTGAAAGAGTTTATTAAATATGTATGAACAAATAAAGTCTTCAGTATCTATATATTAATATGTGAAACAAAAACTTTGTAAAGAAAGAAACGAAGGAAATCATTAATTTGGCATCAGTTTGTCAGGCATACAAAAATACAAGCAAACAAAAGGGAAAAACAAAAAAGACCATGCGTGGCTCACGACTGTGCCAAGAGGGACCATTTCAGCATTAATGCTGGACAGATAACACTGTCTGGCACTGGCCTTCCAATGAACCTCAAGGGACACCTTGTACTCCTTTTTACGAATATTACGCGGTCGTAGGAGTATGAAATTTTGCACAAGTAAAGTTTTTCTGGAGAAAGAGTGCAGAAAATTTATACAGTGTGAGTCTTTATAATGTGCACATATCGAAATGAGGGAATCTTTACTTAATTTTATCGACGGTAAAAATACAAAAAAAAATCGAAATAATTATTTTTTCGGAATTAAAAAAAATTGTTCGCTACTGTGACCCCCGTGTAAACAAAACGGTGTAACTTGATCTGTCACGATGAAACAAACTCCATAATGATTGGGTAATTAGGCGTCCTCCTTAAATGAAAATTATGGAAAAAATCTACCCTCAATTGAAAATAAACTGTATGTTTTTTTAGCAAGAATCTGTATTTTTTTCATAATTTTTTATTTATTTAAATGTAAATATTTTTTAAGTCGATAAAATTAAGTAAAGATTCCCTCATTTCGATATGTGCACATTATAAAGACACATTGTATTTCTATATAATAATAGATTATAAATAATTTTAATTATCACCGCATTTCGACCAGTGGTGACCTCTGGTGTCTACTAAATATTCTAAAAGCCACAAACAATACATGCAATTAAAATGTATTAATTCGTATTTGCAATCAAGTAACCACGGCAATCTATGGTGCCACAGCATAAAATAATTGCAATTGCAGTAACGCAATATTTGCAGTGCACGTGCCAGATCGTAGATAAGTGAACAATTATGATTGTCACAGCTGGAGCTATTGCGTGTTGCGTTATCGGCAATCTGAAATGGGTACACTGCTATTTGTTACACTGTGGTTTGCGAATTTTGTGTTGATTGTCCGTTGATTTGTGATTTTAATCATTATGTTGAGAGAAAATTGTTTTTTAAAGGAAATCTTTATTATAAATTTGGCTGTTACTCCGTTTTCAATGCACAGACATAAAAATACTTTCACCATGATACTTTTAGATATTTTTGTTCATTAATTGCAGTATACATGTGTCATATTGAAGATAAATTGGAACAAAATTAGCCTCAAAGAGCAAGCATTTACGGGGCTGACAGGGCCTATGTTTGCTAGGGTTGCGAGAATGTTATAACGCGATACCGCGGCCCTAAAATTCAAAGGCAGCTGAAGGAACAGGGTGGGTTTTTAGTCAGTAGAAGTCCGACACTACCTTCCGCTTCATCCAGAACTGGAGGAGTCATTTGTCACTTTTCCCACCGAAAAAAAGGGGGAAAATTAACTAAAATTTATTTTTAATGATACAGACTATTGTATATCTTCTGGGAAAATATTGAATAGTGAGGTTATGGCATATGCCATAACACACTCGGTACACATATCACAGTCGGAGGCCGCGTTGAAGAGTGTTTAATTGTTCCCGCAGCCCTCAACGCGAGGTAAGGGAACAAGGGGCTCCAGGGCGGACGATATCAGTAAGGTAAATTAAATTACACGGACTCCGATCTCCGATGAACTGCTGTTCTACTAGCTTGGCTACAGAATAGCCTGTATTAAAGAGTAACAGTGTCAAACCTCTCATCAACATGGTTTTAATTGTATAGTACATTGTAAGGTATTACTGAAATGTTTAACATCAAGTGCTAGAACTAAAGAAGTGGTTGATTGTTTTGGTAAAGTTAAAAGATCTAATGTCCTAGTCGATAAGAAAAACAAAACCTAACACGATACCCTTTGTCAAGATTGGTACCTGATTTGCTGGCCTGTAACTAGGGTTGCCATCCGTTCGGGTTTTCCCGGATTTGTCCTAGTTTGGAGAGCGTCCTGGGGCGTCCGGAGGGATTTTCTCAATAAGCGTCCAGGTAAAACCCGGACACACAATGGTCTCACAGGTACCAAAAAGCACGATCTCTATTATTATTTTCCTATGGTATTTCATCTCATTGTATATGTTACGTTGATTAAATGAAAAGGAAGAGAGTGTTATTAAAAAAAATGCAAAGCTCCACTATGTTATCAGTTTATCAGTAAATAAAAATTGGCCATGTGCGAGTCGGACTCGCCCATGAAGGGTTCCGTAGTAACTATAATAAATATAATATACTTAATATATTTATATGAAAAAAAAAGCGGTTTTCGAAAATATACTGTATCTCAAAAACTGCAGACTCGATCTCGTTCAAACCAATTTTGGTTGAAAGTTTACATTAAGATCTACAACACGTGATTTTTTTAGATTTTTCACTTCATTATTATAGAAGTTAGAGGGGGGGACACACATTTTACCACTTTGGAAGCGTATATCTTTTAAACGATTAACTTTATGAAAAAGTCATTTTAGAAACCATAATGTCATATTTAAAAACCTGTCTATAGATACCACACACGTATAGGTTTCATGAAAAAATATTTTCAGTTTCAGTTCCATGTATAGGGAGCCCCCTTTGTTTTAAATATTTTTTAAATTTTCTCTTAAAATCGGAAAGCGGTTCATAGAATACATCTACCTACCAAGTTTTACATGTATAGTCCTAATAGTTTCGGAATAAAATGGCTGTGACATACGGACGGACGGACAGACAGACAGACGGACAGACATGTCGAAACTATAAGGGTTCCGTTTTTTGCCATTCGGCTACGGAACCCTAAAAAAATACCGCCTGTAAAATTGCACGCGGACGAAGTCATAGGCGAAATCTTTCATATTTAAAAATGGGTTTGTAAATCTATATCTATACTAATATTATAAATGCGAAAGTTTGGATGGATGTTTGTTATTAAATCACGCTATAATGGGTGAACGGATTGGAAAGAAATTTGGCACATAGACAGATAAATATGTCCTGGAATAAAACATAGGATACTATTTATCCCGGGGACGGGATCCCGTGAAATATTTTTGACTTCTACGCGGACGAAGTCGCGGGCAGATGCTAGTAAATAATATTAATTGAACATAATAATATAAAATAAATACATAAAATACAAAAATCATATACTAATAAATATTACATCCCAACGAGCACATTAGTGGAAATAGCAGCCTATTTTGTTACTTTGGGCTGTAAAATAGCGGTTTAAGGGTTCAAAAAGCAGTTCAAAGTTGCATATCTGCATCCGTAAACGTCTATAGCTATAAAAGTTACTTAAAGTGCTATAAGCTGAATCAAATACTACCCTAGCCTTCACAGTAGTTCACGGTAGAACTCATTTACCACTTACACCTTTATATGAGAGTTACGAACGTCATTCTGCCACTCACAGCTGTACAGTGGTTTCCATTGTAACTTTTATAGGTTATAGTTATAGTAACCACTATTATACTACTATAAGTTTCATTATAGAAATAATAGATACTCTTATGCATACTATAGTTACTAAAAATTCATCAGTGTAACTAAAAACTACTACTGCCTTTAGTCATTCCTTGCAGGCTCAATCCATTCGCCATTTTACAGCCGCTTTTGTAACTATTATAAAACAATTAATAAAAATGGATGCTAAACGATGGAAATTAATAAAGAAAAGTGGAGGTTATCGCAGGAAAGTACGCAAGGTTCATGAAAACCTGCTAAAATCGTCAAACATTGCTGAACATTCCAGTGAATCTGCTAATCATCTAATACTAAAGTATTTTAATTTTTAAGCTTTTAATTTTAAAGAATATTAATCTCAACATTTCACAAATCACAAACTTAATAAAAAAAGCCTATTCTTGAGTTCTTATTGTATAAACATATCAGTCTCAACATTTGGATTTGGTGCAGTACCATCACAGGATCCATTAACCTCTTTAGCCAAATTACGGTTTTTTTGTGCAACGTTCTCATCATTATTAGGCAATATCTTTTCAATCGGAATATTGTCTTCGTTTGACAAATTTTCTTTATTCTGATCTAGCGATATTTCCCATCCTGAAGGGCAGATTGACAGCTCTTCCTTGTCTGCATTTATAGTTTTAATTATTTTAAAAGGCATTCTGTAATAAAACAATAATAGGTAGTTAATTGAAATGTATAAACTTCATATTATAGTATAAGTAGGTAAACCATAAAGTAACCGGATCTTATTTCTACCGACAACAAAATAATGTAAACTATTATTGAGACGTTTGATGATTATCTATTTTAAAAATAACCTGTATCACGTTTATGTAGAAATATCGGGTGTAAAGTCAAGTATCATAATTAAAACACCTTAATCTTGGATTTGTTTTTAAAGTTGAGAAGCGTACAATGTCTATGTTAAGTGAACGTTTTTAAGAGTAGACCACGGATCTCCAAAATGGAAACCATTCGAATAAGTACGTAACTAGATCTTACAACCACAAAAACAGGAAAATAGGAGCTTTTTGTGGCTGTGAACTGCACTAGGGGTACAAAAATTACTGGAAGCATTAGAAGGGTGAAAATTTGCGCTATGATTCTCAAAAGGGAATTATTAGAGCTAAAACTGCAGGTTATGACTACATTACAATGACGCCATGATTTTTTAAGAAAACTTATAATTCACTTGCAAAATTGAGTTGATATACATTGTTTTTTCAGTTAAATGTGCATTAAATGTAAACCGGTAAACAATCGGCCACTTGCGAATAGTAAGTTATTGACACGTAAAAATACGGAAATAAAATTTATTCTGTATAACAAATAAAAAATATCACATATCTTTAGTTAATTTTTTAAATATCATAAAAGCGCGTTAAAATTACTCGAAAATTATCTTATATATCTACAGTAAACTGGACAGCGTTTTAAGTATCTTTATATATCTTGCTAATACAGAATACAAACTTTTACTTAAGTATTTTGTTTTATTTTCATGATGGCGACGAAAACACTTTACCAAAATATTACAAATAATGTCAACTGAAGATATACCATAAAGAACTATAATCAATTCATTCGTTCAAAGTAGTTCAAAATCATTCAAAAGTAGCGCTACGAGAGCTTTAGTATAGCGTTAATAAATCGTTATAGCTATTAAGGAACCTTTATGCAACCGTTGTGCAGGTTAAATGGAACTTTAGGCTGCATAAAATGGCGGCCAAATAGCACTAAAGCGGCTGCTTTAAGTCTGTAGTAGACGCTCTAGCGCTTACGTCTATTACCATAAGTAATAATCGGATACGCTCCAAAGCCCTAATGCAGCCCATTCGTGCTAGTTGGGATTCTATGCACTAACTATATATATTTAACTATGTACGGAACCGTTGGTGCACGAGTCCAATTCGCACTTCATAAAATATTTAGATTTACCCTTATTTACTTGTGTTAACTCGCTGTCGCCTTTGGACTAGACAATCTTTAAAGCCTTTAAGTTTTTACACTGTATGTACCTGACGTTCCTAAAATCTAGGTCACGTTATCACTTAGGTGTTCGTCGTGTGAAGTTTCAATCCGATAACATACATAAGCACCAACCCCTGTAGTCCTGGCGCAGTATCAACTTGAAAGTATTATTTATTTATTAAAACTTTATTCAAAACAAAAGTACACAGGTGGAATTAATGCCTTAGGCATTCTCTAGCATCGTATCTCGTCGTCACCGTACATCTACCAAAGTATTATCGTCTTACGATTTCTTTTTTAACTCCCGAGTGACTCAAAAAGAGGGGTGTTATAAGTTTGACGTGCCTGTGTGTCTGTCTGTGTCGTAGCTCCTAAACGAATGGACCGATTATGACCGGTTTTTTGTAAGAAAACTGACATGATCGAAATGGTTTTTAGCTACAATTTATCAAGATCTGTTCAGGAGTGTCAAGGTTGTCGGGGGTCACTTAATTTTTTTTTTTTTATATTCTTAACGTAACTAACCTTATCTTTCAATAATTTCTTCCTTTTTCGATAGAAGGAAGGAATTCGACATAATTTAGTCATGTACTCTGTGACATCGTATATATTTTTTAACATCCTATTAAATGGTAATTATTATTATTTTAAACTGACAAAAATGATTGATTAATTTGTTTAAATTGTAAATAAATAACAAATGTAAATACTAATACACACATCAAAAGTGTCTAGGGATCAAGCATTTTTATGCGGATTTCTTGAGATTGAGATGTGGCTTTGTAATAAATTTATGATTTTATAAATTTATATGGATCCTTTTTGGTGCATTTCATAATTTGAAACAGGAACTGTTAATCAAATTCGAGTAAAAGATGAAAATCAGCTGTCAATATTTTCCCTATAAAAACATACAACGCATTGAAGACATTATTAGTGCTACTGTTTCCCTACTACTGATTAAAACCAACGTTATTATGGAGCGGCGACGTCATTTAAGCAGGGAAGAAATGCTCAGAGCCGTGGGAATGATAGAAGCTGGTTCCCGGCAACGTACTGTGGCTTTAGCTCTGAATACAAGTCAGAGTGTTATCAGTCGACTTTGGACACGTTACCGAAGCAATGGTACCGTGGCTGAGCGCCATGGAGGACGGTACCACACGGAGACAAGACCGATACATTCAAATCTTAACTCGAAGAGCTCCAACAATAACCGCCATGATGTTAGCCGTGAGGCTTCATCACTCTTCAGGGAACTTAATTAGCGACCAAACAGTCAGAAACCGCTTGCATGAAGTGAACCTTCATTCCCGAAGACCGCTACGGGTACCACCTATAGCAATGCACAATCGTAGGATTCGATATCAATGGGCTCTTGAACACAGAAATTTGGCAGAAGAACAATGGCGTTTCGTGTGCTTTTCTGATAAGTCTCGTTTTGGTATGAGACCGGATACAAGACGTATACGACACTGGAGAACCCCTGGACGCCAACAGCGATTAAAATCCTGCCAGGAAGTCCATCCTTATAGTGGTGGAACCATCATGGTATGGGCGGGTATTTGGATCGGCGGAAGAACTGAGTTGATTTGGATCAGAGGCAACCTCAACGCTCAAATTTATGCTGAGACGATTGTATCTGACGTCATCGTTCCTCTACAAGTGCAAATCGGTCCCTTATTTCAGTTAATGCATGATAATGCACGACCGCACACCGCAAGAGTTGTAAGGCAGACTCTCGCCGCAGCTAACATCAATGTCCTGCTCTGGCCTGCTCAGTCGCCAGACTTGAACCCGATTGAGCATGCATGGGATATGCTACAGAGAAGAGCTCTGCCGAATATGGAGGGTATCCAGTCGCAAGAAGACCTTTTTTTGTTGTTGCAACGAACATGGGCGGCCATTCCACAGCGTGATTTGGATGAACTCATTTTGAGTATGCCAAACCGATGTTCTTGTGTTGTTAGTGTTCGCGGTAGAAACACGGATTATTAATTGTTTAAGTTACCCAATAAAATTTTAAAGAAAACTGTTATTTCAGTCTTTTTTTCGAACTTTAATGTTAGTGGTTCAAATGTCAAAAATCCCTTTATTAGGAAAATGGCAAATTTCTTTATTAATGCAAAGGTGACTTGGTTTATCGTTATTGTGACAAACGAAAACACTTTATTTGATGAATCCTTAAAGAAAATTTTAGAGAAAAGTTATTGCAAAAATATATGTTGATCCCTAGACACTTTTGATGTGTGTATTTGCACGCTACATATTATAGCAAAATATGAAGAAGCTATTACTGAATAATTTTAAGACCTTACTTACAATGTACGAATACCATATTCAGACAAATAAATTATTATGATTACCCAATGGAACATTAAAATTGTATATATAGGTACCAAGGCAAAGTGAAAATGGTTAGAATCAGGGTCTTTCCAAGTCCAGCAACGTTAACAAAATGGACTCAATATCACAGGGATTACATAATTGAGTTTTACGCTTACTATAACAAGATATACTTTGAATGGGAAATTGAATTGGGATTACAAGTACTTTGTATGGCGCTGTGTTAATATGAAGGGGTGGATGATTAGTAGGTATCTCAATAGGATGTCGGGGAACTGTCCATCTGGATGATTGGAAGCAGGACAAAAGTGCAGCCGATTAGCTGACAAGCTTATACCCCCGGCTTTGTTCCACATTGTCCTCATTTTTCAGGAGTGCTGTGGCTTTTTATTAGTAAAATAATTATTGACGGTAAATTTAATCAAATTTTTTTGAATAAACTTTTATGTAATAGTGAAATATAGCACTACTACGATGACTTAATGTTGGAAGTGTAACGCTGGCCATCTAGAGAATATACTTTAGATTCAAAATGTAAAAGTGTGTTCGTTCTGTTTGTCACTCGGCAGCTATTTTTTCCATGAAAAACATGTCATATGTAATTTTAGAATAATATATATTAAATATTTCACTTCTTTCCAACTGTGTTTATCACTCTACTCCGCATTAAAAATAACACTTAATATTAAAGAGATGTTCTACCAGTCCTTGGGTGGTGTACTGATGAATGAAGGCACGTCAAATTTAATGGAAAAACCAACAGATAAATAAATAAAGATTTTTATTTTTCAAAGAACAAGAGGAGCTTGAGGCTAAATAATAAATAACGTACGGAATGATTTATAGGTCAAGCAACGCTTGCCGAGGTTTGTCCATAGATGGGTGACTGATGACAGTACGTCGTTAGGCGGGAAATTAAAATAGTGCGTTATGACAGTACGTCAAAGGACGGGCCACTTATTTTTAAGAGTACGTCGGCTCACGATAATTTTTCATATAAGTATTATGAAGAGCAGTATCCACTGTCATATTATGAGCAATTTTATATTTCTTACTGCCGTAACACGAGTATTTTGTGGTTAGTTTCATATTGCTTGCTTGTGCACGAGTACTACGTTGATTTTTCATTTAGTATGGAAAATTCTACTGTCGTAATGTGATGTCAGGGTAAGTGCTCACTGTCAGCGAACGTGTTAACATATCGAGATTCTTTCGTGCCTCGGAAAGCACGTTAAGGACGCATTTACATTTATCACTCGCTCAATTTTAGGTATCCTAGTAGCAACACAACAACATTGCGCGCACACACACTTACAAACCATTGTTCGCCCGATTTTATACATTACTTAAACTAATATTGATACTTGAATGTAATATTATATTTTCTTTAATATTGTTTGATCATAATAAGTTGTAACTTATTGTTTACAAAGGCTTACATGCTTATTGATTAGATGTTAGTTTCAATTTTGTATTAATGTGTTTGACGCCCGATTAGGAGTACTAGGTGTAGTGTATAGACATTTAAAATTGGGTGTACATCTGTCGTCTCGAGAAGCGCACACGCGGGTAGGCGGAGGACTGGCCGACCGACCGCCGGAGTGAGAAGACGTGGACGCTTGCTGCGAGCCGATATCAGGCATCATATTATATTATACATCAGGACGGTACATTATATTGGCGACGAGATAAACGGTGAGTATTTAAAAGTTTTTATACCAATATTAAGATTGAGAGAAAAACATACGTTACATTACGATAATTGTTTTCGATGCGGGTGCGGAAAGTATGGCGTTTCAATGGGTTCCGACAAATGTCGCCCTAAGACGAAAGCTAGGGTTTACCGTCGGAACGAATTGAAATGACAATCCCGCACGTGCATTAAACAAGATTTTTAGTATAGTTGCCGAAAATTAAGCAAAATAAAAAAAAAATAAACAAACAAACTTTCAAAGAAAATTTTGGAAAATAGCGCCAACCGTAATAGACACTATAGCAGAGACTAAGAAAGTGCGCGTCATACAGCCAACTTTGATGTATTTATTAATTTATTTGATTGATGGTATTTAAATGTTTAAAAATTAAATTGAATTTCTTTAAATCTAATATTTCAATAAATTAATTGCTTCTATTTTTTTTAATAATTGCGTAAATCATTTAAACTTCTATGAATATTGCAGTAAAACCTTCGTGGTTGATTTTCTTTTTTTTTCTTTTTATTAGACTATTGACAGAATGGTTACGGTGCGTTTTGTTCGTACAGAATAAACATTTTTTTTCTTTATTTATTCTAAAGTTAATCAATTGATCCGCAATATTAAATAGTTATTTACATAAAAAGAGGTTAGCATAGTTACTAACTGATGTTGACTGATATAATTTTTATTAAGGAAAATAGAAGTTAATGTAAAATAACTAGGAATTCACTTTGTGATGGTATTCTTTGTTCGCGTTTTAGGCATCTAGGTTACTATGGATGTACAGGAGAGTGACATACCTGGTTTTCATTGTAAATCGAGGTATGGTTTACCGTACTTATTAAATTGTGACTGAGCATTAAATTGCGATTGGGCATTAAATTGCGACTGAGCATTAAATTGCGATTGGGCATTAAATTGCGATCGGGCATTAAATTGCGATTGTGCATTAAATTGCGATTGGGCATTAAATTGCGATTTGGAATTAAATTGCGATTGGGCATTAAATTGCGATTGAGCATTAAATTGCGATTGGGCATTAAATTGCGACTGAGCATTAAATTGCGATTGGGCATTAAATTGCGATTGGGTATTAAATTGCGATTGAGCATTAAATTGCGATTGGACATTAAATTGCGATTGGGCATTAAATAGCGATTGGGTATTCTATTGCGATTGGGCATTAAATTGCGATTGGGCATTTAATTGCGATTAGGCATTAAATTGCGACGAGGCGTTAAGTTACGCCTGACCATTTAATTGCGATATGAGACAGATAATAATAAAACACCCATTCAATTGTGGAAATTTACCGGTACAAAATGAAATCGCTAGGTATGACCTACATGGCATTAAATTTCAAATTTGCGAAGTTATATTTAAAATTCGAATGTGAAGGAGAGGTCTGTTCAGTCTCTGTTCGTTGGGAGAGATGGAAAAGAAGTCTAAACATTTCATTATTTTTCAACAACCTCGAGGCGGTAGGCATAGACACCGAGGCAAAGAAAAGAGCTAGCCTTTTACATTTCGGTGGGCCCGAGTTACAAGAAATATTCTATAACATCCCGGGAGCTAATGCATCTGAAGGCGAACTTTTTAACATCGCGATCGAAAAATTAGATAACTACTTTGCACCTAAACAGAGCAAAGTGTATGAGCGACACCTGTTTCGTCTCCTTAAACAGGAACAGGATGAGAAGTTTGAGAAATTTCTTATCAGACTTCGACTGCAAGCCAAGAAATGTCAGTTTGGTGGTAACGAAGACGAGCATATTATAGACCAAATAACTGAAAAGGGTAAAACAGAAGAACTCTGAAAGAAGATATTGAAAATAGGAGACAAGATCACTTTGGATGAAATAGTTGCAGAAGCGAATGCATTGGAAGCCATAGATTGTCAACTAGGAAACTTTAATACGAAACCTGTCGGAAGTCAATCAATCAACAGAGTAGGTACAGATACATGGAAAGGGAAGAAAAATATAAGGAAATTGGAATGTAGTAGATGTGGAAGTCCCAGTCATTTAGCCCGTGACAACAACTGCCCTGCAAAAGGAAAGGCTTGACTTAAATGTGGTATCTTAGGACATTTCAGAAATCAATGTCGGACAAGACAAACTCAGAAGAGGAAATTGGAAGGAGAAGAATCATCGAACACTCGGAGAATAAAGAAGAAAAGCAGGACAACAAATAATATCGAAGAAACTGCAAATATAAGCGCGGATGGAAGAAAAGTAGACTACATTTTCAATATCGAGAACGACGCAAAGGTCACATGTAACATAGGTGGAACCAACGTGGAGATGTTGATTGATTCGGGCTGCAAGCACAATCTTATAACTGACCACACCTGGGAAAGAATGAAGAAAGATAACGCTCAAGTTACCAATCAAGATCCGAATCCTGGCAAAATGTTCGTAGCTTACGGGAGTGCAACACCGCTGAAGCTATTAGGATCATTCAAAGCTACAATAAAACTTGCTGGAACATCAAAGGACATCACAACATTCTATGTGATCGAAAACGGTACGCGTGACCTACTTGGACGTGTGACGGCAACCTCATTGGGAATACTTCGGATCAATTTGGATGTAAACCAAGTTGAATCTGAAGCGTTTCCAAAATTTAAAGACGTCTTAGTTACTATTCTAATTGACGATTCAGTGAAGCCCGTTGCTCAGCCGTATCGGAGGATTCCCATCCCGCTCGAAGAAAAAGTAGAGAGAAAACTGAAAGAATGACTGAAAAGGGACATTATAGAAGAAGTGAAAGGTCCTTCTAACTGGATCTCGCCAATAGTCCCTGTCCTAAAAAACGGAGGGCACATCAGATTATGTGTCGATATGCGCCAAGCAAATGCGGCTGTACAACGTGAAAACCACCCACTGCCAACGATGGAAGAATTGTTGCCAAAAGTTCGAGAAGCCAAAATCTTTAGTAAGCTAGACATACGAGATGCGTTCCACCATATCGAACTACACCCAGATTCAAGGCATATCACGACTTTTGTTACTAGTAAAGGATTGTATCAATACAAAAGAATGATGTTTGGTATCTCGTGTGCGCCAGAGATTTTCCAGAAAATACTTGAACGAATCCTTTTAGGTTGCGAAGGAGTTATCAACTTCATATATGACATCTTGACGTTTGGAAAAGACGTAGTAGAACACGACTTAAGGCTAAAAAAGTTATGGCAGTGTTAGAGGAAAATATCGTGATGTTGAGAGAAGACAAATGCATTTTTGGCATGAAGAAAGTTCACTTTCTAGGGCATGAACTGTCAGAACAGGGAGTCAAACCACTAGACAAGTATATCTTGGCTATAAAGGGATTCAGAGCCCCGACGAATATCGCTGAACTGCAGAGTTTTATGGGCTTAGTGAATTACGTTGGAAAATGGATCCCCCACTTAGCAACGGTAACAGAACCTCTTAAGCAACTGCTACGAAAAAAAACGGGAAGAAATACGGACATTCAAGATGACTGGGGAGATGCCCAAAAGAATGCATTTTACAATCTCAAGGCGGCACTCATGAAGGTACCAAATTTAGGTTACTACAATCCTCATGATAAGACAGTGGTGATTGCAGATGCAAGCCCAGTGGGTCTAGGTGCAGTGCTGGTGCAAATCAACAAGAATGGGCCGAGAATAATTGCATTTGGTAATAAAACCCTTAGCAGCTATGAGCGTCGTTACTGCCAAACAGAGGAAGAGGCCTTAGCCCTGGTTTAGGCAGTCGAACATTTCAACATGTTCCTGTACGGCAAGGTATTCGATCTAGTAACGGATCATAAGCCCTTGGAGGTAATATTTGGCCCAAAAGCAAAACCATGCGCTCGCATTGAAAGGTGGGTATTAAGGCTGCAATCCTACAATTTCAAGGTGAAATATAGCCCGGGGAAGACCAACATAGCCGACCCACTGTCGAGACTCTGTGAAGTGTCTACAAATCCGACGGCTTTATTTGAAGACCATGTTCAAGCGGTTACCGAATCTGCACGACCAGTAGCCATCCCATTACAAGAGATCATTGAAAATTCCCATGGAGATCCAGAGATACAGAAGGTTAGAGGGGCCTCTACAATGGAAACTGGGATGAAATGGTTAAAATCTATAAACTTTTTCAGGATGAATTATGCTTTAATGGCGATATACTTCTCAGAGGGATGAAAATTGTAATCCCAACCAAATTACGCGGAAGAGTTCTGGAAGCTGCGCACGAAGGCCACCACCATTCCCACAACACCATTCCCTACTGGCCGCAACAAAACGGAGAAGTGGAGCGCCAGAATAGGGACATCCTAAAACGTCTCAAAATTTCTCAGGTAGAGAAAAAGAACTGGAAGGGAGCACTTCGTGAGTACATGGTGATGTACAATAGTACACCTCACACAGTTACAGGAAAAACACCTGCAGAACTGTTCTTTAGACGACAATTTCGAGATAAGCTGCCTATGCTTCAGGACATAAAGCATTTCTCAGAGGATTTTGAAATGAGGGATAGAGATAAGGAACAAAAGGCAAAAGGGAAGGAATATGCGATAGAAAGAGGAGAGCTACTAGCTGTGAATTGGAAGTTGGAGATAAAGTATACGTCAAGAACATGACTAAACAAAACAAACTCAGCTTAAACTATGAACCGGAAACACATACCGTCGAAGCGAACAAAGGAGGGGACGTTACTCTTCGGAATGATGAAACGGGTCAACGAATAAGACGGAATGTCGTCCACCTAAAACGAGTGCAAGGGCAATGGAAGTTGCCAGATGATGAGAATAATGCTAGTGATGCTCAATCCGACGATAATAGTGATGATGTAAATCAATCGCAACTCGAGTGAATAAAATGATAGACAATATTGAAAATAATTGATGATTAGTAATTAGACATATAAAGTTCTGAAGTGCTATTTAATTCGTTTTTTAATTATAACTGTAAAACTAAAATTATTATTACAATTTACTATTAGGGTAAAAGAATGTACTCAAAAGGAGTTGCTGATTGTACTTGTGTTCATTAAAATACTATGTCTTGGTAATTGAGAATCTATTTAATTTGTACGTTGATCTGACCAGTTCCTAAACTAAATATGTTTATTGTTATTTAAAATAAAAAACATTGATAAGGGAGGGATGTAGTGTATAGACATTTAAAATTGGGTGTACATCTGTCGTCTCGAGAAGCGCACACGCGGGTAGGCGGGGGACTGGCCGACCGACCGCCGGAGTGAGAAGACGTGGACGCTTGCTGCGAGCCGATATCAGGCATCATATTATATTATACATCAGGACGGTACATTACACTAGGGGACTTTAGAAATAAAATACTCATATGTGATAAAAAAATTAATAAGAAATAAAGAAGTTTCGTCATGCCTGTCTGTCTGTCTGTCTGTTTGTCCATCCGTCTATATGTCACATCCATTTTCAACCGACGAAAAAAACGGAGGAGGTTATCAATTCGACGCGTATATTTTTTTTAATGTTTGATCACCGATTACTCGAAGACGGCTGAACCAATTTGGAAATTTCTTTTTTTGTTTGAAAGGGTATACTTCGAAATTGGTCCCATTGTCACCAAGTCAGGAGCTGATAATGGGATCTTGGAGTAATCGAGGGAACTCTTCAAATATTATAGGCACACCTACAGTGATTTGAGTATTTCATTATAGTAACTTGTGTGGTTGCATTCGAAAAGCACCATTTGTGAAGTGGATCTGATGATGAACACCACAGATGGCCACTGGAACTACTCAATATATAAGTAGGAATAAGAAGTATTTCATGGGTTCCGCTTCGATTACTTGAATATAGTTATTAAGCACAATATGCTCGTCACAATGCATATGATGAAGTGAAGCTGAGGGTGAAGTACCAGGAGAACTCCTCAACAATTAACGGCCTAGCATTGGGAAAAGCAATATTTTGTTTACTTTCTAACTAATTTCAGAAGTCGGACACCGCCTACCTACCGAAATTAAAGTTATTTTTCAATTTACAGTGTTTTTTGGAAGTTGGTTTAATTTTTTTGGTAAATAGTTTTTATATTCCGAAACTATTAGGACTATACATGTGAAACTTGGTAGGTAGATGTATTCTGTAAACCGCTTTCCGATTTAAAGAAAAAAAATATTAAAAAAATATTAAAAAAATATTTTCTGTTTCAGTTCCATGTACCCCACACGGAACTAAAACTGAAAATATTTTTTTTTCATGAATCTTATGCGTATGTGGTATTAATAGACAGGTCTTTAAAAATGACATACGGGTTTCAAAACCACTTTTTCATAAAGTTAATCGTTTAAAAGATATACACTTCCAAAGTGGTAAAATGTGTCCCCCTCTTACTTCTATAATAAAGGAGTGAAAAATTATACAAAAAATATATGCTATGATCCTTAATGTAAACTATCAACCAAAATTGGTTTGAACGAGATCGGGTCAGCTTACTTTTTTTTGAGATTCAGCATATTTTCTAAAACCGCAAATAAAACATCGTAATTCATACAAGCACTATGAAAAACAAAGTTATCTGGTGTAGTTACTACGGAACGCTTCATGGGCGAGTCTGACTCGCACTTGGCCAATTTTTTAGTTTTTGTACGGACTGAACATTTTGGCATATTGAACCGTATGAAGTAAGCCCAACAAACGGTAACTGTTGTATTTCGTTGAGAAATTCCCTCGACTGTCTATGGTCTCCATCATCAGACCTGTAATGGCACTTATAACCCATATGGGTGCAAAGTTCTCATCAATATAAATGAATTAAGTCCAAACACAAGGTAGCTACTGTAAACCGTTGAGGAGTTCCCTTAACTGTCCTTCGTCTTCATCATCAGACCTCTAATGACAGTCACAAACTATCCAGGTGTAAAGTTCTGGTCAATTCAAATTAATCAAGCCCAAACAAAAGGTTACTGCTGTAAATCGTTGAGGAGTTCCCTCGACTGTCAGGCAGGAGTCAATCTGATGAAAGGCACCATCATCAGATCAACTCTAGACCTTCCTTAATTTGTAGTACTTTAAGATACTTAATGAAAAACAAAAAACATTTATACGGTCGAATTGCGAACCTCCTTATTTAAAGTCGGTTAAAAAAAAATTGTTGTTTCATGCTAGGTTCAGTAACCAATATCCATCCAATTCTAAAAATAAGTATGGTTCTCGTTCTTACTTTTGTTTCGGTACGAAAAAGCATCAACGTATTTTAGTCACAGTATACAAGATGCCTCTCTTTTTATTATAGGTTTCGACGTATTTACTTTTTGGAGGAAAGCGATACACCCCTGCGTTCACGAGCGCGTCTCAGCGCGGAATGACGGTCGGAGCCGTGCGTTTGGTAGAAAAATGTATGAAGAAATTTGAGACCGATTTTATTTTTCTCATAAATCATAAAGTTTTTTATGTATGTTCAAAATAATTAACTTAACGTATAGATAAATACATAGGCTATAATTTCTTGTTATTTTGAAGTTATGAATATGCTCCAGATTTGGCTTACAGGTACGTATTCAGACCCCATTTTTTGTAATTTTCTACGATTGTTGCGGCGATAAAAACGTATTTGTGTGAAAAAGATGTATAGGAATGTGTAATTATAATGCATTCAATGTGGAGATGAATAAATTATCTTGAAATTAATATCATAACATTGTCAACATTTTAACTCCTTATGTATCAAAATGGGACCAGAAAAACATTGATATTTGCGAGAAAACGTAAATGCGTCCTTAAGCTGTTTGAATATGTCATATATGTATATAATAATAATAAATAAAACGTTTATTCGAGACCAAACATGAGACTTAATTTAAAAACCCACCAAACTGCTTAGCAGTTTGTCAGCGGGATAAGCGCTTGTTTTAACAATATTTTGGCTCTGAGGTACTAATATACAATAAAACTAAGTAGGTACAGACAGTTGTTGTGACTTGTGACAGCGCAGGCCGTCGCGTCGTCGCCGGCACACGTGCAGGTGCGAAGAACCACTATTTATCGCGCGGCGAACCGCGCTGTGCATGCTTTCGTTGAAAACAATGTAGGCATATAATTTTTTTTTTTCTTTTTCAACACAACCACTATATATCACTGTATATCTTTGACAGTCGTAACTTACCGTCGACTACACGACAGAAGACAGGGAATTTGACATCAGTCTAGCCAAAGGGTATCGTCTTACCCAGCTTCCGGTTGTGGAGGTCAGATAGGCAGTCGCTTCATGTAAAACACTAGTCCTCAGCTGCATCTGGTTAGAATGGAAGTCGACCCGAAAAATTCTATTCGTTACAATTAAATCCTGATCATAAAATTGATTATAACAGTCTTACATCTTTCGACGGCGTTTACACGCGCGTAGAACGAGTTCGTTCTCTCATTACAACTCAATATTCAAGGTCATCGACCGAGTCAGCGTCGCATGATAACGTAAAACAATATAAGGGTGCGGTCAAACTTCCCCCGATTCAAATTCCGTTTTAAGCAGATAAAGCCCGCCACGTTATTCCTCACGACTACAACTCCTGCGCACCAAAATAAACAGTAGCGTAGAAGAACGCTTGAGTCTTTAGTGCTCGGTTCGGGATCACGTCGGGATCACTTTAGTGCTATGTTTGAGTACTATTTTTAGAAATTATATTTATAAGGTAGCAGATATTTACTTTAAATAGCACTTTTTGGATAATTAGTTAGGGAGAGCAATGACAAGGCGTGAAGTCGCAGTAATGAATATTGGATGAATGTTCTTTATTGAAATATAATTGTTAATATATAATAGTAGTGTTTACATAACTTGTAGGTGGTCATTGTGTGAGCGCGGCTCAGGGCACGCGTCTCGTGTGTCTGTTTACATTATATTTAATTTATAGTATTTATAATAATATTCCTTTGTGCATTGTATGACGATTCTAGGTGCGCGTGTCTCAGACGTTTGTTTATGATAGGCAGCTTCTCAAAAGCGAAGGGTAGGTAGGCTACAAGTCCTTGAAGCTTGGCGAGTGCCGGAAAAATGATTCAACTATCTTAGATCCAACAACGAACGTAAATCACAGTGGAGGAGTAAAACAATATGTGAAAAAATCTAATTAATCAACGCTGCGATAATTCTTCTTACTTTTTTGAGATGCTTTCCGTTTTTCTTTAAGAGGAGGACTCGTGATCAGTGCCTTTAAAAAAATCCGACTGTGTATCAGATTTTCATCATAAAAATCTTATAAGAAGTTCGGTTTTAGTAAAGATGAGGACGAAAGTCGTTAAATTTATTTATTTATTATATACTTTATTGTACACCTTACAATATTTCTATGGATACAAAAAGTAAAACTAGTGTACAATGGGCGGTCTTATCGCACAGAGTGATCTCTTACAGACAACCTTTGGATGGACAAAACTCAAAGGAGACAAATTTAGGGCTGTCAGTGTACCTACAAATTAACTGGATTTTCTATATATTGGACACGCAAAAGATGACCAATATTCCTAAAAAGTAAATCAATTTTCCACTAAAAATGAACCTATATCTATAACAATATACACTAATGCATTAGTTTCCCTCAAAATCAGAATCAAAATCTTCCCTAATATTATCAATATTTTGGACAAACAAAATATAGTAAAATAAAGTTATCTGAATCTTAATATCGAAACAATAGCGAACATGTGCATGTTTTCATTGCAACATTTTTTATGTTGGTACAAAGCTCACCCCTATGTTGGTAGTAATAAAACTGCGTAATGTTGGATGTTGACGTGTCGCACATAATTATGTTTTGTTGGATACGGGCGGCAGATGCGCAACTTAGATACAAGTAGCTTAGTTTGTGGCAGTGAAACAGGCAATTTTTTCCATTGTTTATTTATTTACTAGCGTTTGCCCGCGATTTCGATCGTGTGCAATTCGAAAACTATCCTACAGCAACCTTATATCGCTATCTATGTCCTTCTCAGAGTTCTAAACTATTCCCATTCCTAATTTCAACTAAATCGGTCCAGCGGTTTAGGCGTGAAAACAGACAGACAGAGTTACCTTCGCATTTATAATATTAGTATAGATAATATAATATTAATAATATTAGTATGGAAGTAGGGATTTACCGTACTTACAAACTAAAAACTTATACAGTTGCTATATTACTACGAGTATTGCTTTAGTTTCTATCAAAGAAAATAATACTCTCTAACGAGAGGTTTCTATTAACCAGGTAATCCAGATTCCAGGTCAACGGGAAGTGCCATGTTTGCGATTTCATAAGGCAATGAAAACGTAGCTATACCTTATGAAATCTTCACTAACATTATATAGCGGAAAAGTTTCTTTGTTTGTTTGAACGCGCTAATCTTTGAAAGCTCCGGGTAGATTTGGACGAAATTTTATATATTGGTAGCTTGAAACTTGAGAAAGGTTATAAGTTACTTTTTACCCGACTGCAAAAAAGGAGGGTTATATTTTTAACGTGATAAAGTCCACTGGAGCGAAGCCCAGCGCGACTTCTAGTCGCAAATATGCGACATAAGCGATCATAGCTTTTGATCGCGAAAATATACAATAAGATTGATTTTTGCACAGCTAAAAGAGACCGTAAATTCAAGTATTTGATTCTAATGTCATTCTGTCTACATCTCTAAGCATTTCTGAGAAAAAGAGCCGCAACGCACAGATGGACTACAAATTCATCCAATAAGAGTTCCGTTTTTCTTTGGATGTACGGAACCCTAAAAAATGACTGATTAATGAATAATATGTAATTCAAAAAGAGGTACCCTATAGATTTTAATTCGTTTTCGAAGTATTAACATATTTCGTAACATAAATGTCTATATTAGATCTAGAAAGTCTCCGAAGTGCTAAAGACCTGCATATTAGTTAATTAATTTAAACTTGATACCTTCACGTTCACGCGTTCCTGTGAAAAAGGGCTTGAACAGTCAGACAAAGGAGTGAGATAAGGGTTACGTTTTTTCATTTTGAAGTGCGGAACCCCGAAATACCTAAGAGAGGGACAATAGGGTATTTCTTTAATTTTGTATTTCATTATTATCTGCTTAGCCTTTTTTATTTATATACAGTATGTTAACTAACAGAGGGCGTTCCCGTTAACCCGCAATAGTATAAGCACATCAGGTAGATCGCCGCACACGCGGCCCGTCATTCATAAATAAATTGCGACGTTGCCGTCCTTCAAGTACGCGTGTACAGAGTGTTTCTCTTACGTATCAATTTGACATTTTTAGTGAATATTTTAATATAAAAAAAAAACATTTTATTTTCGAATGGTAATATTTTTTTTAGCATGTATGGAAGCTATATTATTGCGGGTTAACGGGAACGAACGCCCTCTGTTAGTTAACATACTGTATTTATTAAAACTTTATGCAACACAAATTGTACAAAGGCGGACTTAATGCCATAGGCATTCTCTACCAGTCAACCATGGGTGGTTCTACTACTACGGTGGGGTTGGCTCAGATCCAACCGGACGCAGCAAAGCACTAGTATTTTAAATGGAGCGTTTGCCTACCTAATCTCGACAACCCAGTTGCTGGGTAACACGATAACCCTTGGCTAGACTAGTGCCAGATTTTCTGGCTTCTGACTGTAAAAGATGTACAACACCAGCCTCAGACAATTTGTAGTTGTCTGGTTTTTGCTGAACTGGGCCTATTTGGCACAGCCGTGAGGCAAACGTGTTGCGTTTGCTTAATTAAGTTGTTGTTTTCCTTTTATTTAATTATTATTATTTCATTTATTGAATCTATATACATATTAATTACTTTTTTAAATATTAATAAAAAATATAAACGTTTAAAAATATAAAAAAAAAACCAACTCAAAATACGCGGCGTTTCCAGAAGTACTGCTTTCTGGATCAAGCCCTTGATCCAGCTGCCCAACGAGAGCCTCCTTAGATGTTGGTCGAGGCTCTTGGCTATTATACCATTGTAATATAATAAATGTTGTTCAATTGGGTCCCGTCTGCTTGTCACTTTTTAAAATAAAAATGTGCTTGTTTTCTAATACAAAAACTTTTTTCTAACAAGAAAAAGCTACGTTCTAACCAAGTTTTGTATAAAATCCTAATTTATGCAGACACCTAAATAGGTACCTACATGGCTCGACTCAAAGTTATGACTTGCATCGTTTTTAGGGTTCATGGAACTGAAACTAATTTTTCTTTCATCTTTTCTTTTCACTTCCAAAGTGGTAAAACTTGTGCGCTGTTTCCCTCTAACTTTTAAAATAATAAGTAGATAAAAAATAAATGATGTGGATCTAAATGAAAACATTCAATAACATTTGGTTTGAACGATGTACGGGACAAAGTCAGCTATTGAGATAATACTTTATAGCACATATTCGAAAACCGCAAAAGTAACTTTGTCTTTCATACAAACACTATGAAAACCAAAGTTATTTTGCATAAGTACATACTACGGAACCTTTTTTGCTTCAGGAGCGAGTCAGACTCGCACTTGGCTAATATTTTTCTATTCAATTTTTCATTCGACCTTCAGGTCAGACATGTCTTACTGTACCTAAGTTCACGTCCAAGGAGATTTTAACGTTTAAATATTTACTCGAAGTCGAGTTCTTTATTATCGATCCAAATGTAACTGGAGCAAGCACGTGGTTTTGCGTTTTTAGGGTTCTGTTGATTAAAATAAGGAACCTTTTTACAGTATTGCCATGTACTTTTCGTGTGTCCGTGGTTTTACTCGGAGACTTTATTGGTGCTAACATTGGATGAAAGGAATGGCATGTATCTAAATGTCGTAACTATATAAAAAAAAATAAAAGTATAAAAAAAAATAGGTGGCTATTCTGTTCCTTCTTCAACTATTTTAATTTTTTATTGATTGACCACCATCTCACCTGTTAGTAAGCAATAATGTGGCACCAGATAAAGCACGCTTACCTAGAAGTAACCTATTCACTCTTGACTTAGAGACTCCCAGGTTATAGCAATCAGGAGACACAGACTCCGGCAGGGAATTCCACTGCTTAGCCGTACGCTCAATGAAAGTATTCCCAAAACATTTTGTGTGTATGGGTGGGATGTTAACATTATTAAGTAAAGAAAAAATATTGTGTGTCGCGTTACCCAGCTACTGGGTTTTTAAGCTCAGATAGGCAGTCGATCCATGGAAAACACAAGTACCTACTCAGGAGTTATTTTTAGAGTTCCGTAGCCGAATGGCAAAAAACGGTGTATTCTGTGAATCGCTTTCCGATTTTAAGAAAAAAATTAAAAAGTATTTAAAATAAAGGGGGGCTCCCCGTACATTGAACTGAAATTGAATAATTTTTTTTTTCATGAAACCTATGCGTGTGTAGTATCTATAGACAGGTCCTTAATAATGACATTGAGGTTCCTAAAACCAATTTTTCATAAAGTTAACCGTTTAAAAGATATACGCTTCTAAAGTGGTAAAATGTGTCCCCCCCTCCTCTAACTTCTATAATAATGGAGTGAAAAATCTAAAAAAAAGATAATTATGATGTAGATCTTAACGTAAACTTTGGAAAATTAGTTTGAACGAAATCGGGTCAGCAGTTTTTGAGATGCAGCATATTTTCTAAAACCGCAAATATAACTTTGTAATTCATACAAACACTATGAAAAACAAAGTTATTTGGCGTACTTACTACAGAACCCTTCATGGGCGAGTCTGTCTCGCCCTTGGCCAATTTTTTCATTTATTACTGGACGGATAACTACAGAACCCTAAACAGTGCGTAACTGGACATGCACTTTTTTTTTTGGGGTGGGAAAATCATCGAATGACTTCTTCCGCTTTGGGTCAAGCGGAAGGGTGTGTCAGATTTCTACTGACTAAAAACCCACCCTGTTCCTTCGGCTGCCTTAAATTTCCGGGGCCGCGGTAACTCGGTAGAACTTTCCCGCAAACCCCGGCAGGCAATGGCCCTATGAGGCCCCGTCACTGGTGTTGACAGCTCCTTAAGGCGCGCGTGGAACACGACGCGCCGCCGACCCGGGCCTGGTCCTTACCGGACGGAGAGCGACCCCTGCTCGCCGTCCGCAGGCCCGTGCCTACGGTGGCCGGAAATCGGCTCGTGATCCCCGACGCCCGGGGCGTCTCCCGCGGCGGCTGGGGCGCGAGGAAGAGAGTTGCCTCTCCCTCGCGCGTTCGACCTCCTCCTTCGCTAGCATGACTGCTTCGCAGAAGGAGGCGACCGCATCCCATTCCCTCTCGCTCCGCACCATGGTCTGAACCAGAGCAGGGCGCGAGAGGTCGCCGCCGTCGACCGCCTCTACGAGGACACGGCGGTGCTCCGCCCAAGCAGGGCACACCTCCACCGTATGCTCCACCGTGTCCTCCCGCTGAATCCGAAACAGGTACCTCCCGAAACAGCCATGTCCGGTCAGCACCTGCGTCAGGCGGAAGGTGAGGACGCCGTGGCCTCTCTCCAGCCACTCCTCAAAGAGGGGTCTTACCGCCGCAATTGCGGCGTGCCCGAACTGGACATGCACTTGGCCGAATTTTTTATTGTTACAAAATACATTATCATTTGCTCAGCTGGGAGAACATCAATATTTGCGATGCTTTGACACGCATATCGTTTAATCCTTTAAAACTTACTCCACATGATATTTCATACAAACCCACAAGTCATAAATTTAAAATATATCTAAAAAATTAAAGGGAGAAGAAAGTGAGAGCTTGAAGACAATATTGAAAAAGTTGCGTCCATTTATGAAAATATGTACTACATCTAAATGAGTTCATTTTTGTTCTAATTAAGAACTTTCCAGTTTGTGTGAATTTGTGAAACACCGTGAGAACTATATGTTTGATATTGGTTGATATTGTTTCGGAAGGAGTAATTTAATCATTTTCTCCCCGAAAAACAAAAGAAGGCTGTATTTAATTTAATCATTTTCTCCCCGAAAAACAAAAGAAGGCTGTATTTTGCTAGGCAAGTTGTGGAAAGTGATCATTAATTTATTTTATTTCCGTGGTGTAACATAAATAATGCAGAACACTTCATTTTCTCCCCGAAAAACAAAAGAAGGCTGTATTTTGATAGGCAAGTTGTGGAAAGTGATCATTAATTTATTTTATTTCCGTGGTGTAACATAAATAATGCAGAACACTTTGTGTATAGGTAGCCCCAACCCATTATTTTTTCTGGGTGGGAAAAGCATCGAATGACTTCTCCCGCTCTGGGTTAAGTGGAAGGGAGTAGGTCCTTCCGGACGATGAGCTAGGTAGCTTCAACCCTAGAATCGTCAAAAGTAAAATTAGCTGTGAATTATGTAGTTATGCAAATGTCAGTCGGGCAGATGATTTTTTTTTCGCAATCTATGGGGTGTTCCCATAGTAAAGTTTGTTTCAAAGAAGGCCATGTTTTTTTTTCAAACTACAAGAAAACCATTGGTATAATTTTAAACCCTTTTGTTATTTTATTACATAACAAGCGATGGCTGTTGCTGTTTAGGGTTCCGTTGTCAACAAGAAACCCTTATAGTTTCGCCATGTCCGTCTGTCTGTCCATCTGTCCGCGGTTTAGCTCAAAAACTATTGGTACTAGAAAGTTGTACTTTGGCATGAGTATACACGTTAATGACGCCAAAAAAGTGATAAAATAAAATTTAAAAAAAAAAGACAATTATTTAGGGTACCTCCCATACATGTAAAGTGGGATGATATTTTTTTTTTCGTTCTTCCCATAGTGTGGGATATCGTTGGATAGGTCTTTCAAAAATATTAGGGGTTTACGAAGACCGTTTTCTAAATAAGTAAACCGCTCGTGACTTATCAAGCTTTAAAGTACCAATTTTCGTTAGAGTCAAGTGTCCCCCCTCTATCAACTAAATGGTTGTAGTTAGAAATTCAGATGTCACGGCAGTAGTACCTATATATAACGAAATTTAAAGGAAAACTATCACACATAAGTGGGCTTTACAAGTAATAGTCGACCAATTGTATTTGACTCGAAAATTTCGTACAACTCTATAGAAATGTCGATAGATGGCGCTAAGCGCCAGTTGTATCGTGCTAGTTTCTTGTGACGATTGAGTAGTGTAGCTGTATGTCCGTATTTAAATTCAAAACACCGGCTATGACAAGTTTTATACAAATCTCTAAAAAAAATTAAAACTTTCCGTGCAAAATTGTCGGATCAGGTGAGGATTTGTATAGGAAGTCAAATTAGTTAGGTAAGTAGTCATGAATGGCTTTTAGTTAGAGCATGGTACAAAACGATCAGTCAGCGAATACGACACGCACTTGGTTATATAAACTACGGAACCCTACGCTGCGCGTGGCCCGACACGCACTTGACCGGTTTTTTCTAATTTAAAAGGAAAATTCTCAAATTTTATCCCACCCTTGGTGACTCGTAAGGGAGTGTTAGACTTCTGCTAACATAAAACTCTCTCTGTTGCTTTACTTGCCCCTGTTTTCCAGGGCCGCGTTATCTCGTAGTAGTAGTAGCTAGCATTTTTTGGAACAATAAGGACTAGTGATGTATTTTTTTTTGGATAATGTTATAAAGCTTGGATAATTTAAATAAATGAATTACAAACTTAAAATTCATCTCGTACTAATTTAACGAACACAGTTAAGAGATCAAGCGATAGCAACGTTTTTTTTCTTTAATTTCGAAGCGATAAGACATTTTAATCTATTAATGATTCATGATCCAAAATAAAGGTTTTACAACCAATTCTTAATTTGAAAAACAAAACAACAATAAACTGGGAAAGTTTGTTATTGTAAATTCATCCTTACTACTTTCTAATAAGGATTTATTGAATTACCTGTACTCTTAGCAGATGTTTACTCAAAAACGATCAGTACCTATTAGACAAAGTTATTTTTACACGTAACTTTAACTCTACTGCCACTAAAATAGAGTCTAAACTTCAGTGCGGCAGCTGTAAATAAAATATGGTAAGCTTCAATAGTGATGACAAGTTACAAGATATAAAGATATTAAGTTTTGTTTTATTATTGATGTAAAAGGGATGCTTATTTACGCTTTTTGTCTGTTTTAGTAAGGTGTAAAGTAGTAAATTATGTTAGACAACATTACATGACATGTAACATCCATGTTGATTTTTTTTTATAGTTACATTCACAGAACAGATAAAAGAGGTTAGAAAGGAAATAGTTCCTGATTTGTCTGAGAACGCGTGTCGTCGCTTGTCTCCCACTCTATAGCTCCACTACAAGCAAGAGGCCCGTTACGTATGCGAATTACGCACACAAATAAATTACACACACTTAAATCGAGAGCTTGCTACTGATTGTAACTCACTGTCGATAAACATGCACCATGCATCACGGCCAATCAGGGCAAAGGACGAAACGTCAATGGTTGAAGTGTGGAGGACGCAACGCATGCAGTACATTGTAAGCGGACTTGGTCATTGCGTTAATTAAGCGAGTACACATCGGGCAATGTATATTTTTTATAACTTGTTGCAATAATGTTGTTAATGTTCGGAATTTCATAGCGATCGGAATATTTTTATGTTTTTACAAATAAAATTGTAATTAAATGTTAATTTCGACTTACTGATGGAAAGATATACCTCCTCGCTCTATATTTGCGGTCTAACTTTTTGTTTTACAGGTTATAATTGCACAACACGGCATTTTAAAGCAGAGCTCTGTGTTCCAAAGTATTCCGAAGCGCACTAAACGCGGTGAATGAATTGATCGGTCGAGCTATGATTTTAGTATCATAAATGTGGCGCGCTCGCCACGCCCACATTACCATTCCAACTTTATTCATCTATTCCGTGGTTACAGTTTAACATAACATAATCAGCTTATAACGTTTCCACTGCTGTGACACAGGCCTCTTATCTATGAGAGGGAATGGGCCGTAATACCAGGTGGGTCCAGGGCGAGTTGGTGGAAGTCGCAAGTCTATGGATGTTTATCCTGAAACATACCGGTTTCCTCACGATGTTTTATTTCACCTTTTTGAGAGAAGCGATGTTACCTGGATTCGAAAACTAACCTCACGACCTACACGCGTATGTGTGTCTCTAATCACTTGGCCACCAATCCTGTCATTGCAATTAAAAATTATACATTAATCAGTTACAATTTAAAAGTTTTAAAATACTGTTATAAATAATTTATATTAAAATAAAAGAGGTTACGGAATAAAAAGAAACTTGAAATTTCAGAATAGCTAAAATAAGTCACGTTGTTTCACCAAATTCATTGACGATAACGTCAAAAAAAATTAATTCGTTCCATCATCGGACTACGAGACAAATAGCGATGCGCCATCGTTACGTGGTGGACATCCCACCCATACGCAAAAAACGTTCTGGGAATACCTTCATTGTGCATACAGCTAAGGAGTGGAATTCCCTGCCGGAGTCTGTGTTTCCCGATAGCTATAACCTAGGAGTCTTTAAGTCAAGAGTGAATATGTTACTTTTAGGTAAGCATGCTCCATCTTCGACTTGAGATGGTGGTCAAACGCGAACCTATTTTCAATAAAAAAAGGTGAGGTAGTGGTCAAACGTGTAAATCAATAAAACAATCTCTTCAAAATGACTATAATTTGTGTCAACTATTAAGGATTCTTTATTCAAAATTTGCTACCTTAAAACTACCGCACAGATTATCTATTGAAGCTCATAGCTTCCAACGTCTTTTCTCAATTACGACACGCTTCAATAACACTCAAAGAGAGTTTCCTTAATCCTTGGTCCTATTCTATTTTTACACTGATTGCACAAATTGTCCATTATTCTGCTAGTCAAAAAAATTGCAGCTGGTCGTGCCACGTGCTCAGAAAGAATTTTGCTCCAATTCCCTTTGTCAAACACCCTCGCACAAGAAATAAGAAGTTTCGATCCACATTTGTAATTATTTCTTTTCTTACAACCGAAAACAAAGTTACTTTTGCCTCTGCGTCTGACAAAATGGCGACCGATTCATTGTGAAACGTCATTTTTGAAATTCGAAATTTAAAATTGCTGTACTTGAATGGGAATTTCATAGACTTTACAAAAATCAAAGCGGCAAATTATAGTTCATGCAATTTTGAACTCTGGTTCATTGGTAGAATTTGGTGGTATTGAGTTGAAGATATATTTTTGTTTTTTTGTTTTCTCTAATTCACCGTAAGATTATGTCCAGTATTGTTATATTTATAATTTCACAAAATTTTTGTTGACAGTAACGTGTGGATTTATTGCTTTACAAAAGTTACTACAAATCATTGAAGAATAGTTTCTTTGTACGATTTGTATATGGAGGTAAGAAAAAAATATCCTGAGACTGAGATGTTTTAATGGAGAAAGTACGTGTCTAGGATTCATGGACAATCATTTTTCTCGGTGCGGTAATCGAACCCGCGCCTACCGTGTCGTCAAATTAAAGTGATTGCTTACCTACAGCTTATGAAAATAATCATCAAAATTAAAAAAAAAATCTTATTTCTACTGTACGCTCAAAAAATATCAAACAACGAAATCAAATTTTGTTCTGGCTTCACACAATGACGGATCCTATCATACATATACATCATACATATTACAAATGCGAAAGATTGTGAGTATGGATGGATGTTTTTTTACACTTTAACGCAAAAACTACTGAAAGGATTTAGGTGAACCTTTTCAGTAATATAGATATAGTACCTATCCAGAAAGTGGGCAAAATAATGAGCAATTCATATTAATTAATCCTTTCTTTTGGTTGCCAAACATTAACTTAGAAGCATGTATGAATCAAGTTTTCTGTAGGACAGTTCTTTTACACAAAGTCCGTCTAAATCCATAATAAACACAGGGTGTCTGTAAAAAATATTATTTGACATACTTAAATGTCTTGTTTTTTTTTTCTACGTCGTCGGATTCTGTCAAAGAGCGAACGACCACGCGCTTCACCTGGCCCCTAGTGATGTTCCTACCCGACACACAATTTGTTCGATAAATATTTAATCTCTGTTGATCGTCCGCCTGGCCGGAAGGAATCCTGTTCAAATATGGAACACGTTTCCACCTTTATTATGTAACGTACGGTTTGTGTTATGAATTTTCACTTTAGAAATTGATTGAGTTCGATAAGTGCGTAGTCACGGCAATATTACTAAAAGTGATTAGTTATTTATATTTATGTATTTAGTATGGCTAATCCATGTGGATAATGTTACAGTAGATATCAACTAGATTGTGCTCAGAATAGTCTCAAACTTCTTTAAAACCTGTTTTAGCCAAAAAGAGAAACATAACCCAAAAATACACCTAGTAAAAGCTAAACAAAATTTAGGTTCCTACAATTTGTAAGAGGCAAACAAAATCTTTTACGTACCCTTAGTATCGATAAAGTACCCAACCCTACAAGTCCTAACAAGCATTCAACCGCATTTCGTCTCGCAAATTCCCTTTGCACAAAACTCCTTCAAGATATATTTATTCCGTTTCAAACAAAAGAAGGGTCGTGGCAGCTGATTTCGTTTTTTATAATAGAAATACCAACCTTACTCTATTTGAATACTATATTGCAAGCTAAAACTACCTTTATTTCCAATGGAATAGGGTTGACGATGAAAGATTTAAACAGCAAAACGGGGTAACCGCTAAAAAAAAAAATAGTCCACGCGTTCAAGAATTAGTACTCAAATTACTTGACTTCACCAAAAGAGGTCTTATTACTGAAAAGGGTACGTATGCGGTACCGCATTGTGGAATTAAAAATAGTGTAAATGTCTTGAAAAAATAAAGGAAGTGGGTCGAAGTTTATCCAACTTTGACAGCTAATCCTGACATTTAATTAGTGGTGTTGATAGAAAATGGAAAGGATATTTTTTTCGTCTGGCAATAATTGGGCCATTGAGAATGTTAATTAAAATTTTGCTTATTGTTGTGTAGCGCGTACCTTGGTACAGTAGATTTCCGGGATATGGTCAATTGATAAATATGCAAAAACCAAAAGTGTACCTTCTTAGTTCATATTATTAATTTCTTTTCTCTGTTATTTACTATTTATTAAATCACATCAACAATATTAATATAATCATTGACAGGCAACAAAAAATAAATACACACGGACTCATCGATTTAAATAGTAAAGATACGGTCGTCAGAACATTTGACGGACGCGGTTGCCCTACAAAACACACTAGCGCCATCTATTATAACTAAGATATCAATCGGCGTGGTCTGCTTCTAGACGTAGCCTTGTAAGAGCGGGGTGTGGTATTTTTCGAGGTACAAAGAAATAAAAAAAAACCTTTTAGTGTTTGAATTTTATATTTGTTGTACATAAAAATACATTTTAATTTGCTTTTAATAAACAATAAAAATTAATTTTGTACATAATTTAATCTTATAGTAATATTATTAAATCTTTTTATTTCATCGGCTGCAACGCGCGCCGCTGCAAAGTTATGTCGCACTTTTACGCGGCTTCGCGTTGTCCATGCTAAAGGTTGAGACAAACAAGAAAGAAAATTGTTTTAAATAATGTTAGAAGTTGATTTAATGACATATTTTTAACTTACCGATGATATGAAATGTTATATTTTTTTTTATTGTGCTTTATGTCGTAGTTCACGCAACCCTTCACGACACAATTTGGCATTTTTGGTTGTAAAACTGACGACCCCTCCCGAAGATAGCCGATCGCGTTCTAGTTCACTTCGATAAAGGTAAGACCACTTTGGGACCAAGTTCGAGGCATCATTATAACATTCGGTCCGCCCAGTCCTTACGCAGTAATATATATGTCAATGCACGGGCTAGTATTTCTTTAAATCAATTACAGACGTGCACAACATGCTAAAAGTTTTAATAAAATGAACATAAAATTAAATACAAAATGTTGCAAGCCTATCGGTTTGCTACCTATCACAAGCCAATTATGGCTTAAGCGTGAAGACTAATTAAATGTTTTTTCTGCCGAAAAATAAAATCTATCATTTTGCCATGCACTATAGCCACATAGTTAAAAATCTCAAAAAAATAAATAAAAAAAAAAACAAAAATAAAACTTAGAGATCCTTTGTTTAATACACACAAGTATAAATAAGTACCTATATTAAAAAATATTTTTAAAATTTCTTCTTATTGCCTGTTCCTGTTTTGAGTTTTGTTGTGTTTTTGTTTAATTATTGATAATAGGCTCGCGTTTGACCACCATCTCACCTGACGGTAAGGAAGTCGAGTCGGTTCTGGTAGATTTTTCTTTTTATTTTTTTTATTTTTTCTTTTACTCATCTCATTTTTTATTTAAAATTATATTGTGTTCATTTGAGTCCTGCCTGCTTGTCACCTTTTAAAATAAAAATGTGCTTGTTTCTTGCATTTCAGTTGAGCAGTCGGGCTTTTTAGATTTTTTAATAACTTTTTTTTATTAAGATTTTGCTGGTTGACCATGAGGGTGGGAGGGTACAAATCTTTCAAAACAGCATTAATAAACTTGTAAGTACTAAATGAAATATGACTTGTGAATACATAACAAACGGCATTTCGTTTTTCTGTTTGTTCTTGTGGTTTTTACTGTAATTTTGAAAACTATTGTAAACAACTATCTGATTGATTAAGGGATAGCAATATCTAGTCGCCAACTCTAAACTAGGTTCTTAATATGATTCTGATTTTGGGCACGCTCGTTTCATCTTAGCTACCTCATCCATCGCTTACCATCAGGCGTGATCGAAGTCAAGAGCGGGCTCATTTATATAAATATAAAAAATGGACAAGTGCGAGTCAGACTCGCATACGAAGTGTTCCGTACCATTATCTATAAAACACGGCAACAAATCACGTTGGTTGGATGGGAGCCACCTGAAATATTTATTTTAGTCTGTTTTTAGTATTTGTTGTTATAGCGGCAACAGAATACATCATCTGTGATAATTTCAGCTGTCTAGCTATCACGGTTCATGAGACAACTTGGTGACAGACAGATGGAGAGTGGAGTCTTAGTAATAGGGTCCTGTTTGACCATTTCGGTAAGGAACCCTAAAAAAGATTACATAAATAGCCGATATAAGTTATACACGGTAGAAAACTCACTCAGTCACATCCCTACACAGTAATCCAGATTCCTAATCGAGTCAGATACTGTGAGTAGACGGATTGCAGAGCTTAATCCGTTCGCCGTGACGTAAGCGCATCAGATTTAACCAAAGGATATACATACATACTTGCTGGAAGTGCCAGGCGGATTAAGGTATCTTCTTGCCTCACCTGCTAGCCTGGTAGCTGGACTGTTTGTTGACCTAGATACATACATGTAAATAAAACTAAACTGTATGTCTGTGATTACTCTCTTATCAACTTTGTTTTACCAAGTGCTGATAGATACTAAAACAGAAATAAAAACTTTTTGTCTGTTTGTCTTTCTGTTTGTTCTGGCTAAGTTCTAGAACGGCTGAACCTATTTCAAGGATGTTCGAAGGTTTCTTAGAGGAGGTTATAGGCTGACATATAAAGGTAGTCTGTAAAAGATCACTTTTAGCGATAAGACCGTATTTGTTAAGTCCTTATTTGATTCTATTGAGGTGTACAATTAAGAGTAGGTTTTTCTATACATTTACTTTTCTACCGAAATTCCCACGGGAACGGGAATTACGCGAGAAAATCTCCCACGCAGACGAAGTCCCGGGTACAGACATAATCTAATAAGATAAGGATTGGTTTGATGTGTTCTAGTTGGAAAGGCTTCCCCATTTTATTTAAAGTTGTCTTTACTTCCTAGCCTTGTATGTTCGGGCACGCCGCAATTGCGGCGGTAAGACCCCTCTTAAGAGTGGCTAGATCGGCGTCACGGCGTCCTGACCTACCGCATGACGCAGGTCCTCACCGGACACGGAAGTTTCGGGAGGTACCTGTGTCTGATGGGAAAGGAGGAAACGCCTGGGTGTCACCACTGCGAGGGTCGCCCTGAGGACACCGTAGAGCACACGGTGCAAGACTGCCCCGCCTGGGCAGAGCACTGACGTGTCCTCACGGCGACAATAGGCGGAGACCTCTCGCGCCCGGCCTTGGTCGAGGCCATGCTGCGGGGCGAGAGGGAGTGGGAAGCGGTCGCCTCCTTCTGCGAAGCAGTCATGCTTCCGAAGGAGGAGGCGGGCCGCGTGAGGGAGAGGATGGCGTCCTCCCTCCAGCCCAGCCGCAGTGGTAGACGCCCACGGCGTCGGACGTCGGCCGACGATCTCCGGCCACCGTAGGCGCGGGCATGCGGACAGCGAGTAAAGGGCAACTCGCTGTCCGACCATGGACCATGCCCGGGTCGACGGCGCGTCGTGTTCCACGCGTGCCTCAAAGAGCGTCAGCAACATGACGAGGCCCCCTCTGCAGAGGGCCGAAGCCCGCCGGGGTCGTGGGACTCATCCCGTTACCGTGGCCCCGGTATGTAAAGGGTTATTGAAGGAACACCGTGGATTTTAGTCAGTAAAAGTCTGACAGTCCCTCCCACCCTGCCCGGAGTGGGAGGACTTATTTGATAATTTTACCACGTTAAAAAAAAAAAGCCTTGTATGCTACCTGAAAATTAAATGAAATTAAAGGAAGTATAGTAAAACCTAGGAAAGAGAACGAAATACAGGAATAATGGGCACAGAAGAGAGTGAAAGAGACATATTTTTATTTGCTTTGTTTAAATTTCTTTGCAAGTGAAAGTAAGCTGTACCAATTGGTTCCGAATCTACGTAAAGAAAATACAAAATTCTTTATTAATGCATAAAGAATTTGGTTTTTATACCAACCAAATCTAAGTGTGCATGGGGCAATCCTCTCTTGTTTACGGTAATGTTTGGTCCAGAAAGTCTCTCACCTCAGAACAACCAACCTGTGACCCAACCAAAGTTTCACCCCAATCTGATCGATCGTTTAAAAGCTCATAAGCGACAGACATGCATATATGTACTTGATAAACAATCATTTTTATTTATGTACATTTAAAAAAAATACTATAATAATACTAAATATTGTTAAATCAAGATTCTTTATTTGTGGAAATCTGAGTACACATACAGAGCATGCAAGTTATTAAAACGCAAGTTATTAAATCGGAGGGCCATTTAACAAAAATCTAAAAAGTACAATAATTACGAATAAATGACAGCACATTACTATCAACTCCCTTTTTATGCATTTTACCCGCATTATTAATTTAATATTTGGTCCATATTAAAACTTCTGTTCTTTATGGAAGTGCACATGCATGGATGGACACTGCGTTCGCTTTTTGAATGTCACTCTTTAAACGCTTGTCATTTTAGTTTTATTGTGGACAATGACGTCATCATGTCGACAAAGTGACAATGCGGACTACCCTAATCGTGTTACCCAAATGTTATTTAATAAAAACTTTGTTTATAGTCTATTTCATAGAAAGATTTTTGGAGTAATTTTTTTCTTGTTACATTTAGATGGTGCTGAAATACGCTTCGCATTTTTTTGTCTTACTTTTTGATTATTTTGTACTCCGCCCTTAGATTCGATCACGTGAAAAGATTTAATTCTCTGTCTCCAAGCGAAACATCACATCGATCCGTTGCTCTGTTTCTACGTGAATAAAAGACAAACAAACAAATAGACTTTCACATTTTGTTAATATATACACACATCAAAAGTGTCTAGGGATCAACATATATTTTTGCAATAACTTTTCTCCTGATTGATATTAATTAAAATTTTCTTTAAGGATTCATCAAATAAAGTGTTTTCGTTTGTCACAGTAACGATAAACCAAGTCACCTTTGAACACGTTCACTGACAGTACGTCGTTAGGTGGGAAATTAAAATAGTGCGTTATGACAGTACGTCGAGGGACGGGCCACTTATTTTTAAGAGTACGTTGTGGAAATTTCTACTGTCGTAATGTGTTGTCAGGGTAAGTGCTCACTATCAGCGAACGTATTAATATGTGTTAATATGTCATTAAGACAATTTTTTTATACCTTTATTTAAAAAAAGTTGTATGTTTCCTGATAGCTAGAATAGTTTACTTGTTTCAAATAAACCATTCACAGGCACTTTTGTATTACGTTCTAAAGCGTAGATTTCTATAGAGAATAATGTACAAGAAATGTATACCTACTCTTTTAAAGTACACACATCAAAAGTGTCTAGGGATCAACATATATTTTTGCAATAACTTTTCTCCTGATTGATATTAATTAAAATTTTCTTTAAGGATTCATCAAATAAAGTGTTTTCGTTTGTCACAGTAACGATAAACCAAGTCACCTTTGCATTAATAAAGAAATTTGCCATTTTCCTAATAAAGGGATTTTTGACATTTGAACCACTAACATTAAAGTTCGAAAAAAAAGACTGAAATAACAGTTTTCTTTAAAATTTTATTGGGTAACTTAAACAATGAATAATCCGTGTTTCTACCGCGAACACTAACAACACAAGAACATCGGTTTGGCATACTCAAAATGAGTTCATCCAAATCACGCTGTGGAATGGCCGCCCATGTTCGTTGCAACAACAAAAAAAGGTCTTCTTGCGACTGGATACCCTCCATATTCGGCAGAGCTCTTCTCTGTAGCATATCCCATGCATGCTCTATCGGGTTCAAGTCTGGCGACTGAGCAGGCCAGAGCAGGACATTGATGTTAGCTGCGGCGAGAGTCTGTCTTACAACTCTTACGGTGTGCGGTCGTGCATTATCATGCATTAACTGAAATAAGGGACCGATTTGCACTTGTAGAGGAACGATGACGTCAGATACAATCGTCTCAGCATAAATTTGAGCGTTGAGGTTGCCTCTGATCCAAATCAACTCAGTTCTTCCGCCGATCCAAATACCCGCCCATACCATGATGGTTCCACCACTATAAGGATGGACTTCCTGGCAGGATTTTAATCGCTGTTGGCGTCCAGGGGTTCTCCAGTGTCGTATACGTCTTGTATCCGGTCTCATACCAAAACGAGACTCATCAGAAAAGCACACGAAACGCCATTGTTCTTCTGCCCAATTTCTGTGTTCAAGAGCCCATTGATATCGAATCCTACGATTGTGCATTGCTATAGGTGGTACCCGTAGCGGTCTTCGGGAATGAAGGTTCACTTCATGCAAGCGGTTTCTGACTGTTTGGTCGCTAATTAAGTTCCCTGAAGAGTGATGAAGCCTCATGGCTAACATCATGGCGGTTATTGTTGGAGCTCTTCGAGTTAAGATTTGAATGTATCGGTCTTGTCTCCGTGTGGTGCAGCGATACCGTCCTCCATGGCGCTCAGCCACGGTACCAGTGCTTCGGTAACGTGTCCAAAGTCGACTGATAACACTCTGACTTATATTCATAGCTAAAGCCACAGTACGTTGCCGGGAACCAGCTTCTATCATTCCCACGGCTCTGAGCATTTCTTCCCTGCTTAAATGACGTCGCCGCTCCATAATAACGTTGGTTTTAATCAGTAGTAGGGAAACAGTAGCACTAATAATGTCTTCAATGCGTTGTATGTTTTTATAGGGAAAATATTGACAGCTGATTTTCATATTTTACTCGAATTTGATTAACAGTTCCTGTTTCAAATTATGAAATGCACCAAAAAGGATCCATATAAATTTATAAAATCATAAATTTATTACAAAGCCACATCTCAATTTCAAGAAATCCGCATAAAAATGCTTGATCCCTAGACACTTTTGATGTGTGTATTATCTTTGTCTTTTATGTAGCTCACTATCAAAATGTTGTCTCGTTTAAAGGTTAGATTCACAGTCCTTTTTAACCGACTTCAAAAAAAGGAGGTTTACAATTCGTCTTGAACTTTTTTTTTTTATGTATTTTACCTCATAACTCGGAGATGGCTAGACCGATTTGGAAAATTCTTTTTTGTTTGAAAGGGTATACTTTCTAGTTGGTCCCACTGTCGTCAAGTTTGGATCTGATGATGGGATCATGGAGAAATCGAGGGAACTCTTCAAATATTATAGGCACACCTATAGCGTTTTGGGTATATCTTATAGTACCTTGTGCAGTTGCTCTCGAAAAGCACCATTTGAGGAAGTGGAACTGATGATGAAGACCCCAGATGGCCACCGAAACTACTCAATAATAAGTATTTCGTTGATTGCGATTAGATTACTTGAATATGGATGTTAAGCACTTTATGCTCGTCACAACGCATATGGTGAAGTCGAGCTGAAGGTGATGTACCAGGGAAACTCCTCAAAAATTAACGGCTCTGCACCGGGAAAAGCAATATTTTGTAAAAGGTGATAAGTAGTTGACATTTTGGCTTTTGTAACTAGATAAATTACAAACCGACCCACTAAAAAGCGTGAAAAAAAAACTTTTTAACAAAAAATAGAACCGACTTCCATATAAAAACACTGCAAAGGCAAAAATAACTTTAATTTCGGAAGGCGGTGTCTTTAGTTTTATTATATATTTTCGTTTTTGACACCGCCTACCTAAATTAAAGTTATTTTTGCCCTTGCAGTGTTTTTATATGGAAGTCGGTTTTATTTTTTGTTAAAAAGTTTTTTTTTATAAGAAGCAATGCTACGATAATATACCGATTTTCAAAAGTGATCCTATCTCTCATCTTTATACATACTATACAACGTGTAATTTAAAGGGTATATACATACCGAGTGCACGTCTTCTTTGGATGATAACAAACGATATAGCATGGGTTTTGTAATCCTATGTCTACATGTGTGGAGCATATTAGAAATTTCAATACATTGATACCAGAGACCAAATTTTTGAAATTAAGAACAACGAAGAGAATTATCGTTTTGTAGGCAAGTGACGTGGAAAGTGATGACCCAATACAAAAAACATATTAAACCAATAATTTGGGGTCAATTCTGTGAGTCAGTTATTTTGAGCTGAAACTTTGCATAGAGACTCCATACCAGATGTTGTCTTCAGTCCTTTTGGATAGATATGGGGTTTCCATTACACGTTGTATATTCACAATGTTCAATCCGATTAAAAGCTCCGATGGTAATTGAGGATGCATCTCCTTGACATCAATATGATACAAAAAGATAGCTATCATACTTCCGACCATAGTTACAATATGTTGCTACAATCGGATACCTCTGCAATCGATAATCCCACAGAGCATGGAAACACCTTGGTGCCACTAATAGATACTACATTATCAACTTTCCATGCAAACCAAGAGATTTTTGACCGAGCGTCACTACTATATTTGGCGATATATATTTTTCTCTTTCGGTTTCAAGTCGTTTTCTATGGCAAGTCGTTTCAGACTTTGAAGTCCGAGTGTTAATCGGACTAGGATTATGTAATGTCTTTCATGAACTAAATATTTGTAAAATTCTCTCGTTTTATTTTATTTTCTTATGTTATTTCTGCTTTTGATTGATATAATTTACTTAAATTTTACCAACAGATATTACAGCTAATCATTATTATTTGGTAAGCTTAGAATAGACAATAATGTTATGTCGGTTTCGTGTTTTATGAGTAAGACAGTTATGTGTAAAAATAATTAACAATTAAAAGTGGTCACACTTGATCAATATACCGTCTTGTACTAAGCTCGTCTCCTCTACATTTATCGTGCGCACGGCCAAGGTACCACATATAACTCGTCAACCTTTAAAGCAAGAGTGAACAGGCATCTTCTGAGCTCGTTCGTTCCATCATATTGTAAGCTACCATTTGTAGTCACTGCCACCGTGGCGTTCCGTGCTCTGTGGATAAAAGGCACAGGAAATAAAATCGTTTATAGACGAGTAACTCGATTGTGGGTAAAAGGTGTATACACCACATGCTCAATTGATAATATGTGAACCAATATAGCTTTGACATTACGTGAAATATAACTACGATACGTCTGTTTTGTTGTGAGAAGTAAATACCCTTGAGTGGTTTATTCTGCATTTTGCCCGAATAATTTATCGTGGCACTGACTGTAACGTATACAACTGATATGTTGGCTGTAATGATGCGTGGAATTCTGTTGTCATGGTGACGTGTAGGTTATAAAAGTGGATGACTATTCAAGATGACTGAAATAACTACGCACTCCTGAATGGAGAGCGTAGTTATTTTTTAGGGTTCTATATACACATAAATTGATATTTATTTAAACTTTATGTACAATAGTGGTACATGGGCAGATTTAATAAAACAAGGCATTCTCTACCAGTCAACCTTTGGGATAAAAAGACCACAATGTGGTAAGTGTGACATAATCATGGAAGTCTTTAAATCAAGAGTGAATAGGTTACTTCTAGGCAAACGTGCTTCATTTTTGATCACATGATGACTTACTATTAGATGATATGGTAGTCAAACTCGAGTCTAAAGAATAAATCAAATATGGTCACAAATTACAGCCGTAAATGATTTTTTTAAACATTTCCCTATATTATATGGAAATACTCCTGTATTGGGGGTGAGTTTATAAACATATTTATATGCTCAAAAGCAGCCAGACTGTAACGGCTAACTGTACGCCACACAAATATTTGCTCTGTGCGAGAATCGAATCCGCAGCAGTCAATAGCTCAACAAAAGCCCGAACAGTGTCATCAAATATAGATAGGTATACAGATTAGCTTCTGCCCGCGACTTCGTTTGCCTGGGAGGGTCACCGTCCGGTGAGGACCAGGCCCGGGTCGGCGGTGCGTCGTGTTCCGCGCGCGTTTCAAAAAGCTGTCAGCACCAGTGACGGGGCCCCATAAGGCCATTGCCTGCCGGGGTTGCGGTAATGTTCTAATGAGATACCGCGGCCCCGGAACTTAAGGGCAACTGAATGTACAGGGTGGGTTTTTAGTCAGTAGAAGTCTGATACTCCCTTCTGTTTTGCCCAGAGCGGGAGATGTCATTCGATGATTTTCCCACCCAGGAAAAAAAAGGATGTCGACTAAGTATAGACTAGACACCAAATTTAAGTCAGATCTGTTCAGTATTTTTTGCATGAAAGAGTAACAAACATCCAGTTATATGTATATACTCACAAAACTTTCGCATTTATAATATTATAGTTAGAAGTAAGATATACAACGTATAACCCTATATCTATCCAAAAGGACTGAAGACAACATCTGGTATGGAGTCTCTATGCAAAGTTTCAGGTCAAAATAAGTGACTCACGGAATTGGCACCAAATTATCGGTTTCATGTTTCTTGAATACCAATAATAAAAAACGTGTCAAAGCACTACGAGGGTCATAACTTTCCACGTCACTTTCCACGTCACTTGCCAATAAAACGATAATTCTCTTCGTTCGTCTTAATTCGAAAAATTCGGTCTCTGGTATCAATGTATTGAAATTTCTAATAAGTTCCACACATGTAGACATAGAATTACAAAACCCTTGCTATATCGTTTGTTATCATCCAAAGAAGCCGTGCACTTGGTATGTATATACTCTTTAAATAACACGTTGAATACTTACAAAACTTTCGCATTTATAATATTATAATTAGAAGTAAGATATAGAATATTTTAGAGAGAAAAGTTGTCGCAAGAAAGAAGTAGGATGAGAAACCACACAGAGTGTAAAGAGATAGAAGGAAACCTAAAATGGACTTTAGGTATTAACATATAACACCAGCTAAAATAAATATTTGTAATCCTCCTTTTAAAATAACCTCCTTTTAACACTGTTTTACACTAATTTAGTTTTTAAACACTTTTTCTGTAACCTATTGCTAGTAGTTAAATTTATATTTATTTTTTGTTGTTGTTGTCATGTTGTGCGATTACGCTCTGGGTCAAAATCAGCCCAAAACATATTATGTGTATTTGTTATAATAAGTGGATTGTAACCTGTTATAATTGCCTTGAGAATAAATAAATAAATAAATATAACAATGTTTGTAATTATAATTTTTTTAAATTTATAAGTTGCGCTCATACTGACATGCTCCGGTAACAATTGTGAATTAATGATACTTAATTTAATCGCATTAAGTTATAAGTACCAGTAAGAACATTTTTAGAGAGAAAAAATTTTGGCCATATAAAAATAAGTTCTTGAGTGGGAAACATGACACAATCCACGACATGCGTGACGCAGCGCATTAGCCAATCACTCAACCACTGTGCCAAACGTCCAATTATATTAAAATGATACCATATATTTTGAAAAAAATGTTTTAACATTAGTAACAGTAAATATTGATACCTACTTTACCCATCAGATGTAAGTAATCTTGCTAATTTAATGTACCAATAATTGTAGGTATCGATGGGTCCTATGTATATGGGCCAAACTAACAATTTGGCCATTTTGACTTTTTTATGGTAAACGCATCTTATCGATATAAAGAATTATGTGAGCTATTAAAAAAAAAAGGATTTCTGCATAGAAACACGATTTTTTATTGCAGTATAACGGCGTATGTGACATGAATTTAAACGTACAAGGTCCTAATAGTAGTTAGAGACTTATACGCGGGGAGTTGCCGCGCGTTTATTTATTGTTTGCACCAATCAGCTGATTTGACAATACATTGAACGGAGCAACGGCCGCACTGTGATGAATACAAATTGTAATTGTTGTGTTTTTGGGTTACAATTTAGTTTAATAAGTAAAAGAAGACATCCAATTATCGCGCTAAGTTGTCTAGAAGTCAGAATTTTGTGAAAGAAAAAATATTATCCCACCTGCATATCACAGTTATTATGAAAGTTTAGTAGCATCTAATGACATTGCGTCAATTAATGAAAGCGATAATGAAGAAAATTAATGAAGACTTTTTGAGAATTAGCACGGGGAAGCACTTGCTGTTTCCCTTGGCATCTCCAAGGCTTTTGACAGGGTCTGGCACGATAGCGTTATTGCTAAGCTTCCTTCTTTCGGTTTACCCACTCAACTTTACGTTTTGATTGAAGACTTCCCGAGAGATCGGTCCATTCGAGTGGTCATTGATGACTGCTAAATTGCCAATTGCCAATTGGCTATTAATGTCGGGGTCCCTCAGGGGTTGGTTCTCTCAGCACAGTTGCTGAGAGATATGTGTCCAGCGTGCGTGCTGGTGGGTCAGATCCAGTCTCTCCATGAGGACATGGTTAGGCGCTTGAACTTGTCCTTGAAGGCTGTCTCCGAATGGGGTGATGCCAACTTGGTCCAGTTTAATACAGCTAATACCCAGGCTTGTCTCTTCTCCTCAAAAAGGAGCCAAATCGAACCGGCTCCCACATTCTGTGATGTAATCGTGCCGATAACCGATCATATTGAGCTTCTTGGGGTTACACTAACTTCCACCCTCAATTTTGGCCCATTTATCGAGGCTTTTTTTTTTTTTTTTAGCGTGTTAAAATTATCAAATAAGTCCTCCCACCCCGGGCAGGGTGGGAGGGACTGTCAGACTTTTACTGACTAAAATCCACGGTGTTCCTTCAATAACCCTTTACGTACCGGGGTCACGGTAATGGGATTAGTCCCACGACCCCGGCAGGCTTCGGCCCTCTGCAGAGGGGGCCTCGTCATGTTGCTGACGCTCTTTGAGGCGCGCGTGGAACACAACGCGCCGTCGACCCGGGCATGGTCCATGGTCGGACAGCGAGTTGCCCTTTACTCGCTGTCCGCATGCCCGCGCCTACGGTGGCCGGAGATCGTCGGCCGACGTCCGACGCCGTGGGCGTCTACCACTGCGGCTGGGCTGGAGGGAGGACGCCATCCTCTCCCTCATGCGGCCCGCCTCCTCCTTCGATAGCATGACTGCTTCGCAGAAGGAGGCGACCGCTTCCCACTCCCTCTCGCCCCGCAGCATGGCCTCGACCAATGCCGGGCGCGAGAGGTCTCCGCCTATCGCCGCCGTGAGGACACGTCGGTACTCTGCCCAGGCGGGGCAGTCTTGCACCGTGTGCTCTACGGTGTCCTCAGGGCGACCCTCGCAGTGGTGACACCCAGGCGTTTCCTCCTTTCCCATCAGACAAAGGTAACTCCCGAAACTTCCGTGTCCGGTGAGGACATGCGTCATGCGGTAGGTCAGGACGCCGTGACGCCGATCTAGCCACTCTTCAAAGAGGGGTCTTACCGCCGCAATTGCAGCGTGCCCGGCCGTCGGTTGCGACAGTCGTTCCCTCCATACTGCCCTGAGATCGCGCCGGAGCTCTTCCCGCCGCGCCTCGACTTCTCGAGGCAGCGGGGATACGCCCCGGCGCTGTTCCTCCACGCGCCATTCATAGACGCGCTGGAGGGCAGTCGCCTCCAGATCCCAGGGCAGCAGTCCGGCAAGGAGGTTGGCCGATTCGCCGGCGATCGTGCGGTATCCCCGGATCATTCGGATAGCCATGACCCTCTGGCATGCGACCAACTTTAGTGGTCGCGTCCGGATGCACAGGGCCCACACTGGGGACCCGTAGAGGGCCATGGACCGCACGACGCCGGCGTACAGCCTTCGGCAGGAGGCGTTTGGCCCACTGAGATTAGGCAGGATTCGCCTGAAGGCGGCTGCTGCCCGGTTCAGCTTTGGGGCCAAACTCAGGAAATGCTCCCTGAAGTTCCACCGGCTGTCGAGGACGAGTCCCAGGTACTTCATCGTCCTCCCGACGCCGATGCGAACCCCCTCCACCGTTATGTGGGACTCGGACCGTGGCGCGTTCCGACCGCCATGGAAGCACATGGCCTCTGTCTTGTGCAGCGCCACGTCGAGTCCCAACTGCCGGATCCTACGAACGACTGTCGCAACCGCTTGCGTCGCCAGGTCGGCCGCCACCTGGTGCGACTCTCCCTGCGCCAGGACGAGCGTGTCGTCAGCGTAACATATTACACTGACGCCGTCAGGGAGGTCGCCGCACAGCACCCAGTCGTATCCGATGTTCCACAGGGGCGGCCCCAAGACCGATCCCTGTGGGACACCGCACGACATCTCTCGCCGGTTCCACTCTCCCCGGTGACCGGGGTAGATGACGGCTCTGTCCGTCAGGTAGTCCTCGACTATGCGACAGAGGTAGGTCGGCACCCGGTGATACCGGAGTGCCTCCCTGATGCAACTCCAGGGCAGGGTGTTAAAGGCGTTGGAGATGTCCAAAGACACCGCCAAGACGACCCTGCCCCGGGATACCGCGTCCCCCGTCGTGAGGGCTCTCACGCGCATGATGGCATCCACCGTCGAGCGCCCCCTGCGGAAGCCAAACTGGCACTCCGCAAGATCCGGGCCCACCCGATTCAGGTGCCCGAAGAGGCGGTCTGCAATCACTCTTTCCAAGAGCTTGCCCACCTCGTCGAGCAGCACGATGGGCCGGAATGCGGACGGAGAGTCCGCAGGGCGCCCGGCTTTCTGGATCAGGACCAGCTTTCCCGTTTTCCAGCGAAGCGGAAACTGGCCCCTCTCCAGGCATGCGCTAAAGAGCCCCCCTAGTCGAGGCCCGAGAGTCTCCGAGGCCAGGACCCAAGCTTTCCCTGGCAAGCCGTCGGGTCCTGGGGCGGTATTTTTGGCCTTGAGCCTTTGTACCGCCACTCTCAAGTCTACCTCGGTCACCTCTGGAGCGTCGTAGACGTCGTCGTCACTGTGGTCCGCGTTTGCGCCAGCTTCAGGTTCCGTCGGAGACGGAGTCATGGGCGGGGGAGCATGCTCCCCTCGCGATGGGAACAGGGCGCTCACCACATCCTCCAAGAACTGAGGCTGGAGACTCTGCGTCAACGGGGGAGCCCAAGGGCGGAGCCTCTCTCGCACCCACTTGTAGGGGCGGCCCCATGGGTCCCCGTCCAGAGTCGCCAGCATCTCTTCCCGGGCCAGTTCCTTGGCCCGCCAGATCTCGTCTCGGAGGACGGCCTTCGCTGCCCTGTAGCCCTCGTACAGCTCCGCCTCTACAGTCGCCGCATCCGAAGGTCGGGTGCAGGTGAAGGTCGGGTGCTGCGGAACCTGGTGTACCGACGTCGCGCCGCAACGCACGCTTCGCGCAGCGCTGCTAGCTCGCTCGACCACCAGTACAGCTGACGCCGGGCGCGTCCTTGCCGGACCCGGGGCATGGCCACGTCGCAGATCTCCGACATGGCCTCCCGGAACCACTCCGCCTCGTCGTTTATGTCGGCAGGCCTGTCCGGGGGTGACCCCCAGGCCTGCACGATCGAGGCTTCCAGGAATAGCTCCCGGTCCATCTGCTTCAGCGCCCATCGCGGACCACTCAGGTCCCGTCGGACCGGCGCGTCTGGGGTCTGGGCGGAGATGTCGAACCGGATATACCGGTGGTCGGAATAGGTCTCCACCTCCTCCACAACGCGCCAGTCGGTGACGCGCGGTGACAGGCTGGGGGTGGCGAACGTAACGTCCACCACCGACTCGCCCGTAAACCGCACGCACGTGGGGACAGAACCCCGGTTCTCGATCACCAGGCCCTGCGCACGGGCCCAGTGCTCGAGCATCCTGCCCCGCCCATGGTCCGTGGACCGGGAACCCCAAGCCGGACTTTTGGCGTTGAAGTCCCCGAGGACGAGGGCGGGGAGGGAACCGAGGGCGACGACGACGTCTCCCAGCTCCGTTAGGGAGTTCTGGAACTCGGCGAGAGTTCGGTTCGGGGAGAAATAAACGCCTACCACAGCGATCTCCCCGAACCGTGCTGCGACGATCCCACGCCCTCTCTTGACGCGATCGAGGGGCGGGGGTACCGGCGGCGGCCGACGAAACGAGGGTCACCGAGCCGTCCAAGTCCGCCACCCAGTCGTTCCTGGGCAGGACAAAATACGGCTCGGCGACCACGGCGACGTTGATCAACCACTGCGCCATGCTCTGGAGCAAAAGTTCCTGAGCAGCGGCGCAGTGGTTGATGTTCGCCTGGAGGAAGCGCAACGGGGCCATTAATCGGGATCCATTGCAGCCTCCTCCAGGGCCCCTCGCGGGAGTTCAGCCACGACGGCGACGGCGGCGGCAGTAGCGACGGCGGCGGCAGCGGCGGCGGTGGCGGTGACGGCGGTGGCAGAGGGCCTACCTCTGCGCCTGGCTTTGGTGGGTGGGGCGCAGGACTTGCCCCCAGCCCGGTGATCGGCCGGCTTGCCGACCGCCTCACATGCGAAGCAGTGAGGCGGGGCGGAGCACGAGCCGGCCTTGTGACCGGGCTGACCGCAGCGGAAGCACCTATCGCTGCGGTCTACCTCCGAGGTGCACACGCATGCCGCATGGTTGCCCACTTGACAGCGGAAGCACCTCAGGGGTCTGGGGTCCAGGACTTTCACCTGCGCAGACACCCAACCAACCAGGAGCCTTCGGCCCTCCTGCAACTTTTTCGCCGCCGGGACGGGGCAGCTAACCGTAATGGTTTGCAACCCCGTGAAGCCAGGACGCAAGGCGCCCGCCCTCACCTGATCGGGAGGGCACTCCCCAGTCCTGGCAACGGCGGCCACCACTTCCTCGGCCGTCACGGAGTCATCCAGATCCAATATGCGCACGTCTGCGCGCTTGGTGGGTCTGGAGACTCGGGCCTCCTCCGCGTTTAAGGACGCTCTGAGCCGTTCGGCCAGAGCGTCAGCGGTAGGGCCACTGGCCGCGCCGGGGATCTCCAACATCCGAGCCCCCGTTGCAGTGACCCGGTGACGGAGGCCGCCGGTGATGCCGAGCTCCGTTATGTCAATCGCCTCCCGCGCCTTTGCGAGCACGTCGCGGTACGACACGCCCCTCTTCACCGCGTCCGGCTGCAGTGTGATTACTACAGCCGCGGTCTTGGGGGCGCGCAATCGCGCCGCGGCGTCTCGCCGCCGCCGTCTGTCCCTTCTCCGCGAGGACCTGGCTGCGCAAGCAGCCTTTCTCTTCTCCCCGGCCACTTGCCAGTCGGCGCCGGCCGGAGGAGTCTTTGGAGGAGGCTGTTGGGACGGCTGGTTCCCGGCCTGGGCCTTCTTCTTTTTGGCCGCCTGTTTCGGCCCCGCAGGTTTCGGGGTCGGAGGCGGCTTTGATGGGCCCGGTTTCGTCTGACTAGGCTTGGCCGGGGCCGTCTTTGCCCTCGCAGGAGCCGCCGTCGCTGGGGCCGTCTGCCCAGTGGCCGTCTCCGCCTGAGGCGGCCTCGTCGCCGTCCGGGGAGGCTTGGACGCGGTCGCAGCCGCGTACGAAGGCGCCGCCAGCGGGGGTCGCAGCACGCGGCTCTCCAATACGGAGAACCGCTGCTGGAAGGCGGCCAGCTCCTTCCGGATCAGGTGGAGATCATGGTTCTCCACCGATATGAGCTGGTCTTGTCCCTTTTCGGGCGCCTCCTTAGGGCAGGCTCCTCGGAGTGCCACCAGGTCTGCACGGAGCTTCTCGTTCTCCTGTTGGATTTATCGAGGCTAAGGCTCAACTAGCATCAAAAAAGTTGGGAATCTTAGCAAAGGTGAGACGGTACTTCACACCGGAACAGTTGCTCAATCTGTATCAAGCCCAGGTTCGGTCGTGTATGGAGCTACTACTGCTCTCATATTTGGGATAGATCTGCCAAATACAATTTGGACGCGCTTGAGTCTATTGAGAAACGGGCCAAGAGACTCACTGGCAACGATGGACTGGTCAAGTCAAAGCTCCAGAGCCTTGAACATCGACGACGAGTTGCAAGTCCATCGGTTTTCTATCGGTTACATTTCGGGGAGGGTGTGATGGAATTACACAATCGAATTCCGCCAAGCCCGTTCCATCATCGGACTATACCTAAGACAAACGGTGATGCGCCGTCGTTACATGGTCGACATTCCACCCATACGCACTAAACGTTTTGGGAATGCCTTCGTTGTGCGTACAGTTAAGGAGTGGAATTCCCTGCCGGAGTCTGTGTTTCCCGATAGCTATAACTTAGGGATCTTTAAGTCAAGAGTGAATAGGTTACTTTTAGGTAAGCGTGCTCTATCTTCGACCATATATCGTCGCTCGCATTACTAAAAGTCCTATCTCATTTTTTAGCTGATTTGAGTTAGGATAACTACATTTTTCTATTCGTGACTCTTTACATTTCTCACTAACCATCGTATCTCTATGTTATTTGGATCTCAAAATATTACCGTTTTGAAGGTCAACGTATCTCATATTAACTAAAAAAAAATATTACTAAAAAGCGTAACTCATTTAGGACTTTTAGTGAAATTTAGAATCGTGAATTCTTTTTATAAGAATTATATTTACACTGAGTTAGGTACGCTTTGACAGTTGAAACTTAACTTTATGGCACTTGACATTTGGACATAATTTAGGCCGGTAACTTCATAAAGTGAGACAAGGATGCGGGGAACATAATCACGCCACATCGTTCCTCGCGGCATGGATATATCTTTCTCCAAAAATCCAAAATTGCATGAAATGCTTGTTGAAGAGTTGCAGGAAGAACCGAAACCCAGCCTTTCTTTTTACAGAAAACTATTCAAATGTAAAAATTTATCTTTTCATCGTCCTAAGAAAGACGAGTGCAGTTTATGCTCAACATATCGTGGGAACTGACGACATCAAAGCGAATTTGCACGAAAAATATACCACCCATATACTACAAAAGCAATCATTGCGTGCAAAACGATCAAAACGAAAAAAAAAAGAAGCTCAAAAAGATGTATTAACAATAGCTTGTGTTACTTTTGATCTCTAGCAAGTTATTAATTTACCTATAAGTAATGAAAGCGCTGTGTTTTACTGTGTTATCGGTGTATAATTTCACCATTTATGAGATGATATAACATGATTGTTTCTGCTACACGTGGCATGAAGGACAAACTAAGAGAGGGGCTTCAGAAATTTCTACTGCTTTATACCTTTTCCTTAAATGTTTGGACGAAAAAGGTATTCAGAAAGTCTATTTATTTGCCGATGGCTGCAGCGGCCAAAACAAAAATACAATTGTAGCAGCTACCCTTCTCTACGTGATAAACAATTCCCTTTCTATTCAAGAAATTGTTTTAAGCATCTCTGTCCCGTGTCATGGGCAAAATGAGGGCAACTCTGCTGATAGTGCCATTGACTATGCAATTAAAAAAAGTGGTGATATTTTCCCCCCTTCTCAGTTAATTCCCATCATAAAGTTGGCACGAAGACGACAACCGTATATAGTAACAGCTCTAAGCTACTCGGACTTTTTATATTTTAAGGCACTCTCACAAAATTTGCGGCTACTTTCTGTTCGAAAAGATGACACCGAAATGGTAGATTGGAGAGAAATGATGGAATTATCTTTTATGAAGACTGATCCCAACAAATTATTTTTCAAAACTGATCACACTGTTGAAACTTCTCGTTCATTGACATTAAGGAGGCAAGTTTCTGGAGAATTGCACTCACAAATTTTACGACTCAGTGTAACACAACCAAAGATTTCTCTAGAAAAGTACAACAATCTAATGGCTTTGACTGCGGGTGACACACCAGTCATAAGGTTACCCGAATTCGTTTCATTTTATCGTTCACTGCATCATTAATATACCTATAATACAAAACTGCAAATCACTTGTTTTCTAAAAGAAAAATACAATTTAGTATTAAGATTCGATAAAAAGACTGATTTTATGGTAGTATTTATCATAAAATCAGTCTTTTTATCAAATCTCAATTGCTTGCTTTATGTGGTCTCAAAATAAGACTGAATTTGTAGGTTATTAAATTGTTTTTTATCCTGTTTGCTAATAATTTGCTAATTATATTTTAAAGTTTTTTTTTTTTATATTGTTCTGTCTTTTTAAATTGTGATTCTAAAAAACGTGTTATCTTCATTTTATGTTAAACTCTTTTCTTAAATAGAAATTAGAAAGCTAAATGTTTTGCGTGTTTTATTTCCAAACTTAATCCAAACCGTAAAGTCGTAAGTAAAAAAAAACTGCTCAGTTTGATAAGTAAAGTTTTCACAAAGTGTCCCATCTGTTTTGATAATTAAAAATAAATACTAATATTGTAAATAAATAAGTAGCTATAGTCTAAAATTAAAGTACTATAAATACTCTTTATGAATAAATATAATCAAATATTCAGAATTGCCAATAGATTATAATTTTATCTTAGTTTGAAATGTCGTAACCGTAAAACGCTTTTCCTGAACAATTGACAATACGGAGATAGGACTGTTAGTCATGCGAGCGACGATATGATCACTTACCATCAGGTGAGATGGTGGTCAAACGCGAACCAATTAACAAAAAAAATACTAATGTTGATTTTATTACTTAATTATACTACAGAGATTTTTTTTAGTTTATTTACACAAGATAGGTTTTTAATTTTGTTATTTTTTTTGTAATTTTATTGAGAAAACAATAATGTGAAGTAGGTACATTATTTTGTTAATCAAACTAAGATCTTCAGTAAAAGTTTCGTTTACTTATTATTTTTTTGGTTTTTTTTTTCATAAGTGTAGTTTTAAGGCTACTTTAATTTTTATTTCAATAAATGAATAAAACTATTGCGTGTTTTTAATTATTGAAATGATTTAACTGAAAACTGAGTTAGTAGGTAAGCCGATTGTAAAACGTATGTGTCAATGTGACATAAATGACTAAATATCTAAATAGCTTATATTCTAATTAATGAATTATCAACTACTTCAATTGTTACTTGATTTTATGAGTAAAAAATATAAAAATATATAACGTATGCTAATTAACTTAATACGCGTATAATGGCCAATATGACACATTGGCCCTTTTAAAGTGTTTTTAGAGAAAAATAATTTTAACAAAAGCTAACGTAGAAGGGCCAATGCGACGTAAAAAAAAACCGATATATGTACATATAAAATACTATAGTACAAATGAGGAGGATAGTTGTCTTAGCAAACAAGCAAAGATTCGTAAACTTCGGTTTTATCAATCTGAAGTTATAGTAAATAGAAACTTTGGAAGCCTCTCCTGTAAAGTTGTAATTTTGCACTTTGGCCCATATACATAGGACCCATCGGTATACGTTTTTAGTTCGGTTATCAAGTCCCACATTGATTTTCATATGTCTGGTTAATGTAGTCGTATACAGGGTGGCAGGGACATCGACGCGCAACCGCTTACCATGGATTCAGTACCTACATGATTCTGGACGTCGTCGTCGGCTTTTTCTTAATTTAATAAAATTAAGAAAAATCCGACGCAAAAAAAAACAGTAAGTTCACTTGTTTCACTTAAAACAGTAATGTAAATAAACTTGGAAAGGCTACCTGATCAGGTATGTTGACCTCGCAAATTAACTATAGCAAAACAGCTGATCAGGTAGGCCTTTCGAGTTTTATTTTATTTTAAGTGAAACAAGTGAATTTTATTTTTTAATTAAATTCTCATTGGGTTAGATAGAAACAATGATTTAATACCGTTTTCAGTAAAAAAACTGCTGAAAAGACCTGAAAAATTATGGTCCAGAATCATGTAGGTACCGAATCCCTGGTAAGCGTTTGTGCGTCGACGTCCCTGCCACCCTGTATATTTAAGCAATCTACCCAGCTTCTAGTCTAAGTCTTCATAACGCAGTAACTGAGTATCACTTTACCCCTTGGCATAACTGGTAACCGATTTTCTGGCCTCTGACGACCTGTATCGAAAGTCATAATCGATCATACAATATGCTTTACGAGGTACGGAGTGAAAGAAAACTACAGTATAACCATTGTGAAATAGTATATTTTAGCTTCAGCTAGACTCATTTGTACAGATTTATTTAGCTTAATACTACTCGACATCCAGAAGAGATAGATTGACTATCCTAATCTCACTTTTTCTTATTTGACACCTCCGTCACGCGTTACCCAAAATGTAGTGGAGAGCGCGCGAATTTTAAGCCTATAGATGGAAGTTCACAGATTATAAAAATATGACTACAAATATGTATCCATAAACATTTTAAATAAATGTTAGAGTATTATTTTGAAAACATATTTTAACAAATCATCAAGATTTAATAGTACCAAATTTTGGATAATAAGAGTCAAGTTGCAAACTTTAAATTCACGTTTTTACCTTCATTAACGTTTAAATATTGAATTTATTTAATAATTGCTTACAGGGGGAGTCTCGATATATTAAGATGGTTCCCAATCCACTAATCGACCTTGGCAAGTGTTGTTTAACCTTGAAAACTGACCCGTTTGACCGTAAGTACGTCTCACTATAGTCACTATAAATATAGAAACCTCACCAACGAAAATAGTTACTGCGTCATTAATCAACATGAATTATTGAGTTTATAGCAAACAATTGGTGTTAATTTTTTGATACGGATCCGTGAGATTTGTCATGTATATCATAATTACCTTTTACAAGGCTTTAACACGTTCGCTGACAGTACGTCGTGAACTCGTGAGGCGGGAAATTAAAATAGCGCGTTATGACAGTACGTCGAGAGACGGGCACTTATTTTTAAGAGTACGTCGTCTCACGATATTTTTTCTTATAAGTATTATGAAGAGCAGTATCCACTGTCATATTATGAGCAATTTCATATTTCTTACTGCCGTAATACAAGTATTTTGTGGGTAGTTTCATATTGCTTGCTTGTGCACGAGAACTACGTTGATTTGTAATTTAGTATGGAAAATTCTACTGTCGTAATGTGGTGTCAGGGTAAGTGCTCACTGTCAGCGAACGTGTTAAGAATATTGTTGACTGGTTAATTAGTACCGCAAAGTTTATGTACCACCGGTCTCAGACGTACTGCAGGGTCTATCCACGCATGGTCAATATATTGTCTTGTCGTACTAAGCGCTTCTCCTCAACATTTATTGTGCACACAGCCAAGAGCGGAACTCTCTGTCGGCTTCTGTGTTCTCTACCATATATGACCCGTTAGCCTTTGAAGCAAGAGTGAACTGGCATATTCTGCGCTCGCTCGTTGTATCGTAGACCTCATCAATCACTTACCATAAAACGTGATGAAGGTCAAGAGCGGGCTCATCTATACTAATATTATAAAGCGGAAAAGTTTGTTTGTTTGTTTGTTTGCTTGAACGCGCTAATCTTCGAAAGTACTGGGTGGATTTGGATGAAATTTGGTATGGAAGTAGCTTGAAGCTTGAGGAAGGCTACGTTTTATCCGACTGCAAAAAAGGAGAGTTATGTTTTTACCGTGATAGAATCCACGGGAGCGAAGCCCCGCGTGAGTACTAGTCCATAATAAAAGAATATGTTTTTGAAGCTTTGAAGTTGGTTGGAGGCAATGCTTTATTATCTGTAAAGGTGTAACATCTCACCTATAGGTGGGATGTCAATGTAACGCAAAACGTTTTGGGATTCCTGCCATTGTGCGGAAAGCTAAGGAGTGGAATTCTCTGCTAGAGTTTGTTTCCTGATAGCTATAACCGGGTATTTAAGTCAAGAGAGAAGAGGTTACTTCTAAGTAAGCGTGCTTCATCTTCGACCACATCATCGCTTACCATCAGGTGAGATGGTGTTCAAACGCCAGCATAAAAACAACAAAAAAAATCGTAAAAGTAATGTAATGTAATTAAATAGTTATCATTATTTAATAATTCTTTGGCCTGCTTATAGTAAATAAATACATATATATAGATTTATATAAGCGTAATAACAAAAAAATATACACTACATACTTTATACATTTTTGTATATCCACCAATTATTTTTACGCACCTGCCTTGTTAAGACATCAAGTGTTGATATCGAGGCCGTCATAATAATAATAAAGTTATTTTCTTGTTTTAAGGATTCCGTGTGTCCGATTGCAAAAACTAAAACTATTTAGGACTACTCGCATGTCTGTCTGTTTATACGTCGGTCACAGCCAATTTCTTCCGAAATAAATGATCCAATTCGGATTAACTTTGGCACGTAAATGTGCCATTCATTTCCTTGTTTGACTAAAACACGGAAGTGGATTTGATTGTGCTATTTTCAACATCATTGCTTTCAAAATGATGAAGAAAAGAATTGCGAACCGCCTTAGTCCAGCCCATAATTCCGCTCTCCTTCACACAGCTAGGCACATGGCTAAAAGAATACACATACACCCAAGCCCAAAAATGGTGGTCTTCGGCACCAGGCTGCAGGTAGTTCAAGTAGGCTATGCCAACCTTAAATGAAAAACGAATTAGGCGCTTCCTTATACACCTGGCAAGAAAGAACCTGCGAATGGTGGCGGAGTACATCACTAGGCACTGCTCACTAAACAAACACTACCACACGATAGGTATAACCGATGCATGCATGGAGACGGAGGAAACGATGGGACACGTGCTCCTAGAGTGCACAGGAATCACCGACACACGGAAGCAAACCTTCTGGTCATTGAATTCCCTTACATACATCCTAAACCGACCGAGAGACCTGATCTACTTCTGGAGGGAGGCTGGCTGGATTGAGTAAGGGCCGACATGCCCGCCCACGCACAATAGTCCCGTGCACAGACTAAGTAGTACGGAAACCAAACCACTAAAGAAGAAGCCCTAGTCCAACCATCGAGAATCCGAAGACATACGACAGCCACCAAACGGCACTGGAGTCGGGCCGGGACACTTACAGCCGAAAGGGCTTTCATAGAAGGGAGTAAATAATAAAACAGAAATAAAAATGTGTCTGTACTTTGAGTATATTTACAGGAAAAATTGTTAGGGTTCTTTATAAAAGTAATAGAGTAAGTATTAAAAATAAAATATATGTTTGTACGCGCTTATCTCCGGAACTACTACACGGATTTGAACGAGATGTTTTGTGTTATATAGCTGTAAATTCTGGGCAACATACATGCTATAATTGATTTCGGAAACTAGAATACCTGACGCAGAATTTTACACGCGAGCGAAGCCGCTGGCAGGAGTTAGTCGTAAATAATTACCTAAATATGATAGTTTATACCTATAGTATTTACCTTAGTGTGAAGATATGGTTATAAAAACTTCATGACAACATCAACGATTACGGTTTTTTTTTTTTTACTGTAACACCGGTACTGACTGGTACCGGCAGGTGGTACCTCATATCTAAGTGGGGAGTACAGGCGTTATCAAATATTTAAACATGGCTTACTTGGTACTGATTTCAACACGAAAATGTAATATAGGTCACTAGGATTATGATTTTTTTTTTTAAAAGGTTAATAGCAATTTGTATAGAATTCACATTACTGGCAATCTTGTTGATCCTTCCAACTAAGCTAAATATGCTTGTGTCTGGAGTGGGTTCACGACAATGGTATGGGTGGGATTCGAATCAGCGACCTCTCGATCTCAAGTCCGACCCTAGTGTGTTGCAAGGTTTAAATATACAGTATGTTAACTAACAGAGGGCGTTCCCGTTTACCCGCAATAGTATAAGCACATCAATTAGATCGCCGCACACGCGGCCCGTCATTCATAAATAAATTGCGACGTTGCCGTCCTTCAAGTACGCGTGTACAGTGTTTCTTTTACGTATCAATTTAACAATTTTAGTGAATATGTTAATAATTAAAAAAAGTAAAAGCAAGTTGTGTTCGAATGGTAATATTTTTTAGCATGTATGGATGCTATACTATTGCGGGTTAACAGGAACGCCCTCTGTTAGTTAACATACTGTATAAATACTAGCCTTCAACCCGTGGCTTGGTCCGCTTGGACTACACGACGTTTTCCTTACGGGAACATGATATTTTTCAAGGATAAAAAAGCCCAGACCCTTTCCTAAGGTAACTGTAACAAATTTCAGCCAAATCGGTAAAGCAGTGTAGGCGTAAAAGCGTAGTAGTCTTAGATAATATTGTATTAAGTAGATCTTTTTAGGGTTCGTAGCCGAATGGCAAAAAACGGAACCCTTATAGTTTCGACATGTCTGTCCGTCTGTCTGTCTGTCCGTCCGTCCGTATGTCACAGCCATTTTATTCCGAAACTATTAGGACTATACATGTGAAACTTGGTAAGTAGATGTATTCTGTAAACCGCTTTCCGATTTTAAGAGAAAATTTAAAACATATTTAAAATAAAGGGCCCATATAACCATTTTTGGGAATATGACGTAACGGTTTCGACACCTAGTGTGGGCACTGATTTATTCTCGACACATAATCTCGTCGCCGTTCCGTATTAGAGTAGTTGCTGCAACTAAAATTGGGGAAGAGTCGACACAGTAACATTCGGTTTCTAATATACGTCGCTGTGTCGTAACATTGTTACCATATTTTAACCAGAGTTCCCACAAATCATTCATTCAATCGCTCATAACCGCTCATTCGTTGACATTGACTCGTGAAGTGACGTGAATTTTATTACTTATTATAAAAATAAGAAACCGCCATCATAACAGTATCACCGAGGTAAGTAAACAAAGATTTTGTTGTTGATTATTATGGTCCTCAATACTCAAATCTTAATGGGAAATTAAATTCATCGTGTAAATTAGTGGGATAGGTTGAAATGTATCAACGCGCCACATTAATATCATAATTTAACCATTCGGGCGAAAATACACATTGTTTTTTTTTAATGATATTTTTATTTTCTATTATCTAAAGCTTCTATTTGAATGCAGTAATACAGTTGAATACTTAATAACAAACTATTTTAGCAGTAATAAACCGTACTATCGATAAATAATGAAAATATATTCTTTGTCATGTGAAAAATATTTTCGTCACAACAAGTTACAAAGTTACGATTATGTGTCGACATTGTGTGGACATGTTACGTAAATTCGTCACAAAATAACTGAATTTTAAAAATGGTCTCTCCTTGATTTTTGTTCACAGTTTCCCAAACTTTAGTTTGCTAGGCAAAATGCCATATTGCATTGTTTTAACTAGAGAAGGCTGTTCTGATTTAATATCCCTTGTACCAAGTACGTGGGTGAGAGAGAACTGTTGTCTGTACAAATAACTAAGAACTCAGTTTTTATTAGTTTTCTAATGTTGTTCTATTCAAGACTTTTAAATTACCATAGAATACGATTAGGTATATAAAATGCATAGAAGTTGAAATCATTCAATGTGCTTTATTTTAGGGGTGAAATGAACACAAGTACATCGAAAAAACAAAGGAGCGAAACGAGAAAGGATACTTCTACAAATAATAAAAGTTTAGATCAAGAAAAAGAGGAAGTGATGAATATAAAAATGAAAATGCCAAATATAGTAGATGATGATAAATACGAATCTGGAGATGCAAAAGAACACAAGAAAATATGAATCTGAAACAGAGGATCAGTTAGATGTAAAAGAAAATGATATTGGTACAGTTTATATAATTTATTTTAATTACTTTTACACATAGCACACTCCTCTATACGCTCAATATGTAATGTAACACACGTGCACACGCACATAACACAGACACAAACAGACACCTAAGTCGTTTTAGACGGAAGTATGGTATGGAGATCATTGGATCTCCATACCATACTTCCGTCTAATTCCGTTTTATTGTCTCAATAAAATTCTTTATTAATATATTATATTGTATAACATAAATTAATAATTCTTTTACAGACGACGGTACGCCAGACACAAAAAATATTCCAATAAAGCATCGAAAATAGTGACTATACTCTCTGATGTGAAAATAAAAAACAAGTTTTTGGATTTAAAACATGAGACCAAAACTATGAATATCAGTTCTGATAACTTAATGTACTGTGCAGCAAAAGTACAACTACGAAGATGCTGACAAATTATCTTCATGATTGATAGATGATGGAGACGACAGTGAATAGGAATTAAATTATAAAATTTTGTTGTTATTATTGCTCTATTTAGGTTTACTAACCAATACTCAATAAGTACAAATATACTATTTTTGATACCACTTTATATGACTGCATATTAAACTGATGAACATAATATTTATTAGTTTTTAACATTAAATTTTTAACACTTTAAACACTAAATAGAAACCCTAAACTACATTATATACATCTAAAAATAAACTAAAATATGGCATCCAGAAATTCGTGCGCATCTTTGTCCACTGGTAATGTGCCCAAAAGACAAAGTAGCTAATGCTAGTGAAGTTATAGTGCAATTGATGATTTTGTGATTTCGAAATAAAAATCGTTTCTTCTTATATTTTATTTTATTTTTACCCTAACGTTGTCAATACAGGAATAAATACCATTTGGAAGTTGCAAAGCTTACATTTCACATCTTGCAAATTGTATTCTCTTGATTCTTCTGAATCATAATCAAGTGATGTTGCAAATATATTGATATGCGAAGAATTAGCACGAAGCACTTCAGTTCAAGATACTTCAGCATTATTTTCTGGATTCGGTAGTGAATACGTTAGAAAAATCAACAAAATGATGAGTAAGTATCTGTCACAATAGGAATAACACAACATCCAACAATATTATTAATAACTAGCTGTGCCCGCGACTTCGGCCGCGTAGGATTTAGATATATTGCGATGGACCCATGCCCAGCAGTGGGATGAAAAGTAGCCTATGTGTTATTCTGATGTATCAGCTATATTACTGTAAAATTTCATCAAAATACGTTCAGTAGTTTTTGCGTGACGACAAACATCAATCCTGACAACCTTTCGCATTTATAAATATTAGTAAGTAGGATAGGATTAACTTACTTGTACTTGTGTTATTTTGGTTCGTTCATTCGTTTACTCTCCTGTAAAATGTTGAAGTCCATCGGTATCTATCAATCTACGTGATATTTTGGGTCGTTTACTCATCTTTTTTTTTTAATTAAACGTTATACCGGCAGTTAAGACAAGACAATAGTTTGAGAATGACTTGATCTGGTGACATCCATCTAGCCAAGTTAGTGTTATAAGTATTCCGAAACATTGTCGTAACGTTACTACACATGTTATCACTCAGTTACTACACATTGTTACTAATATTGTACACTAGTTACATACAATACGCAAAGTGTGTAAAACGTGTGTACACAATTTTTTCTGTAACAAGCCGACACAGCTACAACACAAAGTTACTAAAACTACTTTCGGTCGCTTTGTTACTAAACGGTTACGACACATAAAAGCGAACCCCCACACAGTCGCAAGGTGTCGTATCAGTTACGAAACTAATGCGACTTGTTACACCTTTTACAAATCTGCGACCAAAAATGGCTATATGGGGGGGCTCCCCATACATGGAACTGAAACTGAAAATATTTTTTTTCATGAAACCTATACGTGTGTGGTATTTATAGACAGGTCTTTAAAAATGACATTAAGGTTTCTAAAATGACTTTTTCATAAAGTTATTTGTTTAAAAGATATATGCTTCCAAAGTGGTAAAATGTGTGTCCCTCCCCCTCTAACTTCTATAATAATGAAGTGAAAAATCTAAAAAAAACATATGTTGTAGATCTTAACGTAAACTTTCAACCAAAATTAGTTTGAATGAGATCGAGTCAGCAGTTTTTGAGATACAGTATATTTTCTAAAACCGCAAATATAACTTTGTAAATCATACAAATACTATGAAATACAAAGTTATTTGGTGTAGTTGTAAAAATTGTAAATAAGCTAGTTTTAAGAAATTTGTAAGGTTTTTGTTTTTTTTTTTTCAAATAAATATATTAAGTATATTATATTTATTATAGTTACTACGGAACCCTTCATGGGCGAGTCCGACTCGCACTTGGCCAATTTTTATTTTTTGACCCGACTTTGTTATAGGCAAAATATGGACAAAAAAGGATAGGTAATAATTTAAGCTGTTTATGTATTTGCTAGCTGTTAACCGCGACTTCGTACCCTATTAAATAATGCACATTTTCCCGGTATAAAAAGCTTAGCCTAAAAAATGAGCTTCATCTTCGACCACATCATCGCTTACCATCAGGTGAGATGGTTTTCAAACGCGAGTTCATCATAATACATATATTTATAATGAAAAGTAATTGAGTTTAAATGTACTTGCGTAATATATTTCATCACAGTAGATGGCGCCACAAGTAAAATAATTATTTAGATCTCTATAGCAAAACACTGCTGCAGTTACAGCTTATTTATAAATAACTAGCTGTGCCCCGCGGTTTCAAAAAACATAACTTTAATTAAAGTTATTTTTGACTTTGCAGTGTTTTTTTTACTACCAGTGTTAAGTTTTCATCCACAAGTACTTCATGCCAGTTTCTTCAATTAATCCCATAGTTCCAAAAATGCACAACCATTTCCAAAACTAATATTTTTTATTACATAAGCCACCCTCAAATACTACAAAATATTCCGTTAATATTCACAAATTAACATAAAGCACCAACATTCACAATCAAATCGGTTCCGCTGAGCTGCGCTGGCGCACCTTTGCCCAAAACATGTCAACATGTTAATATTTGTCAATCAATGCATGCATTAGTAATGTCACGAAGTGTCACGCTACTGTATCGACAGCTGCTTGGCTAAAGGTTCTCACAGATGGCTTTGGCGCGCCAATGGGACAACGCGTTATTATAGAATTTATTCTAAAACTGATATATAAGTAGTTTCAAATATTACTGAATTTTCTGTTTCAGTTTCTGGATTAGGCAAAATTATACTTTACTGCATTGTCGCTTTGCGCCTTAGGAAAATTTTTAAGCCATTTTCTCGCTACGTCAGTGTAACAGTTAGAACTAATATGAGACAATTTTGTAATAATTTTGTAATGCCCGCTTATCTGGCACCTTTTTGTTTTCTGGGTGGAAAAATCATCGAATGACTTCTCCCGCTCTGGGTTAAGTTTCTTCAACTGCCCTCAAGTTCCGGGGCCGCGGTATCTCGTTAGAACATTCCCGCAACCCCGGCAGGCAATAGCCTTATGGGGCCCCGTCACTGGACTAATCTGACACCTGACTTTACCTTCCAATTTATTAGCATAATACTAGTACGTAGCTTACCAAACCTTTGGCAATGGCATAAATTTCCATTCAATATTATGAATATTCTGGTTATAGTTTTTTAAGTTATTGATTTAATGTGAAAAAATGTTTGTGTGTGAAGATCAGTTGTGGCCCAGAGTTGATTCAAACAAACAAACAATTGGTGTATTTCCATCATCACCACCACTCTCAAAACAGTGAAACAAAACGAGAGGTTGCAACAAAGAGAGGAAGAAAACGAGATGTTGTTTGACTGTATTCGAATAGTTCACTAACATTGTTTGTATCTCTTGTAGTATTTGTTTAATTATTATTTTTTCATTAACTGTCATATTCTGTCTCAGCACCACTCTAAATCGACTTGTAGTAAATGTCTAAGGTCTTTAAGCTATAAAAAATTGAAATGGAATTTGAAAAACATTTATTCGGAGAGACGCACACAACAACATGCAAAAGAAAATTACATCACATAAAAAATACACTAAAAATTTAACTGAGTAAGTCCACACCGAAAGGGTTACCAATTCAGCATTTACTGGGCGAAAGACACCCAGCGCTGGTTTTCAGTCGGCACCCAGCAATGACACGGACGAGGGTAAATAAAATAATGTTAAAGTATATAACCAAGTCTTTGGCTTAAAGGTTTCATAAACAAAATAAGCCGATGAGGTTTCCTCACAATGCTTTCTTTTATCGTTTTAAAAGCAGTGCAACTATGCTATCTCATGTTGCCATCGCCACTCCAAACCAAAATAATGATTATCCAACATTATCAAACACTTCACTAAATCACCGCACCATAAAACCATAACCGAAAAAAAAGTTACGACGTCATCGAAGACTCGTTAACGTGGGACAAACTTGTCCCGTAATCCCCTAAACCAGGCGGGTCAGGGGTCAAAGCATAGTTGATTTATTTGTGAGCATAGTCCATAGGGTTCTATGGTCTATGAGTAGAAAAGTAGAGACTATTTATTGTCAGACCAGTTCTGAGAAGTGGGTATTGGCTTGTGGAGTAATAATTTATTTTTGGATTGCATTGGGAATCGGAAATGGTGGTAATTCTAAGTAGGAAAAGCAATACTAAACTGGTTGAAATCAATGACGGAGTTTATTATATCTTTGGTTAATACGGTTTTTTTTACGTTAATCTCTCTAGATTGTTTTTACATAAGTACAACCTACCTATGCATCAAGTTGTCATTCAGTTTTCATATAAGTTGCACCTGCAATTTTCTGTATCTGCATCATATTAAGCTTGACTGGTAGAAAAAACCTTTTATACCAATTTAATTTAATTAATCTGCCTTCGCAAAGTGTGTTTTACAAGTGCATTTGAAGTTGTGCTAAAACGAATTAATATGGCTTAAGAATTTGTGAATAGTCAGATATTCTAAGTATTTTAATGAAGATTGAAAAATTTAAGAGCTAATTTTCCTTTTTTTTATTGAAAATAGGTTCGCGTTTGACCACTATCTCACCTGATGGTGAGATGGTGATGATGTGATCGAAGATGGAGCACGCTTACCTAAAAGTAACCGATTCACTCTGGACTTAAAGACTCCAAGTTTGTAGCTGTCGGGAAACAGACTCCGGCAGGGAATTCCACTCCTTAGCCGTACGCACAATGAAGTTATTCCCAAAACGTTTTGTGCGTATGGGTGGGATGTTTCTGAATGTTGTAAGGATCAAAATTTTAAACGAACGCATTTTGATACGAAAAGAAAAAGAATTTGTACCGATTTTTAAGAAAGTATATTCAGCAAAGTTCAAGTGTATCTGGATTTTATTTAATAATATATTACATTTTTTATATAATAACGTATTTGAAATATTTTAAATTATGGTCGAATTTCGAACACTGGGCGAACACAAGTAATTTTAATTTCAGCTGGTGACTGGTCGCAATCATTGGTCTGCCTCGATGGTCAAGTGGTTGCACACGCGACTGCTGACCACGAGGTCTTGGGTTCGATTCCGGCTGACATTTTGACATCTTTGACAGTCATTACGGGTAGTCAGAAGCCAGTAAATCTGACACTGGTCTAGACAAGGGGTATCGTGTTACCCAGTTACTGGGTTATGGAGGTCAGATAGGTAGACGCTCCACGCACTAATACTCAGCTGCATTTGGTTAGACTGGAAACCGACCCAACATAGTTGGGAAAAGGCTACGCAGATGATAACCAAATAAAAAATAAAATTAAAATAAAATAAAATCTTTTCATTTCAGACATATTGGGTCCACACATTTTCACTTTTATTTCAGACCATACATTTTCAATTTCATCAATCAAGACGCAATCATGTGCCAAAAGTTTTTTTGTGGCATCTCGCAGGGCAACTTTTGCGGTTGTCGGCTGCTTAACCGGACTGCCATGTGGCTGCCTTAATTAATTATAATTAAAAAAAAATTAAATGTCGTTTATTTCAGGCAATTTTTAAACCCATAATATACAGAGACACATTGTTAACTAACACAACATAAAATTTCAATAAAATAAAAAAAGAACTAAATAAAATCAAAAACATAAAAACTATAATACGTGGTATACATACCTAAACTCTTAAAACGTCTTTTACCTGCCTTGAGAGATAGTCGGTTCGGTACACAGCAGTAGTTATTTCATTATTACTCAGGGCTACTCTTGTGTAGAACACCCTGAGCTTGTTTAGCAGTGCGGAAAAGCCGGCAACTCTGCTTTCGGCGAACATGTCAGTGGCACTACACCGCCAGGGTAAGTTCATCATAGCCCGGAACGCGTTATTATGGGGAGATTCAAAAATTTAGTACAACGGATGAAAATATGACTCAATTTTTTTTACACCATAGGTTTTTTTAAATATCTGAAATAACATACCTATATTCTCTAGTTTTCAAAAAATTATATTTTGTTTTCGTAAAAATAGTATTTATTTGTTAAATTGCAAAAATGTGAAGGCTAAGTATGAATTTATGTCAGTTTTGTTATTAAACATCGAGTTGAATAATAAATAAAACTATGCAGGATTCTACCACTTTAATATATTTATTTGAAAATATCAGTCTTTCTTTATTACTTAACAAATCAACAAGTTAAAATATATATTTTAAAAATCACTTAAAATACAATTATGTATCGGCTTTGTTACCACAGTCTCCATGTCAACAATTGTTTTTCATGCCTATAGTGTAAAACGAATAATATCATATTATAAACATGTTCAAAAGTTGTAAATAAGTAATATTTATAACCAAAACCAGGTATACTTCTAAAAGTAATAAATTCTACGATAAAATCATATAAAACCCTCGAGAAAAAAACAGGGACAGTAACAAAACCGACGGTAACAAAATTCTTAGGCTCAGTTTACATTACCTTAAAGCAACACTTAAACTTAAAACATGCACTCATTAAATATAGTATAGCTTAAATCTTATTTTTTATTGCGATCCATAAGTAGGAACACGGTAAGTAGGTATTTACGTATTAGTCTATTTATTACACATTATTCAATTCATAGTCTAAATCTATTTTTATAGGTACATATTAGACCCTCTTGCACGAAAACTAATTCTCGACATAAATTGTTAGCACGGAGTTAAATTGATAATATTGTAAGTTAAACTGCCAAATTAACCTAGTGTTAGCAACTCGTTCTGAGTTTAGTTTAACATTTAATTGGGCCTCAATGGTATAAGCCCTGTCATTAATACTTAGGTAAATAACTATATAAAAAAATACTTTTTAGCATGCTATGCTTGGGCACGCCGCAATTGCGGCGGTAAGACCCCTCTTTGAGGACTGGCTAGATCGGCGTCACGGCGTCCTGACCTACCGCATGACGCAGGTCCTCACCGGACACGGAAGTTTCGGGAGGTACCTGTGTCTGATGGGGAAGGAAGAAACGCCTGGGTGTCACCACTGCGAGGATCGCCCTGAGGACACAGTAGAGCATACGGTGCAAGACTGCCCCGCTTGGGCAGAGCACCGACGTGTCCTCAGGGCGGCGATAGGCGGAGACCTCTCGTGCCCGGCATTGGTCGAGGCCATGCTGCGGGGCGAGACGGAGTGGGAAGCGGTCGCATCCTTCTGCGAAGCAGTCATGCTATCGAAGGAGGAGGTGGGCCGCGTGAGGGAGAGGATAGCGTCCTCCCTCTTTTTAAAATTATAATTATAGTTTTATAAGCAATCAATATTTCAAATGAATATAATTATTATTCTTCACTAATAAAACAGTTCAATACAGCTAAGATTTAGATTAAGGCACTATTTTTCAATATTTATTTAGATGTTCTCCCAGTTTCTAAGAACATAATGTGCATTCGACTTTTGGGAAATGATCGTAAATCAACGCATTACAGGAGTCAAACCAAAATTGTAAACTATTTAACAATATTTCTATATAATTTTTATTCATTAATAAGGTCAAGTGGTCGGATTCCCGTAGCGCTTGTATGTGTTACATGTTCATAGCATTTTCCACACTTAGAGGAAAGTATGAAATGTGTCTCAGCCCATGGCCACTTTAAATTGTAGTGGTAATATTACAGCAAATCATATTTTGTTAAAACTTTATCGATGTCCACAAAAATCACCATTTTTATTAATTGAAGATAATCAATCTGTAAAAAAATATAATTATAATATGTATTACTAAAATAAAATAATATTGAAATAATTTAGTAAGTTTAGGCCGACCTGGAAGCGAAATGATAGGCAAGCGTAAGAAAAGAAGTTATAGAAATAAAACCACTATGTAAACTTAGCTTTATGCTGTCGGTTTTGTTACTTTTTGGGTCCAAATATATGTTACCGTAACAGCAGTAACAAAACCGAAGTAACATAATGTGTTTCTCGCTAAGGTAAACTACATAATACAAGTTGTTCAGTATAAAACTAATATAATAATTATAAGTAAAGTAAGGATAAGTAATTAATTGTGGTAGTACAAACCTGACGACGAATTTCTTCTCAGTTCAATCCATAGATGATACATATAAATACTGAGATAGATGCGCCACTCTATGATTCGAAAATTGAGTTTTTGACCCTGATCGCCAGGTAGCGTAACGGTAGTTTAATACCGAAAAAATCCGATAGGTGGCGTCTACCTGACATGTTAATAATATTTTCTTATTTTAAAGATTTTAGAAGTACTAGATTGATTGAAATAAATATCCTAATCGACAAAAGATTGAATCTTTGATTTTAGAATATTTATTTCAATCAATCTAGTATTTCCAAAATCTAAAGATTAGATTTTAGAGGCTGGCAAAAATTAAAACACGGTGAAGATGGATTTAATAATTTTTTATATTTGTGATTTTTTGGATTCATTATAAATCAACGAAACATAACGAACGAACAATTTACTGATTCAAATTTAATTGAGTCTAAAATAGGCAACAAATCATACCACAATTGGAAATGGAGCGAGTTATTTTTTAAGCACTGCTTATATATTTTTGATGACCCCTTGTAAGAATGACCATTAAATGATTCGAAGAGCTTATCAAATAATAAATCTCTGCACTCTTCGGGCAGAATGTTGTGTTCTGAAACAAAATATTAATGTTGGTTAATAACATTTTGCAAAATTTACTAGGTAACAATAATGATGCAAATATGTGAAATTATAAACATACTAACTCGATAAAAAACGTAAAGCGCTAGACACCCTCTGGCTGAACACTGGTGCTGCATATTTTACCTTCATTTTAGGTATTTTATTACTCATCACATGTTTTTCTGTTAATTTATTAATTAGTCGAAATTTGTCAAACTGTTTTTGACAGTTTTATATTTTTCTTTTTTCTTTGTTTTTCATAAACAAGCGAGGTGTATAGAGTCTATGATGCAGTAAAATTATAATGCCATTTAATTTAGTGAATTAGGTGTCTAAATACATTAAATAATGCTTTATGAATTTTTCGATACAAATAATTTTTTTTTATTAATTTTGATTATCATATATGTATAAATATATCGTAGCTGCTGCCATCTTTTAGCAAAACAAACGCATTACGTACAAAACTAAGTTGACCCCAGACATAAGATGTCACTAGTTTTTTTGGCAAATATTGTCTGAAGTTTCTTCGGGAGTTTCACCCCCCTGGTTCAATCGGTAACAAAACACACCCTCATTAAGGACGAAATGACACTGGCGTTCAATTTTTAAAATGGCCGATCTTTAGACTATAGTATTTCCATATTTAGAAAGCCAAAAAATAATCATTAGGTAGGATATTTTAAAAGAAATTGACGTAACAAACCTGACTTGTCCGGATGTAGCAAATTTCGGGGACACTAATTGTTTTTAAGTTTTAAATAGATAAAAGGAATTAAATCTTTAATAATTATTAACAATATACTTAATATCAGTTTATCTTTTATAAAAACAACACAACATGTCCGGGTGTTCCATAAAAGATTGAAAAAAATTAACTTAAAGTTTGAATTTTTACTGGGGACAAGCCAAAATGAATGGGTGTATTTGATTAATATAATTTACAAATATTTAGTTTCAGCTAGATTTAATTGGGATTTAGTTGAAAACGTAGTATTTAAGGTACATTTTCGATTGAGAGACTATTTTAACTTAAATAAGTAAAGAAATTCCTACGAAAATAAAAAGAAGTTGAGGGACATGCCAAAATGAGAGTTGTACTAAATTTTTGAATCTCCCCTTATACTGTACACGAAGAGTGTTATACACACTCCTCGTGTACCGGTACCAGAGTTGGCTGGTGTAGAACGATTAACAGTAGGCCTTGAACAGAGTTACCTTAACTTGTTTCGAACAGAGGTAAATACGTCTTGCTAGCATGTTACTTCTACAAGCGATATTGCGTCTCTATCGTTCCATATCCTCATCATCCGATAAGTTTTCTGTTACAATAATTATTAAAGCCTTCAGCCAGGGCTTAATAAAAAACTTACGGGAGGTACTAACCTCGGCTTAGGACGTCGCAGGGGGAGAGCAGCTAGGGACAGACTGAATCGGATTAGGCTCCGTATTTGTATAAATAGGTCTTACTCATGTCTAAATCATATTTGCAAACAATCGAATAGAAAAAAAAAATGTAATAAAAATAAAGTTTTGGTAAATCGAATGATTACAGCAGAGAAAAGCTTTATAATATTATTAATACTACAAGCATTCCATGAAGGAGTTTTCTTAGTACTTTTATTTATAAGTTCAGCTGTATTTTACTCGTTTCCAACGGCTGTAGCAGCAAGCACTGAAGCAATATATTGCCTCTCTTGGTTTATACTTTATGCGTCTCTCATAAACTCTTTAATAGCAAAAGAATCTGGAAAACAATCGCAACATTCACCTGGGAATTCAAGAATATGAACACTGAGATCATTTCGTATTACAGCTGCAATTTTGTTTATACAGGGTGGCCTGTTTACAGTGGTCAAAAGATTTTTTTCAGCTTGAGAGCACCATAAGTGATCATTTAAAACATACTTTAGTTAAGCGAAAACTTATGGTTTAGAAATTATGTTTTTTTTAATTCAATATTTTTGACACAAAACCACTCTGTTATGAAAAGTACTGGACCAAATCGAATGAAATTTGGTATAAGCATAGTGCAATAATCTGCCTATCGCACTATTGGCTCATCTAGTGTAAATAACTAGACTAGATTATTACTAGGTCTCCTCTCTATGTGAAGATATGGGCCATGATCCACCTCGCAGGTCCAATACGGGTTGTTGGATATCGCATGTCTTCGGATTTTTGGTCGTAGGACTTGTCGGTTTGCCGCGGGAGACGCCCCGGGGGTCGGGGGTCGGCGAGCAGGAGTAGCTCGCCGGCCGGTAAGGAGCAGTCAGCAGCATTGACGGGGCCCGTAAGGCCATTGCCTGACGGGGTTGCGGAAATGTTCTATACAACGTGTAATTTAAAGGGTATGTACATACCCAGTACACGGCTTCTTTGGATGATAACAAACGATATAGCAAGGGTTTTGTAATCCTATGTCTACATGTGTGGAACTTATTAGAAATTTCAATACATTGATACCAGAAACTGAATTTTTCAAATTAAGAAGAACGAAGAAAATTGTCGTTTTATTGGCAAGTGACGTGGAAAGTTATGACCCTCATAGTGTGGTGACACGTTTGTTATGATTGGTATTCAAGAAACATATGAAACCAATAATCTGTGGTCAATTCTGTGAGTCACTTATTTTGAGCTGAAACTTTGCATAGAGACTCCATACCAGTACGTCGATTCTGTAAAATTCGAACAACAACTCGCATCTCACATAGCTATTCAATGTCACTTCGCTTATGGTTCAAAGTGACCTTGATTTTTCGTTCTGTAAACAGCGTCGAAGTGACGGAGGAATTACCTTACCGAATGTCACTTCTCACGTCATCTCATACTTTATCTGTCAAAATCTTTAGTTCAACTCGCTGACACGCTCGCAAGGGTAGCGCTAGTGTAAATTCAAATTAACGACCGAGTTTTTAGAATGCCAATCAATAAACTCACAGCGGATTCAGATTCGAAGTTTAGAATGAGGTCTTACAGAATAACACAGCAGATGTTGTCTTCAGTCCTTTAGGATAGATATGGGGTTTCCGTTACACGTTGTAGAGACACCGCGGCCCCAATATGCGAAGGCAACTGAAGGAGCAGGGTGGGTTTTTAGTCAGTAAAAGTCTGACACTCCCTTCCGCCCCACCCACAGCGGGAGGGTTTTGATGATTTTCCCACCCAAAAAAGACAAAAAAAATTGTCAGTTTCTTCACAACGTTTTCCTTCATCGAGCTTGACCAGGTTCATACCCACGACCTGCAATTCGGGTCTACTGCTCTATTAGTAGAAAATATATTTTTAACAGTACCTACTCAGAAACTTGTTTTATTTTACTAACAAAATAGATGTAACGTTATATGCTCAAATTCGCCCAAATAATCCAGTGACCCCTGAACTGCTAGCAAAATATTTTCTCATCGACAATGGTGACTGAAATCAAGTTTCTTTAGCTAATTTCCCACTTCACTACGCCTCATTGTAACTTCAAATTAAATGTAAGGCAACTTACACATGTGCGAGCTCGGAAAGTCGGAACTCCTGTTACGTTACTAACCCTTGGTAACAAACTAGCTCCTCAAGAATCGAGCCCGTATATTCCCATAACGACGATGCATTGTTGACGAAAATAAATCAACATTTACATGTAGTGAAAAAAAAAACTAGTTTGGCGGACTTTGAAAAAAAAAATTGAAGGGCGATAGCTATTGTCGTCTTCGCTCCGTTTTCGCACACGGAAGTTCCCGTTTGAAGAATACGCATTTTAAGATAACAATGCAACAATAGAGGACTGACAATAGGTTAGAACGAGAGCAGTTTCATTGTGCGAGGAGCAGCTGATCAGCCGTTCTTACTTTAACTTAGAAATGCAAAGACGTAACGGTGATTCAATTTTTCCGAATTTCGAGCTCCAATTTTGGTGAGTTATGCAATTGTGCACCCACCTTTAGTGCCATCTGCCTCTGTTTATTCATTTTAAAATATTTTTTTATGTAAATCTTATTTTGTGCATAGACAGTATAACAATAGGATTATATAATGGCAAAGTGTGCTTTTTTCAAATAATGTGTCTTGTTAAAATATAATGCAACATTACAAGTGGGAACTCTGGGAGATTTTTGCATTTTCTCTTTCACATATTCAATCTTAATTTACAAGCAATGTAAATATGTATAGCATTTTCCAGTCTATATTGGGGTCGGTTAGACTGAAAAGTCTAACCGAATGAAGCTGAGTTCTAGTGTTTTACATAAAGCGACCGCCTGTCTGGCCTCTTCGATACACTAGCTGGGTAATACGATACGCCTTGGCAATACCGCCTGTGAATGTGAGGTGTTTGTTACGTTTTTAATAATTGTCTGTTGTGTGTATGTTATAATAGTGTGCCTAATTATTCTTACAATGCGGCCGTTCTAACTTGGCCAGTGTGAAGTTAGGCTCTGCGAACTTTAGCGCTTGTGCACTCGTACAAAAATAAAGGTTTTAAAAAAATAAATGCCATTAGCAGTTGTTATTCCTATTAACAACTGTTATTCGCATTTATTTTTTTAAAACCTTTATTTTGTACGAGTGCACAAGCGCTAAAGTTCGCAGAGCCTAACTTCACACTCGCCAAGTTAGAACGGCCGTACTGTACTAACATAGTTTTTTAAGAAATTTGTTGTTATACTAACTCTATGGGCTTTAGAAGCCTGACAATAAAAGATTTTTTGTTTATTTTTTTTTTATTTTAATACTAGTGTTAGATTTTCTGGCCGTGACGACTATCAATGATATAAAAATTGGCCAAGTGCGAGAAGCCTAACAATAAAAGAGTTTTATTTTTATTTTTTTATTTTAATCAGGGATAGGCCGAAATTCGGTTCACATTCGTCTCAACCGAATTTCGGCAGCTTGAACCTAACTTCGGCATTCGGCCGAAATTCGGTTCAGATGCCGAACATTCGGCACAAGAAAAAGAATACTTACTTGCACTATTTTGACTAGAATTTTATAGAATTAGAATAGCATTACTGTTATAAAATTATGTCTTTTACTCACTCATGGTCATTTATTTTAGTTACGAACATTGTAAATGTAAATCTTAAATTAAATCGCTTCTTCTTATTAGTCTTGATAATCTCTGCCTAATTAATTTGACATAATAATTAGACATACTATTACAAAAATATAAAACTTATTATTCTTCTAACAAACATCTGGATTACAATTCGTAAATTGAATTAAAAAATCACGTTTTTGATTCTCAAACTAAATATTTATTAACTAAAGGGTACTTATTTTTCAAATTAACAAACTTTTCACATCTATCTACTCACTCATATTTAAAATTTACTAGAGGCAGGCTGTGGTGCAAAAACACCAAAAACTGCCTTATCTGGCAGAAGTTTGTTACGTTTTTTTTTCGTATACGTTTCCTGCCTCCGATAAAAGTTGCTCAGAACATACAGAGCTTCCAGGAGACGATAAATATATTCGAGATTGAAGTAAATGCATAAACAAGTCACGACGAGTCGCTCTCGAGAAAGCGCGTGAAATTGAACCGAAATTCGGCCGAACTTTTCATTTTAACCGAATGTTCGGCCGAAGTTCGGATTCGGTTCAAACCACATTCGGCCCATCTCTAATTTTAATACTTGTGTCACATTTTCTGGCGACTACCCGTAACGACTATCAATGATATAAAAATTGGCCGAGTGCGAGTCAAACTCGCATTTTCGGGTTCCGTAGTAATTACGCGAAATAACTTTGTCTTTCATAGTGTTTGTATGAAATACAAAGTTATATTTGCGGTTTTAGAAAATGTGCTACTTATATCTCAGAAACCACTGACTCTATCTCGTTCAAAGTATTTTTCGGTGAAAGGTTACAATAAAACCTACAGCATTTATTTTATTTAGATTTTTCACTCTATTATTATAGAAGTTAGAAGTTAGAAGGAGGGGGGACGCCCATTTTTCCACTTTGGAAGTGTCCTGTTAAACGATAGATTTTAGGAAAAATATATTTTAGTAACCTTAATGTCATTTTCAAAGATCTATCTATAGACACCAAAGACGTTTGATGAGTGGTTTGATGAAAAAAATATATTTTCAGTTTCAGTTTCATGTGTCCCGCTTAATTTTTTTTTAATTTTGTATATCGGTAAGCGGTTCATGGAATACATCTACCTACCAAGTTTTACATGTTTAGTCCTAATAGTTTCGGAATAAAATGGCTGTGACATACGGACGGACGAACAGACAGACATGATGAAACTATAAGGGTTTCATTTTTGTCATTCGGCTATGGAACCCTAAAAATGACAACTGGGACCAACAGATTGTCGTGCTTTCCGAGGCACGGAGAAACCTTGATTTATTTAAGATAGTTGCCTATCCACGAACATGGAACTCGGTAAGCTTACACTGAAGATTATCACGTGCGACTATAGCTGTCATTATTAAACCACGAGATCCTCCAACTAGAGTAAAACTGATCATGGATAAAAAAATAATATATTTATTTAAACTACACACAAAAGGTTATCAAATTAGTAAGCACAAAACTAACAGCAATATTTCACAATCTTGTTACTGATCGTTAAAGTCTTCAAGTGTCAAGAATTGCCCATAAAATCGCGAACAAAGTCGTATAGTTGTATTTTTTGTCGACATTTATGTCACTAGTCATATTTTTATTTTTATGTATGGCCAGTCTGATAGTAACCAGTTTATTCGTCCGCGGCGCGTGCTAGGCATTAAGCTAGACCATAAATAGTAACTAGTTTACCACTTAACTAGTAATTGCAACCGTTGGCAGATGCAGTGGCGCACGCGCCTAACCTTTGGAAAAATGTCATGTTTTTTCATTAACTTAACCACCTAGAATTACTTTGAAGTCAATATAAAAATGTCTTAAGACTGATTAATTGTCTCAATTTAGCATTCAACGAATTTTATGAATTGTAACGGTTTCTTTTAATGTTTTGTGTAGTTAAAGAAAAATATTTACGTTTCCGTTTGTGAAATAGCGTGGTTTTTCCCTAGTAACAGGCTTACAGCATTATAATATAATATAATTAATATAATTTATTGCCACAAATATACATACATCATTTACACAGATTGACAAGATGCTAACAATGCTGCAAAAGTCTGTATACAGATATAGTGAGCCCTGCCTCTCAAGCTAGGATATCCTGTATTTTGATTTTATTAAAATATAAGTATGAATAATACGTGAAGTATAAACTTTCTGCCCCTTTTAACATTAATTGCGCAGACGGAGGTGTATGAAATTTAGCACAATTACAGTTAATATAGATATCCTTCTCTAATGAACTTAAACTGTGCATTTTTCTTATCTAATAATTTTATGTGATTATACATTCGTAATCATTTCAATTATGGTAAAATTTCGCCCACCGGACCTCAAGTACCTACTTGTAGTCCAGTGGGCGAACATTAACTAGGAGAATTTACCTAAATTCTCCTAGTAGAATTTCGTTTAGAAGACGCGAATAATAAACAAATAAAATTTTGTTTAAATCTATGTAAAGAAAAAAAGGTAATCCTGTGTTTCAAGCCAGAAAAGGTAATCTTTTACTATTTTTTTTTTCAACGGTGTTGCTTTTTGTCTATTATAATAAAAGATGTATCATAAGTAGTAGCAGTCTAGAAGGTATATGTCCTCTCACTCAATCTTTATCAGTTACTTAAATCCATTATTATAAAATAAATAAAGTACTAACGTGTGAAAGTTTACGACTTGTAGCTATGCTTTATTCTTTTTAAGGCGCGATAGGCCATGTGTCTGACAAACTGTATAATATCCAATAAATCTAGTTCACAAGAAATAAATGACAGGACATTAGCGGCGACGAATTTGAAAACATCTATAAAAGTTTTGTACTCTTATCCTTACTAACCCAATTATCACATTACATGCATATGTCGCAGCCAACTAGCTTAATTAGGCGTTCAATCAGCAGCCTAGCCTCCTAACTAAACAGCGCCGTTCAACTAGCGGCCTGAATGATATTCAGCCTTAGTGTCTGTTACAACATTTAATAACTTGGCTGGCTAATGCTTAGGCCATTCGTACGATAGGGTGACCATGTGACAAGAACAAAAAAGATGAAACATCTGACATTATAAATTCTTATTTAATATATTTAAAATGTAACATGCTTATCACTTATTATTATCATTGTTATTTAGAAATCATGAGATCAAATAACACAACTTAATTACTAAGAATATAAGTGTAAATAATTAAAATATTATTTGTTAACACAAGTTAAGCTCCATGGCATCTTGACTTTTGCATCCGCAAAGAATTTTGTTTTTAAAACAAGCCTACCTATAATTGCGACACTGATTCACAGCAGGCTTATAATTTCATTTTAGGAATCCCTGGCGACCAAAAGTTGACTGACTTGCCACAGCCTCTCTCAAAGAAATAAAGTTTTCTGAAATTTCATCGCCATAGTCTGTATCTGAGTACTGCAACTCTTGCCATGAAAACCAGTTATTAATAGTACCATACTTAGTTCCAACTTTATGAACGCCGTTTCTTATATCAACAATTTTCCCTTGAATATTATTCTGGCCCGCGATCCACTTTGGGTATGCTTACCAAAACACTATTACCAATATCTAACTTAGTCATTTTTTAACGGTAGTGTCAATCATCTTTTCAGCTGCACGCTTAAGTCCTTTGTGTGCTTCGTCTCTCTCTAGATTTATATCCTGTTCAATCCGACATATAATACATATCACTTTGGAACCATAACCCTCTTTACCCACCGTTATTCCGCATGTTGCATGTATTTTGCAGAACTCACATCTGTGCGCTCTAGTGGCGTCGTTATGGCAAACTACACTGGTGAAGTTTGATTCTAAATGTTCAATATTTCCCATTACGGTTTTCAAATTATTATCATTGTTGTTACAGTTACTGTGTGTAGCTTCAGCTGACTCTCGCTCTGTTAAAGTTTTCAATTGCTCCTCTGTTTCTACAGTTAAAAGTAAAGACGTTGGAATATCAGATTCATTTAAACCTGCTTTAGGTTCACTTCTAAATAAAGCTTTAGACGGAGATCTTCCAATTATTCGATGGAATAAAGATTTTTTTAAATATTGCACGAAAAAGCAGCCCACAGACCAGTTTGTTGATTTGTTTACATTCATCCATGCTCGCAGCATAATTTCAACGTCTTGGTTGTCTTGGTCTTTCGACACTGTCTTGAGTTTGAGGACGACGTGGGTTCCCATGAACAATCTTAATCTTAGGCCTCATCTTACACTTACTATCAGGTGTGATCGAGGTCAAGAGCGGGCTCATTCGTAATAAAAAAATATATATTTTGCACTCAAGCACATTGCAACTAATTCTTTTATTACATTTGCAGTGAATTCACGGCCATTGTCCGATTGCAAAATGTAGGGTGCTCCAAATATTAAAAAAATTTCATCAGCTCAGAAGCTATCTCAACAGCTCTCTTTGTTTTAAGCGGACGGTTGCGTTGTCTTGGTAGCCCCTTAAACTCGCCATCGGGACAGGACTGAAAATCCATAATGTCGACTTGTCCTCTTAAATTAAAATCTCGTAAGACGATTGGCTTTGTCAAAATACCTTTTCTTAGTGTGTTTCTTTTCGTTTCACATATACGACACAAAGACACACAAATTTCTACTGCTTTCTTAGGAACATAAAATCTGTTTTTAAGTCATATAGTATTTTATCTCGCCCACCATTACCGCAGGATTTATAGACATCTAACAAGATATCAAAATACTGATCTCTAAAAAAAAGTAAAATGCGTACTATGGACTTAAGTCTTTTAAAAGTTAAACAATCTTCATTTGCACTTATATAAGATCGTATTTGCTCATTCAGTAATAATCCATGGCCGTCCTTCTCTGTCCAGAACTCATGGACACTCAGCTTTTTGCTGACAATTTTGTTGTTTACCGACGCCATATTGACAGTTTTGAGATTCATTGCTAGGTGGCAGAAAGTAGTACTAAATTTAAATGAACAGGCTAGGCAAGTAGTTAAACGTTATCAATCCAATACATTTGCCTAGCTGTTTGATTAAATGGCTGAATATCATTCAGGCTGCTAGTTGGACGGCGCTGTTTAGTAAAGAGGCTAGGCTGTTGACTAAACGGCTAATTAAGCTAGTTGGCTACGTCACATACATTACGGTTCCAAATTTAAATATTATCACAAGGATTAGAATTTTTATTAATTTTTCCAAATTTAATTTTACCTTCTTCATACTTTGGCTTGTAAGTTAATCCGTTAGCAGAAGGGTTGAAATCGCTTGAAATTTATATACTAAAATGAATAAATAAATTGGTAATAATTGTCGATCTTTTAAAACTTTTATTGGTGGGGCGTTCTCTAAGATCAGTGTACAAAAGATATACTGTTCCAAATAGATCAAAAAGTTTTTTTCTCTTGTGATAAAAAAATCGTAGTCACCCCTCTCCTAATGTGGGGTTGATGATTATTTTTTTAAATGCTCTCTTCCGTGAATAAAAAACGTGGGATGTCTTGGGAGACAAAAAAGAATAATATATTACCGATGCATTTTTTTATATGTGATTCGTGTTGAAGAATGATTTAGAATTTTAGGTCAATTAAATAGTGAGCGAAGTGAGGTGTAAAATTTTGTGACGATTAGATAGTGACAGCATAGAGGGAAGCGAGTGATCAAACTTATATGAATAAAAATTGGCCAAGTGCAAGTCAGACACGCCCATGAACGGTTCCGTAGTAACTATAATAACATAATATTATTTATTTATTTATTTGACGAAAAAAAAACCTTACTAATTTCTTAAAATTAGTTTATTTACATTTTTTACAACTACGCCAAATAACTTTGTTTTTCGTTGTGTTTGTATGAATTACAAAGTTATATTTGCGGTTTTAGAAAATATACTGTATCTCAAAAACTACTAACCCAATTTCGTTCAAACTAATTTTGGTTGAAATAAAATACAGAATAATTTTATTTCCAAACAAATATACATAATTATGTACTAAAATACAAACTAGAATAAAGCATCAAAAAATTGATCCTTAACGCTGTCGGCTGGCAACGTACCCAAGATACTGGTGGCATTGCCTCGTTGTATGGCAATGCTTAGCCATTGACCAAAGAAATAGCCAGCCCTTAGATTTTTGACCTTAAATTGTATGTAATTCTGTATTAATATTCTGAAACAATCACGCATACAATCAAAATATAACTTTAGTATATGATTTATTGGATCTTTTTCTTTCCATGTCTAGACCAGTTTGGTAATTGGAACTTTTTCGCTCGATTCATTTTTTAATTGCAAATCATATCTTTTTTAAAGATTATTCATATTCAATATTTAATCAAGATTACTCGGCTTTTATGTCTAAAATTAGTATTGAAAGTAAGAAAATATAGTTTATTATCCAAATATAGGTCATTTTTCTCTAGATCAATTATTACTTTAGTTATAAACGAAATAAGAATTGAGACTTACGACATTTAGTTTCGAACCCGAATATGGTAAAAGAGCGCACGCGATATTCAACTTTATTACTGCTGCATTAGCGTTTAGCACACAACGGCAGTTTCGAAACCGAACATGGTAAAAGAGCGCACGCGATATTCAATTTTATTACTGCTGCGTTAGCGTTTATTATACAACGGCCTAACCAGGGTGGTTGGGGGCGGAGCTTAAGTGAAAATTATTTTGGACTGCCTGGTCTTAAAATGGGTAGGGCTAAATTAGTGTACTCATAAAACAGAAAATAATATATATATATATACAAATATATGAATACAATACAATACATAAGTAATTATATATAAATATAATGTGTTCTTTAATATCATGTGGACAGGAAACAAAAGAATAATCATAAATTTGAAAGAAAATTTTTAGCAACCGAGCTCTGAAAAGTAGCGAGTGACTGAGCTTGTCTTACTGACACCGGCAATGCATTCCAAAAACGAATAGCTTGCACCGTAAACGATGAACCATAGAATTTAGTGGAATGTGCAGGCATTGAAAGTCTCGAATTTTCCGATGATCTCAAATTTCTAACATGTGTGTCATAAAGGAACTTAAAACGTTCTTTGAGATAAAACGGAGTTGTTGGATTGAAGAGAATACTGTAGACTGTAGAGTAATGATAAAGTATGTGCATTCCAGCGAAGGCGGATAGGCAGCCACTTGAGTTTAATGAAGGTCTAACGACCCCATACACCCTAGTGTCAGAGTTTCTAGACCGCTTCAAGGTCTATTTTGACGACCGCCTTTTGACGACCGCCTTTTGGCGACTGGGACCACCGGCTTATACGTGCCTTTCGAAGCACGGAACCATCTTTTTATCAGACAATCAGGTGATTCAGGCCTGCAATGTCCTAGCCAAACTGGAAACAACTTTACAAAGTATGCTTCCCGCTGGAATCGAACCCACGACCACCAGGTCCCAAGGCAAACGCCTAAACCACTCGACCATGGAGACAGTTATGTTAGATTATGTATGTAAATGAATCGTAGCTTATACGATTATTACGAAAGCCATCTTGAAATTAATGGTTTAAGTTCACGCTATCATAATATTTTTATAGCACTAGTGCAGTAATAGAATCATCAGCTGCACGTAATCAGCACTCGACTGCCAACCGTGCGCTTGTGCAAAGGTCACGCTGAACGTTACACATACCAATGATAACCTTTGTTTTTGCATCAGGACTCAGGTTATTGACTTTTTTTAATGAAGGTCGTATTTGTAATGGGGAAAAATTATATTCAAATTGGCCAGGAAGACTTGGTGCAGGAAATAGGTGTATTATATACACACGCTATGCTTTGTGTCAGTTTGTCATCTTTATTTGAGATATTAATTGTATTATTTGAATAATTTATAGGGCACACATAGCTTTGTCATATCTATAATTAAAATAAAAAAAAAATAGGACAAGACCCAAAGGCTGACTGTAACTTGACTTTGTCGGCAGTTTGTAGGTTAGTGTCGATAAAATGGTTTGTATAAAAGATAAAAATAAAATTGAAAAAAAACTGCAAAAAAAAAACGAGAATGCCACTGACGTAATATTGGAACGAAGTTCCTTATCGCGCGTTACGAATGGGGGCTAGCCGGAAAAAATTCATACGAAAAATTGTAACGACACTTTTTAAGGGGTGTGGATATTCGTGAATCAGGCTTCATTTAGGATTTTTTCCCGTAACCCTTACAAGATTTTTTTTTCAAAATAATATATATTAATCTACACAATGTAAAGCGTGTCCTCTTGGCTTCAGAAAAAATAAAAATATATTTGAAATATCATAAATAAATACGCAAAGTGGCCTCTGTTTTTGTGACTTACTACCATTTTTCTCCTAAACTATCAATCACAGGATCTTTTAATTGCCACCAATATATTATATTAAGTAATGCCGATGGGACCATGTGCTTATTTTTGCCAATAACTTTCATAATTATTTATAAGGATTTTTTTACGTAATCGTTAAGATCTATAGACATATATTTTTTGTAGATTTTTCACTCCATTATTATAGAAGTTAGAGGGGGGGGGGCACATTTTACCACTTTGGAATCGTATATCTTTTAAACGATTAACTTTATGAGAAAGTGGTCTTAGAAACCTCAATGTCATTTTTAAAGACCTGTCTATAAATACCACACACGCATAGGTTTCATGAAAAAAAAATATTTCAGTTTTAGTTCCGTGTATGGGGAGCCCCCTTAATTTTAATTTTTTATTTAAAAAATAAAATTTTATTACAATTCCTTCACTAATTAATCGAAAGGAACTTCGTTCCATCCGGGTGTCCCTTGACACCTCTCAAGTTTTTTTTATTTAAATTGAGTTCCTGTATATGCTTTTCTATTCAAACAATTTTTTTTTTCTTCTTTACATAAGTAATATTTTTTTCAACACACTTGCTCGTAAAGTGAGCCTTATTATATCGTTCTTAGGGCCATAAACCGAACTATAACATACACGTGCATAATAATATTACACACTAGTGCATAATAGAATGATCCCTACAAAGTTAAGTTAGTACCTAACTGCAAATTATATGCGAGTAAACAGAGCATTTTCAATTTAACCGGGTAATACAGTTTTTTTTTTTTTTTTTTGTAACAACAAAGAGGTTTTATGCCACCGAAAATCTATTTACATTTTTGAAATAAATAAATGTGTCCCTAATTAAGACGAAAAAACATTTATTATTATCAAATTATTTATAATTCACAATAATTTCTTATAAAATATTTGCATTTTATCACAAAAATTATCATTTTGAAGTAGGCTGTATGGCTGTAATCAATCAACTTACATTTGGCGCGTGCAAAAAAAAAAAATTGCGCGCCATTTCCCAATTTTCCCCTAATTTTCATATTTTGTTTGTATCGCATTTGTTGCTGTGTGGTAAATAATTATAAAAATGTCAGGTTTTAGTACAGAAGATGAACAATTGATTGATTTAACCCCGCCAGAAATACTAAATGCAGCACAAAATGCAAACGAAAGCCTAATACCTGCAAAATCTAGAGAAAAGTATTTAGCTGCTTACGATAGTTTCCTGCAATGGAAGAGCAACAAAAAAACCCAGTCATTTTCTGAAAATGTGTTTTTGGCGTATTTCTCTGAACTCGCCAATACATACAAACCTAGCTCCCTGTGGTGCATCTATTCCATGTTAAGAAGCATGGTTAAGCTCAAACATGGTGTTGATATCAAAACGTACTGTAACCTGATGGCATTTTTGAAGAGACGCTCGGATGGATATATTGGTCGGAAATCTAAAGTTTTGTCACCAGCCGACGTTGAAAAGTTTTTGAATGAGGCTCCGGATAGTCAGTATCTAGCAACAAAGGTACGTTTCATATTTTTAATCGAAACGAATCTACAATATACAAGTGTGTAACTTTAGCATAATTTCTTAGAACTAATTAATTGATTTCTTTGCAGGTTGCCTTAATATTCGGTGTTACTGGTGCTTGTAGACGACAAGAGCTGTACAATATTACAACAAAAGATGTAGAAATCCACGGAGATATGCTTCTTGTCAAAATTACCCAGACTAAAACCAAGATTCCACGATCTTTTACAATCCAAGGAACGTTTCGTGAAATAGTGAAAAAATACCAAGATCTCCGTTCAACAAAAACAAAGAATGACCGCTTTTTCCAAACTTTCAGAAAGGAAAATGTACTGCACAAACAATCGGTATTAACAAATTTGGTAATATGCCAAGAGAAATAGCGAAGTATTTAGGTTTGCCTGAGGCCGATTTTTACACTGGACACAGTTTTAGAAGAACGTCGGCTACAATGTTGGCTGATTCGGGGGCTGATATACTAACTTTGAAGCGACATGGTGGATGGCGTTCTGACGCAATCGCTGAATCGTACATAGAAGACTCAATTCATAACAAAGCAAAAATCAATGACAAAATAACGCAAGCCATTAATTTGGAGCCAAAGGCAAAAAAGTTTTGCCCCGAACCACAACCATGTACATCTACTAGCGTGAGTTATTTGGTGCCCTCTCCTTCCAGTAATTTGTATGATTTACCTTTGTCGCCGACATTTACACAAGAAGTAAATGAAGGTACTAAAGAAGTGGCAAGTACCAATGTAACACAAACTGTGAAATTGCCATCAAAAACAATCCAATATCGTTTTGAAAATTGTACATTCACCAATTGTTTTAATAATTAAACGATTTATGCAATACATATTTGTTTTTTCCTCGCAAGTGTGTTGAAAAACGTCGTATGATACACGTGTGTATTGATGATTACCGTCCTCGGCTCTCTTAAGACCCTCACCTGACGGCTCGGGTCTCAATGGCGCCTCAGCGGTAATCACCAACATTACACACTTGTACCATAATGTACTATTGTACAACTATTGATTAATTAATTACAATGTCCAATTAAATCGCCAGCGGCTACAAAATATTTTGAACATTTTAACCCTTTACTGCGACCGGGGTATAAGCGACCCGCGGAGATGACAGTTTTGTTTCCTTATTATTATGACGGATATAATAATGACTCTCGCGACTCCCTAGAGTTGACCACTGTTGTTGTGTCAATATTGGTCGTATTACAAAACGACGTAAAAAATTTGACACTGGTCTTTGAAGGGGTATCGTTTTATCCAGCTACTGGATTATGCCGGTCAGATAGGTAAAACATTAATACTCAGTTGCATCTAGATAGTCTGGAAGCTAACATAGTTGTGAAAAGGCTGCTGCATATGATGATACAAAACGGTACTTGTAACAGCAGCATAAGTGACTTATTTCTGTACTTAAGTCGCACTATATTTGCAACTTCCCAGTAGTTGAATGATGGAGTTATCGATTTAAAAACAGGCAAAGTGTGGGTGAGATGGATTTAAAACTTATCTGAGCATATAAGTTTGAATTTGTTCCGTTACAGGTGCTAATATGTGGGAATAACTTGAATTTAAGTCTACGGAAGTACCTTTCAAATATTGATTGCTTTTTGGAATCGCTTAAATGCGACATAAAGGGTCTATCTTTTGGTGATCGCGTGGGCATAGTTAGATTTTTCACAGCTGTATTTTTATACTCTTTGTCTTCTCTTCGCGTTCCTGTGAAAATGATGACATGTCCTATATGAGATGCCACGGCGTCCTCACCTTCCGCCTGACGCAGGTACTGACCGGACATGGCTATTTTGGGAGGTACCTGTTTTGGACACAGCGGGAGGATACGCTCGGGTGTCGTAATTGTAAGGACCATCCAGAGGACATGGTGGAGCATACAGTGCAGGTGTGCCCTGCTTAGACGGAGCACCGCCGTGCCTCGTGGAGGCGATTGACGGCGGCGACCTCTCACGCCCGGCCTTGGTTCAGACCATGGTGCAGAGCGAGAGGGAGTGGGATGCAGTCGCCTCCTTCTGCAAAGCAGTCATGCTAGCAAAGGAGGAGGCTGAACGCGTGAGGGAGAGACAATTCTTCTTCACGCCCCAGCTGCCGTGGGAGACTTCGGCCACCGTAGACGCGGGCCTGCGGACGATGAGTAGATGCGCCGTGTTCCGCGCGCGCCTCAAAGAGCTGTAAGCAGCATTGACGGGGCCCGATAGGGCTACTGCCTTACGGGGTTGTGGGAATATTCTAGCGAGACACCGCAGCCCCGGAACGCAAGAGAAACTGAAGGAGCAGGGTGGGTTTTTAGTCAGTAGAAATCTGACATACTCTTCCGTTCCACCCACAACGAGAGAAATCATTCGATGATTTTCTCACCCAGAAAAACAAGAAAAAAATATGTATTTCATTTTTTCCTTTGGATGTACCAAAAACAACACAAAAAAGTTCATTAACCTATTCTCCCAGACACACCCGCGAAATCGCCTCCAACCCCGTCTCACCTTCAACATTACCAACGTAACACATTCATCCCATACAAAATCAAACAATCGAACTCATAATTAAAATATTCAATTATAAAATCTGCTATGCACGTATTCGTTCGTTCATATTCTGTCAACCCTTTGTCTGGCTCGGGGTGTGGGAGACCCGACCCCGCTGTGCCCAGCGTGCGTTAATGCCGGACAATACACACTAGTGCGAGACAATGACAACTGACGTGCAATGTAATGTAATGAACACGCATTCAGTTATTTTGTGTTCAATTTTCAACACGTGTAGGTATTGTGTTTGTTTTCTCGCCTGAGGCGTCAATAAAAGGGGGTAAGCCGATGGTTGATATTTATTCGGGAGCCGAGCCGAAATGATGAATGCTGCTGCCGATTCACCATTTGCTTAGCGTTTTTTCAACTATGTAAAGCCTGCAACACATGTTGGCCGAGCTTAGACCAACGCGAGCCTAGACAAATTGACACAAGGCAAGCGCTACTGTCTAGACGTTCGGCAAGTTTGAAGGAAGCCAATGCAAATGGCCAATATAGACGAGTTTTTAGGAGACGCCCACATGTTGGGCGCTGTCAGTTTTTATTGTGCATTGAAACAATATGGACGACGACGTCGAAATTATCTCAGCCGCTGCTATTTATTTAAAACTCCAAAAACTTAAATACATCGTCATTCGTAGAAAGCGACATTTTGTACGCGTGCCTACGATGGACGTCAACCGCATAATAGCGCGCGGACAAACATGTGAACACTATTGGCCGAGCGCGCGCCTTTTATTTGTGCAGAAAAACCGACACCGCTCCGAAGTGAGGCAAGTGATCGCGATTCGCGAGCGACTGCAAGTTGTGACAAGCTACGTAAAATTAGGTCTTTACACGTTGGCGCTTGTCTATGCTCAACCAACTAGGCAAGTGATACCGAGCGATAGCAAGACAAGGCAAATATACCGTCTACATGTTGGTATTGGCCTTCACTCGACAACGCTCGGCCAACATGTATTGCAGGCTTTAGGGTCGGCTTCCAGCCTAACTGTATGCAGCTGAGGACTAGTGCTTTACATGGAGCGACTGCCCGTCTGACATCCACAACCCAGTAACTGGGTAACCAATACTATTGACAAGACTGGTATCCGATTTTCCAGTTTCCAAAATCCGAAAAAAAAAATTAAGGTGGGCCCCATACATAGAACTGAAACTAAAAATATTTTTTTAAATCAAACCTATACGTATATGGTATATACTAGTACTCACGCGGGGCTTCGCTCCCGTGGATTCTATTACGGTAAAAACATAACTCTCCTTTTTTGCAGTTGCGTAAAAAGTAGCCTATAACCTTCCTCAAGCTTCAAGCTACTTCCATACCAAATTGCATCCAAATCCACCCAGTACTTTCGAAGATTAGCGCGTTCAAGCAAACAAACAAACTTTTCCGCTTTATAATATTAGTATAGACTAGCTTTTGCCCGCGACTTCGTCCGCGTGGAATAGTTACTTTGGGCTAACGTTAAATTTAACCCCGATTTTGAAGCATTCTTCATTGGCGCTCCGCTCCTATTGGCCTTAGCGTAATGATACAATATAGCTGTGCCCGCGACTCCGTCAGCGTAAGTTAATGTATTGGTAATATTGTTTAGATCACGTTCACATGAGGCTTAAGTACCTAGAGAACGCTTCGACCGCGAGACGCGTCAAGCGCGGCGACCGATTCTCAAAAATAATCCTTATAGCATGATTCAGTATTCACGCGCGATGGCTTATTATTATAAGCGTATTTCATGTATAACTTTGGTGTTTCTATACCGATTTATATGATTCTTTTTACGGTTTCGTAGCCGAATGGCAAAAAACGGAATCTTTATAGTTTCGACATGTCTGTCCGTCTGTCTGTCTGTCTGTCTGTCCGTCCGTCCGTCTGTCACAGCAATTTTATTCCGAAACTATTAGGACTATACATGTGAAACTTGATAGGTAGATGTATTCTGTGAACCGCTTTCCGATTTTGAGAAAAAAATTAAAAAATATTTAAAATAAAGGGGGGCTACCCATACATGGAACAAAACCTGAAAATATTATTTTTCATGAAATCGATGCATGTGTGGTATCTATAGACAGTTCTTTAAAAACGAAATCGGGGTTTCTAAAACCACTTTTCCATAAAGTCAATCGTTTAAAAGATATAAGCTTCCAAAGTGGTAAAATGTGTGTGTGGCGGACACAACCTCTAACTTCTATAATAATGGAGTGAAAAATCAAAAAAAAATATATGTCTGTAGATCTTAATATAAACTTTCAACCAAAATTAGTATGAACGAAATCAGTTCAGCAGCTTTTGAGATACAGCATATTTTATAAAACCGCAAATATAACTTTGTAATTCATACAAACACTATGAAAAACAAATTTATTCGGCGCAGTTGTAAAAAATGTAAAAACGTCAGTTTTAAGAAATTTGTAAGGTTTATTTTTCAAAACAAATTTATTTGGGGCAGTTGTAAAAAATGTAAATAAGCTAGTTTTAAGAAATTTGTAAGGTTTTTTTTTCGTCAAATAAATTTGCATATTATATTATAGTTACTACGGAACCCTTCATGGGCGAGTCTGACTCGCACTTGGCCAATTTTTTTATGGAATAGTTAATAATGTTAACTTTTTCAATTAGGGGTGACTGAGAGTGTTATAAACGTAAGAGTAGACAAATATTATAATCAGAAAGCTTCGAACTGCTAAGCTATCGGGAGTTACACGTGTAATTGTGAGTCAACCATAAAAGTTAGACATATGCTGTCGTGGGATATTTTTTATATAATTTTAAGGAGAACATTTCCGTCATGAAATGATTTGTGTAGCTTTAACCATTAAGGTTGCACATGCGACGGAAGCTTAAAAAATGGAGTAACTTCTCCCGTTTTCCCAACATTTCCCTTCACTGCTCTGCTCCTATTGATTGTAGCGTGATGAAAAGTATACTATAACCCGCTCAGGAGTATGAAAAATAATTGTACCAAGTTTCGTTAAAATCCGTTGAGTATTTTTTGTTTCTATAACGGTTATACAGACAGACAGACAGACAGACAGACAGACAAAAATTTAACTGATTGCATTTTTGGCATGAGTATCGATCCTTAATCACCCCCTGATAGTTATTTTGGAAATATATTTCATGTACAGAATTGACCTCTCTACAGATTTATTATAAGTATAGATAGACAGGTCTTTAAAGATGACATTGAGGTTTCTATGACCACTTTTTCTTAAAGGCAATCGTTAAAAAATCGCTTCCAAAGTAGTAAAAAGTAACACCATTGTACGTGTACATAAAGTTTAAATAAATAAACTTTGTGTGTCCACCTCTAACTTCTATAATAATGGAGTCAAAAATCTATTTAAAAAAATATGCTGTAGATTTTAATAAAAATTTTCAACTAAAATTGGTTTAAATGAGATCGGGTCAGCAGTTTTTGAGATATAGCACATTTTCTAAAATCGCAAATATAACTTTGTATTTCATACAAACACTATGAAAAACAAAGTTATTTTGCGTAGTTACTATCCTTCATGGGCGAGTCCGACTCGCATTTGGCCAATTTTTTTTTTTATAATTAGTTTCATACTTCAAATTTAAATGAATATGGACGAATGTCGACCAGTATCATTAGAACTTATAAAGGGAAATTTACCATGCGTTTTTGGAAACTTAATACAATAAATACTCATGGCAATATCCCCTTTTAATTTCTAATGATACTGTAAGTGGCCATGTTAGCTTAAAAACGAATATCGACAAGTTTATATAAAAAAAAAATAAAAAAAAGTAACGACAACCTTGAAACTCCTGAACAGATCTTGATAAATTGTAGCTAAGAACCATTTTAATCACGTCAGCTTTCTAACAAAAAAAAACCACATCATAATCGGTCCTTTCGTTTAGGATCTACGATGCCACAGACAGACACAGACACGTCACTTATAACACCCTCTTTTTGCGTCGGGAGTTAAATAGTAAAATCAACTGAACACATTGCTTATTACACTTCAAGCCAATAAAGTGTGTCACACATCGAACACCGAAACAGAAATCTCAACCCCTAAACTCAAGGGGAGAACGAAGTTACAGATCGTAAACAGCGGGACAAGCACGCTGGATTGAACGGATTGATGGGTCATTTATTTACGGTAGGCACTGTAAGTAGACGATATAGCTTTTGACCGATATTGTTGTGATTGATGGTACTGTGGAGGTCTGCTATGCGAGCGGTCAGCCTACCGCACTGGCTGGCATAGTTTGAAATGTTTGAATTTAGATCGCAATGTTGGACATGCGAAGAAATTGTTTTAACAAGAGACAGACCGCGCTGGGCCGCTCGCAGAAACAGTCTCGATAATAAAATAACGTGAAAATGTAATTAGTATAATCTTCCATATTAATGTGAACATAATATTATACAAATTATACAACCTATCGCGTTTATATAGAAAAATCCCGAGTACATACACGTCCCCGTTACAGTACCATACCAAATGATAATAATGATGATGATAGCCTCCAGATCCATGACGCTATTATAGTGCATAAGTTTGTGCGACCAGGAATTGAACCCGAGAACCTCATGCTTAGCAATTGTGCTTGCGGTCTTTCCTAATGCATTTTGCCCTGGTATGCCTCGATTTAACACACGTAAAACATTTTACATCATTAGATCAAGTATCTTGTTTGGGACGTTTGGAATAAAGTTGCGACCAGTCCAGACCTACCATATTATCTAAATCGAGTCCAATGCTATATCGGCTGCTGTGCTGCGTGAGGCAGGTTCGACTTCCGAACGGAATTTATATTTGTATGGCTTACCAAAAAATCAATCAAAATTAAATATATTTTATTTCTTATAAATATAAATGGGCAATTATAAGAAGTCAAAAGCTTAGTGCACGGTTTGAATTGGTCGTATTCTTATGGAAAAGAGTCGGGAAGAAACTCCACGGTTACCTACTCTCTAAGAGTCATAATTGATTGTCGCAATGTTTTATAGGTATCAGAGGAGAGTATAGACCAATTAACACAAAGCAAAGTAATCACACATAAAAAATGAGACTATAGATAGTTGTGCCAGAGAGGTTAATTGTGAAGTCATTCCTGCAGGAGTAATTAGAATGACTAGAGTGGGGCAACAATTTTAAAAGTAAAAATAAATGTTGCATGGATGAGGAAATTAAAAAGTTGTAGCAACATTTTTGCGAAGCCAACGATGATTGATAATTTTCGCAGGATAGCTGGTGACATTTAGATATAATTATATTTTTGAACAGCATCGACTGTATAGATTTCAAAAGACACTTTAACCTATATTTCGGTTTACCTATCTTCCTAGGATATCAGTTATGGAACACCAGCCTCATCATCAACTCGACCAGAAACTGTCAAACTATTACTGACTAACTCCGACATTCATGCAACGTCCCAACAATTTTAATTAAAATAATAATATATTTTTCTTAATTAGACTTCAATTTTAATAAAAACCTTCTTTTTTTTTGTAGAATTTGGCTGTTGACCTCCAAAAGTAAGCTTCTCAGTCGCCTATCCCTATACTCTATTTAAATATTTTATGACATTTTAATTATAATGTGATAAATGTGTGTGTGTGAACGTGTTTGTGTGTTCCATACAGTTTGAAACCTCCCAAAAATTTTAATTGAAACTTTATTTCTTAATTAGACTTCAATTTTACTAAAATTTTTGATTTATTTTTGTATTAATGGGCTGTTGACACCCAAATGTAAACTGACTCACGTATCTTTAAACTCTATTTAAATATTTTATCACTTTCATTAAAGTTTGAACTATCAAATAGATCAAACACAACTGTTCCGGAACATCTGTTATCCCACAGATAATCTAATTTGTACAAATCGTTCGTAAACCAATAAAAATAAAGTTTATAGGCAGACCCTCAAAGGTGCGGAAATGATAGAAAAAAGGTTTAAACTTCAAACTGTAACAGTTGTTTATTACATAATAACATTGTTATTGTAATCGTTTCGGTTAGAATTTCGATAGTTTTGATGATTTATACTTTTTTTTTTCAAAATATTAAGTAATGAGCACAATTTTAACGCTCCCGAGTTGGGAATTCTGATATGAAGGTAATGCAAAATCGACCGTCAAAAAGAAAAAAATGTTTATTTTGTTAAGAAACATCGAAAGTTCTCTCTCGTTCCCTCACTGCTGAGGATTGTGACTCCGTAGATTGTCAACAGCACGTCTCCAAAGATTGCGGTCGGTAGCCCGGTGCAGTGCAACGTTGACGGGGATACCCAGCTGCTCGGATATCTGGTCCGACCATCTCTTCGAGCTACGGCCTCTCGGTCTTTTACCCTCCAGTTTACCCGTCACCATCAGTCTTTCAAGACGGTCATTGCCCCTGCGAGCAATGTGGCCAAAGTATTTTAGGATTTTCTATAAACAAGCCTGAGACAGTCGCTGGGCTTCTTCAATGTTGAGTTCTTTAAGGACAGAAACATTTTTGCGGTGAGCTGTCCAGAGAATTCTTAGTAAACGGCGCCAACACCACATTTCAAAGGCGTCTATTCTCTGTCTGTCCGCTGCTTTTAATGTCCATGTCTCTGCCCCATAAAGAAATAAGGAAAATACGAGAGTACGGACCAGGTGTAGTTTTGTCCGATTGGTTATATTTCTGTCTACATATCTTGTTGAGTTGAGTCATCGCCGTTTTAGCCATACCGATGTGTCTTCTGATTTTAGATTCGCAGCTGCCTTTATTGTGTTAAGAAACATCGACAACTTAGCTTTTTAACCGACTTCTAAAAAAGGAGGAGGTTCTCAATTCGGATGTTTGTTTGTTCTTTTTTATGAAAAATTCTTTTTTTGTTGAAAAGGGTATAGTTTCCAAATGGCCCCATGAAAATTTTATCGAAATCGGACAAGCCGTTTCTGAAAAATCAACAAAAGTCTAAAAAACATATTTACTTTGATGATCTTTTCGTTTACTCTGCATTGCGTTTTTGCTTCGCGCATAACTCCGTCATTTACGAACCGATTTGGAAAATTCACTGACCCACTAAATAGCGCGAAAATAAAAATTTTATTGCAAAAAATAAAACCGACTTCCATATCAAAACACTACAAAGCCAAAAATAATTTTAATTTCGGAAGGCGGTGTGGAAAAAAAAAGAAAATACAAAACCAATAACGCCGACTACCGAAATTAAAATTATTTTTGGCTTTGTAGTGTTTTGATATGGAAGTCGGTTTTATTTTTTGCAAAAAAGTTTTTATATTATGTAGCCACGAGCATTGAACGTTAATCACTGATTCTTCATTCGTAATTATTACAATTATGCTAAAAACATAATCGCATCGACAATATTCCGGGGCAACTGATGGAATTGGGTGAATTTTTAGGAGGTAGAAAACTGATACTCCTTTCCACTTCAACCAGAGTGTGCTTCTCATTTGATGACTTTCTCCTCGAAAGATATCGGATATGATGCAGTCTCTATTATAAAACTCAGGAATTTTCTCCACATCACATCCAAATCTTTAGAGAAAATTTTTCTTCAAACGAGAACTAGAACTGTTTCTCAAATTCCTTAGAACTGTGTCTTACATTCTTTACAAAGTTAAAACGGTCTTCACCATAATTGATCTTAAGCATTTCTTATTTTATCGAGTGATCTAGAAAACAAAGACCCGAAGCTAGCACCACAATGCACTTGAAAACTTTTAATAACATGAGTCTGCCATCTTAGACACCAAAACACATAAGTATAAAACACTAACTGGTGTCTGCGACTTCGTTTGCGTGGGATGTTTTTCCCGCGTGAATTTTGATCTCGTAAGAATTTCGGTATAAAAAGAAGCCTTCGTATTATCCAGGATTTCAGCTATCTACATACCGGATTTCAATCAGATACGTTCAGTAGTTTTTGCGTGTAAGTAACAAACATTCATCCATCCATTTTCACAAACTTTCGTTTTTAGAAATATTTATAAGTAAGATACGTTTTGTGTGTCATACAAAGTATGCAAAGTCATTCTCGCTTTCTACGCTCCATACAAACTTTTGCGAAGCATTAAACGATCCTATATATTTTCTATAGACAACCAAGTGTATAATTCGACATCACATTGTCGAATTCGACACACACTTAATAAACTATTCTTGAAATACAATCATTTGTCAACTGCAATCCACTAGAGACTACAATCGATATTAATCGCAAAATTCTTATACAATATTGACCCTTATCAGTATTGTGATATGGTTCAAAATGCTGTTTGAAAAACGGAAATATTGAGGTTACTTCAAAACGTGCACATTCATTACATATGATTGAGGGATCTGTGGGCACTATACACCCGCGGAGACATTGTGTGTCAACGCGTTTTTGCGATATGAGACTTGTGAAATGGTTCACTTCGCGAGCGGTGACGTTCGTTAGATGTGTTACTTACTTTCACAAAATCATGCTGCGGTCAAACTCAGTGTTCCTACCTTCTTCAAAATATTTCATTGCGGGTTCCTCGCACCTATCCTCTTAAAAAATAATAACTGTTTTTATACTCCACCTGTTAAGTCAAACCTGGGACGTCAAGCACCCTTCGTAGGATCGTGGATGAATACCACTCACTGGTTACTCTAGTGCCCGATCTAGACGGTTTCCACGATAAACTAAGTACGTATATTTAAAAATAAAAGTAGTAATAGTGATTCACAAATAATTAATGATTTGTTCCTGTGTAATACCTACCTATTATAATGTATTTCTTCCATTATAATTTTAATTTATTTCAATTAAATGTATTTTTTAATTTTTAACTTTTAGTTGGCTTAAGATTTCCTGTGTATAATAGCTATTAGTCCTCCATACGTGTTAAATAAATAATAAAATTATATATTTTTTTTCTAATTTATATTATATTTTGATAGGCATATTTAATAAATTAATAATTAAATTTAAGCACAACCGAATATTATTTTTATTTTTATGTGCACCGTAATTGTCACGTACATCAGACCCAATACCTGTAATTAGTTGTTTTAGTGAATACATAAAGTGGGTGATGTGGCAGTGTTTTTCTAATAAATAAATAAATATCAGAACTCAACAAAGTACGCATTTAAGTGGTTTTGGGGATTAGACCTAGGCCTTCCCGGTGGAATTTATATTATATTTTGATAGGCATATTTAATAAATTAATAATTAAATTTAAGCACAACCGAATATTATTTTTATTTTTATGTGCACCGTAATTGTCACGTACATCAGACCCAATACCTGTAATTAGTTGTTTTAGTGAATACATAAAGTGGGTGATGTGGCAGTGTTTTTCTAATAAATAAATAAATATCAGAACTCAACAAAGTACGCATTTAAGTGGTTTTGGGGATTAGACCTAGGCCTTCCCGGTGGCCATCAGCTGAACATGAATGAAAGCCCTGGGTCATCTTAGCAGACCGCTCTGGTGCTCCCAATATAACGCCTGTCAGGGCACCTCCCTGGGGAGCTTGAAACAGGTCTCTCTGAGGTAGTACGTGACACGTCACCACTGTGACATCCACCTGCTCGCAATTGGTAAGGATATTTCCTCTGTGTCCCAACAGAGAGAATGTTGTTAACGTTAACGTTGGTTGACAATAGTTACATTTTGTTTTTTTTTTATTTTTTATTAAATTTATGCTCCTTAGTGATAATTAGCACTGTTTGTGTCTTTTTTGTCAGTTTAGGCATGCTTGGTATACGCCCAATGGCATATCCACATCAAAACTAGGCACCATTAGGTGACTATTTTAGCAGGTCTTGCGGGGCTAATCTTTTAAGCCTCCTGAAAGTTTTTGTTTTCGTCAGGTTTGATGCCAGTATATTGGAATGTGATAGGATCCTTTTTTTTGTAGGCATTGACTCTCTGTGTGATTTCTTCCTTGACTTGTTTTATGTTTAAGTCCCGATGTAGACGGTCATTTGTGATGTACCATGGCGCATTTGTTATAATCCTTAGCATTATAGATTGGAACCTCTGGAGTATATATATGTTTGAATTGGCTGCTGTGCCCCAAAGCTGTATTCCGTATGTCCAGATAGGCATTATGATGCATTTATATAGTCTAAGTTTATTTTCAAGTGAGAGTTTGGACTTTATGGACAATAGCCAGTAATTTTTTCTAAGCTGTAGGCTCAGTGCTTTTCGCTTGGTGAATATATGTTTTCTCCAGGTGAGTCGACGGTCTAGGTACATTCCGAGATATTTAGCATCTTTAGCTTGAGAAATCTCATCATTATTCAATCTTACTTGCGGGCATGTGTCTCTCCTTGTTGTAAACGTGACGTGTACGGATTTAGTTTCGTTGGCCTTTATTCGCCATTCTTTCAGCCAGGTAGAAATGTCGTCTAAGCTCGTTTGTAAGATTTCTGACTCTTTGATTGCATCTTCATGCATAGCTAGTGTAGCAGTGTCATCGGCAAATGTGCCCAAAACTACTCCTTCAGTGACTGGGAGATCAGCAGTGTAAAGAAGGTAGAGAATAGGTCCCATGACGCTGCCTTGAGGTACTCCCGCCTGAATCTTATGCAGTCCAGTTATTTCGCTGCTTTGCTTTACGAAGAAGTACCTATTTTCTAGATACGAATTAATGAATATGTAATAGTTGATTGGAAATGCTTTTCTAATTTTATATAGAACTCCCTCGTACCAGACACGATCAAAGGCTTGGAAAATATCTAGAAAGGCAGCAGAACAATATTTTTTTTTTTTCTTCATACGTCGCATGGATTTTTTCCACCAGTCGATGAATCTATTCTATGGTTCCATGACTTTCTCTGAACCCGAATTGGTGTTCTGGTAATAATGAGTTTTCATCTATTAACTGTCTTAGTCTTTTGATGAACAATGTCTACAGCAGTTTTGAGAGAATAGGTAACAAGCTAATAGGTCTATATGACTTAACATCCGCTGAGCATTTTCCAGGCTTAGCTATCATAATAATTTGGGCTATTTTCCATTGAGGGGGAATGTCGCCCTTTAAGATTATTGCATTGTATAAAGCTGTAAGGAATGTAATGCCGGCCTCAGGTAGTTCTTTTAATATTTTTCCTGTAATTAAGTCATACCCAGGTGCTTTGTATTCATTAAGATTGTGTTCGTTAATCGTTGACTTTACTTCATTTTTGGAAATTCTTCTTAGTGACAAGTGGAGTTGGTATGTTTGTTCTAAATATGCAGTTATTTCATCTTGCATCTTCTGGGATCCTTGAGCGTCGTTGGGGGTGAAAACTTTGCTTAAGTGATCAGCAAAGGCTTGTGCTTTTTCAGTCACTTTTGGCCCATGAATCATCACTTTTACGCACTGGTGGTTGGCTTGCTACTGGTCTTTTAAGCTTTTTCGTCGCCTTCCAAAGAGAGTAATCTGTTTTTGCTGTTGCATCTAGATTTTTAGTGTAAATTTCCATGTCATGATTTTGGTCTTCTCTAAGGGTTGACTTCAATAAAGTTGTGATGTAATTAAGGTATTTTTTGTCATCAAGATATCTAGTCTTTTGCCATCGTTTTCTCGTCCTACGTTTTTCTTCAAGTAAGTCTCTGATAGTTTCAGAGCACATCCAATTTTGATGTTTGCTTTTCAGTGAAGGAAGTGAATTCCATGCAGCTTGTTGAATGCAAGAATTAAAGTGCTCAACAGCCTGACAAATATCATCTTGGGACTTAAGAGAAAGTTTATTATTTATACAGGACTCAACTTGTTCCCTAAACATTGGCCAATTTGTTTTTCGACTATGTAACTTACAAGGCTTAGATTTCTCTACAATTTTATGATTCAGTTGGATGAATATAGGCGAGTGATCTGATGACGACTCTTGACTGGAGGTGCAGGTGACTAATGTACTAGCAATGCCTTTAGTGATATAAAAATCAATGAGATCTGGTATTTTCTTGACATCCGTTGGCCAGTATGTTGGCTGTCCAGTTGATATTACGTCAAGGTTCCTAGTCTTTAAGGCTTGGTATAGTTGACGTCCTTTTGTTGTTATTATCCGGGATCCCCAGTGTGTATGTTTAGCATTGTAGTCACCTCCAGCTAGAAACCTGTGGCCCAATGTTTTAAAATACTTCCCATAGTCTTCCATTTTAACATTGTGTTTGGGTGGGCTATAAACCGCTGATATCACTAGTGGCCCTTTCCAATCTTCAATAGTGACATTAGTTGCTTGTATTTCTTGGGTGCAGTAAGGACTATTTTCATAATGCTTTATATTCGACTTTATCAGTATTGCAGATCCTCCGTGCGCTTTGCCATCTGGGTGCATAGTGTGGTATAGTGTATATCTAGGTATTTTTAAATGACTCTTGGTCGTAAAATGTGTTTCAGAGATAAGGAGCACGTCTACATTGTTTATTTCTAAAATCGGTTTCAGTTCCAAGATATGTTGTGATAAGCCGTTGGCATTCCAAACAACCATATTTAATTTATCGAATTTTGTGTAATTTTAGACATGAAGTAGTAGGTTTGTCATCGATGTTATTTGCTGCATTAATTGTTTTAGCATATTTAGCATAACTTCTGTTTCGCTTGCCATTAGAGGGGCTTGAGTTGTTGATCGTGATTGGTAGTGTCGATTTGATTGGGCTGCTTGACTACATGTTATACGGAAGGGAACTTCTCCCGATGGTTCAGTTGATTGTTGTACCTGCTTTGTAGTTTTAGAATTCGAAGACATCTTTGTTCTTAATGGTGGGTAATTAAGCCTTTTGGAGCTCCTGATAAACAGCACATCCTTTATAATTAGCAGGATGATTGCCCTCGCACAGTACACATTTCACATTGTCTGATCTTCCCTTTCTTTCGCAGCTAGTAGACATGTGATCTCCTGCACATTTAATACACTTGGGTTTCCTATGGCAGTATCTTTTGGTGTGATCGTATTGTTGGCAATTAGCATTATGGGATTTCTCGTTTTGGCCGTGGTGGTTCAAATGTGCATCGACAGTGCAAGAGACTTTTTACTTCATATATTAGTTTATTATTAACTTGAGGTTGCAGTTCAACAATAAAAATTGGTAGTGGTTTTCTGATGACCCGTTGCTTGATATTCCATATATTGATAACTTTGTGGCCCAGGTCGGAGTGTACATCCAGTATGTCATTTGTATCAGTGGACGGATGCATATTTCTTAGGACAACCTTGAAACTCCTGTCTTGTTTGGGTTTATATGTGTAAAATTCAGTATTTTTAATCTCCAGTTGTCTTACAATTTGTGAATATGTTTCCGGTGACTGGTTGGATTTTAACCTATTCATCACGGAAAACTTTTATTTCATAGTGTCCATTAGCATATTCATCATGTAGTTTAATTAAGGTAATAATGGTAAAGTAGCTTATTACAAAAACATTTTGTAATAAGCTACTTTACCATTTTCACCACCAAACGCAAATTACCCTGCTAAAAACCAAACGAATAAAAATAATACTTCTTCAATTTGGGCTCTAACTCTGAACAATACTGCAGACTGAAAAACGAAATGTATTCCCTGTAGATATAAACATTGTACAAGTTCACTATCTAACATTGTACTCACACCCATCTAACTCTCCGCACCCCCATAACACAACTAGCAATACCCGCTATCAGACGCAAGCAATGACGTCACGGGTGCGCGGGCGCAGGTGTCTCCTAATTAACGAGACAACGTGAGAAAACAACCAATTTGTTGCACTTTACCGTAATAATGCTCTAATCTACCGGTTATGGGGTTTGGTACATGGTGGCATAAAGTAGATGGTAAAAATATTTTTGGACTGGATGCATTTAAGAGTATAGAAAATCTATACTAATATTATAAAGTGGAAAAGTTTGTGTGTTTGTTTGTTTGCTTGAACGCGCTAATCTTCGAAAGTACTGGATGGATTTGGATGAAATTTGGTATGGTAGTTGCTTGAAGCTTGAGGAAGGTTATAGGCTACTTTTTATGCGACTGCAAAAAAGGAGAGTTATGTTTTTACCGTGATAGAATCCACGGGAGCGAAGCCCCGCGTGAGTACTCACGCGGGGCTTCGCTCCCGTGTGTGCTTTAGTGGGATGATATAGTGTATTATATTTTTATTCATAGAAATAGTTTGTTTTAACATTTCTCTTAAAAGCCTGAAACTGAAGCTAAAAGTAGATATATCACCTAATTAAACTAATAATGACATTATGTTTCAGTGCAAGTAAAAATTGATACCTATGTATTTTTACGCGTATTCCTTACTTAGGAGTTTGGTGTACCTATTTTTACCATTATATCAACTTATCGACTGGATGTAAGGAAAATTTTGTATTGTTTGTATATGACTGTTTGATGCCAAAATAAAATTAAATAAAAATTACAAAATCCACAGCTCTTAAACATATTTCTTTACAATACTCTAACTAATCTTAAGCTTATTACAGATGTATTAGATTCCTTGCCGGAGTCTATGTATCAACGCTTACCATCAGATAAGATGGTAGTCAAATGTGAGCCTATTATCTATAAAAAAATCACAAGCGAAAGACCACGCGATCTTTTGCAAAACCAACTAAAAACACGTATAACTAAATGGATCACCTTCGCCAAAATGCCAGCAGAAAGAAGTGTCCCTAACATGTAACTTATACTATCAGATAAATCCCTCACACAAATCCATCTGTGTCTGTTATAATACAGCAACAGGCGCCATATTGGCCGACAGGTGTCAGCGCGTAAATCAAATGAGATAATGATCTCTTAATTTAATTTATAACGGATAGATCACGATATGGACCGACCTGTTAAATGAGAACGGAACTATTGGTGAGGGGTTCTGTGGTCAAATCAGGGAGAGCGCTATAATGAGTTACCGTTGAAATAGAATTACCGTATACAAAAAAAAACAAATTGAGATAGCCTTCAACATCAGTCTCAGTTTTTCGCGAAATCTATTATAATATTAACGTGATATACATACCTAACGTGTGCGTTTTGATTAGTTGAATTACTAAACCGAAAAAAAAACTTAAACGAACTGGCCACTAAATTTGAATAGGTTCTAGAAATAAAAAAAATCTTTGTTTTTCTTTGTTTGACCGTAAAAATATTCAAAATAAAAGCTTGTTTGAATTGAAAACAATTTTTATTTAAGTATATCATTCTGTAATCAAAAGCTACCTATTTGTTAAACTACTCTTTAACAACAAATAAAATTTAACTTAGAATTATATAATAATACTAATAATAACTTAGAGACATGTACATGAATAGTGTTCAAATTGACACTTAAAACATGTTCTCTGAACAATTAGCTTAATGGTACGTAAAACTGTTTGCGTCAGCTTTACAGATATGTTCCACCCAAAGTCAACTTGTGCACGTTGAAACTCACCAATATAATGTGACCAAACGAACTCCTATAGCAAAAATGTACTACGTGTCATTTTCCTCACTTTTATTATACAAATCAAGTGCATGAGATTTATATATATATAACGTGTAACGGAAACCCCATATCTATCCAAAAGGACTGAAGACAACATCTGGTATGGAGTCTCTATGCAAAGTTTCAGCTCAAAATAAGTGAATCACAGAATTGACCCCAAATTATTGTTTTCATATGTTTCTTGAATACCAATAATAATAAACGTGTCACAGCACTATGAGGGTCATCACTTTCCACGTCGCTTGCCAATAAAACGATAATTCTCTTCGTTCTTCTTAATTTGAAAAATTCGGTCTCTGGTATCAATATTCCACAATTCCACAACTTTTCACACAACGCCATCTAGTCCCAAACTAAGCAGAGCTTGTGGTATGGGTACTAGACAACTGATAAACATACATATATATTTCTAAATACATACATATTATAGATAAACTAGCGACCCGCCCCGGCTTCGCACGGGTGCAATGTTTATCTATCTATACTTATAATAAATCTGTAGTGAGGTCAATTCTGTACATGAAATATATTTCCAAAATAACTATCAGGGGGTGATTAGTGATCAATACTGATGCCAAAAATGCAATCAGTAAAATTTTTGTCAGTCTGTCTGTCTGTCTGTCTGTATAACCGTTATAGAAACAAAAACTACTCGACGGATTTTAACGAAACTTGGTACAATTATTTTTCATACTCCTGAGCTGGTTATAGTATACTTTTCATCACGCTACAATCAATAGGAGCAGAGCAGTGAAGGAAAATATTGTGAAAACGGGAGAAGTTACTCCATTTTTAAGCTTCCGTCGCGTGTGCAACCTTAATGGTTAAAGCTACACAGAAATCATTTCATGACGGAAATATTCTCCTTAAAATTATATAAAAAATATCCCACGACTTTTATAACACGTGTAACTCCCGATAGCTTAGCAGTTCGAAGCTTTCAGATTATAATATTTGTATATAACGTACGTTTATAACACTCTCAGTCACCCCTAATTGAAAAAGTTAACATTATTAACTATTCCATAAAAAAAATCATATAAATCGGTATAGAAACACCAAAGTTATACATGAAATACGCTAATAATGAGCCATCGCGCGTGAATACTGAATCATGCTATAAGGATTATTTTTGAGAATCGGTCGCCGCGCTCGACGTGTCTCGCGGCCGAAGGTATAAAATTTCGTTCTATAGGTAATTAAGCCTCATGTGAACGTGATCTAAACAATATTACCAATACATTAACTTACGCTGACGGAGTCGCGGGCACAGCTGTTAACAATAATATTGTGCGGTTCCGTATTGCGATATTTTTCAACAGTATTATAGATTGACATATTATATTTCCCTACTAAATTACGAAAGTTAATCTGTCTGTTACATCAAAATCACTGAACCATGAGGAAGGACATAGGCTACTTTTTTTACGAAAAACGACGGAAACGCGGACGAAGTCGCGGGCAACAGCTAGTATTAAATATAGGCAGCGTTCCCGAGAATCGTTAACGTACGGCAGTTTTTTTGACGCCTTACTCCACAATTTTCACTACCACGAAAAATTCTATCTATTTTCCGGGATAAAATATAGCCTATACGGATTCGGAAGAATCCCTCTAAGTAATGGTAAAAGAAATTATGAAATCGGTCCAGTAGTTTTTGAGCCTATTCAATACAAACATACAAAAATACAAAGGTTTCCTCTTTATAATATTAGTATAGATTACACCCAGACAAAGAACAAATGATCGTGCTCATCACACAAACATTTGTCCTAGGTGGGATTACAAAACCCTTGCTATATCGTTTGTTATCATCCAAAGAAGCCGTGCACTCGGTATGTATATCAGGCGCGTGCATAGGATTATGACAGGGCATGCGGCGGAGTAAAAACACACAAAAACTTCTTCTTTTATAGATTTTTAGCATAGCCACAGCCACGCATCGCCACCATGCTACGATGCGTGGCTGTGGCTATGCTAAAAATCTATAAAAGAAGAAGTTTTTGTGACCGATTACTCACAAAAACTTCTTCTTTTATAGATTTTTAGCATAGCCACAGCCACGCATTGCCACCATGCTACGATGCGTGGCTGTGGCTATGCTAAAAATCTATAAAAAAAGAAGTTTTTGTGTGTTTTTACTCCGCCGCATGCCCTGTCATAATCCTATGCACGCCCCTGATGTATATAACCTTTAAATTACACGTATTGTATATATTTAAAAAAAAGGTTATTAGCAATGTGGGTAGAATTCACATTACTAGCAATCTTGTTAACCCCTCCAACTAAGCCTCCAACTAATTGTACCAGGAACACATAAAGAAACGTTTTTCTCGAACGGTTAAAGTTTCCTTTAAATACAGGCCATATAAATATGTATACATCGGAAAGACAAAAGTGTAGCACTTTTAAGTGTAGTACTTTATTTAGCTCATGCAGTAGGATCCCCGAGTGACTGAAACACTCCTTAGCAACAAACATTTTCAGAAACTTATATCGAAGAAAATAAATGTTTAGTGGCATAAGCCATTCACACTGTCAATAACTTTAAACCATATACAGTATGTTAACTAACAGGCGTACGCATTCATAAATAAATTACGACGTTGCCTTCCTTCAAGTACGCGTGTACAGCGTGTTTCTCTTACGTAACAATTTAACATTTTTAGTGAATATTTTAATATTAAAAAAAATTAAAACATTTTGTTTTTGAATGGAAATATTTTTTTAGCATATATGGATGCTATACTAATGCGGGTTAACGGGAACGCCCTCTGTTAGTTAACATACTGTGTATAATAAAATCTCATCATCTTGTGCTTAGCCTTTTCCCCCTAAGTTGGGGTCGGCTACTAGTCTATCTGGATGAAACTATTAGTATTTTACATGGAGTAACTCCATATCTGACTTCCAAAACCCAGTAACTGGGTAACACTATTCCCTTTAGCCAGACTAGTGTCAGATTTTTCTGGCTTCTGACTACCCGTAACGACTTAAAGTGCTTTCCGAGGATCAAACGAATCTTGATATTGTTACGAGCTGGGGTTCGGGATAGAAATAATTAACGCCAATTAAACCAAAATTAACACTTTAATTAAGTAAACACAAAATAAAAATTAACACAGTTATTCACACTACAACACTTGTCACTTAATACTTAAATCGCTCTGAAAGTCACTTATAGAGTTCCGATTATATCGCCTCGTATCTTGTAATAAGACTGACTGTCCGCGTTCCTCTGCGATTTATTTATACCCCGGTCTATGACTTCTAGAACATTCTTGTAAAATCGACTCACTGCCTATACTGCCAAGAATATTCCAGAAGCTACTCGAGATACTCAATACTGCTACTCGCCGCTAGATGGCGTCAGTGTCTCGAACATTCTAGATTTCTGTCGAAGTTTCTCGACGTACTTCACTAAGCGACTGGCGTAACAATATGTTTGTATGGTCACCCACCTAAGAACAATCCTCGGCAAGTATTGCTTAACCTTGAAAAGTGGTCCTGACGCCTGATATTATCTAGCAACAAGCTCCTCAACACCAAAAAAGAGAAAAATAAAAACTTAAAACTAACACGACTAATAACACAGTGTGACTCACGGCTGCACCAAATATGTAGGTTCGACGAAACGGTTAGCTATAAATTGTGACAACTTCATCTAAGACCCAAGATACATATCTAACTTACATCAAGATTTGCTACCTTAACATTCCATAAAGATGTTGAGAGATACTTGACAAATTGATTCTGTACAAATTAGTTTGATACTTAATTAGTTTAACACGTTCGCTGACTGAGGAAAAGCGCTTAGTACAACAAGACAATATATCGACCAAGCGTGGTTAGACCCTGCAGTACATCTGAGACCGGTGGTACATAAACTTTGTGGTACTAATTAACCAGTCAACAATATTCTTAACACGTTCGCTGACAGTGAGCACTTACCCTGACACCACATTACAGTAGAATTTTCCTACTAAATGACAAATCAACGTAGTACTCGTGCACAAGCAAGCAATATTAAACTACCTACAAAATACTCGTGTTACGGCAGTAATAAATATGAAATTGCTCATAATATGACAGTGGATACTGCTCTTCATAATACTTATATGAAATATTATCGTGAGACGACGTAATCTTAAAAATAAGTGGCCCGCCTAACGACGTACAGTCAGCGACTGAGGTATGCAGGAACAGTCGACTGGATGGAAGTGACTGAAAGGTGATGATATGAATATAATTTTCTGGTGGAAAAATCGTCTAATGACTCTTTCCGCTCTAGGTAGTGCGGAAAAGGGTGTCAGATTTCTACTGACTAAAAACCTTCTTTGTCGCTTCAATTGCCCTTGCTTTCCGGAACCATGGTAACTCGTTAATATTCCTGAAACCGAGACAACTAATGGCCCTATTGTGCTCCGTCAATCCTGCTGAATACACTTCTGAAAAAAATGAGATTGGTTTTTTTGCAGCTATTTAAGTAATTCTACTAAGATAGTGACAACCATAATACATCAATGGTGAAAACTGATTTAAATGCAAAGAATTTCAACTATCAACCCCTCAAGTATCAACGGTACACCGTTTGTACATAACGTCACGGCTCGCATTGGACAATGTATTTTACGTTTATGTTACAAGTAACACGAAGTGGCTGTATCATTCGACTAATCGATTCATACTTGACCGGTTTTAGTAACCTTTTAAAAGGAACACCGCTAAAATGAACGAAAAAAATGTTTATAAAATGCATCTGTGGTTTTTGTTGTGACGCCGCAAACTTTTTCGTTATGTTATCAAATAGTTTTTATTACTTTTTACAGTGTCTAAGTGGAATAATTTGTGTTAACATTGCCTACACATTATTGTGTTATCGTGTGTCTTTTTTCGTGAATACGTGTTTTTTCGTGTGTATGACTTCGAATGTGAGTGATAATTATAAAAGTGAAAACATATCACATCACTGCGAGATAAGGTCAGTTTGATTAACTTATTGAATTATATAAATAGTTAGATAAACTCATAACGAAGCTAGGAAGGTATAATATGTACATACCATGATAATGGCCATAAATTGCCGATTTGTAATTTTTTTTGAAGTCCTACCCAAAAATCAAAAAGTACATTCAACATACGACCTTGAGGGGTTAATAGAGACCAAAACATATTTTTTGACAGAACGAAAACCTTCTCACATACTGCTTTCTACTGAAGACCGTGACTCCCTCTGACTGTCAACCAACTGTCTGCATAGGTTATGCACCGCTGCATGATCTAGAGGAGCACAAATAGGTATCGCCAGATGCTTTTGACCAAAGTTTGGATCTTGCATCTCTTGATGTCATTTTTAAAATATAAAATTGGCTAAGTGCGAGTCAGACTCACCTGTGAAGGGTTCCGTAGTAACTACGCAAAATAACTTTGTTTTACATGGTGTTTGTATGAAATACAAAGTTATATCTGCGGAAAATGAAGAACGAAAATGTGCCATATCTCAAAAACTGCTGACCCGATCTCGTTCAAACTAATTTTCGTTGAAAGTTTTCATTAAGTTTTACAACAATTATTTTTTTTTTTTCAAAATTTCCACTCCATTATTATTGAAGTTAGAGGGGGGGACACATTTTATCACTTTGGAAACGTACATCTTTTAATGGTTGACTTTAAGAAAAAGTGGTTTTAGAAACCTCAATACCATTTTTAAAGACCTGTCTATAAATACCACACACGTCTAAGCTTGAAGCAAAACAAAAATTGTTTTAGATCTATGTATCCCCCTATGTAAGCCCACCTTAATTTTTTAGATTTTTTGAGTTTTGTCCTAAAATCGGAAAGCGGTTCACCGAATACTACCTACCAAATTTCATATGTGTAGTCTTTATAGTTTCGGAATAAAATGGTTGTGACATACTATAAGGGTTCCGTTTTTGCCATTCGGCTACGGAAACCTAAAACTTCATCATCTACTTAGCCATTTCACAACTATGCTGGGGTTAGCTTTCAGTCTAAACGGATGCAGCTGAGTATAAGTGTTTCTACAGTATCTGGGTAACACGATACCCCTTGGCTAGATCAGATTTACTGGCTTCTGAATACCTGTAATGACTGTCAAAGATCCACAACAACCAACTTAGTTCATTACGTTAACGACCTTTCCAAATTAGTAGACTCACGCAAGCAAGTTGACTCTATTTACACCGATTTTAGCAGTGCATTCGACAAAGTAGACCACAAAATATTGCTTGCTTTCAAAACAAGGCATATTTGGTCAACTTTTGCTGTGGTTTCTATCTTACCTGACCTAAAGGAAACAGAGAGTTGTAGTAAAGGTTTATCAATCCCTACCTTACACTTCAACATCCGGAGTCCCCCAAGGTTCTCATTTGGGCCCTATACTGTTTATTATATTTTTCAATGGTATAGCAAACAGTATCAAGCTCCTGTTCCATCTTTGCGGATGACTTAAAATTATATCGGACCATTGACACAAGCACAGACAACGCTCTACTCCAGGAAGACCTCAACTCTCTACATGTCTGGTGCTCTAAAAATCACATGCTTCTTAATGGCGATGAGTGTTACCATATAACATTCACAAAAAACACCTCAAACTTACTTCTTCATATTCACTCAACGGAAAAGTGCTTCAAAAGGTTGACAAAATCCGAGACTTAGGTGTTCTCCTTGACAGCAAGCTTACCTTTATTCCTCACATTGACTCTATTGTCTCTAGGGCTGCTAAAATGCTTGGATTCATAAAAAGAACCTGTTATGACATTAAATCAGTCCAAACCTAAACATTACTTTATACCTCACTTGTACGATCTATTTTGGAATACGCGTCACCTGTTTAGAATCCAATTTATGGTACACATGTTAATCGTATAGAACAGGTTCAAAAAAGCTTTACACGGTATTTGCGTTACAAATCTAATAACTGCCCTCGGGACGCCGACTGCTCGCAAAGACTAAGTCATTTCAAAATGTTAACTCTTGAACAGCGAAGGCGTACTAACGACCTGATTTTGCTTCATTAAATAATTAATGGATCTGTACAAGTCCCGAAGCTTCTCGTCGAAATAAATGTATCTATCCCTCGCCATAGTACACCCAGATCGGAACGCATCCTAGATGTGTTCACTCCACGCCCATCTAAAACTAACCTCGGACATTCGGCAACAATGAACAGGTTGATGAGGACGTACAATGAGCTCCATACACGTTCCAATAGCATTGGCATATTTGCTAACAAGCTATCGCCGTTTCGCAAACTATTAGTACTGTGGTAACCGTCCTTAGACCAATAAAACAAATTAATGTAATTATTTCTTTATTTTAAATTATATTATTCTTTTTTGTTTCCACATTCAGTTCTGTTTTATAGTCTATAATTATGTACTTTTCTGTCTTATGTTATAAAATTTTAATTAATATACAACGTGTAATTTAAAGGGTATATACATCCCAAGTGCATGGCATCTTTGGATGATAACAAACGATATGGCAAGAGTTTTGTAATCCTAAGTCTACGTGTGTAGAACTTATTACAAATTCCAATACACAATACCAGAGACCGAATTATTCAAATTAAGAAGAACGAAAAGAATTATCGTGTCATTGGCAAGTGACGTGGAAAGTTATTGACCCTCGTAGTGCTGTTACACGTTTGTTATGATTGGTATTCAAGAAATATATGAAACCAATAATTTGGTATCAATTCTTTGAGTCAGTTATTTTGTGCTGAAACTATGCATGCAATGTAGTCTTCCATACCAGATGTTGTCTTCAGCCCTTTTGGATAGATATGGGGTTTCCGTTACACGTTGTATGAGTGATGTGCACCCCTACAAGTGACAAATTCACTCTAGACCTTAAGTTTGATTGTTACAGTACCTTATAAAATGTATTAGTGAAAGAGTCGTTGGAGTGCTTTAAATAAATAAATAAGTAAATATGTCCAGAAGACGGCCGGGACCAATGACTTAACGCGCTTTCCGAGGCTTGAGTGTATCACACCGCCAATTTCCAAACTCCGGGATACACACACAGAAATTCCTTAGAGTAAAATCAAATAGCACTCTTCTCCGGACCCGGGAATCGAAACCGAGACCTCGTGATCAACAGACGTGCTTGCGATCACACGACAAACGAAGCAGTTCTCAAGATTTTCATGAAAAAACTTAACATAATTATCCTTACTAATATTATAAATGCGAAAGTATATATATCGCAATCACGCCTAAACTACTAAACCGATTTTAATGAAATTTTGTACAGACGTAGTCTAAAACCTGAGAAAGGACATAGGCTGCTTTTTATTGCGAAAAAAGGGCTGTAAAGGGTTGAAATAGGGGATGAAAATTTGTATGGAAATTACGTCATTTTTAAAGCTAGAAGCTTGAAACTTATTTTTTAGACTTTTGATTAGATATTAATAAATACGACATTCAAATTATGTATGACTTTTATTTTCAAAATAATTAGCCTAAAAAATTAAAAATGCTGCTGAAAGTCACTATTCTGCGCGGACGAAGTCGCGGGCACAGCTAGTCTTTAATAATTGACAACTATAAATTAACAAAGCAACACATAATAACACTCGAGAATGTCGGAAACAAAACAACAAACGTAGGAGACATTAAGGACCTTACACACCTGTCTGCGGGCGTATAATTAGGAGTACGTAAAATATACGGACTCTGCAGTATAAATATTAGTGAATAAGTGTGAATATGTGGCTCTCAAAGATTATATGGAATTAATAATTAAATTAAATCAAAAGTAGCTAAAATTTATTATTATGAGCTTGTAACAGGAATCTACAAAGAATTGAGTACCTATCTATCCGTACATCGAGGCTATCGAGAAACGGGCCAAAAGATTTATTGGCAACGATGCACTGGTCGAGTCAAAGCTCCAGAGCCTTGAACATCGACGACGAGTTGCTAGTCTATTGGTTTTCTATCGGTTACATTTCGGGGAGTGTGCGATGGAATTACACAATCTTATTCCGCCAAGCCCGTTCCATCATCGGACTATAAGACAAATGGCGACGCGCCATCATTACATGGTGGACATCCCATCCATATGCAAAAAACGTTTTGGGAATACCTTCATTGTGCGTACGGCTAAGGAGCGGAATTCTAAGGAGCGGGTTCTTTAAATCAAGAGTGAATAGGTTATTTGTAGGTAAGCGCGCTCCATCTTCGACCACATCATCGCTTACCATCAGATGAGATGGTGGACAAACGCGAGCCTATTCTGAATTTAAAAAAAATACATCAGTCAATAGACGTCCATAGCTGGATGGCCTATATCCAGCTATCCCTCAAACATCGTCACAACAACCGGGCCTGTGCCATTCCCATTCTGTAGACAAAGTGAACCGATGATATGACACCCACACTGCCTTTTCCGGTATCTACGCGATAGCCATTCGAGAACCAGAAACAGAAAGATATAATAAAAAGAAAATAATACTGAGAGCTATCGGTCTCTCTCATTCATTCTGTAAGTATTTAGATAAATTAGTAAAAAGTTTTCATCTAAATAATAGAGATATTTAATCTTAAGACTAGCACTATCGACAACCTGTTACCATTTAACTATAAATTAGTATTAGTTTAGACTAAGAGGAATTTGTACATTGATATGAATAAATAAACTATTACCTACTATTAATATATTTATATAAGTAGATATGTATTACCAACATCATACAACTAAGACATTTTTCTGTCGTTTTTGTAAATGAAAAAGACACTTAGCTGAAAATCCCAAAGCCGTTCATGTCGTCCAAATATATTCCAAATACATCTCTCTATGCCACTGAAATAATGAAACAAAATACCATTTTATTTCTTAGAGGTTAAGTTGAAAATTAATAAACTAAAGTCGTCCACTTTGAGAACCACGTTATTATCGAACAGCAGGTGCATAACTTGCGCACGAGTCGATCTCCTGACGTTATAAATACTTTAACGTTCTTACACTAATTTGTTTCACTGACAAACTGTTTTATTTTACTATACTTGACAGCCGTAGGGAATAATATAATTTTGTTTTTGTTATACAACTTGTTCATTCGTTTTTTTAACCTATTTCGTTCGGTAGGATTGATTTGTGGTTGAAAAGAAATCAATAAATATTGAAAGGGTTAATAAATCGCTTCCCATGTGTTTTTGATTAATGAAAGAAGTAGCAGGTTAAAATTAAGAGTTTGTAGAAACTCCGTCAACGTCCTCTCAACTCAAGCTTTTGCGGGTGGATTATCATCAAATGACTACTCTCGCTCGGAGTGGAGCGGAAGGGAGTGTTACTCGTGCATTGACTAAAAACCCACCCTGTTCCTTCAGTTGCCTTTGGGTTTCGGAGCCGCCCGATTCACCTTACAACATTCCCACAACCCCGACAATAACCTTACCGGGCCCCGTCACTGCTGGTGACTACTCTTTGAGGCCCGCGTGGAACGCGACGCGCCATCACCTCGGACTCTCAACGCAACTAGCTCTTCTATAAATACCATTCGTAGCCGGTTGAGCTTTTGTGTCTAGCCTACTTTGTCCTGTTAACTCTATAATTCAGTAGCAGTTTTATTAAGTACTTAACTAAATGTAAGTATTTAAACAGTACAGATAACGCTCACTGATTAAATCCTTTTTTATTGTTGATGGGCTTACTTAAACTTAACTTAAACACTCCAATGTTATAACTATCAGGAAACACAAACTCCGGCAAGGAATTTCACTCCTTAGCTGTACGCACAATGTTTCCTAAAACGTTTTGTGCGTATGGGTGGGATGTCCACCATGTAACGGTGGCGCGTCGCCGTTTGTCGTATAGTCTGATGATGGAACCGGCTTCCTGAGCTGGGCTGTTGTAGTCGTCTCAGTATCTACCGAGCCAAATTATAACCTTCACATATTATTGTTAACAAGGAACGCTAATCTTAGCGTTCCTTGTTAACAAAAGGATCTCCTTTTGTCATATTTTTTCAACATGTTATGGACTTACAATCAATATATCAACATTTTTTATGTCTTTAATATATTAACCATAGAAAAATAAAAACTGTTTCCTTTTCTCTTTTTCTAAAAAGCTGACTTTTTTAAACCACGCCACGGTAGATTCACGTAAATCGAATTCGTTGCACTTCTATTGTCATTTCGTCATAATTTACGTTCTATTTTTAAATCATACGTCTTGTTATTTTAGGATACGGTTGCCTCTTTAGACGTAGTGTGCAAACAAGGCATGGTAAATAAATAAAAGATGGTGTAGACTCAGGGTTTGGAAAACTTTTTCCGCACCGTAGTTTAGTCTCCATTTTTGGGTTATTGATAGGTAATTTAAATCTATGACTTTAAAATTTGATAATAGTTGCATAATACTATGATGCAATAATGTATAATCCTACGTTCGTAAAGTAAATCTATACTAGTATTTTAGAGAGATTTTGTTTGTAAGTTTATATGTACGGTAAAACTGTTTTCACTAGTAGTAAGGTAACGTGGTTATGAGTGCTATAAGCTATAAATTATTTCAAAATCTACACGAACGAAGTCATGACTGAAGAGCTAGTAATAAATAAAATAATAATTTATTATATACTTTATTTATTGCACTTACAATATTGCTAAAGTTACAAATAATCAACCAAGTGTACAATGGACGCACTAATGGACACTAATTGAGTACTGACGTGTCGATTTTTCTCCAGGAACTGATTACCTACTAAACTATTGTAAACCAAACTATTCTCATTTGCATTCCTCAATAAGATATCAGTATACATATCAAATCACATAACATATACAATTTGTAACGGAAACCCCATATCTATCCAAAAGGGCTGAAGACAATATCTGGTATGGAGTCTCTATGCACAGTTTCAGCTCAAAATAAGTGACTTAAAGAATTGATATGATTTTAATTTTTGTTTTTTTTTTACGTATTTTATGTAAATTGTATTTTGTGTCTCCTGTTGTTGTACCAAATAAATGTTTTATGTATCTATATATCTATCAAATTATCGGTTTCATATATTTCTTGAATACCAATCATAAAAAACTTTCCACGTCACTTGCCAATAACACGACAATTCTCTTCGTTCTTCTTAATTTGAAAGATTCGGTCTCTGGTATCAGTGTATTGGTATTTGTAATAAGTTCTATACACGTAGACTTAGGATTACAAAACCCTTGCCATATCGTTTGTTATCATCCAAAGAAGCCATGTACTTGGTATGTATATACCCTTTAAATTACACGTTGTATACATACATATTTTAGGATATGATATTTTTCACTACTCTACCTCAAGTTCATAAAACTTTCTACACTTATGTTTAGCTTATCGAATTTCATAAAAACAAAAAAGTACCTACGTTTTCTCTGATACGGTAAAATTGAGATGTACAAGTTTACTCATAAATTTTGCTTTATGCTGTGCGTAAAAAGTTTCTTTTACATAGCGGAGAAACGTTGTAAAAATTGGCCAAGTGCGAGTCAGACTCGCACATGAAGGGCTCCGTAGTAACTATAATAACATAATATAATATGAATATTTATTTGACGAAAAAAATTCTTGCGGTTTTAGAAAATATGCTGTATCACAAAAACTGCTAACCCGATCTCGTTCAAACCAATTTTGGTTGAAAGTTTACATTACACTCCATTATTAGAGAAGTTAGAGGGGGGGGGCGACACACATTTTACCACTTTGGAAGCGTATATCTTTTAGACAATTGACTTTATGAAAAAGTGATTTTAGAAACTCCTATGTCATTTTTAAAGACCTGTCTATAGGTACAACACACGCATAGGAAATTCATGAAAAAAAAAAGTATTTTCAGTTTTAGTTCCATGTATGGGGGTAAATTAATAAATATTTAAAATAAATGGGGGCTCCCCTTTATTTTAAATATTTATTAATTTTTTTCTTAATATCGGAAAGCGGTTCACAGAATACATCTACTTACCAAGTTTCACATGTATAGTCTTAATAGTTTCGGAATAAAATGTCTATGAAATACGGACGGACGGACAGACAGACAGACAGACGGACAGACATGACAAAACTATAAGGGTTCCGTTTTTTGCCATTCGGCTACGGAACCCTAAAAAGGAAATGTGGAAAAATTTCGACTGACAGAGCAGATAGGTAGAGAACTAAAGACTTTAAAACTATTACAAAGATAAGAATTCTAATAGTTTCTAAGAAAACTGTTAGCAATTTTCAAAGAAAAAATGTGAATATAATTTGGAGTACTATATTCCAAATTGCTTGCAGCCTAAGTCAAATCACGTTTTTGGAGTATTTTTAGTTTGATAGGCATTTTGATAAAATATCTGGATTTTGTTATATTTGATTGTTCCCATTATTAAAGTTTAATAATTTGACAATAATGTAATTTTTTTTTATTGAGCCATCCCGTTTCACTTTAAATTTATTCTCAAAAAACAAACTAGTATTCCACATACTGCAGTTCCTTTAAATAGGTATATGAAATCTAAGTAGACCTTTTTATAGGTTATATACACTTGTTTTTTAGAAGTAGTAACTGCAAAAATGTCGCATTCGATTTATGTAATTGTATTTGGGAATAACAAAGAGTTTTACAACAATTACAATTACAAATATAATTTTGAACTACGGCGCAAGAGAAAAATAAATACATTGAAGTCATATCTTTATATGCTGTAAGTTATATATTTTTATCTTTGATTAGTTGGATGAAAGGATGAAAATAAAATCGGAGAAAAAGTAATTGTACGTGTTCTTACTTTTTCGACGCAGATTATAGAATATTGGGACTTACTCGTATGACATCCACAACGATAGTATGTATCATCAGTCTTGCCAACGTTTAAGTCGAAAATTATTCCATGGGAACATATCGCAGAGAAAAGTCCTTCGTCCTAACCAAGGCCATGATATGGTCTGTCTTTGGCCCACACCTTGTTCAGCAATGACGGCGAAATTCATTTCATCTAAGCATCTAAACACACAGGTGTTTGTAATACATAGTACGCGAAAGCTTGTCGCTAAATAATAATAATATAATATTGATAGATAGTCCAGAACTACTTTCTAAATTTTATTTTAACGTACCCAACAAAACATTGCGCTTTAATCCTCCCATATGTATACCTCATTCATCATCTAATTATAGGCAAAACAGCTATATTTAATGTTGCAAAAAACTCGAGTCTTCGAGTCCTATATAAACGAACTCGGATGATGAATTACAAGACTCGACTCATTACAACAGGACTCCAAGACTCGAGAACTAAGTTCTCTACGAGCCCTTGTATGTGACATGAGAGCTCGAGTATCTTTGTGCGCTCGAGTCCTTTTTATGCGGCGAGTCGTACTCAAGTTCTTTTCATGTATGAGTCTAGCAATTAAATTGTTACGTTAACAGGTACAGGTAGTATCTCAACATATAAAGCCAATTTACCTTCACATCTCTATTTTCATATAAGTGAGTTTTTAGCTGATTTGTAATGATTTTCTCGTGTCAGTTTTTTTTTAGTGCAGAATTACATAACCATTAATATAAACTTATCACCTATTCGAGTCTTTTCGAATGATGAGTTTCAAGTCTCATCTTCATGCTTCGAGTTTTCTTGAAGACTCGAGTTCATTTTAAGACTCGAGTCCTTTTGTAAGACTCAAGTAGTTGTTAAATGACTCGGACTCGGCTTGACTCTAGACTCCGAACCTTTTTAACACACCGAGTCTTGCTTATTTGAGTCGAGTCTTTAAAATTAAGACTCGAGGACTCGAGTTTTTTGCAATACTAGCTATATTGTGCGCGCAAGCAGATATTTTAATAAGATATGCAAGCAGTATGATCTGGATCCCTTCACAACTAGTGTGTTATGCTGTTGACTCATTGCAAATCTTTGTATATTATATATTTCTTACTGTATTAATTGTAACTTTAATTTATAATCAGCTTTATTATTGCTTGTTTGTAACTTTATTTTAGTACAAGTCAAAACGTGAGGACTTGCTATTGGCTCTCTGGCGACTATGTATTCCTCTTTTTGTGTTTTTATTAGCTGTATTTCCTCCATGAAGTAAATAAATAAATAAATAAAAATAAATAAATTATTGTTCGCAATATTTTATTTTACTTTTTAAAAGGGAACAAGCTATGTGGATACAATCTATATTACTAGCAACCGTGTTAATCCCTCCAACTAAGCTAAATATGCTTGTGTCTGGAGTGGGTTCACGGCAATAGTGTAATGGGTGGGATTCGAACCCGCGACCTTTCGATAACAAGTCCGACACCTTAGCCGTTAGGCCATTGACGCTTTATTTATTTATTTCACAAATACATAGATATTGTTTTGCAAATGACGAGTAAATATATCATACAAAAACAGTTTACGCAAGCATTTGGGCCTCTGAAACAAAGATGGCGTGTATCTAGTCAGTGTTCAGTTTAAAAGTTCAATTTATGCAAGTACTAGTAAATTATGTTTAGATTTTTTTTATATACGGAGGAAGGTGACAACATTCGTGATACAGGGTAATACTATTACGAATGCCAAAGCACTCCTTTGTTAAGATTCTTTATTATACACAAATAAATAAATAAATAAAATAAGCTTCGCTTCGAAGCAACGCTTTCAAGGTATGCCCGTAGGTGGAAAGCGTTTTTTTTTACCTAGGCACTTTTGTACTTCAACATTTAAATGTTGACGTGAACATTTATAGCGAACGTAATATACACTATAACTAACAGAGGGCGTTCCCGTTAACTCGCAATAGTATAAGCACATCAATTAGATCGCCATCATTCATAAATAAATTGCGACGTTGCCTTCCTTCAAGTACGCGTGTACAGTGTTTCTTTTATGTATCAATTTAACATTTTTAGTGAATATTTTAATATCAAAAAAAAATATAAAAACATTTTGTTTTCGAATGGTAATTTTTTTTTAGCATTTATGGATGCTATACTATTGCGGGTTAACGGGAACGCCCTCTGTTAGTTAACATACTGTATTTTAGGTGTAGACTGACGTTCAAAATAGCCTTATAAGGCTATTTTATTATTATTAGATTAAGTATAAGTATTATAATACTTATACTTAATTTAATTTATTATGTTTTAACTATTTTTATAGTCGAAATATTAATATTATTATTGAATCATATTGTTAAGAATTAATGTACATATTATCAGCTTTCATATGGGCCTGCGTGCCTGCAATAAATGAATTTTATTTATTTATTATTATTATAATGGTCTAACTGGAATAAATGAGTTTACTTTAGCTTTGCTGTATCTTGTTACCCAGTTACTGGGTTGTGGAGGTCAAACAGGCAGTCGCTTCATGTGAAACACTAGTACTCGCGCTTCTCCCCCACATTTATTGTGCGCACAGCCAAGTTGGGGAATTCTCTGCCGGCTTCTGTGTTCCCTGCCACTTATGACCTTTCAGCCTTTAAAGCACGAGTAAATAGGCATCTTCTGGGCTCGCTCGACCCATCTTAGACCTCATCTATCGCTTACTATCAGGCGAGATCGAGCTCAAGAGTGTGCTCATCAGTAATAAAAAAAAAAACTCAGCTCCGTCAAGTAAGACTGGGAGCCGATCCGAATAAAGTTGGGAGAAGGCTAAGCTGATCATAAATCGGAAATCAGAATACTATCACTGTTAACCCGTATTAATAACGGTTTCGAAGCTCCTCATAAAAGATGTCAAGTCGAAATTAAAGCCCACTAAAACACATACATTAAAGAGAAAACATCACATAAACGCAAAATTCACGACGGTGCGGCAAATCGTTTAATTGCATCAAACGGGAACAAACCCACTGACCAACATAACTACCGCTGACCCGCTATGCACACAACCTAACGGAGTTGCAGTGACTCGATCATTTTATATATGAACTAATTTCGACACGCCGCGCGCCGCTTCGCCCGCATACAAATCAGTAAATACGTACTTTCGGGATAAAATCCTATGCTTTTCTCCAAGCCCCAAATTACGTTTGACTAGATTTCATCAAAATTTATCTAAGAGTTTAGGTATTTTATGTTTATTTTATTTCTTTGGGACAAGAATCAGTTACACATTATTAATAACAATAAGGGCGAACATATACTCAAAATTATTATATAAATTAATTAATTATAACTGTCACTATAGTTTTCTCATGTTATTGACATAACAATGTAACCTATTGTCATGGGGAACACACTAGATCCTGTAATACAGTAAATACTAGCGCAGGAGCCAGGGAATTCTTGAATCTACGACTAACCTGTCAATAAATGATTATGATTATAGTAGCTGTACCTGTAGTACAAAATTAAAATGACTCAAGTTATATAATTGTGCTCAATAGCAAATTTCTGAATCTTTGAACTGGTAGAGCAACCAAGGCAGAGAAAAACTTATTCTGAATTTATTGTAGGGAGCTATCCGTCTATCAGAATCTGTTAAAAACAAACAGATAGACATATTTACTTTCGCATTTATAATATTATGTGTATGGTTAAAATGTAATGAGTGTGTAATTATTAGCACTTCAGTTAATTTCAAAAATGTTTTACTTTCTTTCACTTTTTTTCCACAATGATTCAAGTTATTTTTTTAAACACAAATGTTTTTTATACTAGATTTTTAATACTATTATAAGCAACTCAAAAGTTGCTTATAATAGTATAAATAATCTAGGTTTTCGTTCATCTGTTCTTCCTATTTTATTGTGTATCATGTGGTACAAATTATATACCTAAAATAAAAGCTCTACAAGTACCTACATATCTTTACCACCTCTACTTTTGAAGTCGGTTAATATATTCGTAATTTTCACTTTATCAGAGCAGTTCCCAGTTACATACTACACAATAGATAGGTACTATTAAAACGTATACATATGTAGTTCACGTATTAAAACATTGCCCAAAGCCACAAGCATGTTAAAGATAAGTAATTAATTCAACTTGTCTAAAACTACCCGATACCCTAAAGTTTCCTAAAATATGTACGTTTTATACAAAACGTATTTTTCAACTGTCAAACAAAGTCTAGAAAAGCATTCATCACAGGAAACTAATGAACATTTATTTGCCGTTCATCGTTATTCGCACAGAAAACAAGGGAGCCTATTCAAAAACTTTTAATGGCCTTTTTATCAATGGCTCTTATCAAAGACACAGTTATCAACAGACCGCCAAAGATAACGCGGGAAAACAATGCACCGGTCGAAGAAAAAACTTTTAACATCTTCGTGACCGTTCCACCTTCAATAGAATATACCTCACTCGCTCACACATTACCACATAATATACGATAGAAAGAGACATATCCGTCACATGAATGTCACACCGAACCCCAGGTAAACTTTGAATTCCATTTATTCGAACGCGAGCTTTGCGCGCGAATGCACAGTTGCGCGAGAGCTTTTACATTTTTTAATTTTTTCGGCGGTTTTGTTCGAAAATGGAATCGTTTATGGAGAGTGTTATTATTTTTTAATTTTATATTTTTACGTGGAATAGAACTGTGTGTTTTGAAGACGTATCTAGTGATATTGTGAAATGACAGTTGGTTGTTTTTTTGTTCGCGGACCATCTTATTGTGCAATAGGGATTACTTTTTTGTACCAGAGCTGAGGATACGGTAAGTCGGGTTCCTATTCAATAACAGACATTCATGTTGCAACTGTTGTGTTACAACCTTTATGTTGTATATTATGTAAAATACATAAATTGTGTGAGAATCTTGATACCTACCTAAAATATTCCATTACATTTTATTTTAATCATCATTTCCCAAGAACTTTAATACTTTTTTTTAATTATCATGAGTTAGATATTATTATTCATATCGCCATCGTATATCAGATGTGGAGCATCAAAGTTAATGACCAACAGATATGCCCTTAAAAAAAAAAACATCACCCGCCAAAAGTCCGATACCTGAGAATCACCTCCCTCGCCTCATTGACTTTTAATCGACTGAAACTTTTTTGTTAATAGTTATAGGTAGTTATAGGCTATATGTATTATCATAAATTCAAAGATCTATCGTTTGCTTTCTGTAGAAGGTATAACAGTTTTACAATATTGGATAAAAACCAACTAAGTCCTCAGGCATGTCCGTATGGGTTTTGGATTTTCTCATGTAGGTCAAACTTTAGTACATAAAATATACATATATTAAGTACAAGCTTTTGCCCGCGACTTCGCTCGTGTGGGAGGTTTTTCCCGTGTAATTTCCGATCCCGTGGGAATTTGGGGATAAAAACTATCCTATGTCCTTCCCAGGGTCCTAAACTATTCTCATGCCAAATTTCCTCTAAATCGATTTAGCGGTTTAGGCGTGAAAGGTAATATACAGACAGACAGAGTTACTTGCGCATTTATAATATTAATATGGATGGTTTAATATCATAATTCAGCATATAAAGTTCCCATTACTAAGACACAGGGTTCATCTCGATGGAAGCAGGCCCAGGGCGAATCGGTTGATGTCACATGTCTTCCAAATTCCAAACCTAACCCATGCCGGGTTCCTAATAATTTATTTCACTGTTTTGAGAGCAGTAGTGATGACAAATCAACCAAAGTACTAACAAACAGGGTTCGAACTCACAACCAGCAAAAAACGTCCCATAACTATTGATAAAATATGTGTATTGGCGTCAGATACATACATAATATATATTTTATACTATACCTGCTCGGAAAGTGCCTTATTACTTTTTAAAAAGTTTTACAGAAAGGACGTCATTACTGTAGTACAAATGTGCGAGTCGCAAAAGTGTATGAGAATTCATTACTAACGTGCTGGAGATACTGGAGAGGGAGGAAAAAGTGTATGAAAATCCATTACTAACCCGCTGTTTTTTTTCAATTTAGACCAATTCAGTAGCTAACTTAAAAGTACTTATAATGCCAAAAGACAAGAGACAGATTATTATTATTATTCTCTCTTATTTTCCTCGTAGGTATAGTATAAAGCACTACGTATCACTCGGAAGAAAGTGCGATTCCCAACTCGTGTGTATTAAGTACTCAAACTACACCCTCGTTGGTAATCGGTTACTTTCTCCCCTCGATGAACAATGTACTATTTTGTAGTAGATTGAGTAAACGCGTTGTATAAAATCTCACAGATCTGTCATACGACTTAAAGAGTTTTTATACTTCTTAACTGAATCTGTGCTAACCACAGACAACTCACTATTAACTATATCGACATAGTCATACAGTATTATTAACGGCAATTTCTGTAGCTATAAAACGACGGAAGTTTTAGCAAGACTTGCACATTGCTCATACACATAAATGCATCCGGTTTCTCTTGTGTAAGCAACATAGATTTTATCTGATGCTTATCTTTTCATCGTCTATGGTCGGTGTCCCGAATATAGTAGATAAATTATTATAATTTATGCTTAGTATCAAGATTTAGGGGTAACTGAGAACGTATCTATTTAGTTTTTTTGTAGTTTTCTCTGGATGAGTTACAAAAATCTGTTACAGACAATCGGTACAAATATGGTCTAAAATATCTGTGTAGGCTTTTTTATTTTTGTTCGACTTTACAATACAGCGATAGGTACGTATTCAGCAAAGTAGCAGTAATTATTGATTAAAAACTCTGCCACATCACGTACATTTTATATACCGATGAAAAATATTTGTAAAACTAATCTTATGACAATTACCACATAGGTACATAACATATTCTGCAACTAGTAGGTTAAGTGATGAAATAATTATTTAAAGATATATTAGGATAAGGTGGAGCCTCTAAGGAGAACGGTGGCACAGATATCGAGGCTCAGAGTAGACCTATTTACAGTTTTTGCTGGAGGGGGTGGAGTCCTATTAGGTTTCATACAGGAAGCTCCGGAATGATCTCTCAAGAGTATCCAAAGCTTCCCGCCATAATATGCTAGCTCTGTATATCTATAAGTAAATGTTTATCTATAAGTAAAAATACCATATTCCTTGGTATTTGAGGAGTAGGCCGCGTGGCTTTTGAAGGTTTCTCCCAATAAAAAGGTACCTATTCTGTTAAACAGCTACGTAATGGTTTCCTAAGAACACCCAAAGCTTCGCTCCATGGACTTACGGTGGCTATCGAGAGGTAAAAATCCCATACTCTTCAGTTTTCTCTCCAAAGACCGCGCTCGTTTTGTAGGTTTTTCCATGATATAAAGGTACCTATTCTGTAGATCAGAATTTATCTTTATTATTCTTTTCCCCAAATCTCACCCTTTACACTATTGTCGTGTGAACCCACTCCAGACACAAGCATATTTAGCTTAGTTGGAGGGGCTAACAAGATTCCTAGTAATGTCAATTTTACGAACATTGCTAATGCCCTTTAAAAAAAAAAAATTGGATCCTGGCTTCTACGAGAGCATTGCAACAGACTTCTCCATATACTTCGATCTTATGCTTAATAGAGAGCCTGGGATATCGGCATCAGTAATTCTTCCAACACCTCGCTGCTTAAATTCAAAAGGGCCACAAATCGAAATTACCAAAAATATTTTTATTGTAATAATCGCATCATTTCTCTTCACATTTCTATATGCAAAAAAGACACCCAGTTTTTTCGCATTATAAATTAACCAATCAGATTGCCGCCCTCTTTGGATTTACCATAGATAAAATTATATTTTTTATTTCTGTGGGATTTACACACATTGGTGGCTAACTTTAGAGCAAAACCGCCATTTTATTAATTGCGACCCGGTAATCTTCGTGACAGCACGTTTTATTTGTGAAAAAGGGCCACATTTCCGAAAATATATCAGTTTCAATTACAGTTTATAGTAAAAAGTGCCATATTTTGGAATAATAATTTACCTTTTGTTATTGTGTGTTTTTTTATATTTAAAACCTGTAACGGTTAATTTAATAAAAAAAAAATATTTTTTAGTATTGCTATCAACAATTATAGGTAAAAAAAAACGAAGGAAAACATCTTATAAACTTATTTTTAGCATCATTTCTGACTTTCTGTTTAATAAATTCATAAACAATATGGTAGTTTTTTACATGCAAAAGGGACTTACTTATGTGTTATTTTTCTTAACTGGGTAATCTTTATGGAAAATATCCGAATGTTTACTAATAGAGGCTTTAAATGAACATCCAACGGTATATGACACGTACCTATAGGAAATAAAATAAAAATTTTAGAAACCAAAAACCGCAACCAATCCTCTCCTGTAAAAAACATACTTTTCGACTTATGGCCCCTTAAGCAGCGACCTGATCAGACCACTGTCTGGGATTGCATCCTCTTGGTAGTTTGCCATCCTCATTGTATTGTTATTATACACACGGTAGATCTACATGGTTTGTATTAGTTTATAGAAATAAAACGATTTTATAAGGAACAAGCATTTAGCCCGCGACTGCATACGCGTAGATTTTGAAATAATTTATGCACAAATAGAGCACCTTACTATCAATGAAAAAATTGTTACTATTGAATCATTAGTTTCAGAGATTATCCCCTACATACAGAATTAGAAACATACAAAAAAATCTCTTTTAATATTTTTATAGATTAAAATCGTTGCTAGTATCGGCCATATTTCCCGCGCTTTAGTAACGCAATTTTCGGTACGGAGTTTAGGCTCCTTACTTCGGGCATGGCTTCGGGTAAAGTCGTTTCGGTTCGGCTTTCAAAGACGAACAGCTCGTGGGATATTTAATACATATTCCTGAACTATTTATCTAACCGCAAAAATACTACAAATTATTCTTATACTTCAACCCCTTAATACACTCCAGTGATCTATGCAACATAAATATTGATCAAGCTAACATTTTATTATCTATCTATACTTATAATAAATCTGTAGATAGGTCAATTCTGTACATGAAATATATTTCCAAAATAACTGTCAGGGGGTGATTAGGGATCGATACTGATGCCAAAAATGCAATCAGTAAATTTTTTGTCTGTCTGTCTGTCTGTCTGTCTGTATAACCGTTATAGAAACAAAAACTACTTGACGGATTTTAACGAAACTTGGTACAATTATTTTTCATACTCCTGAGCTGGTTATAGTATACTTTTCATCATGCTACAATCAATAGGAGCAGAGCAGTGAAGGGAAATGTTGGGAAAACGGGAGAAGTTACTCCATTTTTTGAGCTTCCGTCGCGTGTGCAACCTTAATGGTTAAAGCTACACAGAAATGATTTATGACGGAAATGTTCTCCTTAAAATTATATAAAAAATATCCCACGACAGCATATGTCTATCTTTTATGGTTGACTCACAATAACACGTGTAACTCCCGATAGCTTAGCAGTTCGAAGCTTTCTGATTATTATTCTGCTCCGAAATTTAAAACCACCACAACTTTGCAATGGAAATCGGCTAAAAGTAACCCAGTTGCAACAAAATATAATCGAGAAACCGTCTTTATTCCCAGAATTCCCATAATACCAAATAATTTTCCATTCCAATTTAAAAGAACTCAATTCCCAGTATCGGTGTGTTATGCAATGACAATTAATAAGGCTCAAGGGCAGACTTTTCGTGTTGCTGGAGTAGATCTCGGTGTCAGTTGTTTCTCGCATGGTCAGTTGTACGTCGCTCTTTCCCGGGTTAGCAGTTCTAAAAATCTTTATGTTCACGTGCCGGACGGGTCAACTTTCAACATAGTTTACCCGGAAGCTTTGCGCTGAAGTATTTTCGTTCTATAGGTACTTAAGCCTCATTTAAACGTGATCTAAACAATATTACCAATACATTAACTTAATAACACACAAGGAGTTACACGCTGACAGAGTCGCGGGCACAGATATTAACAATCATATTGTGCGATTCGGTATTGCGATATTTTTCAACAGTATTATAGATTGACATATTATATTTCCCTACTAAATTACGAAAGTTAATCTGTCTGTTACATGAAAATCACTGAACCGTGAGGAAGGACATAGGCTACTTTTTTTTACGAAAAACGACGGAAACGTGGACGAAGTCGCGGGCAAATACTAATAGGGCTGAAGAGTTTGTTTGTTTATTTGAACGCGATAATCTCAGGAACTACTGGTTCGAATTGAAAAAATATTTTTAATTAAATAGTCAATTTATAGAGAAAGGCTATATTCTGCCGTGATTCTTTAAAAGGCAGTCTGACAATTTACCGATTTTGAGTTAAACATTGAGCTACATCAGGAAAAAAGGTGAGTCGACCTATCTAACCCCTTTTTCTGAAACTTATTTAGCTTTTGAGATATTATTTTCATAAAAAGCTGTGAAGTGGCTTTGATACCAGTGCCCAATTTATAAAAAACTCAAAATCGGTAAATTGTCAGATGACTGCCTTTTAAAGAATCACGGCAGATATATCATTACGCTAAGGCCAATAGGGGCGGAGCTCCAATGAAGAATGCTTCAAAATCGGGGTTAAATTTAACGTTAGCCCAAAGTAACTATTCCACGCGGACGGAGTCGCGGGCAAAAGCTAGTACTTATAATAAATCTGTAGAGAGGTCAATTCTGTACATGAAATATATTTCCAAAATAACTATCAGGGGGTGATTAAGGATCGATACTCATGCCAAAAATGCAATCAGTTAAATTTTTGTCTGTCTGTCTGTCTGTCTGTCTGTCTGTCTGTCTGTATAACCGTTATAGAAACAAAAACTACTCGACGGATTTTAACGAAACTTGGTACAATTATTTTTCATACTCCTGAGCGGGTTATAGTATACTTTTCATCACGCTACAATCAATAGGAGCAGAGCAGTGAAGGGAAATGTTGGGAAAACGGGAGAAGTTACTCCATTTTTTAAGCTTCCGTCGCGTATGCAACCTTAATGGTTAAAGCTACACAAATCATTTCATGACGGAAATGTTCTCCTTAAAATTATATAAAAAATATCCCACGACAGCATATGTCTAACTTTTATGGTTGACTCACAATAACACGTGTAACTCCCGATAGCTTAGCAGTTCGAACCTTTCTGATTATAATATTTGTCTACTCTTACGTTTATAACACTCTCAGTCACCCTTAATTGAAAAAGTTAACATTATTAACTATTCCATAAAAAAATTGGCCAAGTGCGAGTCAGACTCGCCCATGAAGGGTTCCGTAGTAACTATAATATAATATGCAAATTTATTTGACGAAAAAAAAAACCTTACAAATTTCTTAAAACTAGCTTATTTACATTTTTAACAACTGCGCCAAATAAATTTGTTTTGAAAAAAAAAACTTACAAATTTCTGAAAACTGGCTTTTTTACATTTTTTACAACTGCGCCGAATAAATTTGTTTTTCATAGTGTTTGTATGAATTACAAAGTTATATTTGCGGTTTTAGAAAATATGCTGTATCTAAAAAACTGCTGAACTGATTTCGTTCAAACTAATTTTGGTTGAAAGTTTATATTAAGATCTACAGACATATATTTTTTTTAGATTTTTCACTCCATTATTATAGAAGTTAGAGGTTGTGTCCGCCACACACACATTTTACCACTTTGGAAGCTTATATCTTTTAAACGATTGACTTTATGGAAAAGTGGTTTTAGAAACCCCGATGTCGTTTTTAAAGAACTGTCTATAGATACCACAATGCATCAGTTGAATTTATAACAAGTTTATGAGTCATTTGACTCATAAACTTGTTATAAATTCAACTGATTCGTTATAGGTACAGTCAACTGAAAATCAGTGGTACAGTGGACGTTTATGTCGTAGCAGTAAGGGCGATTTTCCTATTGCGGGTTTTGAAGTGCGGTTAACTGTACACTAAATAACATTTTTATGCAGTTATTGAATAGGTTGAATGATTTTTTTGTAAAGTCAACATATAAATTATGTATGAATAAAACATGGAAATTAGTATACTTGTGTAATTTTTAGATATTGAAATGACATTCCCAAAGGTAATAATTTGAAAACTATGTTGCCCATTTTCAAACATAAAATGACATCACCCTTTTTCACCGAAGAAAAAAACATAAGAAAGTATTGGTAGTTATTATTATGTTAGTATACATTTTCAATGACTATACCTATGGTTGACTTCCTTCCTTATAAGAAACTTTAAGGCAGCACAATCTATGTATTTACGTTTAAGATTTATCGGCAACGCTTTAAAAAATAAACTTTTTCAGGAAATTAATTTAAAATCCATTTTGCCAAGCGTATCAATACCAAGGATTGCAAAGCCAAGTTCAAAAAGTCAAAATACCAAACTATAAGGGCTCTCACACATTTAACTGCACCACAATAAAACAAAAGATCATAAGAAGCACTTCTCAAGTACTTGGCGGGGTCAGTTATGCCCTTAATTACAGCAAGAAAGAGATGGAAGTACATCTCACTCGCTTGTTAGAAAGAGAGGGAAGAGTAAATAGATTATAATATAGCACCCTTGCGATCTAGCGGAGCGTACGCGCGGATTTTTTGCACAAGTTAAAGCCTCTTTGGTTAGAATTTTTTTTTAATTTGAATTCTGTGAGAACTCGGGTTTTACAGTCTAGTGCTTTCGTTAAGTAATGGATAAGCATCACGCTATCATTTTATGGGAATGGCTGTTTTTTAATAAAGTATTTAATTTTGAGAATTAATTGAGTACGTTGGGTTCGTGTTTTGTTGCGGAAATGGGCCTGATTGATTTATTTTATATATGGTTTTAAACGGTTTTTAGATTCGCCATTAAAACGTTGTGTATAAAAACGTGGTCGGTGGCAGTTGGAACCTTTATAGTATTATTTTATTCTATCCTTATCGTAGGTAAAACTGTTTTCATTTATTCTTTAAAAAGTGCATTAGTAACTTGTAAATAAATTACTTAAAGTTCGAAATCCAACAGGCATGTGGTGTAATATGTATATGAAATAATAAATTATTCCAATTAAACATCTAAGTAATTAATTTTCCCCTTGCTCATTCAAACAAATCAAAAAAGATACAAAACCTCTTTACAAACTGTCACTTCAGACAAAAAAGTAAAAACAAATCATAGATCGCGAAACAAAAGACAAGTCGAACGCCCGGAATCACTCATTTCTTTATAGTGTCAACTAAACCGTAAAATGTTTTATTATCATTATAATTTATTTGTTTAGCTATAAACGTGGAGTGCGCATTTAATTAAAAGATTCAAGGGGTTGGCAGTTTCTAAGACATAAGAAAAAATATCGTAGATTGATGTGTACTGGTTACTTGTTTTTTGTTAAGAAATTAATAGTTTCTATGTTGAAGTTGAAAAAACTAGATATATTTTAATAATTTTTATCTCATTTTCATTGGAACTGCACAGGAAATACTGGTTAAAGGGTGAATTTAATTGAATTTACCTTACTTATATTATTATAAAAATAAGAAAAGCCAAATCATCGCAAGAAAAGTCGGTGGTGAAAACAAATTCTAATTTATACTGGAAATATTGTAAAAAAAAGAAATTATAAATGATGAAATTTTTTTTTGCCATCCGTCCTTTATTTTTCTATTGTTATCAGCTATTTAATATTTATAAACGAGAAAAAAGCATACTGTGAACTAGTTTGAAAAAATCTAAGATACCGGTATTTCTTTGACTTTTTCATACTATATGACAGGTAATATTTAACAGTCGGTCGAACCATTAGCGATCTTGTGTGGGACTTTTTTTAAGGCCGAATGAAAAAACATTGACATTGACAGTTCTCACGAAACGAAAGGTAAAAAAGAATTCGAAATACAAATAACAAAATTGTTACCAAGCCGAAGGGTTGCTAGCAGCTATAAAAGTAAATTAAAAGATATGGATCACTTTTTTTCGTTAATTGAAGAGTAATTTGTTCGAGTGCCTACCCCAGGATTTTTTGCACCCTTTATTCTTTATTAAAGATTCAATTTCAGTAAATTAAATAATGACATTACCAGCTTTGTGCTTCGAATATAATATATGCTGATTTAAGTTGTAACGAAAATAAAATCGCAAATTCCGTGAACATTTTTATTAAGAAAATAATTTAATGTATGATATGGCCACTTTACATCAAAAGCTCTCAATGGACATACTTGAAAATGAAGTATACATTACCAAGTACCTACAGTACATGTACTTTAATTTAAAAGGGTTCACGAATAGAGCAACCGGACTTGAAGTGTATCCAATCCAAAATGAACCCTTTGTTAGCCATTTGAAAATAATAAAGAACTTCACAGGCTGGAAAAATCATATAATTATGTATCTATACTTACTAATATTATATAAAGCGGAAAAGTTTGTTTGTTTTAACGCACTTATCTTCGTAAGTACTGGATGCATTTGGATGAAATTTGGCATAAAAGTAGCTTGAAGCTTGAGGAAGGTTAAAGGTTTTTTATCAAGCAAAAGTTTAGGATTATATTATTAAGTCCACGGGCACAAAGCCCCGCGCGACCGCTTGTATACTAATATGGGAAAATGCCAGACAATCCCAAAACCAGCACTGTTTTACTTACTAGAAATGAATCTAAATATAAAAACAATGTATGATGTGTAGATAAAGATATCATTATTATAGATAGACATTTGTTTCTTAATTACGCCAAAATGGCTGAACAGGTCTACATGAATTTTGGCACTGAAATATATTATAGTTTTGAATAGGACATAAGCTACTTTTTATCCCGAGAAAATTTACGATTCTCCTGGTAATGTTAAAATTTCCACGCAAATAAAGTCTCGGATAACAGCTAGTATCTACTGATAGAAATTTCGCCTTTTCAAAAGATTAAGTACGTACTCTATCATAGAAAACCAACTAACTGTAAGTCTTGATAAATTGCAAACAGGTTTTAGAAAAGTAAAAAGAAGTTTCTAATAAGGATTACAGCAAGTGAAATACAATTTTTATATCCAGAATGGTGGACGTTAATTTAAGAAAATCCATACATTACAAAACAATACATAGTTTTAATTTCGCCAAACAAGAGTTGATCAATCTTGCATGCAGTATGCAGCACTACCCTCCCGCCCGCAAATATATTAACATGCAAGTGATGTAGCAAAAATATTTGTTTACTAGCTATGCCCCGCGGTTCTATCCGCGTTAATTTGAGGAAAAACCCGAAATTCCCTATTTCAGCCTAATACGGGTGTTAACGCCATAATTTATTTCTTATATTTTCACGCCTAATTATTGGCAACTCTAAATAATATTAGTATCTGTGCAACGTAAATTTCCTTCCGCATTCCCTTTCCCTTCTGCAACCCTTATAATGCCTGAGCGAGAGCGAGAAGGAAGATCCGCGATGCGCGGACGCTGTCGCGTGCCGCCTTGAAAAAATAAACCGCCAGTTTCTCATCCGCTATCAAGACTTGCGGGTCGCAATTAAACCCTAAGTCAAAGAGAACTCATATTTCACCGCGAAGAACGAAGATTGTTATTAAACTGTGCAAGTGCGTGGCTTTGTGTGTTGTGGAAAGTGCAGATCCTCGTCCGTACGTACACGACATCGTGGACGCGCCGCCGCCACGTGGCTAAGGAACCCTCGCCGTGTCTCCGCCATAGCTCACCAGGCAGGTACGATCCTCATTTCCCCACACCACCAGCACCTACTTGCATCATAAAGCCGCCGCAACATTTTTTGATCCTACGATCACGGATACCTTTTTTCTATACTCTTTCGATAACGGATATAATTATTCTATCCGTATATCATCATCCCGCAATTATATTTCATTTCAATCTTCGTTCCTTAAACTCATATAATAAACCGCTTTCATTTATTACAATACCTACCTACGTCGTCCTTGCGTACATTCAAAGGTATATCGCATCCCGCTCAACATAATATTTAATTTATGTAGGTACATAGGAAAATATAACCTACCTACCGCTCGCCCGCTTCGCCATCTTTCGTTTACGATAACCGTAGGTACTTACCAATACCACACCGCGCGCAGATCGTTGCGATTTATTTTAGCTAAGTATTATAAACACCTACAAAAATATCGAAAATGTCTAAAAAAGTAACCATTGAATCGGATGATCCGATAGAATCCGCCATTCAAATAGCACTGTCATGTCGTAATATGATTTTTGCCCGCATGCAGATCATTTACGATTTAATGGAAAAAATGAAGTCCGGTATGGAACCGCTAGAAAAGTTTATGTGTGCGTGTGTCAATATCGATGCGATGCGTACCGAGTTCCTCGAGGCATTTAATAAACATAATTCGCTTCTTCTAAAACAAAACCCTAAAAATACGATTGATGAACAGTCGTGGATTAGTTTTGAGGAATTATATTGCCGAATTAAATATAATCATTCGAATTACTCAAAATCAGCTCATACTTCTAATGGTAGTGGTGTCATTAAGCAAACAGTTCGCTTGCCTCCCATTGAAATTATGTCATTCGATGGCGATATTCGTAACTGGCCCATATTCTACGCTAATTTTAAAAGCACGGTACACGAAAATAATACATTGACTGATTCGGAAAAACTATATTATTTGATGGGGAAATTGACAGCTAAGGCTCAAACCGCGTTCTCAGGAGTTTGCCCTAATGGCGATAATTACCAATTAATTTTTAATTCACTCGTAAACAAATACGAAGACAAACGTATTTTGGCTTCTGGTTACCTTAATCGGATGTTTGAACATAAATCTTTTAATACCGCATCTATTCAGAATTTCGAATCCTTTTCTGATAATTTTGTTTCCGCCGCAAACGCATTAAAAAATCTTAAAATAAATGATTTGACAGATTTGATCTTTTTCCATGTCGCTATAAAGAAGGTCGATTCTGAAACCGCTCGACTTTTCGAAATGGATTCGAAGGACGAAATTCCTAAATTCGAGAATTTAGTACAGTTTATTAAAAATCAATCTCGCATTTTACAAAATACTAAAGCTTTAGACAGCTCGAGCTCCACTCAGTCTAATAACAATTCTAAAAATAAAAAAACGTCTAAAACTCCACAACCGCAATCTTACACTGTAATTGATAAATCCGCAAAATGTTTGTGTGATGGCTTTGTCCATGAACATTTATTTAAATGTCCCGCCTTTTCTAAAATGACGCCAAGTGATCGTTTCAAATCAGTGAAGCAAATCGAAGCATGCACTAACTGTTTAAGTATTAAACACAAGGCCAAATCCTGTCAGTCTGAATCTAGATGTAAAACTTGTAACAGTAAACATCACACGCTTTTACACTTTAATCGCGAATCGCATGCGACTGCATTATCGAACGATATTGATAATACCGCACGTACACAAGCCGATTCAAACGCCACGGCTCGCGCTAGAGATAGCACTGCTGCTCCCGAGCAGCTGTCCTTGTCGCACGCACAGGCTCCACGCGAGCAACATGCGCACGATGCCGCCGCCCAGAGCGCCCCGCAATGTAACGCGTCCATTGCTGCGTCGAGGTTTTACGACTCGAACTCCCGCGTATCAAAGCCGCAAGGTAACACGAATACTACTATTTTGTTGTCAACCGCTACTGTAATAATTCGAGATGCATTTGATAAGGAACATTTAATTCGTTGTCTATTAGATAGTGGCTCACAAACTAATTTTATTACCGCAGAATGCTGCAAACGATTAGGTTTAACTAGGCATTCATCTGATACGCCTTCCGTTAAGGGTATCGGTGGTACGGAAAAATCCGTTAAGGGTTCCGTACAGTTTACTTTCTTTTCCCGCTTTAATCCGAACGTTACTTATAACGTTAATTCGCTAGTTGTCGATGCAATCACCGACAATCTACCTAGCGCCCCCGTAGATATTTCCGCTTTGCCTTACTTATATGGTTTACCGCTCGCCGACGAATCGTTCGGCACACCCGGTCGCATCGATGTGCTGATCGGGGCATCGCTTTTCCCGCATCTTCTGCTGCCCCGCGTAGTTAGCAGCAACTCCTCCGCGCCGCCCGCCATGCAGACGGTACTCGGTTACGTCATCATGGGCACTGTGCCCGTGTTGCCTGTGCGTCGTAGCGAGACTGCACTAGCTTGTTGCTCATATGTTTCGCACCCGCCTGACAAAGACTCATTAGAATCGTCGTTGAAAAAATTCTGGCAGGTCGATGAAGCGCCCGTCACTCCTTCAACGAGCAAATCGCTCGATGAACTAGAGTGCGAGCATTTTTATAATTCGACCACGGAACGCGATGAGGAAACAGGTAGATACTCTGTAGCCTTACCTTTTCGCAGCGATGTGTTCCAATTGGGAAACTCACTCGATGTCGCGAAAAAACGTTTTTTCTGCCTTGAAAGGAAATTAGAATCCGCACCCGAGTTACGTACTGCGTATGATGACGTCATCCGCGAATATATTGATAAAGGATATTTATCGCCTGCTCCTCCTGATAGTTCAGACAGTAGTTGTCCTGACTATGTAATTCCGCATCACGCAGTTGTACGTTTAGATAAAACAACAACAAAATTACGCTCCGTGCTAGATGCTAGTGCTAAAACGAGTACTGGAGTATCTCTCAACGATGTTTTGCACAGCGGCCCGAATTTACAGGGCGACTTATTTACCATAATTTTGAATTTTCGCTTGTTCGCATTCGCACTGTCGGCTGATTGCCGACAAATGTTCTTACAGATTAAAGTAAGAGAAGGTGATCGCCGCTTTCAACGCATCTTATATCGCTTCAGTACAAACGATCCTCTGGTTCTATATCAGTTTAACCGCGTCTGTTTTGGTCTCAAGTCAAGTCCCTACCATGCGATCCGCACAGTTCGACAGTTGGTTCAAGACGATGGTCATCTCTTCCCGCGCGCCAGCGCTATCATCATGGACTCGCTGTATATGGATGACGTAGTCTGCAGCGTAAGCTCCGAATCGCGAGCCATCCAGGTTGCCCACGAACTGATCAAACTCTTTAGAGGCGGTCAGTTCGAGTTAGTCAAGTGGACTAGTAACTCTCAAACTGTACTAAACAGTATTCCGGCGTCGCATAGATTGACCGATCAACTAGAATTCGACAAGTCGGTAGAGCAAAAGGTCCTCGGCTTGCGCTGGTGTAGGTCAAATGATTGCTTTGAATTTCTTATTTCCGCACCGCCAGATACGTGTACTAAACGTGCTATACTATCGGCCGTAGCTAGACTGTGGGACATTATGGGTCTTGTCGCACCTGTAGTTCTCTACGCTAAACTGCTTATCAAAGAGTTATGGTTACTGAAGCTCGATTGGGATGACACCCCCCCGCGTCACATCATAAATATTTGGCAAACTTTTCGCTCTGCCCTTCCGCTTTTAAATGATTTTAAAATTCCGCGCCATTTAGGTATTGTTGAAAACTGTATTCTCCGCCTAATTGGATTTTCTGACGCCAGCGAAAGCGCCTATGGCGCTGTCATCTATGTGCATATTACTCGCAACGACGACGTGGTCCTTCAGCTGGTATGTGCAAAGTCGAAGGTATCGCCGGTTAAACCATTAACTATCGCTCGACTGGAGCTCTGCGGTGCCGAGCTCCTCGCTAAGCTTCTTCGCCGTGTTCATGACACTTATAATCCGCGTTATAATGTTACCGCTATGTACGCATTCACCGATTCAAAGGTGACTCTTTGCTGGATAAATTCCTCTCCGCATCGTTGGCACACGTTTGTGGCCAATCGTGTCGTTCGCATCATAGACAACGTCCCCGCGGAGCATTTCTATCATGTGGCTGGTACTGAAAACCCGGCGGACTGTTTGTCACGTGGTTTAACACCTGACAAATTCATTGAGCACCCATTATGGTTGCACGGACCCGCTTGGGCTAAGCTTGATCCTTCCGAATGGCCCATACATAAGGTTAATGACTTGAATTCGGAACCCATTCCTGAAGAAAAGGTCCACGCGCACCCCATAGTCGCGGACTCAAGTTCAGACAATTCGCTTCTACTCACACTCGCAGAACGTACGTCGTCTTGGAACAAGTTGCGGCGTATTATTGTTTTCATATACCGCTTCATGAAAAAACTCCCGCGTCGAACTGACGCCGTTTCCGCTAGCGACCTCGAATTCGCTGAAACCATTTTGTTGCGTCATGTTCAACGAAAACACTTCTTAAAGGATTTTTCCGAGTTAAAAAATAATAAATTTTGTTCACCCGCTCTTATTAAACTAAAGCCATTCGTAGATGGTGATGACTTAATCCGCGTCGGAGGTCGATTAACTCATTCGGCTGAGGCCTATAGTACTAAACATCCTGTAGTGTTGCCCCGACATGATCGCATAGTTGAAATTCTCGTCGACTATTATCATAAAAAATATTTACATGCAGGTCCAGAACTCACTATGTCGTTATTACGCCATAGGTATTGGATCTTGTCCGCTAGACGAATTATTCGTCATAGAATTCACAAGTGCAATGCATGCCATAGGTGGAAACCGCGACCTCATGGTCCGCCCATGATGGGCGATCTTCCGAAATCTAGAGTAAATGTTGCTCTCAAAGCTTTTTCTCATACAGGGTGTGATTACGCTGGCCCTATACAGTACGTGCCCATACGCAGTCGAGGTGCGAAGAGTCGCAAGGGCTACTTATGTATCTTTACCTGTATGACCACTCGCGCTATTCACATCGAATTAGCTACAGATCTTACAACTGTTTCGTTCATAGCCGCGTTGAAACGGTTTTTATCCCGCCGCGGACCGGTACAATGTTTATATTCGGATAACGCGACCAATTTTCGAGGAGCTAATTCGTTTTTACGCGACTTATATACTTTCATAAATAAAGAATACCGCCCGCGCTTTGAAGAGGAGCTCGCTGAGCATCGCATTCATTGGCAATTCATTCCACCCGCGTCACCGCATTTCGGTGGATGTTGGGAGTCCATGGTGAAGGTCGTAAAGACTCATCTTTTCAAGACAATAGGTCAACAACTCCTCTCTTATGAAGAATTAGTTACAATTCTTTCTCAAATAGAGTGCCTGTTGAACTCCAGGCCTCTTACTGTGCTTAGCGCTGATCCGGTAGAGCCTAAGGCTCTCACCCCTTCACACTTTTTACACACTGTTCCGCTTAACTCATTGCCGGCCGCGGAAGTAGGTTTATCGTCTGACAACCTGCTTCAAAGACATTCTCTTATGGATAAATTAGTCCAGTCGTACTGGAAAAGATGGCGAAACGAGTATCTTCATAGTTTACAATCGCGCTTAAAATGGAATAAACCTGACGGAGACATGATTAAGGAAGGTACTGTAGTAGTGATTGTTAATGATAATGCGCCTCCTTTATCCTGGCCTCTAGGTGTTATTGATAAATTGCATACGTCTAAAGACGGTAGCACGCGAGTCGTTTCCGTACGCACTTCTAATGGGATTCTTGTGAGACCTGTGGTCCGCTTATGTCCCCTTCCTACTCAGTAATATCTTATTCAGTCCATTCCCTCTTTAAGTTAGATTTAAGTGTAATTTCTATTGTATTAATCTCTTTTAAAGGTGACTCTTTAAGGCCGCGGGGAATGTTAACGCCATAATTTATTTCTTATATTTTCACGCCTAATTATTGGCAACTCTAAATAATATTAGTATCTGTGCAACGTAAATTTCCTTCCGCATTCCCTTTCCCTTCTGCAACCCTTATAATGCCTGAGCGAGAGCGAGAAGGAAGATCCGCGATGCGCGGACGCTGTCGCGTGCCGCCTTGAAAAAATAAACCGCCAGTTTCTCATCCGCTATCAAGACTTGCGGGTCGCAATTAAACCCTAAGTCAAAGAGAACTCATATTTCACCGCGAAGAACGAAGATTGTTATTAAACTGTGCAAGTGCGTGGCTTTGTGTGTTGTGGAAAGTGCAGATCCTCGTCCGTACGTACACGACATCGTGGACGCGCCGCCGCCACGTGGCTAAGGAACCCTCGCCGTGTCTCCGCCATAGCTCACCAGGCAGGTACGATCCTCATTTCCCCACACCACCAGCACCTACTTGCATCATAGAACCGCCCCTGATACAGTCCACTAAGAAAAATTCGTTTTTCAAACCAAGGCTTTAAGCCGCCGCAACAACGGGTTTTTGAAAAAAAAATTGCCTGTGTTGGACCCTGGATCTTCAAATATTTTTATTTGTCTCTTGGTCTACAAATTTCCTAAAGCCGTGAAAGCGTAAACGACGGACAGACTTACGCATTTATAATATTAAGTAGGGATTGTCATACTTGTCAAATTTTATAGAAGCAGAAAAAAAACTATTCAAAACATTTCTACTTTGACTTTAGCTTCGACCAAACCCCATCAATTTTGCCTTACTTAAAGGGTAAAGACGACATGCATTAAAACTCCCCTACAAGCCATAAGTAGGTGTCAACCCGTAACTGCTGGGAACTTATCCCCTAATCCTGGGTGCCCAGAGGTCAGGGGGCGAATAGGGCTGATTTATATTGATAAACCTGCCACCTGGTCTATCTGACGAAGAAACGGGGATATTGGTCGTTATTCTAAAAAATACCATAGTATTCACTAGACTCGTAGAAAGTCGGCAATAGCCAAAATTTGTTACAGTCATAATTTTAATCATTGCTATCAATACGATAATATTATTAAATAAATACAGTAAGCGTAATAACATAGACTTTAATTTAAACGATGATACACATAGGCAAACTAGACCATAAAATGACAATTCTTTGATCGATATACGGATATTTGTTTCGTAAGCACGTCAAAATAGTCTAACACATTTAGATGAATTTTGGCACAAAGAAAGATTTTAGTATCACATAGCACACAAGCTACTATTTATCCGGGAAACTGCAAAATTTCCTCGTGAATGATGTCGCGTGTAACTGTTTGTAGTCCATAGACCCAAGTTACGAGTATAATAAATACCATAGCGATATTAATGACTAACACAAAAATTATATGACACAGAAATATGCTTAACAGAGAAATATAAATATATATATCCAGGTTCTAATAGGCTCGAACACTCCGCAATAAATGCTTTATAAAATTAATAAATATAAAGTCAAAGCACTTTAACCGAGGCTCCTTCCGTACTTCGGAAATTATGAAAAGTAGCAACTCTTTTCTCTTCTGTTGTTTTTGGTAGATACTCGACTAAATAAAGATAGAAAATGTCAAACCAATTTTGCCCTTACTGACAAACTAAGTCAGATTAGTAGTCAAATAGCTAATACTAGCATCTGCCCACAACTTCGTTCGCGTGGGAATTCTGAGATAAAAAGTAGCCTATGTGTTATTCCAGGACCTCAACTATCTATTTACCAAATTTCATTCAAATCCGTTTTGCAGTTTTTGCGTAAAAGTGTAACAAACATTCATCCATCCATCCTCACAAACATTCGCATTTATAAGATTAGTGAGAAGTAAGATAACACTTGTAAAATACTGACACTCGGTTGCACTCTGTCGGACTATAAATGGGCTAAAATAAAGAAAAGATTTTAGGAAGAGTGATAGTATTTTTTTTATTACAATCCATAGACAAACACTAGTTATTCTGTTATTGGAAAACGTTCGGCCTTGTTTCCATAAGTGGCAAAATAAATTCGCAATCGGGTCAATATTGGAATATTGGATTTCTAAAGTAGATTACATCGTCACACCGTAGGTAATACTGGAGCAAAATTGCTTGTTGTAGTGTTGTTCTAAAAATAAATAAGTGTAACCGTTACAAGATTTTGATAAAACTTAATTTTCAACCGACGACAAAAAAGGAGGAGGTTATCAATTCGACGCGTATATTTTTTATTGTTTTTTTTTTTATGTATGATCACCGATTACTCGAAGACAGCTGAACAGATTTGAAAAATTCTTTTTTTGTTTGAAAGGGTATACTTTGAAATTGGTCCCATTGCCACCAAGTCAGCATCTGATGAATGATGATGGGTTCTGGAACTACTCAAAATATAAGTAGGAATAATAAGTATTTCATGGGTTCCGCTTCGATTACTTGAATATGGTTATTAAGCACAATATGCTCGTCACAATGCATATGGTGGAGTGAAGCTGATGGTGAAGTACCAGGAGAACTCCTCAACAATTAACGGCCCAGCATTGGGAAAAGCAATATTTTGTAAAAGTTTATAAGTAGTTGAGAGTTAGGCTTTTGTAACTAGGTAAATTATAAATCGACCAACTAAAAAGAGTGAAATAAAAACTTTTTACCAAAAAATTAAACCGACTTCCAAAAAACACTGCAAAGTGAAAAATAACTTTAATTTCGGGAGTCGGTGCCAAAAACGAATATACAAAACTAAAGACACCAACTACCGAAATTAAAGTTATTTTTCACTTTGCAGTTTTTTTGGAAGTCGGTTTAATTTTTTGGTAAAAAGTTTTTATTCTAATTCGCTTGTGTGGTGGTGTAGAGGAAACTCGCATTATGGCAACTGTACCTTTTTTCGGGTGTGAAAATCATCGAATGACTTCTCCCGCTCTGGGCGGAGCGAAAGGGAGTGTCAGACTTCTATTGACTAGAAACCCACCTTTTTTTTTTGTTATCGGGGGGAAACCTTCAAAAGGCGCCCGGACTTTCGGGGTAAAGACCAGGGAGTGTTCTTACCTCACTAAAACCACCCCGGTGATCACCATCAGCACATATAAAAGGCTCCGTTACCTACAGAGCTTACCTTTCGACTTCCTGAAAGCAAAGAATTGAAAGTTTTTTTTTTTTATTTCTGATAGTCTCACGTTTGACCACCTGCATTCTCACTGACCCTTTCTAAAAGTAACCTATTTACTTATGACTTACATGAATTAGATTCGTAAAAAAAAAAATCAAATCAAATCAAAATGTTTATATGCAAGAAATACATTGTTTATAAGGAAAGATCTTATATTCTAAAAGTCACTGTATTTTGCCTGCAAGCAAGCGTGCAAATTATTTATATTAAATTGTTGTTAATGCATGCCAATGACTTATCAATGTTTATATTTTATTGTCAGTTTACATTATTAAAATTAATTTGTGACACGAACCCATTACGGACCTACACATATATGCTTTATTATTATTTTCCAGTGGTGTATTCAGAAGGGGTCTTGAACTATACGTCCTTATGTACATTTCTAGTAAACATAAATTAAAAAATTTTCTTTCTGTCTTTCTAGTTAGTCACACCTTACACACTAGTAAGTCCAGCAATAATTACCTTTTAATTTATGGCAGCAATAAGCAGTGTTGATCAACCGATAAGGCTTAATAAATAAGTTTTTACCAGCCATTGCTACGAATCAGGTCAAGAGTCGCAGGTCTAGTTAATATTTGAAGGTCGATATTACGTTGTATGTATGTGAAATCACATTATGTAGAACATTTTTCGCAATTTTATTTGTGGTTTGCCGTTAATAAAAAGTGATCTCACTTTTTCTTTACTTATTGTATCTTATAATATCAGTATTTATCGTAAATACTGATTCTGACGTCAGGAAAGTTTTTTAACTTTCGAATTGCGGCAGTATTTTCAATTGGGACTGGGCGGCAAAGGTTGAGCAAAGATTTGTCTATAGTACCGATTGAAATGGAGAAAAGTATGCACGTAATTACTAACAATAAAATATGATGAAACAATGGTTGAAACCATTATTTCATCATATTTAATTGATTGATTATAATAAATCAAATTACCCCAAATTGCTAAATTTCCTGTGAAACAAACGTTTGTCTGGCGAAAATGAATAAAAATATCTTGATTGGCCTCGATCTAGAAATTTATATTTGCAACCGACTGAAAATTTGATTCTCCTAATGCTGAATTTACGTTCAAATTCAGATTCAAAATTCAAATTCATTTATTGTTTGTTACATGTCAAAAAAAGATCTTATAATTATTATGTTTGTATCAATGTAACATACCTACAAGGTGTACAATATTCATAAATGTGATTAGAATTTAATATTACAGAAATATACTTATTTGATTTAGTCACTCTTATACATTAGGTAGTCAAATTATACATTCAATGTTATTAAATTATGAGTCAAAATAAAAATGTAAAAGTAATAATCATTGCAATAAAGGTTAAATTATTTTAGAATATTAATATAAATTAAATAGTAATTCAATTTCAATTAAAAACACCGCCTTACACCAAGTTTTTGTCATTTAAAAAATCGTTTATTGAGTAATAAGCTTTATCTATCAGGAGTTCTTTGAGCTTAAGTTTAAAAATATTGAGGTATGAATTACTTTTAATAAAATTTGGTAGTTTATTATAAATTTTCACTCCTATTCCAAATATACTAGATTTAAATTTAACTGTTCTGCACCTAATTCCCGACAGTTCATTTTTATGTCGTGCACTTTTTAGTGTTTCATATTTACTTAACGTGTAACATAAAACTTTACCTACTTTTTTAAATGAGTCTGTAATGTATTCATGGACAGCTAAATCAAATGGTTGGCGTCTTTTATGCAATCAATTATTTGTTATAATCTATTTCCGTCATAATAAATAGGCTGGTCTATTTTCAAATCTTACTAACATAGTTTGAAGTACTTTTGAACATTAGATTAATACATACTAACCATTTTTGAAACAAGAGATAATACTCAAATAAAGAAATATTATATTCTATTATTTTCCCACCTGCCTATAGTTCGGCCATAGCTACAAGCATAACGTGATGGACACATCAATCAAGCATACACCACTAACCGTTGAAAATCAGACCTGTATTATATAACAACGAGGAAACAAAAGGCTATTTAAAAAAAAAATCACACCAGTAAAACGTGTTTATTATTTCAAAAATTCGACAATAGTTTCGAACTTATTTTTTTTTTGCAAACTTAGGCACAGGGGCTAAAATGTACCAGTCAGGTTAACAATAAGGGGGAGTTCTTCAAAAAGGAGTCTTAAAAAAATCGCGATCTTTTATCGTTCTACTGTATTGTTTGAAATAGGTTATAAAAATTTTACGTCTCTATTATAGAGTTGGGATTATGTTTTCGATATTAATCGGTTATATGAAGACGGTTTACGACTATTTTTTATTGTGTAAGGTAATAAAGTTAGTAGACTTTATATGAGGATATAAGTAACCTTGGTAAGTGAATTGGTTTTTAATTTTGTAGTGCCAAGTTATAGGCAGCAGTTTCATATCTTATTAAGGTTTGTAGCAAACATTCAAACCTTTGCAGCATAATACATTTTGTTTGTTTTGTAGAACTTTGGTCTGGTGTAATTATTGGCTGGCGTTTTGTTAATGAGTTGACCTAGTCCCCGCCTGTTAAATAGTTTACTTTCTCTTAAACCCTATTAATGTAAGTTTATTATGAATAGGCTTACAGAATGATAATATTTAATATTATTAGGATCTACCATTCCCACTTTCATTGCTTTACAATTAATCTAATCTGTATCTAGCACAATAACAACAACCGTTACGTTCTATTTAAAGTAAATAATAAATATAGATTAAAAACTTTCGCTACCTCACCTGTCTAAAACGTTATTTCTACAAAGTCATCTGCTCCATAAATTAGTTTACAATACATAATCAAAGATTCTATACGAGCCCACCCCTTAATATCGTCGTAAATTTCCCACAACGATTGCTATGTTCCTTGTCACAAAATAAATCATGACATTTACATGTACTCTATGGTTATTAAAAAAAACTAGATCGGAACCGACTTAAAAAAACGTCTCCTTAACAAATTCGATTGACAGCGCTTCTCGAACTCAAACTTTAACGCCCTTGAAGTAAGGTTCAGATTTGTTTGTGCAGGTGCGTTTCAAAACTGCGAATATTTCGGACAGGAACGCATCTTCGAATTTCGCACACTTCCTCAAACAATGTCGCAGAGAGCAAAGCAGGGTTAACAAAAGGATGAAGTTACTCCAGATTGTATAACAATAAATATACTCCAATTTCTTCGGAACGCCAAAGGTGAACGATTGTTGCGTTAACAATAGTTTCAATTTGGTAAAGGTAAGGGCTCGCTACCTTTGACATAACGACATCTGCTATTTTTTATATATATCTTCTTATTATTTTTGTCGAAGAATAATTTTTAGTTGCTTGCAATCATGGATGTTCAGGAAATTAAACACATTTCACGTATTTCATAATTTTTCCTCTGAATTTCTTTTAAAACAAACTTCTACCCGTGACTTATAAACGTCAAAAATTTGACAGTGAGGAACTCTTTATTAACCGACTTCAAAAAAAAGGAGGAGGTTCTCAATTCGTCTTGAACTTTTTTTTTGTATGTTACCTCATTACTCGCAGATGGCTGGACCGATTTAAAAAATTCTTTTTTTTTGTTTGAAAGAGTATACTTTCTAGTTGGTCCCATTGTCGTCACTTGGTTAGGATTTGATGATGGGATCATGGAGAAATCGAGAAAACTCTTCAAATATTATAGACACACCTATAGTGTTTTGGGTATTTCTTATAGTACCTCGTGCAGTTGCTCTTGAAAAGCACCATTTGAGGAAGTGGAACTGATGATGAAGACCCCAGATGGCCACCGAAACTACTCGATACTAATTATTTCGTGGATTGCGATTAAATTACTTGAATATAGATGTTAAGCACTTTATGCTCGTCACAATGCATAGTGTGAAGTAGAGCTGATGGTGATGTACCAGGAGAACTCCTCAAAAATTAACGGCTCTGCACCGGGAAAAGCAATATTTTGTAAAAGGTGATAAGTAGTTGACATTTTGGCTTTTGTAACTAGATAAATTACAAACCGACCCACTAAAAAGCGTGAAAAAAAAACTTTTTAGCAAAAAAATAGAACCGTCTTCCATATAAAAACACTACAAAGTTAAAAATAACTTTAATTTCGGAAGGCGGTGTCTTTAGTTTTGTATATATTTTCGTTTTTGACACCGCCTTCCGAAATTAAAGTTATTTTTACCTTTGTAGTGTTTTTATATGGAAGTCGGTTCTATTTTTTGCTAAAAAGTTTTTTTTATAGAGAATGAAAAGTGTTGTTTTTACTATTTTCCTTGCAATTTTTTCGCTTTTTTTTTCTCAATAAGAACGTTCCTTAGCCTTAGAAAAATGCCGAATTAGTCGACTTATTCACGACTTTTTTTCCGGATTCATGCATATAGATAAATGAACTACTAAATAATAATATAATAAGACCCACACTAAAGAATTGCAAAATCTCAAAAAAAGAATGATACACATAACTCTTGCAAAATCAATAATTTACACATTTTATACTTAACGCGTTTTAATACCACTTCGAATTAAAAATAGTCGTAATCAAATATACAAAATGCGTAATCACAAATACAGATACCAATCGACACAACAATCGATTTACACGAATTTATGGCCAACACCCGCCATAACCCAGCGGGTAACATCCCTATTGACAATCTATTCTCTATGGCGACTAACGTCCAAAATCCATATTCACGTATTCCTTTCTCATGGTCATCCAGATATTTACCTACGTTTTAAATTAAAATTATCACTTTTACCAAGTTTTAGTACCTAAGCGGTATACTTGTACGGACTACTAGGTATTTTGTTTGTAATGAATTAAAGATATCTTCAATTAGAGACGTTTTGTTGTTTGAGTTTATAACTTTTTGATTTGATTTTAGAATCATAGTCTTGTTTTGTGAAACTAGGACGGTTGTTGCGAAATTGTACTAAGCCCAGAGTTAAATTAATGGATTCATTTATATAACAGTAACTGTTTCTCCCAATTTACGAATTTAGCATTAGCTGATACATTAAATTTTTTATAGATGTTTTTCCATGATTGATTAACTCGGGCATATTAGGTCATATTAGGGCATCTAGGAGCGCCTGAACTGTGTAAACAATTAAAACTCTTTTCCCCTTTAATCCGATTACTCCTTACATTTTACAGTCCATATTTGTGATATTTCGTAACTTTGAAGCCGTACACCTTTTCAATGAGGGATAGCCCTCATTGAAAAGGTGTAAGGAAGGCAATACTCGAAAATGACTGGTAATGAAACATGATCATCATGATAAAATTCATCATAATCAGCCATCTACGACTCCTCCTCTATGAAAAAGAGATTACATTGTGCTATGTCAATTTCCTATTCGATTTTGTTTTATATTAAACTGAACAATAATGCCACTGTAGTAGGTGTTTTTGTATTTACAAAAATTGTGCGTAAAGTCTTTAAATGTTTTCCAAATTAGATTATTCGTTTTATATTCGTTAAAATGTCTTGTTAGACTTTAAAGTTTAAGTCAAAAGTATACCTACATTTTTTAACAGAAATAATATCGACTATTTGGTCTTATGAAATACCAGAAGCTCCTTCAAGAAACTCGTTAAAATAACATAGTAATATTTTGATTCATAGGCTCACGACCCTATGGCATGCGTACGCGCCGCCATATGGCCAAAGATTGATAGATAAAAATGTCGTAATGACCGCACGACGTTAAATAGATACAGTTTTTTGACCTTACCGAACTATATTTTGAAATATGAAATAAGTAGAGTGACACGTGACCTTAATGACGGCTTTCTCCCTGTCGGGGCTGAGGAAAAAGCGAGACGATTATCGCGGCCCCGGAGTGAAAGGTCAACTAGTTAATTTAAATCTAGATGTGCAACTAAAGGAACAGGGTGGAATTTTAGCTATAACCTGGGGATTTTTAATAGGTTACTTCTAGGTAAGCGTGCTCCATCTTCGACCACTTCATCACTTTCCATCAGGTGAGATGGTGGTCAAACGCGAACCTATCTATACTAATATTATAAAGAGGAAACCTTTGTATTTTTGTATGTTTGTATTGAATAGGCTCAAAAACTACTGGACCGATTTCAAAATTTCTTTTACCATTACTTAGAGGAATTCTTCCGAATCCGTATAGGCCATATTTTATCCCGGAAAATAAATAGGATTTTTCGTGGTAGCGAAAATTGTGGAGTAAGGCGTCGAAAAAACTGCCGTACGTTAACGATTCTCGCGAACGCTGCCTAAATGGTTAGATATGTATGGTTGACTTCTATAGAAAAGTTGTAGAACTCAATAATGCCTACAAAAAACAGAGCTTAAAAAATAAATGTCCACCCGTGCGAAGCCGGGACGGGTCGCTAGTTAGCAATAAAAACAATGTACAAGTCTGACACTCTCTTCGGCTCCACATTGAGCGTTAGGACTCATATGATTTTCCCCCGAAATAAAAAAATGGCGGCTTTCTCAATTGACACTTGCGATGCAATCGTATCGCAACACTTTCGGATACTTTTCACGATGTCGAAAATATTCTAATAAGAGAAATAATGAAACTTCACACTATTCTCTTAGAAAGGTATCAACATTCACAGTCGGCTCGCTTTTGAAGACCATCTCACCTCAAAATAATCGATGATGTGGTCGAAGATGAAGCACGCTTACCTAGGAAGCAACCTATTCACTTCTAACACCCAGATCAGTATCAGGAAATACAGACTCCGGTAGGGATTTCCATTCTATATTTTTCTAATGATTCTTAAATAAATAACACTTGACACGAGACGTCCACATAGGTGGTAGAGACGAACACAGCGCTTCGCATGATTTCTCGCCGCCCCGCTTCCTTTTGGTAGACTGTCTCGAACAACAGATATGAGAACACCTCATCTATAGGTACTAATATTATAAAGCGGAAAAGTTTGTTTGTTTGTTTGCTTGAACGCGCTAATCTTCGAAAGTACTGGGTGGATTTGGATGAAATTTGGTATGGAAGTAGCTTGAAGCTTGAGGAAGGTTATAGGGTACTTTTTACGCGACTGCAAAAAAAGAGAGTTATGTTTTTACCATGATAGAATCCACGGGAGCGAAGCCCCGCGTGAGTACTAGTCAATAATATATACCAGTAGCGAAGGGTGAATTTTCATAAAAGGGAAGCCGGACCAAAAAATGCTTACCTTGCTCAAGTGTGATGCGTGAATTCCAGTAACTGTGGCCCTGTGGCTGACTTCGAAATCTTGTAACTTCGTTAATAATTATTTATTTTATTGAAAATAATAGATTACTATTTATATATTCATATATATAATAATAGACTAATATTTGCCATATTTCAAAAGGGAAGCCGGTAGGAATCGAGTTGTGTGGAGCCTTCGCCACTGTATATACTTATATTAATATTTGCAAATGCGAATAAAAAATGTTTAAGGAATTGAGTTATTACTTTGTATACTTAATTGTAAACCAAATATATATATTGGTATTAATATTAATAAATAAACTATTGGTAAGTAATGAGGTTCTTATTGGAAATATATTTATAATTAGAGTTCAACAAGCGATATTTTTTTAAGTAAATATTATTGATAAACATACAAAATGGTAATAAATAACACTTTTATTCGTTGTTTTTTTTCATACGTTTTTATTTAGCTGACTATTCTGCGAAGAAACACCAAAACAAACTCAGAGGTCAAAGTATAAATATGAAATCGCATTACTTAACGAATTGCTAAAAACTATTTGTTGGGCTTCTAATGATAAGACGTCACTTAGATTTTCATCAACGCATCTAGCTAAAATTTCACCGCTATTTCATTTTAATATCTCAATTTAACACGTTCGCTGACAGTAAGCACTTACCCTGACACCACATTATGACAGTAAAATTTTCCACAACGTACTCTTAAAAATAAGTGGTCCGTCCCTCGACGTACTGTCATAACGCACTATTTTAATTTCCCGCCTAACGACGTACTGTCAGCGAACGTGTTAATACACTGTTTTCTCAATATGTACCATTATACCTTACAAGATTTAACAATAGAACTACACTAAAACAACATCTAATGACGTAATAGCTCTGTAATTGTCAGCACTTATCGAGGCGCCTGCGCAGTGCGCATACGCATCGAGCCGCTGTGGGGGCGGCGACAGCTGCGCGTACGTACTGCACTTAGCATGGGAAATTAATACTTAGCCGTAAAGTCAATAGTTTAACTGTGAGTTGGTGTTTTGAGGGTTATGTTGTTAGTTTATTGTTATATTTGTTGCAGGTAAAGAAGTTATTTTTTAATGCTATTATGAAGAGATATATTATACAGGCTGTGGCGTAAATAGTGGTCCACCGTTGAGGGATTGACATGACAGGTAGTTAACTAGAACATATTAAAATTTTCACCAGTTTGGCCTGAAGGTTCCAATTTATTTTTAATTTTTTTATGAATTTGACACCTTTTATTATACATTTGGCTGTAGTTTCAACAAATACAATTATTCTCTATTTCTGTTTTTTGTGTATTAATGATAATACATAAGCTATCATAAAAATAAAAACGTTTTTTATTTAAACTTGAAGCTCTTAAAAGAAACTTAAGTTCATCTGTATTTTAACGAAAATTCTATCGTCTTACGCAAATCCGGGTGCATTTATCTTAAAAATATGTACTACACTATCAATGCCCATGCATTTAGAAATGTGCCTATAAAATACTAATTTCAAAATAGTATAATAATGCTGTTTCCCAAAAAGAGGAAAATAAATATTGATATTGTAATTGAAAACGGAGAATTCTTAATCATCGGACCATTCGTGCTGCTGGAAACACTGAATGCAGAGAGGTACCTGCAATTTTTACATGCAGACTTTTAGTTACTTTTTATTTACAGTCTTCTTCATCTATGTACCTATAGGTATCTATTCCACATCATCCCTAAATATTTTGATAAGATGATAGGCTGACACTTAACCATCTTTTGCAATCTATTTTAAGCAATTGTAATAAAGCTAAAATAATAATTTAACTACAATGCCATTTTTTTAAAAGTCAATCTTTCTAACTTATGATTACTTAAAACTCTGCCCACCCCAAAAATAGAAAACCCAACATTACGAATGACGTCACAACCGGAACCAATAATAAAATATTCCGAAATGTCCCCAAAACATGACAGCATTTGAATTCTATTATTGAACCATAAAACCCTGGGTTCCGTAGAAACGGGTGCGTTCTGAATTATTCATGTCAACGCCACCTGTCGACCAACCGACAAACTAACGTTTGTTACCATAAATTATGTACTTACTAATAAATATTTGATCGGTTTTTGTTTCGTAGAAGCTATTACGTAGGAGTGGAAAATTTCGTAGGAAAAGCGTTTATTTTCTCTTGTATAGTTTTGTTGCTAGTCAGTTTTATTTTCTATTTTGGATGAGTTCGTTCTTGACCTTGGTAATACCTGAGGGTAATAGATGAGGTTAACGATGAAACGAGCGTGCCCAGAAGATGGCTGTTCACTCGTGTTTCGTTTAAAAAACGAGTCAGAAAGCTTTCATTGCCTTAGTTTCTCCATGTAGGTACATCCCTATGAAATCCTTATATAATTTCAGCCTTCTGAAATACATAATTACTTCAATGAAACATCATTTCAAGTGAGCGGTCAATATATGAAGCATTGAGTATTTAACGCTTGACTAATGCAACACAAATCCTTGTTACGTGATACTCAATGATAAATATGGAGAACCTTTACCATTACAACCCAAGCTTTTATTTAGCTTCTCTCAATTCGAACTGAAAACACAGACTTTCATAATGGTTGAAGTTCAATAAAATCCTTTAAATCGTACACAAGGTAACAATTCGTAAAATTCAATTCACGACGACAAAAACATCCGGCCATCTTGGCGAAGCTCAAGACAAAGCTGATGGATGTCTTGCCACTTTATCTTACCATCGTACCGTCAATAGAATCCTTATCTCAAGAAGATAAAGTTTCAATTTCAATAGATTAAGTGACTTACAATCTTATCTGCTTGTTATGACACTGTAATGAGTCTTATATACCAGGAATAAAGAGCAATATTGCGTAAATAGATTGTTCCATTAAGTTTGCTTTACCCAGTAACCGCTGAGCAAATTCGAAAGATTCAAATTCAGAATCCGCTAAAACGTGTTCCATTCTATTCAGCCAGCAGCTTTGACGTCCAGCACGCACCATACGTTCCAAAAAATATTCAAGTCTGGAATCTAAACCTTATTCCTACGTCAGTTGCCATTTTAAAAATAAATCGGCCAGTACATAGAGTTTTGTGCATTGAGTAAGAAACCTTTTTTGTTTGGTGACCCCACATTTCGCGAGTCGAGACGTGCATTCGATATTAAAAAATGCTTCAGAAAAGTCTTTAAATTCAATAGTAATTTGGTGTTGAATAGGTAGGGAGAGGATAATGTAAGTACGCCCTGTTTTTGCGGTGTTGTATTTAGTACGCGAATTTCTCGAGTCGCATTGTGTACACACTGGTTTCTTGCCCAGCGTGAGTCTGTCACAGTACCCTGGATATGAATAGAGTGACTGAGTTTCTAATTACACAGTCAATTTGGTAAGTAAAGCGGGAAACATGAGTTATTGCCCTAGCCCGTAACCGAGATGAAATCGGCCATATTAAAATGTAATATGTGACAATAGATTGAAAATTTTTGTGAACGTCTTAGAATTATAATGCTCGTATTGGATTGTATTTTTAAACGATTAGTTGGTGATTAGCTCATAATAACTGTGTGCAATTCAAAGGCGTACCTTTTTAGAAATTACCGTTCTGTTTGTTTTGCAAATTATGCCACTGGAAGCCAAATTATTTACACGTGATTCTACTATAGAGGCATCCATATTAAAGCTAATAATTAGTATTTATTTCTCCTTTCTTTTCTTATAGCATTGTTCTGATCTTCATTTGACGAAACTTTCACTGTTCTTGCAACATACCAAACTATTACACAACAATTATTTAAAAAAGGAATAGACTAAAACGCGTGCAATATATCGATTTGGCGGCATAACGAATGTCATCAGTGCCACATTCCAAATTGCGTACGGTAGACGCGTGATGCCACAAATGGTAGTTAACGGTATTACTCTATACCGTATTGGAAGCAATATGGGCATCTTATGAACATATTATACGAGTTATCATTAGCGGCGATGTTAAATTTGTAATGTGCGAATGGCAGATCTGTTATTTAGATAATTCACGGGATCAGATTTAAATAGATAGATAGATATACTTTTTATTTTACACCATAACAGAAAATAAATAAGGACTTACTAACAACTACAAAAGGGTGATACCATGGGTGGTCTTATCGCTAGAAGCGATCTTAGTTACTTATTTTAGTTACTTTTAATGACAGCTGTTTCAATTAGCTAATGATAGCGCTGATTCTGCTAACAATGAGCAAGATATTTGAACTCAAGCACAGTCAGCTTCAAATGCCATTTTTAAAATGTTCAGTGTCTAGATGATTCTTCAAGAATTTGAGACCACTAAAAAACTAGTCATGCACATAGAAGATGAAATCCCAGACTCTTAAACTACATTAATATCAAAGCACTGTCCAGTCTAACCCCTCAAAAAGCATATCTATAAGAAAGTCGTTATGCACATCTTTCCTATAGCCGCGAAGGATCAAAAGATTTTGTTTCGAGAGGGGAAGAACGCAATGATATTTTCGTTGATTGCATTCACGCAATTCTCGTCATTCTCGTCAATGACCGAGACACACGCGAAACAGTATCGTACATAAATAATAGCCATGTTATGAGTTTAGAATAGCCGTGATATAGCACTGATGATGTTAACGTTATTGTAATGGGTTTACATTAAGGAAATTTTTTGTCTAACGATTTTAGATCGGATGGAGGAAGTTAGCGGAGAGATTTTAGAGATATGCATTCTAAACATGTATTTAAAAAACAAATAAGGTTGTTGAGTTCACTAAGATCGGGCTATACGATTGGTGCGTACAAATAAAAGATGGTTTTAGTTAAGTATCGTATTGTCCAAAGTTCAGTTGCTATACAATTACACGACTTGCCAGTAGCCCGACTAACCAGTGACTAGCGGGTGGTGTTACTCATAAAACCTTATACTAAACATGCAAGCTTGCATAATAGACATGTGTGCTCCTACAAGTAGTATGTCACGTCCTATTTATTACATCTTAAAGAAAAGAGAAGAGGAGAGGGAAGATGTATTGAGAGCATCTTATATAGTATTCAATTCAAACAAGAAGTTTTGAGTTTTATGTCATATGTTCACTTAGATAATTCAGATCAATATTTTTTTCTTTACAATTTTGTTGCACTATCTACTACTATTTTATTTAAAATTCAGTCCATATAAAGCTGCTGATGACCGCTTCTTATTGAAGGAGTCCGTAGCTTCAGATTATTATTATTATTTATTTATTAAATATTTTATAATATTTCTATGGACATAAAAGGTAAAACTAGTGTACAATGTGTATATCAAACTTTAAAATCATAGACAAAACAGCTTTATCTTTTTGAAATACCAAGACTAATTCATCTTGGTGCCACAATACCGCCTTCAATCAGTCAGTCAGTATTTGTCCCATACATTATACATGTGAATACATAATCGCTCATTGCTCGTACCTATGCGAACTGGGAACATTGACATGTGTCGGAGATGACGAATGTTAGTCGTAATTGCTTTGAGTCATTAGTTGTTTTCATTAATACATAGATTGATATATAGCTTTACAAACATTTAGATTAATCTAAATCTATTGATGGAAAGTCGTTCGTAATTCATATTGATTTAGATGCCACTCAGAATTATCTTACACTTCATTAAAACAATTTTAATTACATTAAATCCGCAAGCGTTAGCTCGATTGATCTTTATTAACGACTAAAAGTGATCTATAATATACGATCACACTATTAAAATTGTTTTTTTTCTCATTCCAGATTAAAATGTTGAAGTGGGCGGTCTACGGTAAAAAGAACCAGGAACTGCGGGTTTCCAACGGCATTGAAAATGACAACTATGGTCAGTACGACGAAGAATCATACAATAACAAAATACGGAGGTCTCTTGACGCACAAACGGTCAAAAAGAGCAAAAAACCCAGCAGATACCAGCGAAGATCTTTGGGGTCTAATGCAGTTAGAAAAAATATAAAGGCAGTAGACAAAGAAAATGTAAACTACATAGGAAATACACCAAATTATTACAGAGAAGGATTCATCAAAAAATCAGAATGCATAGCCCTGAAAGATGTTAGCAATATCACACCAACAGGTACTCCTGTCAAAAATTATGAGAGAAGAAAATACTTATTGAATGGTTCTAAAGATGATATACCTCCAGACTTACCACCAACTCCACCTACTTATAGTAGAAGAGTAAGAGAGGCGAAAAAAAGGAAACTAGAAATGGCTAGCGCCAATGAAGTATTTAGAAGAGATAGTTGTGTATACAAGTCTGAAAGAAGAATAAAACCTATCGATAGAAACTTGGTAAGTCCTAAGCTAAGCCATAGTTCATCTGAACCTTCATTAAGTGACCTTTCTGAGAGATTGAGTGTTACAACTACTAGCAGTAGAAATTCTTTTGCTTTAGGAAAACAAATTAATGTTCCAGTATGTACTACAAAAGCCGTTAACGACGGTTTAGTTGAAATTGAATATGATCAGGACCTAATATTGAACTGTATAGAAAAACCTCTAACTATCAACAAGAGCACTATTGAAAAAACAACGTTGCCTATATTCGGACATCATATTTTCATGGATAATCCATTATATTTCAATAACAATGATATCGGGCTCACGAATATACGACCTTTGAAAAGAACTAGGAAGAAATCTAATGAATTTGAAAGTGACTTCAAATCTCCTTCTGTTGATAAAAAGGATGTGCATACACTAGTAAGAGAAGGATGTTCACCTATCTCTATTACACCTTTGTCTAATAAACTGGCAGCCCTTAGATTTAGCACTATGAGTGTACACAGTAAATCACAAAGGGTTGCTTTTGGCAATGACATTACAGAATATTTTCCTAAAGTAGAGAATCCTTTTACTATCCCTCTTAGGGACGAAGAAACATCTACAGAAATGGAAAATAAATTCATCCTTGGTAAGGATTTAACCAATAATAATACTGACTCAACTGTATCGACCACGCAAATGGGTGATGTCACACTGGAAAAAATGATTGAAGATATAATAAAGAGTACTAAAATTATCAAATCCAAGAGAAGAATATTGCATAAAGCTTCAGAAATAGATATCGAAGAAGAGATAGCTCCTCTTGAAACAGCAAGAGATTTATTCGTCAATCCTCAAGCAGAGAATAAAGCTAATTTAATAAAAGAAGCCAGATATGTGAACTTATCACGAGAAAACTCTGTGTCACCTAAAGCTACACCAACTAAGAGAATGCCTGTACATAGGGTAAATGACAAATTATTGAAGAATCTTCCCATTGGCTGCTTCATATTAGATGATGGAGATGGTTATAATGAAAGAGAAGTGAGAACGCCAGACAATGCTATCGATGTTAAACGTAAGTCGAGTTCGAAGAAGTGCATCACAACGCTTAACAGATCGCAGTCTATGAACGTTTACTTTGAACGGGAGAACCTTGAGTCCATGTCATCAGAATCAACCCCTGATTTATATGCAGCGGCAGAAGAACGTGCCAGTCTTCGTTTAAAACGGCAGAAATGCATTCGAAGGAAAAAGTCTACAGTAAGCAACGACAGTCAGTGGAAAAATAAAGATTTGAAAACATCAATACTCACTCTCGAAATTGGAATACCAAGTCAAGCAACTGAGCTACCCAATACGTCACTATGTGAACCTTTAAGTCCTCCGTTATCTAATCCAATAGTAACTGATGATTACCAGAACATTTCGATGAAATCCACCGTTTCACATAGCAGCTTGATGCCTTATGATACTCTGAACAATTCTCACAACAAACGATCAAGGGAACTGTTTGGTCTTACCTTGGAACATGGTATTCCTAGTCCTATAACTCCTGTTCCGAACCTTAAAAGACCTGGCAAAGTTTTGAGCGAAGAAAGAGCTCATAAGACGAGTAAATTGGATGAAGATTTTCTTCCAACTGACGCGTACACTCCCGTTATTGAGCACAAGTCAATACGAAGATGTTTGACATACTCTCCAGAAGAGAATAGTATTAGTAGCAGTGAAGAAAAACGGCGCAGTGTTGCAAGTAATCGACTAGAGCATTCTAGTGAACGATTCCAAGCCCTAAAAGGGACGATAGATTTAGAAATAATGACAAGGAATGACGTCATAGATGTACACGGTGAGTGGTGACTATCGACCTTCATTTTATTCTATTGTTATAGTGGTATCCCATTTGGGTGGAGTTTTCATTGCCCCTTTTATGTTTGCAGTTATAAGATGCCGAGATCTTTTGAGATCCACAGGGAAAGCGGATGATATCAACGCTTATGCGAAGGTTGGTAGTAAATTTTATTACTATGAGGGATACTTTAGAAACCCTTTGAAGAAAGATTTTGTTTTATTTTATTGGGTAAAATTAAATCAGGGTCCTCTTTTTTTCGGATGCTTTTTTTTAAACTTCTAATATTTAATTTGTTGTTATTATTGCTCATTATTGGTCGTCTTCACTGTTAAACCGTTACAGACAGTAACCTGCAATAGTTTGTAGGTATTATTTCGAGAACTCACTGACATAAGCATAATTTCCTCATGTAAACTCAACGGGAATAGTAAAAAATTACAGTCAAAACACACAACTGCATAAGGCTAGTCTAGAACTAATAATAATAAAGATGTAACAATTGAGTCCCACCAAAATAAGGAACTTCATCATCAGGTCGTAATTAGCGGTGTGACAGAGAGCCAGACCCTTCCGTCCCAGAGGTCCATCTTCCAAAGAACATCAGTTCTGTATGGCAAGCGGGAGCCTGAGTTTCAAAGGCACCTGAAGCTACCTCTCCCAACAGCCATCTACGAGCATCAGGTGCTACATATATCCGTGTGGCACAGGGATAAGAAGTACCGGTAAGTACAAGATCAGATTTTTATTGTCGTAAAAACATAAAATGTCATAATGAAAGTTTATATAAAAATATGACCTCAGACGTAAACCTACATGGTTCAAAGGATTTGACCAGTATTGGTTGTATGGACTTCAAAAGAGACTCTATTAGTCTGTTTCGGTATTTCTTCTCAGGGTAGTCAGGAAACACCGGCCTCATCTAGCTTAAATGCATTAAGCTCATGTAGCTGATAAAAAATTAATATCATTTGTCATTTATGAAATCACAATTTGCTCACAGCAACTTCAAAAAGGCTGATTGATCAGCTAAGTACAGCCAAAAAACGTGGCAATGCCACCAGTGTCCTGAGGAGCCTACAGTGTAAAAACGGATTTTTGTTGCTATATTTTAGTTTGTTAAGTTTGCAATAATTTGTTAATATTCATTTTATTGCTTAAGTTTAATTTAAAAAAAAATAGTTACTATGTATAATAACCAAAATCGGAGGAAGCAGAAGAGTTTAGTATTTAAACGAAGTATTTTAAGGCGAAAGCAATTTAATGCAAACTACAAAGGTAAGTAAGATGTTTTTTTCTTTAGCAAGTTACAATAACAAAACATTACTATCACTATATGAAGAATATTATAATAAGGTACGATGGGTAGTCGTGTTTTATTTCTAAATAATTACTCATCTAATACGTGAAGCAAAAACTTTGTACCCCTAACCTCTTACAATTTCAATTGAATTATAGAATTTCGAACACTTAGATACCTTATGGTTTATACATAGTTTTATGTTTATACAAAAACTTAGCAATTATTTGTTGGCTAGAAAAATCTTTATTTACGTGTTTCCACATTTACAATTTTTTGACTATCGTAATTTTCATTTACTTATTATAAATTATACAACGTGTAACGGAAACCTTATATCTATCCACAAGGGCTGAAGACAACATCTGGTATGGAGACTCTATGCACAGTTTCAGCTCAAAATAAGTGACTCAAAAAATTTATACCAAATTATCAGTTTCATGTTTCTTGAATGCTAATCATAATAGACCTGTCACAGCCCTACGAGGGTTAATAACTTTCCACGTGACTTGGCAATAACCATGCAATAACACGATAATTCTCTTCGTTCTTCTTAATTTGAAAGATTCGGTCTCTGGTATCAATGTATTGAAATTTCTAATAAGTTCCACGCATGTAGACATAGGATTACAAAACCCTTGCCATATCATTTGTTATCATCCAAAGAAGCTGTGCACTTGATATGTATATACCCTTTAAGTTACACGTTGTATATAGAGATACACTTACCCGTCTTAATCCCTTAACCGTTTTCGTGATTTTTGGTACAGAAATAGACAACACTGGAGAAGGACATACATACATAGGTTCCTGTTTATTACACTGAAAAAAATACTATACACGCGAGCATAGCCGAGGCCAGAAGCTAATTTACTGTATGTCCGTCAGTTTTTCTAAATACTTGGCTCTCCAATTTTCAGCAATGCATCAATTCCATCAGATTTGATTCTTCTTTAAATCTTTTAAATTTCAACTAAAATAGAAACGTAATCAATTTCGCGGAAGATTCCAATTTATCGGCAGCAAATAATCCTCCTAAGCTAAGGCTTATGACGGCCCTAACGGATTTATCGTTTTACCTATAATTAAATAACGAGCCGAACGTTAATATTTTATATAAGTAACACTGATTCACTGCCTCTTTGTGCTCTCTCTCTTGTTCGAGATTCTAAATTGCGTAAACGGTACGAAATAAATTGATTTTATTTCGATACAACTTAACATTAAACACGGACGTAGAATTGAAAACTTAGAATGAAGTAAAAGTGTCTTTAAATATCAATCCATCTCTCATTTACAACTGGTCTACCAGACGTACTACTGCTTACCATCCACACTTGGTTGATAATTATACCGTCTTGTCGTACTAAGCGCTTCTGCGCCGCATTTATTGTGCGAATAATCAAGGTGTGGAACTCTCTGCCAGCTTCTGTGTTCCCTACCATCAGCCTTAAAAGCAAGAGGGAACAGGTATCTTCTGGGCTCATTCGTTTCATCGTAGACCTCATCTATGGCTTTCTACCAGGTTTGATCAAGGTCAAGAGCTTGAGGTCGATTTTCCTGGTTTTTTTTTTGACATTTGAATTATTCATAAAGTTTCGGAATATTTCGGAATACTTCCGAAGTATTCGACGGGAATGTTTCGGAATTTTTCCCGCCAGCATCTATAGTCAAAAGCGAGCTCAGTCGAAATAAAAAGCGGCTACGGTACAGTTTCAAAAACACAAAATTCTTAATCGAGAACTGAAGGTAAATAACCTAGCTACTTCTCAATAGCAGTTATTTTTTACCTATTCTTTATTATTGTAATCAAAATACACAATATTTCACATTTCCTCTAATACTTTGTTATTGCGTTATTTTGTAAACATCTATTTTTAGCTTAGGTAACGTAATACGCAATAATTGACGCAAACGAATCTACCTTCCTTTATATGTGAGTGATACGCTCAATAACATACCTACGCCTACGTAATTATATTACTACGCTATTTCTTTCCAAGCTATCCGAAAATATTCCATAAATCCATACATAAACATACAGATATCAACATGTACATATAAATAAAATTGACGTGTCCATCTGTGATTTCAAATAGCTGTGTGTTCTGTTGTACTTACAGTTATTTATATGACATTAGCTTTTGCCCGCGACTTCGTTCGCGTGGAAGGTTTTTACCGAGTAATTACCGATCCCGTGGGAATTCCGGGATAAAAACTATCTTATGTATTTTCCAGGGTCCTAAACTATTCTCATGCCAAATTTCATCTAAATCGGTTTAGCGGTTTTGGCGTGAAAAGGTAACATACAGACAGACAGAGTTACTTTCGCATCTATAATATTAGTATGGATTAAAATACAAAGAAAATTTTATTTTTTATGGCGGTCTGTCATTCTAACTACTCATAGTTATGATTGTACTGGCATGAATTGTATGAACTTCAAAAAGACTTCCACTTCTAAGTGTGTTTTGGTGTATCTTCTCAAGGTAGTAAAAGTAAGGAAACTCCTGCATTATATAATTTAAATTTACGAAAAAACAAAATGTTTTTAATAATCACCCTAACTTAGTCAATATACCGTCTTATCGTTTCTCCTTTACATTTATTGTGCAAGGCCAAGGTTTAGAACTCTTTGTCGGCTTCTGCGTTCGCCCCACATATGACCCGTCTGCTTTTAAAGCAAGAGTAAACAGGCACCTTCTGGGTTCGCTCGTCCCATCATAGACCTCATCTTTCGCATACCATCAGGAGTCATCGAGGTCAAGTTCGGGCAAACATGGTTTTTTTTTATTACGTTTAACGTAATAAAAAAAAAACATGTTTATTAAATATCATTTATTAACAAGTATTGCACACTGAGGTGGTGGATACGTAAGTAAGAGTCTAATTACATGCCAATGCTGTATGAATCCGATGCGAAAAAAAGGATAGAGTTATGCATTTTATATAGCTCTGTCTCACTCTTACACCAGAGACATAATGGCCGTTATAATAGGGAGCATGGACTTCCCCTTTATTTAGCTCTTCAGGGAACGTAAACCCGATACTATTTATCCGTAAAATTAGTCCTATTTCATTACAGTACAACAGAACTCCATTTTAATATTACATGTAGCTGGTCTGTAATTCAGTGGCATGCACGAAGCGATATTTAATTCACGAAATATGGGATTAGTTGGCGAGGTATAAACATGTTTGTTGATTACGTATTAAAATACCATGTTTTAGAGAACACAGGTTTTTTATTTGGAGGTTTAATGGAAGATCAGCGTTAGATTATAATTATCTATTTTTTTTTGTTTTTTTTTTAGGTAGGGCCACTCGTACATCAGCTCACTAAGGCTGTGCGTCTACTTAACCGGTCTATCCTGTGGTGACCTCTAATAAATTAAAGGCCCCCAGCCAGGGCTTACAAACTAAATACACACTTACATCTAATGACCGCAAGCTAAGGGCACTCCCTGTGGAGTACGGGCCTCGGCATAGCGGGGTCATTTGGGGAGGGCAGCAAAGGGACAGGCTGGGTCATATTTAAGGAAGTATTTATTGCTACTGGCTCAGCATCGCGGGCTGGCTCGTTTGGCAAAGGTCGGGGAGGATTTCCATTACAAGTACGCGGACGTCGCGGCCTCGTCGGCGAGGCCGGAATACGGAACGCGTTTTGTGTGTGTGTTTTCTAAGAGTGCTAGTTTCCCTTGCTCTCTTGTCGGATGGTGGTGGGGTCGTCGGGCTCGTCTAGGAAGTTACGCGGGCGACGAACCCGAGAAATTTTGGAGGGTCTGTATCGGGCGGCCGATACGATCAGGGGGTTTGTGTGGGTATCAGCAGAGGTGAAGTAACGCACTGACATGTGTTTCAACACTTGCTTTATAGTCGGGATTTTGAGGTCTACATGGAGATCCTCATTCCTCACGAACCAGGGCGCGCCCGTGGCCTTTCGGAGACAAACATAGTGATCGGGCGGGGGAGGGTGGGCTGTCTATGGCGAGCCCTGCGAAACAGGACTGCTTGACTTTTGTCAGGGTTTACCTCAATCCTCCATTTCCTAAACCAATCGCCTAGTGCGTTGGCTGAGGTCTGGAGGGTATGAGCGATGCAATCGGGACTTTTTCCCGAGTAATAGATGGCCGTGTCCTCGGCAAATAGGGATAACTCTACTGGAGGGCTGTTGGGGATATCGCTAGTGAATAGCGTGAAGAGTGGGGGAGAAAGCACGGCGCTCTGAGGGACGCCGGCTCTGATAGGGCGGGGAGTGGAAAGCGCTCCTTCGATACGATATCTGAAGGAGCGGTTCGACAGAAAGTCTCGAATGATGAGCACGAGACGATCCGGCCTAGAGTACACCTAGTTGGTAAAGCTTATAAATTAAGCCATTGTGCCAGACTTTGTCGAAGGCCTTTGCTATGTCAAAGAATAGAGCCCCCGTCACCAGACCGCGTTGAAAGCGGCCGCTAATGTGCTTCTACGATGCGGTGGGCTTGGTGGACACTGGAATGATGGGCTCTAAAGCCAAACTGCTCGTTAGGGATTAGGCTCTTTGCCTCGACAAAGTCCTTGAGCCAATTAAGAATAATCCTCTCGTAGACCTTGCTGAGGGCACTGAGCAGACTAATGGGACGATAACTATTTGGGGAGGACTTGGGCTTACCGGGTTTTGGGATGCCTATTACTATAGCCTCTTTCCAAGCTTGCGGAAACAAGTTGTTGGACATGGCGCCATTGAAGATGGCAGCCAGTAGGACTATGATCGTGCGTGGAAGGAGTTTAAGTGCCCTAGTGGTCAGTCTGTCAGTCCCGGGAGCTTTCCTAGGTTTGAGTTTCCTGATGATCTCCTCCACCTCGTCTTCCGTGACGGGGGGGAGGGGAGCATCAGGATCCTCGACAGGGGGTAGGGCAGACCTACGTTCGACCTCAGCATCCACGTGGGCAAGGTGGGCTGGGTCGACTGGTTGGGAGCTGGGAGAGCACTGGGCCTCCAGGCTGTCGGCTAGGCATTCGGCTTTGTCTTCATCGTCGAAGGCAATGCTTTTGTCCGGGCGGATAAGGGGAGGCATTGTGGTAACTTCAGTGGCGCGCATACTCCTCTGAAGTTGCCAGAAGGCAAGGTGGGTGGGTTCCAGTTCGCTCAGGGTCTTGTCCCAGCCGGCTTCACGCCACTCTTTAATGCTGTTACTTACTTTGCGCTGTAAGCACCGCATGAAAGTTTTGTTATTCTGGCAGGGGAAAGCTCTGTAGGCACGGACTGCTGCGTTCTTCTCAGTCAGCAGGGCCCGTACATCGTCCGGGAGTTTCCGGCGCCAGTGCTCTGACACCGGAATCTCCTTTGAACAGTCGTTCAAGACAGATTGTACGTGCTCCGTGAGTGAGTCGATCGCAGCCGTCGTGTCGGCGGCGGACTGGATGTGGTCGGGGATCTTGTCCAGGTGAGGTGACGTGTTGGATTTCAGCAAGTCGCCTACTTTCCTCCAGTCAGTGATCACCTGTGTGGAATAATATTATCTATCTGGCATTAATGTTGTTATAGAACTTTTTGGTGCAGCCTTGAGGCACGCACGGTCTTTTTGAAAGTGTGTGTGCCTGACAATCTCATACCAAATAAATGTGTTTCTTTTATTCTTTCTGTTTTTATTTGATCGTATGCATAGAGCTGTGGAGTTTCTTGCCGGTTCTTCTCCATAGAAAACGACCAGTTTCGAACCGAGAAATAACTTCTGAAGTTTTATAAGTACCTAGGCCTATGTGAAATAAAATATTTTGTGTTTGAGTTGAGATACTCCCATCGTAAATATTTCGCCAAATATGCAGTCAGGTAGTCGAATTAATTTTCGAAATCTAGTCGAGCGAAGTCGCGGGCATTTCATAAATAGGAAAAAACTACAGTGGCATTTTATGCATGACTAGGTACAGCTTGTATACTAACTATACTAATATTATGTAACGGAGCAGTTTGTTTGTTTAAGTGCGCAAATCTCCGAAAGTACGGAGAGGATTTGGATGAAATTTGGTATGGAAGCAACTTGAAGTATTTTGTTTCGCGACTGCAATAGAAGGAGGTTATGTTTTTAACCGACTTCAAAAAAAGGAGGTTTACAATTCGTCTCGAATTTTTTTTTTTTGTGTTTGTTACCTCATAACTCAGAGACGGCTGGACCGATTTAAAAAAAACTTTTTGCGTTTGAATGGGTATACTTTCTAGTTGGTCCCATTGTTACGAAATCAGGATCTGATGATGGGATCCTGGAGAAATCGAGGGAACTCTTCAAATATTTATAGGCACACCTATAGCGTTTTGGGTATTTCTTATAGTACCTTGAGAGTTGCTTCCGAAAAGTACCATTTGGGGAAGTTAAACTGATGATGAAGATCACAGATGGCCACTGAAACTCCTCAATAATAAGTATTTCGTGGATTGCGATTCGATTAATTGAGTACGGATGTTAAACACTTTATGGTCATATTATGGTGATGTAGAGCTGATGGTCAAATATCAACTCCTCAAAAATTAACGGCTATGCACAGGGAAAAGCAATATTTTGTAAAAAGTGATAAGTTGTTGACATTATGGCTTTTGTAACTAGATAAATTACAAACCAACCCACTAAAAAGCGTGAAAAACATTTTTAGCAAAAAATAGAACCGACTTCCATATCAAAACACTACAAAGCCAAAAATAACTTTAATTTCGGAAGGCGGTGTCTTTAGTTTTGTATATATTTTCGTTTTTGACACAGCCTTCCGAAATTAAAGTTATTTTTGGCTTTGTAGTGTTTTGATATGGAAGTCGGTTCTATTTTTTGCTAAAAATTTTTTATCGTTATGAAGTCCATGGGAACGCAACTGCTGGTAATACATATACAGTATGTTAACTAACAGTGGGCGTTCCCGTTAACCCGCAATAGTATAAGCACATCAATTAGATCGCCATCATTCATAAATAAATTGCGACGTTGCCGTCCTTCAAGTACGCGTGTATAGAGTGTTTCTTTTACGTATCAATTTAACATTTTTAGTAAATATTTAAATGTTAAAAAAAAAAAAACATTTGTTTTCGAATTGTAATATTTTTTTAGCATGTATGGATGCTATACTATTGCGGGTTAACGAGCATACTGTATAAATATAGTGCTGAGAGTGTGCTACAGCAAATAGACAGTGGAAACCGACTCTAGAACTAATTATAAAGTCCCTTTTGGAACAACGAACATTTTATCAGTCTAGAGTACTTTAGGTTCTGACATGCGGTGTTTTAAGGCATTTCATTTATTATAGGAGCCATGTTCGGGATTCGAAAAGGAAAACGTGATAGACGTGCCCGCAGGTTAGACAATATTAAGGGCTACCTTGTTAAAATCATCGTTACATAAGCCAGGACGGTTCGAAATTAACGGCATGTGGTTAGAGTTCATAATACACCCAAAGATGTACGTATAAGCCTTCTAACATATTAAAAACAATTGATATGGTCTTCAGTAGAACATCGTTCTTATTGGTAGGTAACACATTGTTTTTTGAGGTGAAAAACGAAACGCACAAACGTTTCGGGAATACTTTCATCGTGCGTATGGCTAAAGAGTGTGACTCCCTGCTGGAATCCGTGTTTCCTGGTCGCTATAACCTGAGGGTCTTTAAGTCAAGAGTGAATAGGTACTTCTGGGTAAGCGTGCTCCATCCTCTACCATCAGGTGAAATGAAAATGAAACACGAGCCTATCCACATTAAAAAAATTATTTTTTGGTAAAAAGTTTTTATTTCACTCTTTTTAGTTGGTCGATTTTTAATTTAGCTAGTTAAAAGAGCCTAAATGTCAACTACTTATAACCTTTTACAAAATATTGCTTTTCCCAATGCTGGGCCGTTAATTGTTGAGGAGTTCTCCTGGTACTTCACCATCAGCTCTACATCGCCATATGCATTGTGACGAACATAAAGTGCTTAACATCCACATTCAAGTAATCGAATCGCAATCCACGAAATACTTATTATTGAGTAGGTTCGGCGGCCATCTGTGGTCTTCATCATCAGTTCCACTTCCCCAAATGGTATTTTTTGAGAGCAACTGCACAGGTTACTATAAGAAATACCCAAAACGCCATAGGTGTGCCTATAATGTTTGAAGAGTTCCCTCGATTTCTCCAGGATCCCATCATCAGATCCTGACCTGGTGACAATGGGACCAATTTCGAAGTATACCCTTTCAAACAAAAACAGAATTTTCCAAATCGGTTCAGCCGTCTTCGAGTAATCGATGATAATACATAAACTAAAAACAAAAAAAAAATACGCGTCGAATTGATAACCTCCTCTTTTTGTCGTCGGTTGAAAATAATAACTCTTCTCGCTCTAGATAGAGCAGAAGAGACAAGAGATTGTCAGACTTCTACTGACTAAAAAGCCACCCTGTTCGTTCAATAGGCCTGGCGTTCCGGGGCTGCGGTATCTCTTTAGAACATTCCCGCAACCCCGGCAGGCAATGGCCATATCAGGCCCCGTCATTGCTGCTAACTGCTCTTTGAGGCACGAGAGGAACACGACGCGCCGTCACTCGGGAGATACCACATATTTTTACGATCACGGCCCCAAATTTCTGGCAAAGTGATTGTAGCCGTATCCCAAGAGACCATTCTTTGTAAAAAGCTTTAAGAGCGGCATCCATATACAACGTATTATAACGTTTAAAATATATGGACGTTTAGGTCTTGAAAAAGGTGTTAGACGACTAATATTTTAAAGGTTAAACCACGCCTCTTGCCTATTTCATTTTAAGACTTAATAGGTCACGATTTATTTATAAGCGATCAGTTTCAAAGTCATTGTAACTAAGAAACTTGATTAAGTTAAAACTTTAAAGACATGAAACGGGTTATTAAAACTTATTTTATCAGAGGCTATGTTCCGCTGAGAGATTATAAAACAAAACCATTCATTAAAACTAATTCAGGCTAACTTAAATTAATGATATATTTTTCGCAGAGAAAGTCTAATTTTCCAAGGGAAATTATTTTCTTAATCATATTTACGATCTTTTTTTGCGTAACCCAACCCTATATAAAAGCAGAAACCGATATCAATGCGATTGTTGCGAAAAAAATAGCTGAAAAGCGAACACTTTGTCAAGTCGAGTCGACGCGTGACATGAATAAATGAATTACGAATGTCGACATTCGAAATTCAAGTTGCACATCTTTATGGTGAACCGCCATTTTGTAATTTGAAAAAAGAACTGAATATTATGAAAAAATATTGCTCAGCGCATGTTTAAAGTAGGAGTGCTTTATTCACTTTTCCTCCTGTGTAGCACTTTCATACATAAGATATTGGGGAGTTGAAGTGACGCTGGCTCGACTGGACCTGCGCACAACGATCGATTGCCCAACGACGCAGACCCGGGCAGTTGCGTTGCCGACTCTAAACGGACAGCGGTCCCGTTTTTGCCGCGTCTACCCCTTTAAAAATACGCATAGATTTTTTTAAGTGCCGTGCTGTGTAGTGATTGTGGTGATCTTATTTATATAAAAGTGGATTGAATTTTTAAAGGGTAAGGTTAATTTTTGTTCGTATTTCGGGAATATTTGTTCGTGCCGTTATTTGTCAGTGAACTTCCATGCTCATACTTTTTTGTTACTGGTTTAATTATGTTTTTTTTAATCGAGTCCTAATCTGCTTATTTTGGTATTATAATTATGTAGTTAATTATAAAACGTAGCAGTAGGTAATACGGCTTTATAAAAGCAGGTAATAAATATGGACTGGGTAGGGTCTTATTTTCATCAAAAATATTAACTATTCGGTAAAATTACTGTTAATTATTTACTCCTTAAGGTCCTACAAGACATTTAAAACTCGCATAAAATCTTTTATAATATCATAACTCGAAGTTATCAAAATTCAACATTCAAATTACAACTCATATTTACGTAATTTGGTTCGTGACATCATTAGATATTAAGGAACTCATTATTATTATAATTTTATGGTATGCATCCCCTCACTGCGGTGGCATCCCCTTCGGAGTCGTTATATAGGGATATGGGTGACATCCTTACGTCTACGGGTCATGAGTAGTGTAGCACACTAACACAATAAAATTTTGAAGCAGTTCGTGGTCAATTTCAAAAAGAACTTCAATCTGTTATTAATTCGATGTTCAAAACTCCTGTAATACATTTTTTTTTTCAATCTCTTGAATTTTTATTTTGAAATTGAATTTCTTTTTTAGAATTTATTGCAATCTCTTTGTTTTTAAAAACTCACACGCACTACATTTTGAGTTTTTAAAAACTCACTGTTTTACTTTTAATTCTAAATTCAAAAATCCTAAATTTGTTTGCTCTGCGAATATGCGTGCATAGACTATTTTTTTAAGCGAGTCAGTTAACCTAAATACACGTAGGTTGGACTTGTTCACCTGTAGTAGGAGTGGTTTACTACAATACCTAGGTCAATGGATAAAATGTAAACTCGTTGACCTGCATGTATGCTTTGCTGGTGAACACTTTGTATTTTAGAATAATAATATTAATAAAGTTTATTTGGAACAAATTAGGTACATAATTTACAAAGAAAATAAAATAGCTACAGAAGTCAAAACTGTGGCGCAGCTATCAACGCCCAACTAAAAAAGGTTCGATCCACATTATTCTAAATGACAATGATAATTAACTTTTATGTGAGAATTACTTACAAAAACAAACAATATAAATATGAATCTGTATGCTTATATGTGGGGAAAATACTTTTGTGAATACATAGATTCTTATGTTGCTTTGTATCAAGTAGGTAATCCTCGACGAAAGCATTTTATGGTCAGTTTATTATAGAAGAAAAAAGAAGAAGTATTGTCAATATCCCGTTTTAAGTTCTAATGATACAAGTAATTCTAGTCCGAAATCGTTAACATTTTTAGCAATTATATCATGAAGGTAAATACGTCCTGAATGTAAAAAAAATGTTTAAAGCACCTCATGAAAGATGTTTTACAAAACATAATCGTCCATGCTTCCAAAAGCACATCTTTGGCCACGGCTGTTATTTTACGAAGCCATAAATCAGTCACCAGTCTTGAGAACGGGTATTTTGTTACCCAATTACTGGGTTTTAGATCCGATAGGCAGTTACCACATGAAAAAAAAACTGGATGTCGGTTGCATTTGGTTACACTGGAAACTTACCGTAACAATCAACATAGTATAAGGCTAGACGGTCTGAATCGTGAATAGTAGAAGTCTGACACTCCGTTCCGCTCCACCCAAAGTGGAAGGAGTGATTTGAAGATTTTCCCACCAAAAAAAAGCGGTCTGAGCCACATTCAGCACAAAACACAGCTCTTAGTACACTGCAAACCCTATAAAATTTAGATTTTATCCCAAAATATAGACATTTGGGAAAATTTAATTACTGTCTAAGTTAACTTTATTTAACCCGAATGAGAACATGATTACTATCATACTACATTTTTTTATAAATTAAATTTCTCTGGTTTTATAATTCGCTAGGAATGTGCTAAAATGATCTTAAATAATTGCCTTGTAAATTCTAGAAATTCTGTACCATATTCTGCCCGTGGCTTCACTCGCGTGTTAAATATTTTATTCAAGGAAAAGAATTGCCTCTCTCACCAGCCCTTCATCTCCACATCATAATTCAGAGTCAGACTGATCCATTGCCCTGTTTTGACGTGAAAATAGGAAACAAACACACATATTTATAATATTAGTATGTTTTACAGAAGTCTGAAATTAATTTTAAGAAGTCTAAAATAAAGTGCAGAAAAAGACCTAAACACTCACTTTCAGTGAAAACTGGTTCTAGTAACTCCTGACCGACTTCTCCCTGATCAGCTTAAAAGCTCATTTATTGAGCTTAAGCACACAACCGTGAGCTATTACAACCAATTTATTTAAAACAATAAATCTTGCTACTTAATGGTATTGCAGAAAACAATACAGTCACTGGATCGCATGAGAATTGTATTTTCAGCAGCGTTTCTCTATGAGTTGGAAAGGTCCGTAACTAACCACGCTGGATCACGGGCTGGTGGAAGTTGCAAGTCTTCAGAGTTTTTAATCGAATACACGACGGTTTCCTAACAATGTTTTCCTTCACCGTTTTTGGGAAAAGTGGCGATGATGAAAAATACACAAAGTATTTTGACTTATACAAGGTGTAACAGATTAAGCGCAATACCTCAGACTCCCCAAACAGAATATTAAATTATAAGTCTAAAACAACATCCGCAACTAAATAAATTGAAACCAAACCTAGAGATTTTTTTATAAAATCGTTATCCTTACTAAACGCAAAACGTATGTGCGTCATACAATATCCTTACGCAGATGCATACACTCATGCAATGTTACACGCACACGAGTGCATTTCCTTGAATTAAGGATTGTATTAATGTTTCATGATACTGTGTTTCCATTTTAAGTTAAATAAAGGATTTTCCAAAATTTAACACCTATTTTTTCTGACGGAAATCGATTCAGAAGCCGAATGTGAACCAACTACTTTCAGGAAATGTGTTTATTCTGTTACACTTTGTATTTCGTTATCTTAAACACGCTTTTATTAGGTCGAGCTGTAACTATGTCATAAAATTTAAAAATCTGAATTACACGCTCTTTTAATTATTGTATCATCATGAAACTTGGCAATTATATATAGATTAGATGACAATATTATTGTACCATCGCGCTGGTCTGATAATGGAATTGGAAGGTGGCTGATGGAACCTTGGACTGCCTACTAGTAAACATATCGAGTTTGTGCTCATTAGATCGTCTTAATATATTCTGTCCATTTCTCCTGATGGCGAGGACATAATTATGATAATTATGGCACCATTGAGCTGATCTGATAATGGGACTGGAAGATAGCTGCACGAACCTTGGACTACCGACATATCGAGTTTGTGCTCATTACATTCGTTTTAAAACATGTTTTTAAACTATTAATTTATTTATAACAAGCCTGTACCGTCCCATTCGTCGTCCCACAGTATTACAGGAGTCCCTCCAATTCCAGCGGTGACGAAGGAATGGACTCTAAGAAAGCCATCCAGATCGTCCCGGCATTTCCTCCATGGTCCTCCGTCCATTGATTATTTCAAAGCGTCAATAGCCCAATGGCTAAGGTGTCGGACTTGTGATCGAGAGGTCTCGAGTTCGAATCCCACCTATTACACTATTGCCGTCATGCCGTGAACCCACTCCAGACTCAAGCGTATTTAGCTTAGAGCGCCTTCACACTAGCGTTTGTCCAGCGTAGGCGTTCGATGAACGTACGCGCAGCGCAGACGCCGCAACCACGGAGCGCAGGCGTCACGTTGTCGCTGCGTCAGTGCATGGGTAAATGAATACGCTGTGCTAGCGCCACAGATGCGCGACGCGAGCGCCGCGTTACTGCGATACTTTTTAAAAGCAAAGCCAAGAGTTTCCTCGTCAGAATCCATTTTGTTAATGATATTTCCGAAACGACAACGCAATTGTGTGACATCTGCACCGCGTTATCGCATCGTTTAATTGACTCCGGAGGAAACAACGCGACGCCTGCGCCGCGTTGTCGCGCCTTCTGCGCTGCGCATAAGTTTATCGAACGCCTACGCTGGACAAACGCTAGTGTGAAGGCGCTCTTAGTTGGAGGGGTTAACAGAATTGCAAATAATGTGAATTTTACCCACATTACTAGTAAACTTGTATTAAAAAAATATATTTAACATTCATAATATTATAATCGGAAAGCTGACAGCGAACTGGGCCCCAAGTCTGCTATTTTTATAAATTTGTCATTCCATCACGATCCCATTGTTATTTTGCTAATAGTTCGTAATCTACTAAATTCATAATGGTTGGTCAGTAGTCTCGTATTAGAATGACATTGCCGTATTGCCATTGTTATAAAACCCGTTAGTAGTAATTATTTTCGAAAAACTACCCCTAAATTTGAACATTTATTCATGCCAGATTTTATTTCTATTTAATTTTACATATTATTTCGTTCAATGAAGTGTCAGTGGTTGACCATCGGAAAGCCATTATATTAGTCGATTACCAAACTTGTCAAAATCAACAATTTTGAAATCAATGATAGACTATTTTGACACTATTGTAATAGCAGACTTGAGGCCCTGATTGTAAGTTTTTCGTATCCAAACCAATTGCAATACTGTATCTTATATCGTTGTTACATATCCAAGCAACGCCATTAAAATTTAAGGAATATAAACATTGAAGCTGATGAGTATTTTTAAGTTTAACACGAACACACAGACTTATAGACCCGGTAGACGACTTTGTTTTATAATTAAGAACATTTTGAGATTAGGCAGAAGTTACCTCCTACATATTACGGTATTACATATCTATTTAATTTACTTTAGAAACTGCAAAATCCTTACTAATCGAAATTAACTATGCAACTGACGTTTGTGCCTAGCAAAACCAAGCGTAGGCCTATAGGCCGATACCCCAGTAACTGTCTTTTTCCTTATCCGAAGATTTCCACTTCATTTATGATTTCCACTCATAAAAACTCCTGAATTATGCATGTGATACGCATCGTGGGTGAAGATCCTCAATATAAGAAGGAATCCCCCACTATGAGATTTTGCTTACATAGAATTTATGCACCAAAAATGGGCCCAGGTGAGGGTAATATTAATATCAAAATCAACCAACTTTTAGTCGTTATTCCACAATCAAATAATAGAACTGCTTTGTTTTCGTTTTCTATAAAAAAACATGTTTTGCCAGTTAAACCATTTACAGGTCCTTTTAAATTCACATTATTTATTTCAGATAATAGGCAAAATCCATAGTTCAAGGTAACTATTAACCCTAGCCTAAGGATTCTACTGAATCCTTAGGCTAGGTTAATATGCAAAAGGTAACATAATATACAACAAATTACAACTAACTTAATTGGAAGGACGATCAATTTATGAGAATCGTGCCCCGGTTGATCGTCAATCTCACAAAGTGAATCATGAAACGGCGAAGCGCCATCGTTACATGGTGGACATCCCACCCATACACACAATACGTACCTTCATTGTATGTACGTACGGCTAAAGAGTGGAATTCCCTGCCGGAGTCTACGTTTCCCGATAGCAATAACCTAGGAGTCTTTAAGTCAAGAGTGAATAGGTTACTTTTAGGTAAGCGTGCTCCATCTTCGACCGCATCATCACTTACCATCAGGTGAGATGATGGTCAAACGCGAAGCTATTTTCAATAAAAAAAAACAATACAACATAGAGCAGTGATGGTGCAGTGGTTATGGGTTTGACTTACGGCTTGTAGATCGTGAGTTCACACCCAGACAGGCACATTACTTTGGGTTATTTACATTATACCATCATCACTGTTCTGCAATATTGTGAAGCCAAGCAACCCATTATACTATTCCTGTGAACCCATAGACAGACCAGAGATGTTTAGCTTAGTTGGGGGGGGGGAGGGGTTAACAAGATTGCCAGTAATGTGAATACTACCCACATCGCCAGGTCTCTGAAGAATTCAGAATTCTGAAGATTCTTTTCTAGGTCTAACATATTTTCCTGAAAATATGTTCTCCAGCTTTTAAAATATTACATTCAAAATTCATGAGTAAAGGTACCGCAAAGGTACCTTTAATCATGGAATCATTGGAGCCCTGGAGTCCTAGTAACAGAATTTTATAAGAAAAAATACAACTTTCTCGTGGGAAATCTTAAGAATAAAATAATGGACCAATTTGAAATAACCTCTACGGTTTATTCCTTACTAGATGTGCCCCGCGGTTTTACCCGCGTTAATCAACATCTAAACAAAAAGTGTCATTCCATATTTCAACCATTTGACTCTGGGTCTTCAACTATGCTCATTGCAAATATAATCCAAATCATTGTGGTGTTCTAGTCGTGAAAGCGTAACAGACTGACTGACAGAGAGACAGTCTTTCCCTTTTATAATATAAGTACGTGAGGTTACGTAGAGACGTTCTAATGCTGAAAGTAGGAACTGAAATTTTAGATTTTCTTGTAAATGAGTTTTATTGGAAAAGTACCTACTATTATTAGACCATGCTTCTGTTATACAGCTATTTAATTATTTAAACTCTCAGTAGTGGTAGAACGGAACAAGGTATTCTCTACCAGTAAAGTTTGGGTAGAAGCAGTCGGTGCGTAACAGATAATTATATCACATTCAAAATATATAGAATACATATACAGGGTGGAATTTTGTAATGCCACTTGAAGGGAAAGTACTCTTAATACTGTAGATTAAAATTTTACTCAGCGAAAACATTCCTTTATTTTTGAATAGAAAGAAAACTGCATTCAAGATTTCATTTATAACTTGACTCATTGAATTTATAAGCCCAGATTTCATGGTTTTCCTTTCATTTAATTTATAAAGTTTCTTAGAGGAACTTCATCCTTATAATTGATCCTGACGATAAATGCAGTAAAATTACAGGGTATATTTTTAACAGATTATAGTCGGTTCGATTCCCGGGTGTAGCAAGCGAATTTTCGAAAATATTTAAATGCAGTATTCGTTCTATTCAAATATAAAGGAATGTTTTCTTTGAGTAAATTTTTAATCTACAGTATTTTCTGTTCCGTGGTAATATAACAATTAAGAGCGTTTGTCCGGTACAATATACAAACTTTCAAAGTCATATGGAAATTAACTATAAACGTGTTTTTTTTAGATTTAGTAGACGTACACAAGATACCTTTTTTTTTTTGTTCTGGGTGGGAAAATCATGGAATGACTTCTTCCGCTCTGTGCTATGCTAAACAATTTTGTGTTTCATAGTATTTATATAAATTACAAAGTTATATTTGCGGTTTTAGAAAATATGCAATATCTCAAAAACTGTTAACCCTATCTCGTTCAAGTTAATTTTTGTTGAAAGTTTATATTAAGATATACAGCATAAATATTTTTATTTAGATTTTTCCCTCCATTATTATAGAAGTTAGAGGGGGGACACACATTTTACCACTTTGGAAGCGTATATCTTTTAAACGATTGACTTTATGAAAAATTGGTTTTAGAAACCTCAATGCCATTTTAAAGACTTTCTATAGATACCACACACGCATAGGTTTCATGAAAAAAATATATTTTCAGTTTCAGTTCCATGTATGAGGAGCCCCCTTAATTTTAAATCTTTTTTTTTTTCTTAAAATCGGAAAGCGGTTTACAGAATACATCTACTTACCAAGTTTCATGTGTATAGTCTTAATAGTTTCGGAATAAAATGGCTGTGATATACGGACGGACGGACAGATAGACAGATAGACATGACGAAACTATAAGGGTTCCGTTTTTTTCCATTCGACTACGGAACCCTAAAAATCACCTACTTAGCCTTTTCCAATTAAGCTGTGGTCAGGTCCAGTCCAATCCGGTGCACTGAGCCCACGTGGTGGAGAACGGCCCATTCCCTCTCATACATAGGACTTAGGAGGTCTGTGTCTCAGCAGTGGACCTAATAAGCAGAGTTATTATACAAGTTCGTGCTCGAATATGAATATTAAAAATATATGAAAATATTACGTACCATTATCATTTTATTACGTTGTCAAAGAAGTGAATTATTAATAATCCTGACATTCCAGTAAATTCTCATGTAAATGCCAACATTATTTATAAACGGGTAAAATTTGACGAACCCGAGTCGGAGGACAAAGTTTTATCGATCCTTAATCTAACATTCGTTCTCTATTACTGAATAAAGGCCATTTGTAAATATAATTACGGAAGTCTATACATAAATTGTGAGGTAATTTTAAAATGATAGTATGATATTTAAGTAATTCATGTATTTATACAACGTGTAATGGACACCCCATATCTATCCAAAAGGGCTGAAGACAACATCTGGTATGGAGTCTCTATGCACAGTTTCAGCACAAAATAACTGACTCAAAGAAATGATACCAAATTATTGGTTTCATATATTTATTGAATACCAATCATAACAAACGTGTCACAGCACTACGAGGGTCGATAACTTTCCACGTCACTTGCCAATAACACGATAATTCTTTTCGTTCTTCTTAATTTGAAAAATTCGGTCTCTGGTATCAGTGTATTGGAATTTGTAATAAGTTCTACACACGTAGACTTAGGATTATAAAACCCTTGCCATATCGTTTGTTATCATCCAAAGAAGCCGTGAACTCGGTTACATACCGAGTGCACGGCTTCTTACCCTTTAAATTACACGTTGTATAGTTGGAGAGGAACTTGTGGCTAAATAATGCCAAATGGATCAATTTTTCAAGGTTAAGCAACACTTGTTAAGGTTGGCCTGTAGATGGGTTTTCTCTGTGCACGTTAGCGTGCTTTCCAAGGCTTTGGTCCCGGTTGTTATTTGAACATACTTTGACAAACCTTTCAGGTACTCAGAAAGCAGAAAATTTGACACGAGTCTCGCCAAAGCGTGTGTTACGTTACTACTGGATAGACGGTCGCTTCATGTAAAAAAAATAAGCTTGAGCGACTCCAAAATATTTGTATCAGATTCATATTTGGTTTGCGCAAACATGATCATGTTTCTGAGTTTCGCATTAAACTCAAGCGGCTGCCTATCCGCCTTCGCCGGAATGCACATATTTTATCATTACTCTACAGTATTCTTTTCAATCTAACGACTGCTTTTTATCTCAAAGAACGATTTAAGTTCCTTCATGACACACATGGTAGAGATTTGAGACTTTTGATGCCTACACATTCCACTAAATTTTACGACCATTCTTTTACGGTGCAGGCTATTCGGTTGTGGAATGCATTGCCGGTGTCAGTACCACAAGCACAGTCACTCGCTGCTTTTAAAAGCTCGGTTGCCAATCATTTTCTTTCAAATTTATGATTATTTCTTTGTTTTTCTTCACACGATATATACTTATATATTTTAATTAGCTTTTTTCCGTTCCTTTCAATTAAAGCTTTTAAAGTCCTTACAAAGGTTGTCTGGAAGATATCGCTCTCAGCGATAAGACCGCCATTGGAACCAAAGTTAGCAATAAGATTATGTGTGTTTAAATTTTTGGTGTACAATAAAGTATATTTATTCTATCTATCTATATATCTAACACTAGTACTCAGCCACATCCTGTTAGACTGAAAGCCGACCTCATAGTTCTCACTATCATACAAACAAAACGTACAATAGTTCATCATTATTTTCCCACTAGCTTCCGAACGCTACTTCGTCCGCGTGGAAAAAAAATTCCCCCGATTTTGAAACATTCTTCATTAGTGCTCCGCTCCTATTGGTCTTAGCGTGATGATATATAGCTTATAGCCTTCCTCGATAAATGGGCTATCTAACACTGAAAGAATTTTTCAAATCAGAACCGCAGTTCCTGAGATTAGCGCGTTCAAGCAAACAAACAAACAAACTCTTCAGCTTTATAATATTAGTATAGATTCTGACCATTGCATGATTCTCTATAAACCATGCCTTCATAACAATTTTTTCATTAACTTTCCGTCACCTCTAAGGTATTTCCTCAATGAAAAACCTCAAAATGACCACAGTCCAAGCTGGCATTAAGCCAGTAGAAGATAATGATGAATCACAAACTCACTGCTGAACTTATGCAAGTGTACGAAATAGTGACGCACTCACTGTATAAGTTGGAGGCCTGCCCATGCTGAAAGGGAAATTGTGTTAAAAAATTGGCCAAGTGCGAGTCAGACTTGCCCATGAAGGGTTCCGTAGTAACTACGCCAAATAAAGTGTTTGTATAAATTACAAAGTTAGATTTGCGGTTTTAGAAAATATGCTATACCTCAAAAACTGCTGACCCGATCTCATTTAAACTAATTTTCGTTGAAAGATTACATTAAGATCTACAACATATATTTATTTTAAATTTTTAGCTCCATTATTATAGAAATTAGATTGGGGGACACCCATTTTACCACTTTGGAAGCGTATATCTTTTAAACGATTGAGTTTATGAAAAAGTTACTTTAGAAATTTCAGTGTCATTTTTAAAGACCTGTCTATAAATACTACACACGCATAGGTTTAATGAAAAAAAAAATATTTTCAGTTTCAGTTCTATGTATGGAGAGCCCCCCTTAATTTTAAATAATTTTTATTTTTTTCTTAAAATCTGAAAGCGGTTCACAGAATACATCGACTTACCAAGTTTTACATGTGTAGTCCTAATAGTTTCGGAATAAAATGGCTGTGACATACGGACGGACGGACAGACAGACAGACATGACGAAACTACAAGTGTTCCGTTTTTTGCCATTTGGCTACGGAACCCTAAAAAGTGACTTCAGTTGACAATGAGTAATAATCAACTTTTTGGTTTGCTTTTTTTCTGGTTTTATTTTATAACTGAACAGCTGGACTTAGTTTTCAATCCAAAGCCGATAATTTGCACGCTATTTTCATGAAAGGGTTGTAATTAATTTATGTTTGGATAGCATTGGTGGCCCAGTCGTTACTTACGAGTAGTAAGGGTCGTGGGTTCCAACCCAGACACTCACATTACTTTGTGTAAGTTTCACCATCACCACTGCTTAAAAACGGTAAAGAGAAACATCGAGAGGAAAACGGAATCTCCTAGGAAAGACAATTACATATCTGTCTATCAAGTGGTATGATAACAAAATAAAATCGCTTTATTTTGATCCTTAAGAACTCAAAAATTATCAAATTATGAAATTTCTAAACATTTACAAAAAAAATCCTCATTTTCTAATTCAAGCAATTTTTACCCGACTGCTAAGGAAGGGTTATGTTTTTCGCGCGTATCTTGTATGTATATTAATAATTAATATAGAATATTATTTATTACCTCATATCTCCAGAACTGCTGAACGGATCCACATAATTGACGTATCATTAGATTCGTCTTAGCAGCCCAAGTGTTCTTAGATAGATGATATTTGAAAAAATAAAAAATGGCGGCTGTGCGAAGCCAATATACATAGTGAAAAATATTTTTTTTTTGGAATCTACAAAATGGGTATCAAATTAAAGGGTTAACTCAAGAATTTCAAAAAAGTATAACATGTTTATCATTAGTGTAATACTAGCAAAAATAATACAAAGAGAAAGTTTAAAAATATGGACTTAGCTTGTTCACTTTCTGAATCCGGTGGGGTGCCAATGTGACACGAAAAGTTATATAAAAATCTAAAAAACCCGTCTGATTGTCACGTTTTAAAATAAAAATGACTTGTTTCTTGCATTTCAGTTCATCATTCGCATTTTTTAGATTCCTTAAATAACTTTTTCTGCTTAAATGTATTGTATTGCTATGTACTTACATAAATGGATGAAATAAACTTCACTATCTTAATAAGCGTAAAATCACTTGACTTGTATAACTTATTTACTTTTGAACCACTAAAACACAAAATATATACATTTAACAACCTATACAGTACTATATCATGATAATTCTATAGATTATCTACATGCATAACTTCCTTACTATGTGGTTTTAAGGTCGCATTAGTGACAGGTCATTGCGCAGAGCCCGTTTCTAACCCAATTTGTATTACACTTTTACCCGGGGTGAGCAGATTACTCGCTGCTCGTCGATATGCAGGGGATTTTAAAAATAAAAGTTAGTATTAAATATCGTATAGGAAACAGAAAAATACCAGATATATGCAATACATTGATGGACAAAGATTGTATATACTCTAAATTTTTACAGGTTGTTTTTACAACACAAGTTATCACATGGATCTAAGCTTCAATTCAGAATTAAGCGATTCTATTGCGTTATTCATACCACTTGATATACATAGATATACAAGGTATAACAGATTACGCGCAATACCTCAGACACCCCAATTAGAATATTAAATTATAAGTCTAAAACAAGTTACGGATGTTGTTTCAGACTAATTACATAATTTATTTAAATTGAAACCAAACTTAGACTTTTTTTTTTATAAAATAGTTATCCTTAGTAAACACAATGTGCGTCATAGATTATCCTTACGCAAACGCATACACTCATGCTATGTTGGCAGCCGACAAGCACACGAGCGCATTTCCTTGAATTAAGGATTGTATTCATTTGTAATGATACTGTTTCCATTTTAAGTTAAAAGAAAGATTTTTTTCGTATATTTTAACACCTATTTTTTATGACGGATATCGAGTCGGCAGCCGATTCTGAACCAACTACTTTCAGGAATTGCGTTTATCCTGTTACACGTTGTATATGTACATACATTGAAGTGTAAAGATTGTATATACTCTATATTATTACACGTTGCTTTTATAAAATAATTCTTCATGTTGTAAAGGGTCGAATCAATAATTCTTAGACTAATACCCTAATACACACAGCCTTTAAAAGAAATTTCGAAAAGATTTTCCTTTGGCCAAAGGCTATTCTTTTGGCATACAACGTGGCAATGCCGCCAGTCTCTATGGCACATTACCAGCCAGCAGTATTGTGGACGAATATTTTGGTGTTATATTTTAGATTGTAATTTTGTTGAGATTATAGTTCTTGTGAGTCTTAAAGTTACGAAAAACAAAACTGTACTTTAAAGAATAATTATTACATAATCATCATTTTTTTTTCTTTTCTTTTTTTTAATTACGGATGAGCCCGCTCTTGACCTCGATAAGCGATAGATGAAGTCTACGATGTAACGAGCGAGCCCAGAAGATCCCTATTTACTCTTGCGTTAAAGGCTGAAAGGTCATAAGTGACAGGGAACACAAAAACCGGCAGAGAATTCCACAACTTGGCCGTGCGCACAATAAATGTGGAGGAGAAGCGCTTGGTACGACAAGACAGTATATCAACCAAGTGTGGATGGTACCCAGCCGTGCGTCTGGTAGACCGGTAGTGGAGTGGAGATGGAGGAATCAGGTCATGGAGCTCCTGCGCACACTCCCCGAAGTACAATCTATAGAAAACCTAATTAGTCTTTTCTCAACTATGTTTGGGTCGGTTTCCAGTCTAAAGCTTTGTTTTCCTAGGAAAGCGGTGCCGTTATATAGCGGCCGTAATATTACGGATGCAAAAAGACGGCCGTCTTTACGGTGACGACATGTGGAAAGTTCCACGGCCGTTTTATCACACTGTCTGCTTCATCGCTATCTAGTGTATTACATTCTCTTTGGAAACGTTCACGAAACCATCTGACACCGACAAGACGGCCGTCATGCAAATGGCGGCAGCTCTTTTTGACGTTACGGTGTCAGTTAGCGCTCTCTAGGAAACCACGCCATTTTGTTTACATAGACAACGTTCTAGTGACGTCATTCACCGCTGTATTACGGCCGCTATTTGACGGCACCGCTATCCTAGGAAACCAAAGCTTAACTAAATGCAGCTGAGTAACAGTTTATATGGAGTGACTTCTTATCTGACCTCCACAACCCAATAAATGATAAATGATCTTTATTTTGCAAATTGGTTATTAAATAACACTTTTACACTTCATTACACATAACACATAAAGCTTTGGTTTCCTAGGATAGCGGTGCCGTCATATAGCGGCCGTAATACAGCGGTGAATGACGTCACTAGAACGTTGTCTATGTAAACAAAATGGCGCGGTTTCCTAGAGAGCGGTAACTGACACCGTAACGTCAAAAAGCGATGCCGCCATTTGCATGACGGCCGTCTTGTCGGTGTCAGATGGTTTCGTGAACGTTTGATTGATAGCGATGAAGCAGACAGTGTGTTAAAACGGCCGTGGAACTTTCCACATGTCGTCACCGTAAAGACGGCCGCCTTTTTGCGTCCGTAATATTACGGCCGCTATATGACGGCACCGCTTTCCTAGGAAACCAAAGCTTAACACTTTTACACGTCATTTATTTTGTAAATTTAAACTAGATGTGGCCGGAGTTTCCTAACTACCCTGAGAAGAAACACCGAAATAAGCTCAGGGGTCCGTCTCTTTTAAAGTCCATACAATCTATACTGGTTAAAAATGTATGGGAACCGTCTGAGGCGATCTTTTGAGGAAATTTGCTCACAGATTTAAGTGAGCCTGTCCATACAGTACAAGCATTTGTCAGATGACGTATAGCTCAACTTAAAACAAAGAGCTTAGCGATTTGACGAACAATACCAAGGTAAGGACGTTTGGGTAGGCCATAAAAGCACTCAAACTGTCAGACAATCATGTTCAACTCGAATAAAACAACCTACATAGTTCACATATTCACAATAGTTCATCAGGATTATGTAGATTGGTCTGAAATGGCCTTTTGAAGAAAGAACCACACAGATTTGAGTAGACTCGTCCTATCAGTGCAAGCCTTTGTCAGTTAGTCTGCAAGCTCAACTTTGGACTACTAAGGAGCTCAACGACCTGACGAAGAATGCCAAAGAAGGGACATTTGAGAAGGTCACGCGAAAGTACTCAAACTGTCAGACATCGTCGTAAGAGAGAGAAATAAAAAAAATAGTTCATAACACGCTACCCCTTGGTAAGATTTTCTAAAGTGTAACTTATGATTCGTTGTTAAAAACACGAATACGGCAATAATAATACATCACAATATGAAGTACAATTAAATACCACTGTTCAAACTATTATTACACTCAAAGAAAATACTTGATATTAAGTAATAGAAACCTTACCTATTAATTTATTAAGGCCGTTATGAAATGCCAAGGTACGGAAAAAACAGGCCAAGTCCGTGTCGGATCACGCGCAGTTTTGGGTTCCGTAGTTTACTACAACATCAAATGCGAGTCGGATTAGCTGACCGAGAATTCCATGCTCTAACAAAAGCAATTTCAATTCTGTTTTACACAAATAAGAACTTGACATAAATATTTCTCAAAGTAATTGTTAGAAAGCGAGTAGAATACAATTGGACCACTATTACTCGTCAATTTGTGAAGCCAACTTAGATCTGATAGTTTTCCTTTTTACTTCGCTTTTCCCATTTTGTTTTACCACTTTGCCGGCGTGATTAATATGTAAATCCATGCCAAATTTCAGCGTTCTAGTACCAATAGTTTCTGAGCTAAGCCGCGGACAAACGGACGGACAGACGGTCATGGCGAAACTATAAGGGTTCCTTGTCGACTACGGAACCCTATAAAAGCTTGGTAATTTTCATGTAGGCTGACCTATCATGAAGCTCCAAAGTCCAAAGGGTGAAATGAGAAAACTGAAGCACGCATGGATGTATCTCATACTCTATGGTGTGCGCTAGTGAAAACAACCTCACGTATAATTTATATTTCCTTTATACTTTTGGCAAATGAGAGACGTATTCAGTGTACCTTTTGAAAGAGTCTTGCTTGTGTTGAATTCTCGACTTCATTATAAATCAGTGTGGCGAGGTTATTTACATCTATATAAATTTTTAACTATGTAGATGTAGGTTAATGAGAAATTGGTTATGGGTTGCGGGAATGAATTCCAACGTGATACCGCGGCCCCGGAACTTAAGGGCAGCTGAAGGAACAGGGTGGGTCTTTAGTCAGTAGAAGTCTGACACTCCGTTCCGCTTCACCCCGAGCAGGAGAAGTCATTCGATGATTTTCTCACCTGGAGAGAAAAAAAAAAGATTAATGAGAAAGGTACAGCCCGCCCGGCTGTAAATCAGCGTTGACCAGTGTTGTGTCCACACTGTTCAACATTTACTGAGACCTCTCATTTGGCACACGAAAATCGTTTCCTTTTTAGTGTTGTTTGTGCAGTCTGTTATTCTTCCTAGTTTATTTTTACAGTACAAAACCAAAGACACTGGACTTCCGAATTCCAGTCATTTTCGTTGATGATTTCTGTGTACGTTTTAGTAAGGCAAAAAAAGATATGAAATATTCATACCTTTCTAATTAACAACTTTCGCTTCAGTAATGATAACGCACACAATAATCAAGACGATTTGCCCGCGAGTTCGAATGTTTATGTTTAACTTGGATTTTTTTTTTATTTTTATTTCACGTTCTCAAGTGTTTCATTTTAATTAGTGTACATTTCTACTATAATTTATATTTAATAAGTATATTATAAGAAATAGCTGCTGATTTCTTTCCTTGGGTGGAGACCTGGTGATTTGTGTTACAGGTAATTTTTTGCCCAATTCATACACCAGCTCCTCACAAATTAAGGGATGTATAACTTTTAATTGTAATTAGTTTTATGTTTTATTTTTGTTATTTTTGCGAGGAGAAATAAAGAGATTAATCATTGTTTCTCAAATATTATAAATCGCAATAATTCGTTAACAGATTTATACGAAAATTTGCATACACTTTACATATATTTTACAACTCGGACACATACGTAGGTTACTTTTTATCCCAGAAAAACTAGTAACTCTGTGAAGATAGTTGTGTGTATCCGTAAGAAATAAATAAATAATGCATAACCTACCATTCCACAATGTATGCGTTGCAGTCGTTTCCAATGTTCTATTTTTCTAGCACTATTGATCTTTAGACCTGACAATTGTGCATTGTTTTACAAAGGAAGCTAGAACGCTTTTGTTCTACGTTTATTGAAAACTGCTCGGAAACTCAGCATACTCGGAAAGTTGGAACTACTGTCGTTTTTTTCTGACGCCCTGCTCTTATTAAAACGCGGCCATATTGGAAAATTCTCGCCCCAAATGCGTTGAAAGGGAAAACAAATGGAGCATGCGTTCTATAGGATGTTTGAGTTTCAATTATTTTTGAGGAAATTATTTGGACGGCACCGCAGTGGTCCAGTGGTTTTCGATCTGGCTTGCGAGGTGTAGATCGTGGGTTTCAACCCAGTTAAGCTATCTGCCTGACTTTGTATAATTTATATAATCATCACCGCTCTCAAATTGGTGAAAAGAAAAACATCGTGAGCTGAAAAATTTGCCAAGTGCGAGTCAGACGCGCCCATGAAGGGTACTGCTATGGTTAGTTACTATGGAGTAACTACGCCAAATAACTTTGTTTTTCATAGTGTTTGTTTGAATTACAATTGAGTTATATTTGCGGTTTTAGAAAATATGCTGTATCTCAAAAACTGCTGAACCGATCTCGTCAAACCAATTTTTGTTGAAAGTTAACATTGAGATCTACAGCAAATATTTTTTTTATATTTTTCACTTCATTATTATAGGACTAGCGACACGGCCCGGCTTCGCTCGGGTAATAAAGATTATATTTGCTTATATATGATTTTGCTTAATCGATTTCTCGTCCGGTAATTTGACACACTTATATATCAGTGATAACTCATAAGATATTCATTTTATTGATATAGTGTAAAAAGCAATTTTGATCGACATTAAATCCTCAACAAATCTGACGTATTTAATTGGATAAGGAGTAATACTGAACTGTTAAAAAAAGATTCGTATATGACCCATCATTTTAATGTAATTTGTAAAAGAAAAAAATTGTTATTGTGGGTTATTCTTGTGAGATAGACATATGCTATCGCGTATTTTTTTAAATGTATGAAAGAGTAACAATCCCGCCAAAACCTTTTGAGTTATAAAAATATAATATTTTTTATAACTCAAAAGGTTTTGGCAGCATTTTCGATTAAAGCTCCCGATAGGCTTAATTCTTTCCGACATGTTGAAGCATCGTATTTCATTCAATCTACACAAAACCGTAACTTATTATACACTAAAACCTTCCTCAAGAATCACTCTATCTATTAAAAAAACCCGCATCAAAATCCGTTGCGGAGTTTTTAAGATCTAAGTATACATAGGGACAGACAGACAGGGAAGCGACTTTGTTTTATACTATGTAGTGAAGTTAGAGGGAGGGACACATTTTACCACTTTGGAAGCGTACATCTTTTAAACGATTTACTTTATGAAAAAGTGATTTTAGAAACCTCAATGTCATTTAAAAACCTGTCTATAGATACTAAACATGCATAGGTTTCATGAAAAAAAAAATTCAGTTTCTGTTCCATGTATGGGGTAAGTATCATATATTTCTTAAAATCGGAAAGCGGTTTACAGAATACATCTACCTACCAAGTTTTACATGTATAGTCCTAATAGTTTCGGAATAAAATGGCTGTGATATACGGATGGACGGACAGACAGACAGACATGACAAAACTATAAGGGTTCCGTTTTTTGCCATTCGGCTACGGAACCCTAAAAATGGAAGGTGTGACATCTAGCAAATGGCACTAGGCCCGCGGGTTGGATAACGGCCTATTCACACTGCCTGTGTCACAGCATTGGGAACATTATAGGCTGAGTTTTTATTCAGCCTATAATTTGGACGGGAATCGTTGATATTTATCTTTATCCTTTTTGGTCGGGTATCAAACAAAACGTGGTACCTATTGCTTTTATTCGGAAAAAAAAAATCATCAAATGTTTATTTCCTTCCTGTGGTTCACATATCTCATAACCTTCTTCAAAAGTTCCAATCGTTTTTAAACGCATACATATGTAGACTTACAACCCATTGTAACTTTTAAGACCCGGTACCCTTTAAAACCGTAACCGAACATTACCAAAAACCGTAAAACATATAATATTATCAATAAGTAACAAGTTGATCTCACAGGGGCGTTATACGCTGTTTGAGCCCATAAACACTTCGGGCCATCGTAAAAGACCGCTCCGTAAATCTTGGATTAGCTCCCGGGCCGTAATGTGCCGTTTGTTTAGGACTCCAGTGTAATTGTTTGGTTCGTGGACTTTTTTTACACTAGAGTGCAGGAAAATTGTTTACCGTATTCATTATTATCGTTACACATCAAGTCTTAAGTAGAGCTTCCTTATGTCATCTATAGTAGTCGATACTACTTATCTATGTAATATGTATCGTAATTACCTCTTAACTCACACCCTCAAACACAAGAATTACAAAATTATCATTTAACACGTTCGCTGACAGTGAGCACTTACCCTGACACCACATTACGACAGTAGAATTTTCCACGAACGTACTCTTAAAAATAAATGACCGTCGCTCGACGTACTGTCATAACGCACTATTTTAATTTCCCGCCTAACGACGTACTGTCAGCGAACGTGTTAATATCATATTACACTGAATTTTTAGTTTTGCTTGCATTGGTTTTTTATAAACTTTAACTTCCTTGAAATAAGGTTTTTTTTTTCGGCTAAAGTTTTCTTCGTAAAAACTTCACGCGAGCGAAACAGTGCAGTGGTCAAGACCTAGTCATAAACAAAAAAATATGATAAAGCTGGTCATACGGGTAATAACATTTATGAATACCCCTGAAATGTAAGTACTTATGTTAGTTTATTTAAAAAATATATACTTTCTACGCTATTTAAAATAATGTAGTAATTAGTAATTTGACCTACTTTTACAGAAGGAGGGCTGTGTTGGCCAGTATTTGAAGGATACAGGTCATAACCTTATTACTTGTAACTCCGTCAGTTGATCTAGGAGTCAGTAAGAAATCATATTGGACACTTAATTATCTAAGTTGAATTTTATTAAGAGGTTTTAAAGCTATTAGAAATTAAACATAGACGTATATATAGGCGTAAATAAAAATAAATTATAGGGCATCGAAAAATTCGTCAACATCGCATCAATGGGAAATGTGCCCAGAACACTGGGTGCATTGCCACGTTGAATGGCAATGCTGATTTTCTGTCCGTAGAAAAGGCCAGCCCTATGATCACTTGAGGAGTCGACTAATCGTTTACCACGATGTTACGAAAGAGTCGATGCGCACTCGGACCCCATGGTCCTAACGTTTCAACCCCAAACGGATCGAACATAAAGATCTATTAAGAGACACATCTATTACTTTCTCTCGCGCTGTTACAATAAATTGACGAATACTAAGCGAGTCTGACAATAAGGCACTACCAAAGCATTACACAAAGAGTAACTTCGTTTCGTTATAGAACCTGAAATAGGAGCATATTAACATGAGCCTCACGAAATCATAAATGAACAAAATACATATTCTTACAAAAAATGCTAAAATTATAACAAAAATATATAATACAAATATTTATATAAAAAATCTTTAAAAAATAAATAATTATACAATGTTTTCCTTCGATCAGCACAATTGTTGATCGAAAATGTTTTCATTAAAACATAAAAAATACCCGTTATACGCAAACGCAAATTAAGTTTTTTTTTTCAAATTAGTTATTATCATATAAAAATATACTTAATAATAACGATATTTGTTTTTAAAATGGTTATTTTTTTTTTGTATTAAAATACGACTAAATTAATTAACTTACCACAACCGATTTCCTCAAAACTAAATTTCATGTTGAAAACCGGAAAAGCAAAGTAATATACCCCCTCCCTCCACTCCCATATCATTAGGAAAGTTTTTGAGCATCCAACTTTCAACTAACGCATAGCTGAAACCCCTTCGTGTTCACACGATAGGGTTGGCACGGAAATCATTGTACTAACATAGTTTTTAAATTAATATGTCTTGTTCAAGCACAAGCTACTATGATATAAAGTTATAAATATGTATTTACTTTATTTTCCGGGTAGGAAAATCATAAAATGACTTCTCCTGCTCTGGGTGGAGTGGAAGGGAGTGTCAGACTTCTACTGACTAAAAACCGACCCTGTCCTTCAGCTGCCCTTGCGTTCCGGGGCCGCGGGATCTCGTTAGAACATTCCCGCAACCCCGGAAATATACCTACTAAAATATAGAGCCCGTAAATTTTCTTCCTCTTAGTAATTTGTAACGAATCAAAACAATGTATTGCCATACAACGTGGCAATGCCAGTATTTTGGCCATCTTTTTCTGGAACTTTTTTTGAAGATTTTTTTGTATAGCCCCGCAATTATTTTTAAAATCAGTTATAAAAAGAGGATATTTAATATATAGAGACACATAATTTATAATTGCCTGAACTGCCTGTACATAATTTATGATTATTAGGGGTTTTATACAAAGGTCATTTTTATTAATAAAAAAACACGTTATTATGAAAAACTACATAGTACATACTTAAAACAAACAACCTTTTACGTTCTGACCTTCACATTGACCTTAAACTAAAAGAAAAATTCAAAGAGAATAATAAATTGGAACAATAGACACCGAGTATTTTGTTTACTTTACGATCATAATTAATGTTTGTCCCGTTTCTATTTTTCTTGTTCATTCGAATAAACAATTACGCCAACAAAAACGAGTTCTTTCATGCGAAAACCGATACAAATTTAATAAGAGAACCAACAGGGAAAAACTCCTAGGTAATTTATTATATTTTCTACCATTGAGAGATTTTTCTGCATTTAAATATTGTCTGTATAGGTTTGTTAAGTACCTAAATATGTACTAATTCCATGATGTAATAGGTCCATTCCAATCCAACCACAGATAATATAGAATACGTAAAACAAAGCCGTGCCAAGCCGTTTTGGGAGTAGCTTCATTGTGTGTACAGCTAAGGAGTGGAATTCCATGCCGGAGTCTGTGTTTCCTGTTAGCTATAACCTGGGTGTGCTTTCATGGCGGTCGGAACGCGCCACGGTCCGAGTCCCACATAACGGTGGAGGGGGTTCGCATCGGCGTCGGGAGGACGATGAAGTACCTGGGACTCGTCCTCGACAGCCGGTGGAACTTCAGGGAGCACTTCCTGAGTTTGGCCCCAAAGCTGAACCGGGCAGCAGCCGCCTTCAGGCGACTCCTGCCTAATCTCGGCGGGCCAAACGCCTCCTGCCGAAGGCTGTACGCCGGCGTCGTGCGGTCCATGGCCCTCTACGGGTCCCCAGTGTGGGCTCTGTGCATCCGGACGCGACCACTAAAGTTGGTCGCATGCCAGAGGGTCATGGCTATCCGAATGATCCGGGGATACCGCACGATCGCCGGCGAATCGGCCAACCTCCTTGCCGGATTGCTGCCCTGGGATCTGGAGGCGACTGCCCTCCGGCGCGTCTATGAATGGCGCGTGGAGGCGCAGCGCCGGGGCGTATCCCCGCTGCCTCGAGAAGTCGAGGCGCGGCGGGAAGAGCTCCGGCGCGATCTCAGGGCAGTATGGAGGGAACGACTGTCGCAACCGACGGCCGGGCACGCCGCAATTGCGGCGGTAAGACCCCTCTTTGAGGAGTGGCTAGATCGGCGTCACGGCGTCCTGACCTACCGCATGACGTAGGTCCTCACCGGACACGGAAGTTTCGGGAGGTACCTGTGCCTGATGGGTAAGGAAGAGACGCCTGGGTGTCACCACTGCGAGGGTCGCCCTGAGGACACAGTCGAGCACACGGTGCAGGACTGCCCAGCTTGGGCAGAGCACCGACGTGTCCTCACGGCGACAATAGGCGGAGACCTCTCGCGCCCGGCCTTGGTCGAGGCCATGCTGCGGGGCGAGAGGGAGTGGGAAGCGGTCGCCTCCTTCTGCGAAGCAGTCATGCTTCCGAAGGAGGAGGCGGGCCGCGTGAGGGAGAGGATGGCGTCCTCCCTCCAGCCCAGCCGCAGTGGTAGACGCCCACGGCGTCGGACGTCGGCCGACGATCTCCGGCCACCATAGGCGCGGGCATGCGGACAGCGAGTAAAGGGCAACTCGCTGTCCGACCATGGACCATGCCCGGGTCGACGGCGGGTCGTGTTCCACGCGCGCCTCAAAGAGCGTCAGCAACATGACGAGGCCCCCTCTGCAGAGGGCCGAAGCCCGCCGGGGTCGTGGGACTCATCCCGTTACCGTGGCCCCGGTATGTAAAGGGTTATTGAAGGAACACCGTGGATTTTAGTCAGTAAAAGTCTGACAGTCCCTCCCACCCTGCCCGGAGTGGGAGGACTTATTTGATAATTTTACCACGTTAAAAAAAAAAAAAAAAGCTATAACCTGGGAGTCTTTAAGTCAAGAGTGAATAGGTTAGTTATAGGCAAGCGTGCTTCATCTTCGACCACATTATAGCTTAATTATCAGGTGAGATGGTGGTCAAATGCGAACCTATCATCAATAAAAAAATTACGGCCAAAATTCGTTATATGTTTTGGTCGACATCCCTAAATCTCATTTTGTTTATGGCAAACAGGGGCTGGGCCGACATTCCCTGGCTGTTTGCGCCCATGCCTTTGCTGCGAGCACATTATTTTTTATGTTTGTGTGCCACTAAGCTAATACGGTTCCTGTTTGATTGGATTCCTTCAAAGGGATATGAGTTCGGAGTCATGAGGGTTAACACAAACAAAAAGAGAATGTGGTTTTATCAAACAAACACTTTTTAATCCTTTTGGTCGCTATACAACGTGTAACGAAAACCCCATATCTATCCAAAAGGACTGAAGACAACATCTGGTATGGAGTCTCTATGCAAAGTTTCAGCTCAAAATAAGTGACTCACAGAATTGACACCAAATTATGTACGTCAGAACCGCGGGTGTACTTTTCAGATCTGCCTAAATTTATTGCAATTATTTGGTACCTTCTGTGTACCTTTACGTACCTCTCTTGAAAATCTGTGTACCTACACCCGTACAATGATATTTTAAAAATTAGGTACACTCGCCATCCTGATATCAGAACCGCGGGTGTACTGCTAACCAATATATGTAGCTAAGTACACTCTATAAGTAGATTTTGTACCTCTTGTATACCTGCAGAAACACGTATTTAATAAACAAAATAGTCTGTCAGGTTGCTGCGAAAAGTAAAAAAAAAAAAACAACTTTCTTTCTTTGACGTTCTTACAAAATAGTAACGACGTCAAAGAATAAATAACTATCTTCGGTAATCGAACCCAGAACCTCCACGTTAAGCATGTATTGTGGCTATACCAGGAATCCCGAATCGAGAACCTCCGCATAACATTTTGTCACTACTAGCTGCGCCCCGCGGTTCACAACCTTTCGCCTAATATTAGTGTGAGTGTGATTGTGTGCCCATACCGGGAATCAAAACATGAAATTAAAGCTTTGTTTTCCTAGGATAGCGGTGCCGTCATATAGCGGCCGTAATACAGCGGTGAATGACGTCACTAGAACGTTGTCTATGTAAACAAAATGGCGCGGTTTCCTAGAGAGTGGTAACTGACACCGTAACGTCAAAAAGTGGAACCGCTATTTGCATGACGGCCGTCTTGTCGGTGACAGATGGTTTCGTGAACGTTTCATTGATAGCGATGAAGCAGACTGTGTTAAAACGGCCGTGGAACTTTCCACATGTCGTCACCGTAAAGACGGCCGCCTTTTTGCGTCCGTAATATTACGGCTGCTATATGACGGCACCGCTTTCCTAAGAAACCAAAGCTTAACGGACACAAATTATACACAGACTCAGGACAATACTTTATGAGATGCGCAAGTTGTTATTATATGTGAGACGATCACATTATCGTGTGACCATTAAAATTTATTCTAAAATCCTTGAAAACTCTCTTGTTTCATTTTGATTTTGAAAACACTGACAAACATCTTAATTCTATAAATCCTTCACAATTCTCAAAATAAGCAAACTGTTGTTTGTTTTTCTAATAGGTTTTTTAAATAATAATAATAACAACGTCATAGAAAGAAAACTGTTTTTTTAACTTTTCGCAGCAACCTGACAGTATTTTGTTTATTTAATACTTGTTTCTGCAGGTACACAAGAGGTACCAAATCTACTTATAGAGTGTACTTAGCTACATATATTGGTTAGCAGTACACCCGCGGTTCTGACATCAGGATGGCGGGTGTACCTAATTTTTAAAATATCATTGTACGGGCGTAGGTTCACAGATTTTCAAGAGAGGTACGTAAAGGTACACAGAAGGTACCAAATAATTGCAATAAATTTAGGCAGATCTGAAAAGTACACCCGCGGTTCTGACGTACATCGGAAATCGGCTCGCGATCCTCGACGCCCGGGGCGTCTCCCGCGGCGGCTGGGGCGATTACAAAACCCTTGCTATATCGTTTGTTATCATTCAAAGAAGCCGTGCACTCGGTATGTACATACCCTTTAAATTACACGTTGTATATTACTAGGATTTTAATTGTGTATTCTGAGCTGAAACTACAAATAGGTCAAGAAAAAAGTGAAGGTTAATTATCAACCTCTTTTTAGGGTTCCGTAACCGAATGACAAAAAACGGAACCCTTATAGTTTCGTCATGGCTCTCTGTCTGTCTGTCCGTCCGTATGTCACAGCCATTTTATTCCGAAACTATTAGGACTATACATGTGAAACTTGGTAGGTAGATGTAACAACTAAATTACATAACTATGTCATGTAATTTAGTTGAATTAAATAAATATTTTATTGTTTTGTGTTGTATTCTGTGAACCGCTTTCCGATCTAAAAAAAATATGAGGAACCCCCTTTATTTTAAATAAAGGGTGGCTCCCCATACATGGAACTGAAAATGAAAATATTTTTTATCATGAATCCTATGCGTGTGTGGTATCTATAGACAGGTCTTTAAAAATGACATTGAGGTTTCTAAAACCAGTTTTTCATGAAGTTAATTGTTAAAAAGATATACCCTTCCAAATTGGTAAAATGTGTCCCCCCTCTAAGTTCTATAATAATGAAGTGAAAAATTAAGAAAAGAATATTATGCTGTAGATCTTTATTCTTTTGAATTAGGGCTCGTGTTATCTCCATTTTAGGGATTTGCAACACACAGGTCGCACTGAATTTGTCAAGTGAATCTCTCATTTTACAAGCCAACTTTTGAAGTGAGCCTAAAATACTCAATAACTCTTTAAAAAAAATCGAAAAGCCGTAATATGTAGTTGGTTATTAAATATTATATGTATTATAAACTTAGACTGGAACTGGCCCACTCGCACTTGGCTAATATTCTCTCTTTTTTCTTTACTGTTACGGCATTAAACACAGCTTAAGTCAAACTAAAAAATAGGCACACTATAACCGCAAAACTTGATAGGCTGTCTACTACTTAGCCCATCCTATTTCCCATGATAATTATGACAAAATTTCCTACCGTACCAAACGACTGAGCCTCTATTTGCCTCTGCTATGCTATACTTTTCCACCACAGAGCATGGAACAACACTCGCGGGCATTGACCTCTACGACTTTTAATGGCGACCCATTAAAAGAATGGTAAAAATTTAATAATACACCTCCACGCCAAGTTTTCATGACAAACAAAAAAATATTACTGACTGAGCAATAACTATGAGCACAAACTATTGTCAAAATTAAGGGACTAAAATAAGTATACGGTTTATAAAGACTGTAAGAAAGAAAAAAAAATGTCCGCCAATTATGACGCGTATCATAAAATGAATCAACAACTAACATGTTTGCCGAGGAAATACGCAATGCGAGAGCTTCTTTTATGAGCCGTGTTCATGAGTCTAAGAATGGAATATTGAGAGCCATATACGAAGCTTATTATTTCTTTGTACACGGCTATCAATATTCTGCAAAAATCTCAAATAACTATTTTCTCATTTTATTTGAACTTATTTTTATTAGACATATTTTTCCTATGAGCCTTCAATAAACTAATTTTATTTATTTAATTATGCTCGGATACGTCTGCGAAACAAAACCGCAGAACTAGTTTTCAAAAACAGCCCGCGTTTACTTGATATCATACATTGTCCACATAATTACCACGTAGTTGCGTCCATGCTCTGTGTTTTTCTCTAGTTATACGTATAACCTAGCCTCCGTAACGACATTCGGAGGGCGCCGCCCCTTCCAGCAGTTCTGTTTACCGTTCGCAAGCCAAAGGTTAATGGTGCTCGTCAAATACTTTACAACCGCTTGTTACTCCTGCAAAAGGTTACCGAATACTTTTAGTTGGATGGTGTTAATTTGTAAAGGAATAGATGGTGGTAGATTTTGGCTGGAGTTTATTTGTACTGGCGTAAGAAGAATCTTAATACAAATAACACAAAGTTTATTTCATTCATTCATTTTTACAAGGAATAAACGAATTTATTGGGTTTAATAAATTCATCTCACAGTCATAAATAAAACTAATTTATGAAAAAAATACTTTATTTAATTAAATCTCATGTAGGTATGTACCAGTTGAATAGTGAAATTATTATTGTAGCCTAATTAATTTACAAGATGAAAAGACAACACGGTATTCACTTAATAATTTATTATGCTCTTAACGTTTCTATTCTTCATGAATATCTATGGAATTAATAAGTATTACATCTTCGATCGACAAAGTATTTTGACATCTTCGCAGACCAGCCTAATTAATAATGGGAACTAATTTTTTGAGCTGTTATTTAAATATTCGAGATGTTATTATGTTCAGTTGAAAAACATATTGAGCAGTTATTTAATTTAATGGCGGTTGATTAATTATTGCGACAGTGAAACATGGACAGTAATAAAAAATCAATTAGTCGGTTATTTTATCATACAATGTCAATTCTAAAAATAATTGAGCAGTCCAATAACTGAATGAGCGGTAAAAATGATGGCCTCGTGTATACCTGCGTCAGATCCCCTCTATGGTTGGTGAATCATGTGGGTTAGATGAGGTTAGAATGAGATTTCTTACCGACAAATTCCGATTTATTACTGCCCACACATAACCGCTCGTTCAATAATTTTTACCGCCCATTTAATTATTTTCCTGCTCAATTATATATTCACTGATTTATTTCATTATTTTTTATTACTCATTTTTGTTTACTATACTGCTTAGTTTTAACTGCTGAACTAGTTATTAAACGTGCCATTTATAATATTTAACTTATCAAAACCGCTATTTACAACTGCCGCTTTAAATCAGTGCCATTAATAATTTGCTGAGAAGCTACCAATTTCTCGATCGTCGACTAAGTACTATTTAATGGTATAACTATTATTTTATGATTTAATGGTAATTTTAATCATAATCAGTCTATCAGTTCCTACTTCTGTGAAAGAGGCTTCCTCTTTATGACGTTAATTGGGCCGAATGACCACGCGAGCCCAATGTGGGTTGGTGATTGGTTATGTTAATACTAGCAGTTCGCTCACGTGTAATTTATCACGATAGAAACATAACCTCCTTTTTTGCAGTTGGGTAAAAAGTACCCTATAACCTTCCAAGCTTCAAGCTACTTACAATCAAAAAATCAAGAGATCCAGAGCCTTGAACATCGGCGACGAGTTGCCAGTTTATCGGTTTTCTATCGGTTACATTTCGGGGAGTGTGCGATGGAATTACAGAATCTAATTCCGTCAAGCCCGTTTCATCATCGGACTACAAGACAAACGGCGATGCGCCATCGTTACATGGTGGACATCCCACCCATACGCACTAAACGTTTCGGGAATACCTTCATTATGCGTACGGCTAAGGAGTGGAATTCCCTGCTGGAGTCTGTGTTTCCCGATAGCTATAACCTAGGGGTCTTTAAGTCAAGAGTGAATAGGTTACTCTTAGGTAGGCGTGCTCCATCTTCGACCACATCATCACTTACCATCAGGTGAGATGGTGGTCAAACGCGAGCCTATTATCAGTAAAAAAAAAACATACCAAATTACATCCAAAAAATCTTCCCAGTACTTTCGAAAATAAGCGCGCGTAAACAAACAAACTTTAGTATAGATTAGAAGATAAGGATCTAAGTAATTCCAATCAAACTGTAGGTACAGCTCACCCACTTCAACAAATCTGTGCTCTCTACCCACCCCTTAACAAGCTTAAGTTAAGCTTGAACATCCCCATAATCCAGGGTAGCTGTAGTCCAAACGAGCCTTGGCAGACTGCCAGACCAACAGCCCTTTAGCTAGGCAACCCCTTGCATATGAGTAAATACAATGATATATGACTGTATTGCCCCCACTACTACATATATGAGAACTTGTATCTATAGGTATTCTTTTAGATGGCTTGTTTGTAAGGTGTTTGTGGCTAAAGAATAACTTAATAGCTTCAATAGCCTGATGGCTAAGGTGTCGGCCATGAGGTCGAGAGGTCGTGGGTTTGAAACCTACCCATTACACTATTGTCGTGAACCCACTCCAGTCACAAGCATATTTAGCTTAGTTGGAGGGGTTAACAAGATTGAAAGAAGAGAAAAAATAAAAACGTGTTGCACTCCGGGAGTGCCGGCAGAAGTGAAAACTTGAATATTAACGTTGTGCATTTTTGATATTTTGGTATGGTTAAGGAATAATCTTGCACGAATTGCTTTAATTAACACTATAAAAGTACTATCATTTATGTGGTAGAATACAATATTTATTTATTGCGCTATCGTACCTACACAAACATGACAATTTATATTACATTAAAAAGTTTATCTCTTAGAATATTCGACACGTTAACTTCAATCACAACGCCATCTAGACAGTTTTCTTATAACTATTGTAACGAAGTAATTGATGCACGCTTGTAGCTTTGACTGTGGCAAACAAAGTCATTTGGGGCTGTATTAGCTTCAATAAAGTCACATAGATGTCACTGTAGTAAAAAGTGCCCGTCTTACTAATTTTCGATCAGGGTCACGTGTCCCTGACGCGAGTTTAACATTTTTACCCATTACAATAAAGTGCATAGCTTTCACTTAAGCAGTTTTCACTTCAAAAATATTACTAAAAAGACCACCTTACAAACTAACATACACATACTTCAATAATACAAATTGACTTAGTAAATGGAAACTTAAACCTATGTTAGTAACAGAAAGAGACTTATTGCTTAAAAAGATATAAGCAATAAGTCTCAGTGCACCCATGTGGCTCTAGTCCGCGGGAGCGGCGGAAACCCAAGCCTTGTGACCAGAATACCTCAGCCATGACGAGGTTCAGGAGACAAGTCAGTTCTCGCACCATAAACGCCTCATGAGAGGAGGACTGTGCCCGTTATAAGCTGGATATTTTATGTTACGTAACAGAAAACTACACAAAACTCTAGAACAAACAAAACAGATTTAAAATCACTGAGTTCAAAACATAAATACGATGTTTTAAAATTCTCCCGATATTCCAAACTTAAACTCCTTTCATTCGCTGAAATGCCTTCAAAGTCTTCTGTCCTTGAAGACTAAAGTTTCTTCTGCACAAACACTTATTCAGCCGATTATAGATTATGCCGACGCCTGCTATTTGGATGCTACCGAGGAGCTATTAAACAAGCTTGAGCGCTTGCAAAATCTGTGCATTCGCTTTGTTTTCGGTCTTCGAAAGTATGACCATGTTTCTCACCTTCGCAAGGAACTCAAGTGGCTCCCAATCCGTCTTCGCAGGAACACTAGGATTTTGTGTCTCCTCTTCAACATCTTACACAACCCGTCTTACCCTTCCTACCTGCGTGAGCGTTTTTCTTACGCTCTTTCTAGCGACGTACCGTGTAGATCACACCTTAGATCCCTCCTTAAATCTCATCCTCATAAAACTAGCTACTACTCTTATTCCTTCTCTGTCCATGCTGTAAGATTGTGGAACTCACTTCCGCCTAGCATTCGTGATTTAAAAACTATATCTTTATTCAAATGTCGATTAAAAGAGCATTACCTTTCCTCTTAACTGTGTTAATTATTTATGTATATATTTATATGTTTATATATTCTAACATTATGTATTTATTTAAGTATATGTTATTTTTATTGTATTATAAGTATGTGTAGGTATATTTAATATTTTAGTTTTAGACTTCACATATTAATTTTTATTTCTCTTCTTGTTCTCACACACTATTGTCTACATTTCTTTTTCACTTCTCCTTTCGCAGGTCTGCTGGAAGAAATTTCTTAAGAAATCAGCAGTACCTTTGTACTCAAATATTATAATTATGTTGTCCTATTGTATTTTACTGTGTGTACATAAATAATAAAATAAATAAATAAATTATACAATTGTTTTTAAAAAAGACATGTTCTTAACAAACAGTGCAGCGGAAATATTTTCCGTCATTTTGGTAAACTGTTATGTTATTTTGCGTATGTTACGGTGTGCCGTTAGGGAAATTTATTTCAGAGGAAAATAGACCAAATGTGCGTTGGTTGTAGCGGTAGTATACTGGTTATGTGGAACTATATTACGTAATATGTTTATGTGTATTTAAGGCGCATTTTTGCGTAAAGCAAGCGTGTAGTATAAAATATCAGTCACTGCAATAGATGAAAAATATGTGGTTTTTTTTTATAAAGAGAACAAGCAATGTGGGTAGAAATCACATTACTGGTAATCTTGATAGTCCTTCGAACTAAGCTAAATATTATGCTGGCTGCCCATGCCTACTCGTTACATTACTGTAGTGGGTTAACTCGCGACTAGAATATAAACTATATAGGTGGCTACCTATATAGTTTCTGCAACTAGCGTCACACAAGTATCTGTTACAGCTTTTAGTCCAATCAAAACACTATCTTTATGACTTTTAAAAGAAACACATTAATCTATCTACGATATATGAAAATAAAAATCAATATTTGTATGTTTGTCCTGAATACGTTTTAAATGAATTCTTAATTAATTGATGAAACTTTAGCAGGGTCTTATGAGGTCACGCGTAAGGTTTCAGAACCAAAAATCCATGAAAGAAAATACGAAAGCTTTGGCACATGCGCACATTTTGTTTTGGTTAGTCGAAAAAATCGATCGATTTATAACTGTAAGTGATATTTGTAGCTAGTGTCTTATAAATCCACTAGGAGTCACAGGAAGCTTCGCTCCTGTGGACATCATCACGATAAAAAAAGAACCCTCCTTTTTTTACAGTCGAGTAAATGTAACACGTAACCTGTCTTAAACTTCAAGCAACTTCTATAACAAAATTCATCCAAATCCACCCAGTACTTTTGAAGTTTAGCGCGTTCCAGCAAACAAATTTTTCCGCTTTTTAATATTGGTATAGATATAGCACTCAAACCCAATCACTGCCTACAAAATAATAATCGAAACAGAACCCTAATACCAAGCAAGGAAAACCATGTCTTAATAACCCATAAAACATGCTCCAAATTGCTTTTAGAATCCCATATTCTCAAACTCCGCGCACGACTAAAAAAACACGATAGAGTAATTTGTATAAATTGCCAATTCATTAATACGGGGTGTTTGTTCCTCGCGTGATCAGCGACAATTTGTACGTTTTCCTTTTCCAACCTTCAGCGGAGACAAAGGGCAATTTCAGGCTATATAAAAAGAGAATTGAAGTAGTTATTTGTTTGTGGTCTATCCCCACTGGGATGACCTTTCTGGAGGAACCAACGGGCTATAAGTTTTCGCCTAAAACCTCATGTAGGGAAAAAGGTCTGGCATGATAGATTTGGGTCGATTGAGCGAAAACAAAGTTATATTCTAGTTTTACAATGAACTACTTAGATAACTATTTTCTGTCTGACTGATTTGTGTGTGAGAGACAAGGAAGTATCTGCGTTATGTTGTGGAGATAGGTGTCAAAATGTGATGCCCATTTTTAGACTAAAATCGTAGTTTAGTCTTGGGATTTTATCTTGTATACCTGAAAAATCACCTTTATTTTGTAGCCGCTCATTTTTAGGTTCATTTAAGGCGTAAGACTTTAGAAGTAGTGAATAATATTTCATTACCTAACGATAATTTGAATGTATTCATGTATCCTACATGATGTAAATATGTACATACGCGCAAAATTGTTTAACAGTTTATATAAAAAGTTCCAACATAATGAATCGTTGTTTAAAACTGCAGATTATTCTTAAAGTCTAGATCAAGTGACTATTTTTGCATTCTATTTCATTTTAAACTTTCCATTTCTAACTTAATGTAATTTTAGTCCATAAATTTTAAACTCAAAGCCTGTAGTATAAGCTTTTAGATATCTTAACGCATGTAGAATGTGGAATTGTAAGGTATAATTGGATCAATTAGCCTAGATTAGATTAGCTATGGTAATTGGAACTAATTGGATGTTCTACTAATCATTAGTAGATGTGCGGCTTGTTTAATTGGCAGTAGTAATATGTAAAGCAATAGTACACCTGACGTGTCATCGATTTACCGTTTAAAGAATACCAAACCGCCGCGCGTTACAAGGAACCGTTTATTTTACCCTCGCTTTTTGAACCTCAAAACCACAAACGCTAAACAGCATTCTTCCTCCGCTTTGTCCACACTATAAAACCATATATTTTACAGTAAAATCTCAAAAAAGATGTCATTCGTATCTCAAACGGTTGCCGGGCTCAGCCAAACCCGGAGCCGCGAGGACCCACCGCCACCTCGGCAGCACTGCTCCCACCAGCACGCTCATCGCCAAATGCAACTCAGCAGAAAGAACAGCCTCCCAGAATGGGACCCACCAGAGCAAAGAACGAGAAAGAACAGCCTACCAGCAGATATCTTGGACAGAATAACGGAATCCACCATCAGCACAATATCAGAAGAGTGACAGCTACTCCCGTAAGTTTGGTGTCCCCGTCACTCTAGTACGCATGGATGCACTCCAATGTAATGCACAGGATTGGAGGAAAGGCTTTGAAACAGCCCCTTGCATGCTTAGAGGCTTATGTGATTAGGGGAAGACCCTGCACGAACCCTATAGATATATGTTGTGCGTAAATGTTGTAAGCGAAGATAATTATGGTAACGAATCAAGAATGTAATGAAGAAGAATGTGTAGATAAGGAGAGAGAAGACATTGTAAATTTATTGGCACTGAATTAAGAAGCGAATGTATGTGACGGCACTGTACAAGCAAAAGCGGATTTCCTTGTGGTTTATTCAAATAACAGACCAATTGCTTTCAAAGATTGCTTTTCATTAAATATGTATGGTAATGTACGGAAGGCAACAACGTGGCAAATAATTTAATACATGCAAGTGGACGTTACTTGCTCCCGGTATAAAAAATTCAACGATACCATGTCTAGACATCATATAATATATATATGCATTCGTATGGAAATCGATAGTTTCATGTTGATAAAGAAAGTTACTGAACCCATGAAAAACGAAAGAAATAACGCCCCAAAACGAAAGAAATATAAATAAATTTTCACGATCATTTCATTAACAGACAAATACAATACCAAAATGTATTATTCATTTTCACAATCTATAAATACATTTCTGAATTCATACGGTTATCATTAATTGAGATGAAACTTTGAATTTCCGATATACTTTCACAAAAATATGAGAACGTTCGACAGCAAAAATCCGCTGCAGAATGTCGAGAGCCTTTCGGTCTCCAATTAATATTCGTAATCGATTTGAACTTCCAGTTACCCTGCTAGACTGCCAGGTAACTGGGTGGTGTTCAAATCACAAATTAAAATTGGTTTAAAATAAAATAAATAAATTAAAATGACCAGCGTAATTGAGGTTCGATAGGTGTACTTTTTTTAGAAAATTTTTGCATTTCATACTTTACTTCTTTACTATATATGTTATCGCTATGGTGTTGAGTAAGTTGATTATCATTTAGTAAACAATATTTTTTGTCTGATTTCGTTACTTTCCTGTCTCTTGATGATAATGAAAATTAGTCTAAATTGTGAAGAATATATTTTGTTTAATTGTTCCTTGTGCCTTTGAAGTTACATAATCAATTCACAAAGGTAAAGATGTAGCGGGAGACATATATGACATCGATGATTAACGGTTTACGGTAACATGTAGTAAGTAATCTAAGATGAAATGCCACAAAGCAGGATACTAAGTATGCCCCAATTTGCGACCGGTTCGTTACTGACTTGAGAACGTTTAGACCTTATTTGACATAATGATGTGAACTGACCAGCAGTTGACAATGACGTATCACATACGTATAAGGAGGCAAGTCCCCGGCCAGTGATTAGACGGAAACAAACTAAATAACCTGAAGCGGTTTCATAATAATTTATCTCTAATAACATGTGGTTCGTTATGTGAGCGATATTACCATTTATGTCATTGGCACCTTATTTATACTTCGTAGTTTCTGAATTAAATATACAACACTCCTTTTATTTTCATTATTTAAAATTTCATCTAATTTTTAAGAGTGCTATCACTGCAAAATTCCGAGCAGTGGTAAACCAATGGTTACTGGCATGACGTGCAAATTTTAGGTCGTGGGTTCAAACCTAGTCAGGCACATTACCTTGTGGAATCGAAATCATCAGCACTGCTCTCAAACCTGTGAAAAACATCATAACATCCACCAACCCGCACTGAGCCCGCGTGGTGAATAACGACTCATTCCCTCTCGTAGAGCGGAGTCCTGTTTCTTCTTCCATTCTTGTCTGAATGTTATAGGCTAAATTATTAATTGCTATCACTCCAAAAGTTTACAATACACGGTTTTAAGCTCTCTTACGTTTTAACTAAGAAACCCTCTTGCCGGTTTAAGACAGACTAGGTAGGAACAATTTATCAGATGAACCTGCAAGGTCAAGCGAACTTTCCCCTTACGTGCAAGCCAATAGAGCACGCGAAGCTATTTCTGTTGGAGTGCATGCTACGGCACAGCTGTTTATAAGCACAGATCAAACTGTGTTACTTATAAAAACAACATTCGTGTCCGAGTTGATTACACTGAAAATAGTTATGAAGAATGCTGTTATTATACAGGACCGTTCTGAAGTTGGCATTAATTTTAAATAATGAACAAATTGAAGAAAATAATGTAACAGAAGACAATAACAATTTAGATACTAATGAACTTGAACGAGGCGATCTGAATACTAAATTTAGTAATGAAGAAAAAAGAGATGATACTGAAATAAATCAGACAAATTGATTAATTTTGGAAGCAAATACACCACAAATATTGAAAAATAAATTAAATCATTCCTACTCCTGGAACTATGTAAAACAGGCAAACCATAACGATGACTCCTTACGTAATACACATTATGTATGTAGGCCATGACTCGTGAACCTCCCTGGCACGCTATATTAAGGGCGGCTTACTGATGACTCATGTATATTACAGGTCTCACTCCCCGGCTTTTAATCTAATATTAATAAACACTGTTTTCGTTGAACCAGCGTATGTTTTTCGTATTTGTATATTTTGCTTTAAATGCTGTACCCAATGTTTTCTTTATTTGTCAATTCTTTATTCATCTCTTTTTGTTTTTGTAATACCACACAGCTACTTGTATATTAATATTGTCACCGTTTTATTTCCTAAAATATGTTGTGATTTCCTCGCGCGTATTTTATTATTTTTAGTAACGTTTACTTATGTATATCGCTATCTTTATCAGTAAGTCTACTTTTATCCTATTGATATAAACATTCATCATGACCAGATCTTTTATGTTCTTTTACAATAAATTTTCAGGGTTGATCCTTTTGTTCATATGAAACCAGCGTGAACTTGCCAAAATCATACATGACGAAATCACCCCATTGCGTACATTTACATATTATTCCCATCTCACAGACGATCTATTGACCTTTAACGAGTCAAACTGAGTAAACGCGAATTTGCCTTATGTACTCAATTTTAGAGTTAAATTTTAGAAAATAGTCCTATATTTGGAGGAATCATATCCCAATATTAAAGTGTACAGCCATTTATTAATTCTTTCTCCATTGTTACAGGCGGAGCGAGTTTTTAGGATGTGTCTCGTTCCCACTGAAAGATGCAATTAACTGCGACATATCCGGAACGTACTTCCTGCAACAAGGCTCTGGACGCGGCCAGAACGCGGCGCAAGCGCACGCAAATGACAAATTTGTTAGAGAGGACCGCGTGACTGAAGGGGATCAACGTAAAATGGCTACTGATAACATTGAAACTAGCACTAATGATGGCACTAAAGAAAACCATAATGATAAAGGTAAGCTCATTATTTATTCTTTATATCTTACTTATAGTTACAAAAAATAAAACTAGTGTACAATGGGTGGTCTTATCGCATAGAGCGACCTCTTAAAAACAGTCTTTAATTTGATTTTTATTAAATAAAAATTATTATTAACTAACAAATTAAATTAGCAATAGTTCCAAAACTAACCTAACATCTTCTTCTTCTTGTTCTCTGACTCTCGCTCACTTGACATGATTTTATATAAGTTATTCAATTTAAATATATCAAACTTCATCACCATCAAATCCACAGGGGTCTCGACGAACGGCCCAGCATCGACCACAGCGAGCCAGGCGCAGGCGGTGGCCGCAGCCCTGCAGAGAGAGGCCGACGAGCACCTGTTCCTCCGATACTTGGAGCTGGACCCCCCTGAAGACCCCAATGCACCCAAGAGAGCACCCAGGAACGGACGGACCCCATTTACGACCACAAGGAAGTGAGTACGATCTATTAACTTTTTATTATTATTTTTAACCTAATAACACCATACATAGTAAAAAATTTTTTGCATTGTAGTGTTTTGATATGAAACTCGATTTTATTTTTTGCTAAAAAGCTTTTTTTTTCACGCTTTTTGGTGGGTCGGTTTGTAATTTATCGAGTTACAAAAGCCAAAATGACAACTACTTATGACCTTTTACGAAATATGGCTTATCCCGATGCATAGCCGTTAATTTTTGAGGAGTTCTCCTGGTACTTCACCATCAGCTCTACTTCACCATATGCATTGTGACAAGCATAAAAAAAGTTCAAGACGAATTAAGAACCTCCTCCTTTTCTTGAAGTCGGTTAATAATGACTTATTATTAAGATTACATTCTGGATTATAAAGGAACATTAGGTTTGTAGGTACCCCTTAACTAGGGCAGCCATTCGTCCGGGTTTCCCCGGAGTTGTCCTAGTTTGGAGAGCATCTGGGGGCGTGCGGAGGGATTTTCCCTATTAGCGTCCGGGTCAAACCCGGACACATATTGGTCTTACGGTTACCAAAAAGTAAGGTACCAAATATAAAGGAAGAGACTAATTTATTATTAAAAATTTAAAGCTCTATAATGTTATCACTAACTAAAACCATAAATAAACATTAAAATAAAAATGTATTTTTCTACGGGGTCCGGCGAAAAATTGCGATTTTACTCAAATGTCCCAGGTTTATGATGTCGTTGTCTAGGGCCACCAATTTTGGTGATGGCAGCCCTACCCTTAACGCATGTTTTCATTCATCCATTGGTGGCAGCAATAGTGAATTCATTCAATGACGAAGATGTTATACTTTGAGAGAAAACATGCGTTAAGGGTAGGGCTGCCATCGACGAACAACAAGATAAATTTATTACGTCTCAAAGTAAAATCATTAAGTGATTCCTCCCAATTTGGGTGCACTGCATCCAAAACGCATATGGTGAAGATATGCATTGTGACAAGCATAAAAAAAGTTCAAGACGAATTAAGAACCTCCTCCTTTTCTTGAAGTCGGTTAATAATGACTTATTATTAAGATTACATTCTGGATTATAAAGGAACATTAGGTTTGTAGGTACCCCTTAACTAGGGCAGCCATTCGTCCGGGTTTCCCCGGAGTTGTCCTAGTTTGGAGAGCATCTGGGGGCGTGCGGAGGGATTTTCCCTATTAGCGTCCGGGTCAAACCCGGACACATATTGGTCTTACGGTTACCAAAAAGTAAGGTACCAAATATAAAGGAAGAGACTAATTTATTATTAAAAATTTAAAGCTCTATAATGTTATCACTAACTAAAACCATAAATAAACATTAAAATAAAAATGTATTTTTCTACGGGGTCCGGCGAAAAATTGCGATTTTACTCAAATGTCCCAGGTTTATGATGTCGTTGTCTAGGGCCACCAATTTTGGTGATGGCAGCCCTACCCTTAACGCATGTTTTCATTCATCCATTGGTGGCAGCAATAGTGAATTCATTCAATGACGAAGATGTTATACTTTGAGAGAAAACATGCGTTAAGGGTAGGGCTGCCATCGACGAACAACAAGATAAATTTATTACGTCTCAAAGTAAAATCATTAAGTGATTCCTCCCAATTTGGGTGCACTGCATCCAAAACGCTACTGCCTACTAAACACGCACCCTGCTCCTTCAGTCCGGGGCCACGGTACCTCGTTAGGATATTCCTACCTAAAACAATCATACTCTTTTTTTAAACTGCATAATTATTCTTTCCATAACTACATTATTCAACGTTTATTCAAACTCAAAACAATGGAACTAAATTCCAACTTGTTTCTTTCAGACTCATTCGTGGTACTACCGGTGGTTTCGGCTTCACTGTGGTGTGGACCAGACCGCCCAGGGTCGAGAGGGTGGTGGCAGGAGGGTCAGCAGAGCGCGCGGGACTCAGGGCAGGGGACTACCTCGTGTTCGTGGGCAACAAGAATGTGGTGACCTCCAGTGAGGAAGAGGTCCGGAGTCTCGTCAAGTGAGAATGATCTCAAATTATTTGAAGGATGGCTTCTGCACGCGATTTCGTTCGCGTGGGAAGGTTTTCCCGCGTAAATCTCGATCCCAAGGGAATTCCGGGATAGAAAGTAGCCTATGTATTATTCCAGCGGTCTACTCACCAAATTTCATTCCGATCTGTTCAGCGGTTTTTGCGTGAAAGACAACAACAAGTAACATTGCGGGGATTCTAATTTATCTACACTAATGAAAGCATTTTTCTAACTTACTTCATTCTTTTTCCAGGTCATCAGGTCAAATGCTGAACATAGAGACGTTCAGAAGGGTGCCACCAAACGGTGTGGGGATCCGACCGCGTCTAACCCAAGTGACCATACCAACTGCGGAATCTACGCCCCCTCCACCTCCTAGGTCTCCAAGAGTTGCTGCCTTAGCGTCTCCTGCGACGGTAGCCAGGCCTCCAACCGCCTGTTCCTCAACCAGCCAGTCATTGGACAGACGCAAGCTCCATCTGCCCCAAGTGACGTTCTCCAAAGAGGTCGGTAACGGAATCATAGTTTGAAGTCACTGGTATCGTTTTGGAAACTAGTCATCTTTCTGGCCAGTACGTTTGATGTAAACTTGACTTTGTTAAACCTTCAATTTTGGATAAATTTTATCATATATTATGGGACTAACTAGAACTACTTATTCGTAGCTATCAACAAAACCTCACTGCGTACATAAATAAAAATACACTTAGGCGTCGAAGTACTCCTCCACTGTCATCTAGGAACAAAAGTTCTAAACTTTTTGGGGTCTAACCGCTTAGGCCATGGGGTCTGATTGTACCCTGATGATTGCCTACGCAATACGCACGGCAATGCTGCCAGCCTTCTAGACATGTTACAAAACGAAATTGTGGGTGAAAAGTTGTTTGCAAGTTCAGCTCCAATCGCATGAAAAGATTTATTCAGCAATAACAGTAGCCTGTGTCCTTTTCCATGGTCTAATCTACATCATCAACAAATTTCTTTAAAATCGATTATATATATGGTTTAGACGTCAAAGTTTAACAGACGGACAGACAGATAGTTACTAATAATAGTTATCTATTATTAGTAACGCCAGGAGCACGTCTTGATATAAAATAAATTACCTAGAATGGCTGAGTTTAGTGAGCTAAAAGTCAATTTGACAGATTTGTATCAATCATTAATCTCAACGCGTCCTAGTTCAAAATTGTAGTTAGCTTCAATTTACCAAAATTGGGTTCTGAATTTATTAACATTTGTAGTTCTTGGCACATTTCAGCAACAAGTTTACGTCTTACGAACTGGCCATTAGAAACATTATTCGAATTTATTATTTTGGTATTGATCGACGAAAAATTTACGAATTTGGTGCTAGTTTTGACCTTGTATTTTCTTGAAGAGTGGAGTTTAAGTAAAAATCTGTAGGATGTACAGTAGTTTGTATTGCATTTCGTTATTATTAATATTATTTTTCTTTTTTGTAAATACTTCATGATACATTCCATTAATTTAGTTTGTAATCGCTAGAATTTTCTAACTTAATTAAGAAACAACGTGTACTGCCGATTTTTGATCGATAATGTTTACGACCCTTTAGGTGAAATTGATGAAATTATTTATTTAGATGTCAAAATTTTATTATAATTTTATATATTTCTTAAAAATCTGCAGTTTACACGGTCTTAGTACGTAGATTGTCATTTATATCAATTTTAGTTTCTAAGTGAAAATCATTGAATGGGGAATCGTTACGTTTAAGCTTACATACCTGTTTTTGTTAATATTTATTTTGTTAATGTTTTTTCGTCTCTTATTTATTTTCTTTGTGTATGCGTGTTGTAATTTTATAGTACCATAAGAGTGTTTTGTATCATTTTCAGTTTTTGTAACATTATGATTTTGTATTCTACTTTTAATTTATTTTATTTGTGTATTGCAAATATTCGGTTCCTGTTGTTTTTATTTCGTTTTTAATTTATGTTCCATAATTTTAAGTGCAAATAAATTTATTGCTTTTAATTTCCTTTTGCTTGTTTTTATTTTTGTTGAATTTCCTCATTTCTACATTATTCATCAAACGCGTCACAAACATATATCATAACATAGCTACGTGTATGTAATATTCAGTGGTTGACTGCATTGACAAAATAATTTACATTTACATGCATTTTATACTATAACTTTTTTACTTCATCCTTCATAATTAATTTTGATCCTAGTTCAGTACTTATAAATTTATACAATATGTACTAGGTGTTGCCCGTGATTATATTCACGTGGATTTTTCGGTCCAAAAAATATTTCACGAGTCCTCAAAACCCCTGCCAAAGTTTCAACACAATATCATTTACTTTAGATTATGTTGAAACTTTGGTTGGTAGGAAGGTTTTAAAAACGCGAAGAGGAAAAACATGAAAAATGTATTATTGAAATATATAAATATACATTGGCACACAGCACAGTGTCCCATCAATGAATGAATTGCTACTATGCTTTAAGAAATTTAATGCAGTGCCCGAATGAATCATAAGTTATTCTAGATATATCTAGAATAAGTAAAAATCTATTATTTACATGTAGCTTGCATGATAGCTTTTTTCTTTCAAGAAATAAATTCACTGCTTTTGTGATGTATATGTATTTTTTTAAATTTAATTTAACTCGCAGCCAATACAAAACGAATGAGTATAATTATTTATTCACAATCCAGATTTAGCTGTTCTTTAAGTGCATTTACAAGGATCTTCTGACCCCCAAACTAGGAAGTACTATATCTTGGAGTTCTTCCATTTCCATTTGTCACATAAATGTATATTTATGTAGTCAAATATGTGTGCTGTAATGGGAATTCAGAAATGTCTTATGTTATGGGCGCTATATTTAATTCCGAAAGTAATTAAAGCTTCTAGTGTAACTCACGAGTGGGAGATAATATGAGAATCCTGAACGCAGTGAGCAAAGGCTTTTAGCTAGCCCAAGGAATCGACCACTTGATCCGTGCGGAGAGTATTTTACTTTTCTTTTTTTTTTATTGATAATAGTCTCGCGATTTTCCACCATCTCACCTGATGGTAAGTGATGATGTGGTCGAAGATGGAGCACGCTTATCTAGAAGTAACCTATACACTTTTGACCTATTACAAACAACAATCTATTTTATAAGAGACGGTTTTGCAATCTTAACAAATGTGGATAGGTAGGGAAAATCATACCATTTCATAAATGTCATCGGAGTTAAGACGTATGTGCCGCTATGCAGAGTAATTCTAAATAACTTACTCAACACGTCTGCTAGTTCTGCTGAGTGTACACGAATGCTGACTATGGGAAAGTGGTAATCAGGTCTTAGGTTACACGCATTACCATCATCAAACCTAGGCTCTTCGTTCGATGACACCACTTTCCACCTCGCTGCTTCACTACGCCTAGGTTCCCGACTCCCGTTGTTGTTCCCCTCATCGCTGTAACGATGAGGAAGTTGTCAATAGACCGGGCATCAAGGCCTCTTCTCACCGTAGTGCGGTTAATTGTGCATGGCACACCCGTTTGAATCTTATTGAATCTTGGCTTGGTGCGTGACGATGGCAAAAGACCGGATGGCATATCATTGTTTCTTTTGTCACTCCCGATGACGCAATCAGCCTGCTCCAAGAGAATTCTTCCCTTAATATAAATAAATAAAGATCCGGGATTCTGCCTGTCTCTAGCTGCCCTCCACCTGCCACGCCCAATACCGAGGTCCGTACCCCACAAAGGATGTCTTTGGCCTGCAGTCGCCTAGTTTGTAAATTTTTTAATAAGTCCTGGCTGAAGGTTCACACACAATTTCGTTGCAAAAAGTCGCTTCCATGCCATACCGCGGCGGTGTAACTTGAGCCTTAGTTTAAATAGTTTACTTAGAGTAGAGTTGAATATTTGGGGTTTTCCACTTTTGAGTTATAGTTAATCCAATAAAAATACTGGTATTCTATTCTATAGTTGTTTGAGATAGAGATAGTTTTTTTTAAATTATGTTCTACTGTGAATGTCGAGATTCCAAATTCAAAACAGTAGGTAGGTATATATTGTAACCGGCTCGTTGTGGAGTGGTCGCAAGCGCAACTGGTGAGCACGAGGTCTCGGGTTTGATTCGATATCGGGCAAAAAGTGCAATTGGGTATTTCGACATTTCGCTGTCATTTCGACATTTTTGAAATCCAGTAAGTCTAAAATACAATATCAGATAGATAGAAAGATACATGTACACTCATGAATTGGATAACAGGCAAATCTAGCGACACTCATCGAGATTTAGAGGAAACATCAAAATATAATTCCAAGAACACCTAACGCTAAATGTTCGTCAGTCTAACCAAGTCTTTGATACCCCAGCAGACCCCAGGTCTGGCGACGGATGGCAGGAAGCGTGCACTCCTGGCCGTGGTGGCCAGAGAACAACACTACAGCACGTGTCTCCAGTTCGGCCTGGTCAGATTCGTGTCCCCGCTGAACGAGAGAGCTGATCTCATCGCCCCCAATGATCACCAGCTGTTGTTCCAAAATATTGAAGAGGTAAGTAAACAGATCAGTCTGTTTTATTATAATAAAATTATCAATTGCTATTGCCCGTGACTTCGTTCGTGTAAATTTGAAATCGGTTAAGTGGTTTAGATTTCTCAAACCTTAAATTTTAAATGAAAATAGTTAAAGACCCCGTGTTCAACTATTTTCATTTAAAATTTCATCCAAATCGGTGCTGTGGTTTAGGACGTACACAGTTACTTTCGTATTTATAATATTAGTATAGTATGGATATGGATTATGAAGATATGGATTGCTTCACACTGAATCCACAGATGTACCTAAATTGCAGCGGCGCGAAAACGGGGCGGGTCGCTCGTTAATTATAAATGCCTACTAGGTAGGTACCAAAATTATAATAAGGCTGACCTTGACTGACCCTTTGTAACCTTATACCTAAAATCTTTTATTGCTACTTAAATGAGTCAGCACACCGTTCATCTAGTTTGACTTAATTTATTCATAGTTAAAGTAGACGAAGTTTATATTAATACTAGTATTTGCGTGTTGTGCGAGGTGCGAGCACCTCTGTACTCTGATCTGTACGTGTTGTAGGTATGTCAACGTCAATGTCCCGCGTACCATCCTGTACCTACTACTTAATTAAGGCGGAGAATCCCAAAAAGGTGGGTTTTAAAAGCAGTGTATCTCTTAAACCCTAAATAGTTTTGACAAATAAAATTTCAAGCAGTTTATCCCTTCAATAACAATGATAATTATAATTCAAAATATACTACAAAATTTCAAATGATATACTACATCCAGTGATGGATTTATTTTTTTAGGTCCAATCAATAGATTTTTGTTTTCCGAGATACGATGGGGAGGGGGTGAGAGGGGAGAGTTTTAAAAATGATTTTGACTAACATAGGGCTCCTTGGTATGAATCTGAAAAAAAAATTCTTGGGGGCGAGTGGTGAAGGGGGGAGAAGGGGGAGTTTTGAAAAATGATTCCTAGGGTTTGCTGTTCGCTCCACTTCGGACCTACCTACCACCAGAAAGCTATTCCCAAAATACGATGGGGGGGAGAGGGGGAAGTTTTGAAACATAATTTTGATTAACATTGGGCCGCTTAAAAAGAATCTGAAAAAAAAAATGATGGGGCGAGGGGTGAAGGGGAGTTTTTAAAAATAATTTCTTTATTCTTAAGTTTGCTTGTCGTCGCCGCTGAGTTACGCTTCACCCACTCAACCTTCGTTACGCTACGGAGGTCGCCGGCTCGCTTCGCTCGCCACCTCCCCCCTTCACTCCACTCGGTCTCGCAGGTTCGCTGCACTCAGGCCCTACGTACCACCGGATAGGTTTCGACGCCTACTATAATATTTGTTCAAACACCTAATGGCTATCTCTAACCGTTATGAAGTTACAGCCTTTTCAATTTTAGGGGAGGTTGGGGAGGGGAGGGCATGGCATAAAAAATTTGAAGGCCCGTTTATAGTTAAAAATAAGACTCAACAGTTTTTTCAGTAGTAAAAATCAAAATGGGGGGTGTGATGGGGGGGAGATGGGGGGGTTTGCACAATTATTTTGACTAAAGCATTGCCCCTCTAAGTGAATCTGAAAAAAAAAATGTTCCAAGTCTCTTTTTTTTTAATTAAAAATAGGTTCGCGTTTGACCACCATCTCACCTGATGGTAAGTGATGATGTGGTCGAAGATGGAGCACGCTTACCTAAAAGTAACCTATTCACTCTTTAGGTTATAGCTGCTATCGGAAAACACAGACTCCGGCAGGGAATTCCACTCCTTAGCCGTACGCATAATGAAGGTATTCCCAAAACGTTTTGTGCGTATGGGTGGGATGTCTACCATGTAACGATGGCGCTTCGCCGTTTGTCTCGTAGTCCGATGTTGGAACGGGCTTGGTGGAATTAGATTGTGTAATTCCATCGCACACTCCCCGAAATGTAACCGATAGAAAATCGATAGACTTGCAACTCGTCGTCGATGTTCAAGGCTCTTAATTTCCGAGATCCGCCTAAAGGGGATGAGAAGGGGGGCAAGGGGGTGACTTTGAAAAATGGTTTTTACTTTACCTACCGAGCCTCTACTATACGAATCCGTAAAAAAAAATACTGGTCTCGTAGTTTCCGAGATACGATAGGGTGGGGGAGAAGGGGGGTGAAAAGGGGAGGTTTGGCACTTTTCCCGTAGGTTTGAGAGTTAGTTGTTTACGAATCTGTCAAAATATACCCACCTCCCCATCCACCATCTGGGAGAACAATTATGTCAACGAGTGAGTGAGTGAGTGAGTCAGTCAGTGGTAATTTAGCTTTATATAATAGAACTAGGTGTATTAGAATTCCGATGTTTGGCTCCGAGACTGGACCGGGCAGGGGCTGCACCGAGATACCGCGGCCTTTGCCCACAAGGGCAACTGACGGAACAAAGTGGGTTTTACGTCAGTAGAAGTCTGACACTCTCTACTGCTCCATCCAGAGCGAAACAATAAATAAGAAAAGATTATAATAGGAACTTACATTTACAAAACATCAGCAACGTGCCCATATTGTAAAATGGTGAAGCGAAACATCGTGAGAAAACTGACATGTACTGGGACGAAAACTTTCGAAATAATGTCACATCCCATAAAACCACCCATAAAAATAGTCCTTTGGCCCATCTTCGGGAACGAATAAATGATCTAATTTCATTAATTTTCAAGAAATGAAGTGTAAAATTTTAAAAAAGTAATTAATATTCATCATCTGCTGATGAATCTTGATCACCACATAAATGTGAAATACCCTTTGATGTATTAAAAGGAGGAAGATATGTTACGCGCTATCATCGCAATCAGTAAACCTGGGCCCGGCGCACGAATACATGCACGGAAACTCACACATTTGTGTTCAGTGTCATCATCAGTCCCAAACCTACAGTTACCGATAGACAAGGACAGAGATAGGAGACGGCGCTGTAGTGCGAGCGAAATCGCCTCAGCTGCCGAATGTTTGCGATTATGAATGAAGTGAGTAGTAAGTGAGCCCATGACCCATGTCTCTTATTTTTCTTCCTGGTGTAATTAAAACACTGTTTAGCTACACAAGAAGCCTTAAAAACACGAAGATACGAGAATTTCTTGAGCTGTGTGATCAACAACGTTCCGTGCTCGACTGAGCGCCAACTACGGGCAATCACTTAGTTTAGTGGGACCAAATGCTGTGTCTAGTACCGTATCTTCCTCCTTTTAATACACCAATGGAAAAACCCATATTTTTCGTGAGGTAATCATCAAATGACTCCGCTACCACTGTGTTGAGGGGAAGAGAGTTTCTGACTCCTACTGACTAAAACCCATCCTGTTCCTTCAGGGCATTTGCGTTCCAGGGGCGCTGTATATTATTTGTATTCGTAGCCTTGGCAGGCATTGACCCTATAATCTTTGAGGTGCGCGTGGAAGTCGACGATACGTCGTTCGATTGGGTTCTTGGTCTTTCGGAAAATGAACTACTAGTGCTGCTCGCCGCCCTCAAGTTCGCATCAAAGACCCTTGTGACATGCATGTTCCAGACCCAAGTATCGTAATAACAACGGAGAGAATAGATAGATAGATATACTCTTTATTGTACACCATAACAGAATTAAATAAGGACTTAAATACACTACATAGGGTGTTACAATAGGCGGTCTTATCGCTAAAAGCGATCTTTTACAGACAACCTTTGGATGGATTTGAGGAGAAAATAAATACGCGGGTAGTCCATGGTGTACACAACACTTACACACAACACTTATATACAATAAATAAGTAATAACCTACATACTCAATACACATATACATATATATACATAAAAAGAACAAAGCTGAGCTTATATAAAAAATAGTAACAAATTAAAGAGAGAGATAGAGATCTTTTACCATGTTTTTGAAAGAAGGAAGGGTTTGTGCTTGTCTTACTGACACGGGAAGAGTATTCCACAGTCGTACTGCTTGAGCTGCGAATGACGTACCAAAGAAATTGGTGGAGTGACTCGGTACCTCTAGCCTCAAGTTTTCCGATGACCTCAGAAATTTGGCATGTGTTTCATGGAGGAACTTAAAACGTTCTTTAAGATAAGAGGGGATCTTAGGCTAGCGCTACATTAACAAAATATCCACTTCCAGATCTTCCGATTGTCAGAAGACATCCTGGATCAAGTGGTGCAGGACGATGGTGAGATCCAGACGTCGACTGTGGTCGCCATCTACTTGCAGAAGACCCCTGTGTTCCTTAGCCTTTATAAGAAGTACTGCCTTGGACTGAAGAGAGCTGACTGCGTTTTGGTAAGTCTAGTTGTGATAAGTTTAAAAGTGCTTGAATAGGATTAAGGAAACTGATCTGAATATATCGACCTAATGTCTAGCATAACTAACGAGTATTTTGTTGCAATTATTCATTTCATTGAAAAAAAAACGAAACTACCATAGAGTCGTCTAATGTACTAAACCAATTCTCAGTGATTGTTGGTATTTATAGATAGATGCTATGTTTAAAATGAATGACTTAATTTGAGAAATACGCAGCCTATCGAAAAACAATTATAAGTATAAGAGCTTTTCGTCACAATTTGGCCGTACAAACTGACACGTTCTTATTCTTAAAAACGATTTACAGTTTCATAGTTAACTTAATCTTTACTCATTATTTCCTTCTGTATTCTTTTCCAAAAGTGAATCAACTATACCTACTTTGTACTGCTGAGTTTCAATGACATCGTTTTATTAACATCCAAGAATACAAATTTGAAAATTTAAATAAATAAAGTAATTACTCTTAACCTATCCTAAAAAAATAAGCTTGCCGCATCCTGCACAGCATTAACACATCCGATTCGTCCCTACAGGTAAAAAAATCAAAAGACCCCAGCGGGGCATTCTCCCGCTTCTGCACGAGTCCGCCGATACCCCGGAGAAGACCTGACATCACGTCCCTGGTCCACAAACCGCTGGAGCAGTTCCGAGAGCTGCTGCGACTGATGAGGGCGGCTGCGGCGGCTACTGGGGCCGGCCCTTACGACCAACTAGAGAAAAAGCAACTGCAACTTATTGTGGAGCAGTTACAGGTAACATTTTCTGAATGGGAAGATTTCAGACCGAAGGTTGTACAGTAATACCCCGACTTAAGCTGCCCCGTTTTACGCGAATTCAGAGTTACACAATTTTTGTTTTGACACCGCGCGACTCGAATCTCCCGGGGCACTCGATACAATCTGTATGGAGGTATTATTAACTTAAGTAACTTTTAGCAATTAGTTTGTATCAAAATTATTGCTTGCTTCAGTCTCTGATCCCAATTGAACATAACTTGCATTATATGAAAAATTTTACTTCGACTTACGCGATTTCGTCTTACTCGGTCCCACCTACCACGTAAGTTCGGGGTATCACTGTATACAAATTACGGCATTTATATTATTAGGTACTAACTTCTGCCTGCGGCTTCACTCGCATGTAAAGTTCTGCATCAGGTGTTCCACTTTCCGAAATCATTTAAATATTTTGCCCAAACTTAATAGCTATATAAGAAAATTAAAAACTTTTTACCAAAAAATTAAACCGACTCCCAAAAAACACTGCAAAGTGAAAAATAACTTTAATTTCGGAAGTCTGTGTCTTTAGTTTTGTATTTTCGTTTTTGGCACCGACTTCCGAAATTAAAGTTATTTTTAACCGACTTCTAAAAAAGGAGGAGGTTCTCAATTCGGATGTTTGTTTGTTTTTTTTTTTATGTTTGTTCGGGCGTAGGTCCGTCGCTTCCAACCGATTTGATAAATATTTTTATTGTTGGAAAGGGTATACTTTCCAAATGGTCCCATGAAAATTTTATCGAATCGGAAAGCCGTTTCTGAAAAATAGACAAAAATCTGAAAAATATATTTACATTGATGACCTTTTCGTTTACTCTGCTGGTGAAGGTGATAAGTAGTTGACATTTTGGCTTTTGTAACTAAAGTCAGAATTTTAATTCGATTCCAGATTTGACATTAGCTACTGTCATTTTGTGAAATAATTATACCACATATAATAGTGTAGTGATGAACACAAAAACATGGGATCACGGTTTTAAGACTGCTCCCTTACCATTGCGAGCTAAACCCTATCGAACTGATATGGGCGCAGGTAAAGGGGCATGTAGCTCAAAATAATAAAACCTTCAAATTGACAGACGTGAGAAATTTATTTCAGGAAGGCATTCCAAAAATTACGGCTACCGAATGGTCTAAATGCGTATCCCATGTTGTCAAAGAAGAGGAAAAAATGAGTAGGCTAGATATGTTAATTGACAATATCACAGAGACATTTATAATAAATGTTACAGAAAGTGACAGCGATAGCGATAGCAATGACGGCGACAATTTATAAAATAAATTACCATAATACATCTATCTGTTTAAGTTGTCATGTTCCTTCATGATCACATTTTTTTATTTATTTCACACACAATTATAAAAGAAAAGTCTCAGATCGTTAATTAATCGTCAAAACTAAATTATCGATTCAGAAATATTTAATTTCCTGATATACTTAGTTTACTAGAGTAAAATTATAAACGAGAAGAATCGATCCGGAAATATTCCATTTCCATATCGAATAATTTCGCAACGTCACTATTTAGTACTTGTCATAACCTTGTAACACTGAAATTATCAAATCTGGAATCGAATTAAAATTCCGAGTATAGATTAATTACAAACTGACCCACTAAAAAGCGCAAAAATAAAAACTTTTTTGCAAATAATAAAACCGACTTCCATATCAAAACACTACAAAGTCAAAAATAATTTTAATTTCGGAAGGCGGTGTGAAAAAAAAGAAAATACTAAACCAATAACACCGCCTACCGAAATTAAAATTATTTTTGACATTGTAGTGTTTTGATATGGAAGTCGGTTTTATTTTTTGCAAAAAAGTTTTTATTCACTGTGCAGTGTTTTTTGGGAATCGGTTTAAGTATTTTTTTGGTAAAAAGTTTTTATTTCACTCTTTTTAGTTGGTCGATTTTTAATTTACCTAGTTACAAGAGCCTAAATGTCAACTACTTATATTCATTTACAAAATATTGCTTTTCCCAATGTTTGGCCGTTAATTGTTGAGGAGCTCTCCTGGTACTTCACCATCAGCTTCACTTCACCATATGCATTGTGACGAGCATATTGTGCTTATTAACCACATTCAAGTAATCGAAGCGGAACACATGAAATACCTATTATTCCTTATTATATATTGAGTAGTTCCAGTGGCCATCTGTGGTCTTCATCATCAGGTCCACTTCACAAATGGTGATTTTCGAATGCAACTACACAAGTTACCATAAAAAATACTCAAATCACTATAGGTGTGCCTATAATATTTGAAGATTTCCCTCGATTTCTACAGGATCTATCATCAGATCTAGATCCTGACTTGGTGACAATGGGACCAATTTCGAAGTATACCCTTTCAAACAAAAAAATAATTTTCCAAATCGGTTCAGCGGTCTTCGAGTAATCGGTGATCATACAAAAATATATATATACGCGTCGAATTGATAACCTCGTCCTTTTTTTGTCGTTGGTTGAAAACCATTGAAATCGGTCGAGTAGTTTGGAACCACTCGACTGATTTCAATGTTTTTTTTTTTTTCGATTAGCGTGTCTAAACAGACAAGCAGATAAACATCCAAACTTTTTTGGTTCTTGATCTATTACTGTTTTTGTCAGACTTCTACTGACTAAAATCAGCCCTGTTGCTAAGTTGCCTTTGTCAGGACCACGGTATCTTGTTAGAATATTTCCGCAACCCTGAGAAATTGAAATGCTCTGACTATGCTTTATTAGTCATAATATATATGAAAAAGCTAAGCCAAGGTGTGGAACTCTCTGCCGGCTTCTGTATCCCCCCCCCCCCCTATCACAGCCTTTAAAGCAAGAGTGAACAGGCATCTTCTGGGTTCGTTCGTTCGATCATAGACCTCATCTTTCACTTAAAAGTGTGATCGAAGTTAAGAGCGAGCTCATTCGTATTAAAAAGATAATAATATTCATAGTCCGAAACTGAACAATATCCTGAATTTACTCAAATTATTTAAATTATTATGAACGTTACTTTCAGAGTGGTTATCAAGACGTAACAGCGGGCTCGGGCTTGATGGGGCTCGCCGGTGATGGCAAACCACTGCTCTCTGTCGCAGACCTGGAGAGTCGACTCGTGTTCACTAGGTGTAAGGTAAATACCGACAAAATGTATTTTTTTCTTTTTTAATCCTCAACACTATCTTTACGGTCTTAAACCTAATACGATAGTGTGGCATACAACTATCTAAATATATATAACTCAAAGGTGACTGACTGACTGACTGCCTGACTAACTGACATAGTGATCTATCAACGCACAGCCCAAACCACTGGACGGATCGGGCTGAAATTTGGCATGCAGGTAGATGTTATGACGTAGGCATTCGCTAAGAAAGGATTTTGCGAAATTCCCACAGGATCGGGATTTACACGGGAAAAACTTCCCACGCGGGCGAAGCCGCTGGCACAAGCTAGTCTATCTATATACTTAAAATTAAATTGCACTTACACGATACAATAGTTAAAACGACACTTAATGACTAAAACACACATTCATTAACTTTACCTATATAACGACAGTGATATTTGCGAATACAATCAATTTGCTCAATGAATTCTATATTATTTTAAACAAGGATATCAGTTTTTTGTTTTTTATATTGAAAATTTAATACGGAAATTATTGTATTTGTTGTGTGCTAAGTTGGTGGTAGAAGGTACCTTCCATAATGATCGCAGCGCATTACGTGATCAAAATATACAACGTAATGCGCCTACCTGGGTTCCAACCCATCACTCGTAATACGGCCAATATTAATATACCTAATTAAAACCAACTGCTCAAATATATTAAGCTCTCATCCCATCTGAGAAACGTGCTGCGCAAGACAACGAACATGACGTTCAATATTATCAAACCCTTGACTTGAAACAATGATCTCTTTCTAGCCATTCGTGCTAAGCACGGCAGGTCGTCAATGGATCTTTGGCGGCGAGCTATCGAGGGTGGAAGGGCGGGCCATCAGGCCTTACTGGGCACTCCTGTTCAGCGACCTGCTTCTCTTCGCCACTGTGTCCAGGGACCGGGTGCTGTTCGTGACTGAAGAGCCTGTAGCCCTGGTCACCGTGTCTGAAGCACAGTTCAACGTTAGGAAGAAAGGTTAGTTGATGATAAGGACTTGACCGGTAACATCTATTCTTTTGGGGGAGGGGGGGAGGCAAATCAACAAATAACTTCTAGTGACAGTTGGCAGGCAATTGCCCTATCCGTCCCCTGAGCAGGAGTCACATCTGTACCCACATTTACGGATACAAGCGAGCGAGGTAATTCTGGGTCGGAACGAGTATGATACACCAGTTCCAACCCACAACGGTGGACATCTATGATGATTTTCATCTCGAGAAAAAAAAGTATAGGAACTATTTACTTTAGCATGCTGCTATTGATATCATAAACCAGGACTTGGCTTCTGTTTGCGAACGGAGTGAGGCACATGGTTTGCAGGTTAAGACCCAGGTCATTGTGGTTGGTAGTTCCAGGTTGTCACCTAAGGTAAAATGGTTGCAGCTTCCTCGGGTTATTTTCAACGGCACTGCTATTCCATTAAGCGAGAAGGTTAAGAACCTTGGGGTTTGGGTTGACAAATATTTTTGTTGGGGTCCCCAATTACAAGAAGTCAGTCGCAAATTATTTGCTTCTGCCTATTCCCTGAGACGGTTGCGTGACTTTCTGCCAACTGCTACCAAAATTGAGTTAGCACAGTCTCTTTTACTCCCCATCCTAGACTACGCTGATGTCAGTTATCTTGTTCTTACTGAGGCACAATTTGATAAAATTGAGCGACTCCATAATTTTTGCATTAGATTTATATTTGGATTGCGCAAATATGATCACGTATCTGGATTTCGTACGAAACTCAAATGGCTTCCAATACGTCTTCGCCGGAACTTACACATCTTGTCTCTGCTTTACAGTGTTCTGTTTAATCCTAAAACCCCCACTTATCTTAAATAACGATTCAAGTTCCTTCATGACACACGCAAAATCTCTGAGATCATCAGAAAACTTCAGGCCTGCTGTACCGAGTCACGCCACCAATTACTATGGTAAGTCGTTCGCAGCTCAAGCAGTACGGCTGTGGAATGCTCTACCAGTGTCAGTAAGACAAGCACAAATCCTATCGTCTTTCAAAAACTTGGTAAATGATCTTTATGTCTCTTCTTAAATTGTTGTTATAATGTATGTCTTTGTTTCTTTTTTTATATTTACCTATATATATTTTGAGAATGTTATTTATTGTTTTTATATAGATAAATAGTTCACCGTGGACTACCCACGTATTTATTTTCTCCTATGTGTCAAATCCATCCAAAGGTTGTCTGTAAAAGATCGCTTTTAGCGATAAGACCGCCCATTGCATTACTCGTTTTAGTTGTAAAGTCCTTATTGTTTTACTGTTATGGTGTGCAATAAAGAATATATATCTAACAACAATTTATTTGTCCTTATCTATCCCTTAATTCGTCTTCCAGTCAAACCGGACCCGGAACCGGAGTTATTGCGCGAATGTCTAACCTCCATTACTTCGACCTGGATAACACCATACCCCTTGGCGAGACGTGTTTCAGAATTCTCGTCTACTGACTACTCGCAACTACTGCCAAAGATATAAAAATGACAGCGTGGACCATCGGCTTGCCGTGGTTTCCGAGGTATCGAGTAAGCACGATAATACTGTTACGCCAGTCGCTTAGCTAAGTACGTCGAGAAACTTCGACCGACATCTAGAACGTTCGAGACACTAACGCCACCTGGCGGCGAGTAGCAGTACTGAGTATAGCTTCTGTAACATTCTTGGCAGTATTGGCAGTGAGTCGATTGTAGAAGATTCTTCTAGAACACATACATCGGGGTATAAATAGATCGCAAAGGAACGCAGACAACAGTCTTATTTCAAGACACGAGGCGATATAATCGATGCTCTACAAGAGAATTTCAGTGCGATTTAAATGTTAAGTGACAAGTATTGTTGTGTAAATAGCTGTGTTAATTTTTATTTTGTGTTAATTGAATTAAAGTGTTAATTTTGGTTTAATTGGCGTTAATTATCTGGGGTCATCCACAAATTACGTCACACGAATTTCATGGTTTTGTTGCCCCTCCCCCCTCCTTGACACACCTGGTCACATTTGTGAGACTCCCCCCTCCCTAGTGTGACGTCACATACTTTGCAAACATTTAGAAATTATTGAATGAAAATCAGTTTTATTTCCATTTAAATTATTTTTTAATAAAATTAACATCAAATCAAACACGAAAAAATATATTAATAGAATTATATTAACTAAAGATACTGTACGAGAGAAGCCGTACAATAACAGTAGTTTTCAGTTTATGCTGACATTACATGATTAAACTAGTTTCGTAAGTTAAAAATCACAAAATAGCAGAACTAAGAACGGCGTTTCATCTGCGAAAGTCAGTGGTCAAATGAAATAAAAACAAAGAAATCACCACTAGGCGCAATGCGTTTGGCGGCATTTACCAGAGGGCGCCTAGGCGACTGGCGCGTAATAGGGTTGCCAGATTTTTTTTCAGCCTGTAAGGGACAAATTTTTAAATCGGCAAAAAAATACGGGACTTCAATTTTTTTCTGGGATAAATAAAAAGCAAATTATTTACTACGCGCATGTTTTAACGTATTTTTGATAGATTTGACATATTGAAAAGAATCCGTTATAATCATAGTTAAATATGGTCATTAATTCGCTTTTTATTAAGTTGGGGGTACACTTATTTCGTACATCAGTCCACTTTAACACCATGTGCAACAACTAGGGATACTGAAAAAAAAACATTTTAAGATTTTCTTCCACTTTTCAATCGCACCTATTATTTTGTCAGCAGAAGATGTATTAGCAATATCCAGGCTTTTTTAATCATCTAAAATTCTTCGTATAAGTAGTCTATATTCAACTCATCTCATCCTTAAAAGTTCCGCAGCTTCTTGGAAATGGTTGTAATTTACTGGCGATTAAAGTTTATAAACAGCACCTTAGAGAGGATGTTATTCTCTGAGAAATCGTTCCGTTGTACCAAAGCTTAGGAAATTATTGTAAAATTGTAAAAAATCGCCTTTTATGGATTCCATTTGATATACGGGATAGAGTCGGCCCCGGCGACATTTGAATTTATGCCTGAAATACGGGACGTCCCGTGAAATACGGGACGTCTGGCAATTCTACGTGTAACACTAGTAGAGCGAGTGGTCGACAAAACTGTTACTATTTACGCATATGTAGTTGTAAGTATGTTTTTGAGGTATCCGTAAAGTAATAGTTTAAAGTTCGTGTTTTAACACTGAGATTATAGTAGATTTTGAAATGTGACGTCACGAAATTTAGGACCCCGCCCACTCCCTTGTCATACAATGTCACATTTCGTCGACCCCCTCCCTCCCCCTTAACGTGTGATGTAATTTATGGATGGCCCCTTTCTATCTCGAACCCCAGCTCGTAACAATACTTTAACCCACCCATGAATCGAGCTTGGCAAAAGCGACTTTTATTATTTAGACACGAGCTCCTGCAGCTCCTTTCTTTCTACTCAATATTAACATAATCAAATAAATCATTCTTTGTTTCCAGCGACGGAATTTCGTTTGATCCTGGGCCGTGCGGGAGGCGAGTCCCCTCTGGTGTCATGTTCGCCTCGCACACCAGCTCGAACGAGGACAGTGGTGCTCCGAGCTCCCTCTATAGACCTCAAGGCAGTTTGGCAGAGCTTGCTGCAGAGGCAAATGTAAGTATAACTGTAAAATTTTATTTATAACTCCATTAATAAAATTATTATAATATTCGTTTAAGTTTGACGTTTCCTTTCTACGTGTTTCTATTTAGTGTACATTCAATATTGATATTATTCTCACAATTCAACATTAACATTGATGTTGCTAATGTTCACTTCGTTCGTTCCAGTTACCGAGCTCACACTATGTCGGGCACGCCGCTCGGCTCACCTCTAGACTCCCCGGATCCCCAGCTGACGTTCTCCCTCGCCACGTTGGACTCGCAACAACGACAGGTATCCGCGTCCAGCATCCAACGGCATTCCAGTCTGGCCCTCTTGCCGGCCAGCTCCTACCGATCACATCTTAACATGCTCGTCGAAGAACGTCCAGAAAAGGAAGTCAGAGTCAGTTTTGACGTGAGAACCAGCTCAGACACTCCCACCCCTCAACCTGTCAGAGGTCCCTTGAGCACTGTTTGGAGGACAGCCCCCACCCCTGAAACCCCGTCCGCTAATCTCTCTCCGGCAGATTCTCAAACGTTCTCCTCACATTTTGTCTCTTCGTCAAGCATTGAAAAGAACGACGAGCCCCATACGTCACCCAGTGCCCAGCTAACGTCAGACGGTGGCGAATATTATTCAGAAAGTTCACCCTGCAGGTGGGAATCCTTCGAAGCTGACTTAGCTCTAGCAGACTTGGATGTAGACCCCTCGTTTAAGCACGATGTCGAGGAGCGCATCTTCCTGCCTGACGATCCCCTCCTGCAGCGGATGGCTCTGCCGGAGCGGCCGACCCCGCCGGCCTATCTCGAACTTTGATTCACGGAGTCCGATCCGGAGCTAGCGGACTCCTGCTACCCCCGGAATCGTAGAAATTGGAGATAAGGTTTCTAAAGGGAATCTTTAACGGTGTGTTCTAGTAGTCATGTTTAGCTGGTGTTTACGAGACGGTGTCGAAAGCTTTCGCCGCGTAGACTGGCGAGTTTGTTGGATTGTTATAAAATTCGCTTATAGTCGAGATTAAGGTTGTGGTAACAAAATTTTGAGAGACATATTTTCGAACATTAGCAGTATTAAAGAAATCTCGGTATTTTGATTATATTAGAGAAATAATTTGTAAGTCTGATGCCCCACTTATGATATGCGACCGGGTATTAATAAAAATTTACTTATCACAGAACTGAATTCACGATTGGGTATTTTACAAATCGCTTTAGTGTAATCGAAAATGTGTATGCCAATATTTACCAAATAGTAAATCAGTGTCAAATCTAACTATAGGGTACCAATAGTGAAGATTCGTGTACATTATACTTTTTTGGATACCAAGTTTGCTTAAGTCTTCCGTCCTTTTCTTAAGAAATTCAAAAGGCTTCATAATTTTTGGTACTTCTTTGAACGTTGCACCCTATTTCTTAATTCCTCCAACTGTAATGGAACAATTAGCTAATAAATGTTGATGTTGTAAATGTACAGACACTGGACATTGTAAATCTGTACATAGAGTTAATTGTACAGGTCATGTGGATATTTGGCGATCTGCTTCGCGAAATCAATCATGTAGTTGCCACCATTGCACACTTAGAGCATTTTGATTTGAACAATGCTTCTTATGTTGAAATGTTCATCGCCATTAGATGTTAATATTTTTACAAAGAAAAATGGTAGTCGATGTTAAATGTGACTGATTTATTTAATGCTTTTTTGTTTATTAGTGTAATAAATGAACACATAGAGTATTTTATTCATGTAACAGCAGATGTAATTGTAAATAACGATTTAGAAGATCGTATATTTGTGTCGCTAGCATCGCAAAATGTTCACATAACCTAAACGTTTCGCGGGAAAAATTTTGTATGTGTATTAATGTTTTTTTTTACAAATCTACGTAGTTAGAATCAGATAATTTTCGATGTCTTTGGCTGTGTGTAAATTTTTAATATAGTCTAATGATAGTATGAGTAAAAAATTATAATTTTGAGAAAGCATTTTACTTATATTTCCGGTTTCTTCATATTAATGGATTAAACAATATAAAAATGTCGATGTTTATGTTTAGATCGGAGCAAAATATTTCTTATTATCCGTAAATAAAGTGATTTTGTCAATGGCGAAATACAAATCTTTTTATTTTAAATTGGTTAAGGGCATAGAATTTTGCGACGCTAACGAATATTTATAATTGAATGATCTACCATTTTTCTCTGTATCTTGTTTTGTTAAATATCCTACAAATGTCAATTGAATGTGGTTTTACCTGTTAGAATTTCAATGTCGATATGTTGATGGCAAGAAAAACAAAATCATTAGGTAACTAATAACTACCGAACTACCTATCGTCGTATGGCAGCCAACATTTGTTCAAAATTTTATGGTGGGGATATTTCGACCAAATTTCAACCCCTGCAGCTGGGTTACGGATCCAAAGGGAGCTGTGAGACGCCTTGTCGACCGATTTATATTCTGGTAAAGGAGAGGTCATCTTGAAGGTTGACATTAAAAACTCTTTTAATTCTGTCAATAGGGATACTTTGTTGGCAGAAACTAAAAAAGACCATCACAAATATTTGGTTTTCTTTAGCAATGTTACTAATATCCGACTAAATTACTTTATAAAGAAAACCTTTTGGACCCAGCTGTTGGCTGTTAAAAAGGTGATCCCTCGGGCCAGGGATTTTAGTTTAGCCATTCACCCAACCATTAGGCAGCTAAATTCAAGATTTAATGTTTGTTATCTCGATGATGGAACCCTGGGAGGCGATGTAGACAAAGTTTTAGATGATCTACAGTTTTTAAGAAATGAACTCCTTTTCATAGGATTACATCTCAACTTTTCAATGTGTGAACTTTTCATATCCAACAGTACTGATAGACAACCGACGCTTTCCAAATTCAACGCAATAGCCCCAGAAATCCAAATTGTGGAAAAAAGTTCTCTTCGTCTCCTTGGGTCTCCAACTTTTGAGAATTCCTTTCCTGATTTTATCGAGGAAAACATACGAAATTTTAATGACAACTCGGACAGATTACACTAAATTAACATGCATTCGGCTATCACCTTGGTTCGTTACTGTTGTTTTGGACCTAAATTAACGTACTTTCTTCGTGCTTTGCATTTATGGAATCATCCTCAACTTTTGGAAAAAATTGACCAAATTATTCGTCATACTCTTACATGAATTTAAAATGTGACTATGGACGACCGAGCTTGGGCACAAGCTACTCTTCCCATATGTATGGGAGGTCTCGGCGTCCGCAAATTTCTAGTATCAGTCTACCAGCTTTTATATCCTCGGTTCACGGAACTGAGAAATTAATCAGGAATATCCTAGTTTCGTCATTGATTGATTTCAATGTACCGTGCTTCACCGAGGATATGGATACCTGGAGACACGCTTGCCCGAATTTAAATCCACCCGAGAACCCATGATCTCAGAGGCGGTGGGATGAGCCGCTCTGTAGAGCAGTTCAGAGTGACCTTATTACCACATCTGCTACTGCTGCAGAGCGTGCACGCCTGCTGGCTGTGGGTGAATGGGAACCGGGTTTTTGGCTTCATGCACTACCGTCGTCGAACATAGGCACCTTGTTCGGTGACTCTACTTTTCGCCTCGCTGCTTCCCATCGTTTAGGTGATCCCTGCTGTTCTGCTCATCGCTGCCACTGTGGTGAAGTTGTCAACAGCCTCGGTCACCACGGCCTTTCATGCGGCCGCAGCGCGGGTCGCATAGCACGGCACACAAATATTAACGACATCATCCGACGAGCTCTTTTCACGGTCGGCGTTTCGGCTGTATTAGAACTAAATGGCTTGGCACGCGACGATGTCAAAAGACCGGACGGCATGTCTTTATTTCCATGGAAGATGGGTAGGCCCTTAGTGTGGGATGCAACCTGCGTCGACACTCTTGCGCAATCCCATCTTTCTAGTTCGTCTCACTATGCTGGCGCTGTCGCTGCGGTTGCAGAAAACCTCAAGCGACGGAAATATAATAGCCTCGTTGGTAGGTATATTTTTGAGCTGTTTGGGGTTGAAACCCTGGGATCATGGGGTCCGAGTGCTCACAAATTATTTAAAGACGTTTCCAGACAGAAGATAAACATTGCCATACAACGTGGCAATGCAGCCAGTCTTTTGGGCAGTGGACAGCGATGCTCACGAATTTCTGGACGCTATATTTTAGATTATTTTTAGATATATATAGCTTAGGGTTTTTATTTAAGTGTATATTTTCTTTCTTAACTAAAATAAATTATAACTAGTTCAAACATAATTATATAGGTATTTAGGTTTTAATTTTATAGTAATAACTCACAAATATTTAGTTACTTAGGACTGTTTATAATTTAAAATTATTAATTCATTATTATCACAAAATTCGTTAGAAGTGAAAATGGATTTCTCTATAAGTTGGTTATAAAAAAAATACGGTACATTTTGTTCTCGATTAAAAGTAAACAAACAACTATTTGGGTAGATATATTAACTTTTTATCTATGAAGAATCAATACGAGCCAACTGCTTAATTAAAGATATTATATGCTTATGCAATTATTTAACTTACTGAATATGTAAAATCTTTATGAACTAGGTATCAACTAAACTTTTCAATCACAAGATAACCCGAACATATAAGATGTTCCTCTGCGACATCAAAAGTTAAGTTATATCTAAGCGGTAAGTTTAAGGATTGTTTTAGTAACTATCATCGAATATCCACATTACCTGATCTAAATTACATATAATATATATCATCAATTCTACAAAATGCCTAAGAAATCATCAGTTTCAAAAAATCTTTGCAGTTGAAAGCTTAAATACAAGTAATGCTTTAAAATGGTCTAGACGCGACGCAGTTCAGTGGAAACGCAAACAGGAGGAGGGGGGAGTGCAACAGAAGGAGCCAGAAGTACTCGCAGCAGAGGGTCCACCCTTCATCTACAAAGATGGATGACGCAACTGCCTGAGGCTGAGGAGTTAGATCCACCTGAACCTGATATGGAAGTAAGTGATGAATATAAGAATTTCTGCAAGTTTATTAATAGCGAGAAATGTATTTTAAATTACTTTTAACCAATAGGAAATATAGCTATTATTGTTAATACACGTATGCCGCCGGTAGATATCTGTGATATCAGGGCATTTGAACTATAAGGGGCTATGAAAGGATATGATACCATCAGAAGGAACCAAATAGTTTGCCACCTATTTGGTTTTCTCAATAGCGAATAAAAAAATGATTTCGTATTGTTTTAGATGTGGAGTGTAGAAGAACTAAGAAAAAGATCAAAAGAACTTAACCTCCTTGAGGTAGCTGATCTTGTTTCTAGTCATGAAGCAAAAGGAACGTCGCCCGGCGATAAAAAGGAAAATGATCGAAGTCCATCAAAAAGCAGTAATTCAGGAAGTCAAGTAGGTTGACGCTGATAACAGCTTTAAATGTTGTGATATCACTTAACTAAAACTACATGTCACGTTTCAGATAACGGTAAGGACAAGCCCGGTGGTAGTGGACACGATTCCCGTCTGCAGACAGTGCCACAAAAAGTGTTTGTCTAAACCAAATAGCCCCCTTGTATCTCAAAAGAAACCACCAGTGATACCCGCCAAACCAAAACCCGAAGCATCGCCCCAAAATTCCAACTCAAATAAAAGTTCGACCAGTCCGTGCAGTGCGCATTGTGGCAATCGTAAACCAAGAAACTTCTCACATTTAGAACGTAAAAATGCTATCAAGCTACGTCCAGAGGATGGTCCCAGAGCAGCGAAGAAAGTTATAGATTCAATAGAACAAAGTCAGAGAATGCTCAAATCAACGTCCTACGAATTAAAAACCGATTCACCAATCTTAAGCAGAAGTGTTCACTCGATTCATACAAAGAGCCAGTTAGAATTAAGAAAAGATAACTCAATAAGATCGCCTAGTCCGACATCTAGTAGTCGCAATAGTCCACTATCAACAAGCCACACAACCTGTAGTTCTATGGTCTTTAATTCTAGTTCTAACGATTTAAGGATGTCCAATTCGAACATCGCCAATCAGGTCCAATGCGTCATTGCTCAAGAGAAATACTTGAATGAAGTTAAATGTGCCGAAAGCATAACTTTAACAAAAACTAAAACAGTCTCATCCAATTACCCATCACCGGCATCTGCAAGAAAAGAACAAATAACCAGACAGAAGGCAGAAAATGTACTAAACAAAGTTTTAGGTATGAATATCGTAGCTAAGAGGGAAAATGTTGGTTCTTGTTTGAAGACATCATCGGTATTTCTAGAAGACGATTCAATACACGATGATGACCACGACTTTAAAATAGAGAGAGGTCTAAGACGCTCCCCAAGAATGGGAATTTCAGCAGTTAGTAAAATGAACGGAGATATAAATAAGAAGACTGAAATAATGGATGATGTTAATGCAAACAATACAACTGACGGTGGTTCAGATGAAGATTTAGAGTTAGGACCCCTTATGTTAATGGGTCTGTCGGCTATCAATCCTGCAGCGCATTTAATGAGAGTAGAACCATTCAAGAGGGGTTCAGTGACGAGTTTGAACAATCCTTGTTCTAGACCCGGTAGTCTTGGCTCGCTCAAGTCTGAGTCTCCTGTTCCTAACATAGCTGTTGTACCACCAACGCCCGACTTTAATTCCACTAATAAGACTGTGAGTTCACTTTTAAGTTGTTGGTTTGTTACCCATAGATTCTGATGATTATTTTCTGACTCTATTTGTTACAGGATGACCTTGTAGATGAGTCCCCAGATTCCCCTGACGTTCCAGATGACCTGCCTTATGTGACGCTCAAAAGGTGTGTTAATGAAAATTTTAATGAACTTTCAAAACCAATCGGTATTGTTGTAAAGACTACTAATGTTGTTTAAGATATGGTACAATGTCAAGCCTGGAGAGATTACCGTCCGATGAGACTGACGATGGCAACGTAAGACTGACAGCACAAGAACCAGAGACCTCGAAAGCTTACAATAATCCAGGTAATTTATAAGACTCCGCTGAGTAGAATGATGAGCACGTACAACGGGATCTGCTCTAACAGCCAAGTCAACATCGACATCTTCTCAGACTCACTAGCCCAACTTAAGTCGAAAATTATGAAATCAATAGATGATCCGTAGTCCCTTTTATTTTAATTTATTTTTTTCTTTACAAGTTTAGTCATATTATTTTATAATTTTATTTTATTTAAGTGTTTTAGTTATTATTTAATTTTAAGTTTAGTATTTTGTAAATCTGTACTAATTTTTAATTTTATATTAATTTGACATTCATTTTACAATTCAAATAAGTTAATTTCTGTTAATTTAATTCAATATTAATCTTATAATTTTAATTCATAAAATTAAACCCAATTAATTTATATTTATGTCATTATAATTCTGTCTATAAATTATTCTTAATTTGTTAATGTCATTTTTTCTTTACATTTATTTTATAATACTTTTAATAATTAATATTCACAATTATATTGTAAAACTCGTTTTGTGTAAGATGTGCATGCCTGTAAGTGACTTATTTACACAGGACCCTTAATGTCACAATTTATATTATTACATTTGTAAATAAGTTGTTGGTGTGCCTTATAAATAAATAAATAAATAAACAAAACTAACAGATATTATATGTCTCTAATCGTATCCTAAATGCTCAGGATTATAGTCTCCAGCTTTTGCTACTTTAATGGTTCTCCATCGGTCTCTGTTCATTATTGCTCCGACTGCCTGATGTAGTTTTTGATAAAGTAGTCAGACAATTTGGTTAGCGAACGACCTCGGGCTCCCATGCCTTCTATTTTACCAAAAACGACCAGCTTTTCTAGACTATCATCCCGTCTCCGCAATATGTTTCCAAAATAGGACAGTGTGCGGCGTAAATAGACGGATTTTTAGTTTGAGTTGGGATGAAATAGACACATTTATGCGTTTAGGCGTCCTGCATTTAGATTCGTCTACAAAACTCTCAAATGTATCTATTTTATGTCTCTCTATATTATATTATTTTTGAATTATATATATTTTCACAGCATACATGAAAATGGCAAGGATGAAAACTTATAAATCGTTTTTGATAACTCAGGTCACGGTTTTTATGTCATTATTCTCATAAAAATAATTTTCAGACCATCTTTTGCTATAGAAAGAAAGGACCTTTTTACATTCTACCTACTAAGTTACATGTAATTAGTAAATCACAAATTTATTTTGTTCAGTGAGCGGTGCCGCTGGTGGTATCATGGGCTATGCGGCAAGAGCTGGCTCCTTCGTGGTGGAAAAGATGAATATTTTTAGTTATACTGAGAGCGTGCCTAGCACGGCCATAGCGCACAAGCAACCCTCATTCTTAGAAAGGTATGTCTTGATAATATACGATGAATTTCTTTAATAGGCAATGACAAAATGGTAAATTCAATAGTTACTATTGTGTAAGTTCAGCTTTATAACTTATCTTACCTTGCTTCAATCGCGTGGAAATTATGAACATTTTCCCGGGACAAAAAGTACTCTAAGTATTATTCCAGATTTTAATTTATATGTGTAGCAAATTTCGTCCTATTTCCTTAAGCTATAATTGTTATCCAAGCTTTACATTTATCATATTAGTGCGTAATTATATTGGGTATTTCCTAAGAAATTCCAGTTTTGTATAACGAACCATTTCATGAGCAATGATAACTTCGGTTGGTCTTGGAATTATAAAGTTTGGTTCAATGGCTTCCTCTAAGTTGTGCAACACTTTCAGTGCCAAGGGAGACTGTTATAATAATTTCATGTTTAATATTATTTTTCCAAACATAGGTGGAAAACAACAAGCTGGAGATTAATGAAGGAACGATGAGTATGTGTGGGTGGAAAATGTAGTGCATTGATATTTTGTTAAAGACTGTAATTAAATATACTACTCCTAGAGCTTAGTTATAACAACAACTTTAAAAATAGATTTAGACTAATAGTTATCGTATTTATTCGCTAACATAGTAAGATTTTAAAAATTAGAAATATTAGATTTTTCGCTAGAAATATATAATGTATTTTACATAATTATAGCGTTTTGAAGCTAGCATTCTATTTAAGTTACAGTTTCACAATTTACAAATTAAAGTAACAAATATTATAGCAAAATTAAATAATTTTGAAAAAAAAACTATTTTGATCTTACGAGTATCATTAGAAATTAGGTTTATGAAATTATCAGTCAATCATGTAAAAATGCATAGTATTTAATTCGTAGAATTTTTAAATGTTTTTACGTAACCGTAGTTACACTGAGTGGATTTTACACTTTTACAATCGTAACAATATCGTTTAATGATTAAATGTATCTTATGTATGTCTCTGTAGGAGTTTTACCTAAAAATTATTGTATATACATTTATTTTGGAAAGTTAAACATAAATTATTTAGTTTCTCTTTTGATTTCCATCATCTTTAAAGTTCGGATTTTACCAGATGCCTTGGAGTCAGTGACTGGAAGTCAACAATTGGTACTGAAGAGGGTACCGGAGAGACTGGAGAAGGAAGTGGAGCAAGCGGAGAAGAAGCTTGGGGCACCCCTTCATCAGGAGACTTGTCAGATAACCTGCCCGATTCTGAACATGGAACACTTTCGGTAAAGATATTATAGAAAAATCTAATCTTTAATCTAAAATTTTAAACTAAACAATGAAAGCTTCATTTTTTTGGTTTTATTAAAAATGTTAAAAATTTTCTTTATTAAAAATGTTATTGTATAAATCATAGTACTGAAATGATATTAATCATCGCTTTTAAAACTTTTGTATGTGGGACTGAATTTCCACTAGGTTTGCTATGCCTTTTGAATAGAAAATCCGTCACTATTTCAGTCCCCTACAAAGTCATCATCATCTTACGCTGGAGATGACGACACGGAGCTGATGATGGATGAACTCCTCATGGCTCCTACTATTACCGGACCAACGACGCTTAGGCCACTTCTTCCAAGGTAAATAGTCTGCTCTACGTTTACTGTATATAGCATGCTAATAAAATCAATATTACTAAATCCCACATTTTAATAGATTTTATACTTCACTAATAAGTAAAGTTTATTGCTTACACATCTTTAGAGCAGGAACTTATGCAAGATTCTTTTTCGTCTTACTCTCAGATGCTTAACTAGATTTTGCACCTAATGTCACTACAACGTCTGTTTCTACAACTTTTGTATTCATAAAAGAGTATTTAGGTATACTACTTTTACAAGTAAATCGCAAACCAATTGGGATTACCATAAAAATAACCATAACTAATGCAAATCTTGAATGTAGGGATGTTTTTAGAAGAAGACTAGAACCTCTCATGGAAGAAGAATGCTCTGATAGTAGCAGCGAAGACAACAAGCCTACTCCCACCAACTCTGATGACCAGGTGAATATTAACACTGATAACAATAGAAAATTTACCAATAGTTGCACCAAAGTTCCAAAGTCCTAAGTATTTGAAATTGTAATCCTTCACGTTAAACTATGAATAAATCAATTAATCGATATGAAGCACTACAATAACCCTTAATAATATCCTATAATTTTCCAGAGTTGAAGTTTGGTGCAAACACCTTTCTCTGTAACAGATATATGTTCTTATTATTATGTAACAATAATAATTAATACGTACTTCATGTTATATGTAATTTATGACTCAACATAATATCTGTTTACTTCGAATATATTATTATTTATGTGTAATACCTAATTAGTCTGTCACAATTGACATTATTTAAAATGCCTCAACGTATTTAGTTTTGATATCGTATTTTGTAGACACAAAGCCTGCATCATAACACTAAGTCAAATTTGGCAGATAGCGAATATTATTATAGTTATGTAGGCGTGTCGTTGTAACCCATAGCATGCCAATAACCATACAAAATAATGTTATTGGATACAGAATGCTTGTTGCATGAAATATTTGAGTAAAACCAAGTACTGTAAATGTTTATTGTCAACATTTCATAGAACCACTTTAAAGTTAAGATCTTAACAATCGCGACAACATCGAAACCAAATTCAAAATTTTAAAATTTTAAAAGTTAAATATTTCGATAATTTTCGCCCTGGACTTGATTGACATCCAGGTTATTGGCAAATGGAAGTAAATTCCCGTAGCTAGGTTATATCTCACATTGTGACTGGTCCGCTGGTGCGGCGCTTGGCGCAGGACAGCGAGCGTGGCCTCGATGCTGACGACTGTTGCGACGTGCCGCACCCGCCGCCCTCTGCTTCAAATCAAGGTGAGTTCCCAAGTATACATGGATGACGTACTAGTTTTCGGTAAGTCTGTAGAGGATCATGTGCGCGAATGTTTTGTGAACGGTAGTAGAGGATCGCAGTATGGTATTAGCAGGATTCGATATTTACTTATTAGTTTGGATACATGCGTCTTTCTGATCGAAGCAATCTTTGCTGGCATATCTTTCTGGACATTGATATTTTTATTCATAAGAACAACCTAAAACTCTCTTTTTCATCTCTTACTTATTGTACATACAATGTGTCTGCCTAGAGATGATGAATGCAGCAGTATATAATAAAGACATTGTTAATGCGCAGTTCGGCATCAACTTCAACATTTGCACACAACACATCGCCAAGCATCCATAAACATTACTAACAGAGTAAATACATTTTGACAGAGAAATGGACAGCTTGACATATGATGAAAGGTGAGAGATTACAGTCTCGTCGCAAATCAACTCAAAACATTATTATGCCGATATTTTATTAATAAAATTAGCACGGTGCATGAGTATTACTATGGATATCATAAGTACACATCTTACCAGAAATAATTACTGTTTAAATCGTAAGCTTAGCTACTTTGTAATTTTACACTTGAGCTTAGTTGAATATTAATTTCTGGTAAACAGGTAATGTTGTTTATGTACCCCTATACTAGCACGGTATCAATATGTAGCTATAGCACTCCACTTATAATATTATTATAAATATATATGATACATATGATAATATGATATCAAATTATTCAAAACATCTTCTTATATACGCCACACACAAAAGACACTGAACTGATATGAACTGCTCACGCTATTGTGTTGGTTTCTTAAGGGATTTAAGATGATGATTTTGCAGAAGCAGAGGACGGGTGTGTGCACGTCGGCCAGGATGTTGGAGAGGGAACAGATGGTGGCGCCGGGTGCGAGCTGAGCCCCGACCGGACACCCACCAACGAGGCGCCCTCGACGCCCTTACTATCTGGTTAGTCGCTATACATAAACATCTCAATAAATAGCCATAAGATCCGAACACTTTTCACGAACTTTACTAAAATATTGCCGCTATTTACGTTAGCGGGTTGCTTTTGAAAATATGCTTTGTGATGGCAGAGCCTGTGCCTACACGGGGACTGGGCCCACATTCAATAACAATAATTTTCATTTCGATATTTCTATATTATTCATTGAATAATTTACTTTGTCAAGATGACGAATTCTAAAATATGATTAACGCAATTTATGTGTAACTTATTGCTGAATTAGATGTTAGTGCGATTTTGTTATCGTTTTTTTAGGTTTCTCGCTTCTTTCTTTACTCTAATAAATATGTAATTTCTTTCTTCTTTTTTTTTGTTTTGCTCTAATAAATATGTTTTTCTACAGTTTCAAAAGAGAGTGCCATTGTTGGAGTTGGTCGTCGGGGCTCAGCCAGCTCGGACAGCACGCCCTCCACACTCGAACGCACCACTATACACAACCCTACGTCACTCAGCCCACCCGCACCAGGTAAAACATAAATCTACTACGCATAGATCGCATAGTTCCCGATCTCTTGGAAATTCGGGGATAGAAAGTATCCTATATGTTGCCCTCCTCATTATTCCAGTAAAGCTTTGTTTTCCTAGGAAAGCGGTGCCGTCATATAGCGGCCGTAATATTACGGACGCGAAAAGACGGCCCTCTTTACGGTGACGACATGTGGAAAGTTCCACGGCCGTTTTATAACACTGTCTGCTTCATCGCTATCTAGTGTATTACATTCTCTTTTAAAACGTTCACGAAACCATCTGACACCGACAAGACGGCCGTCATGCAAATGGCGGCATCGCTTTTTGACGTTACGGTGTCAGTTACCGCTCTCTAGGAAACCGCGCCATTTTGTTTACATAGACAACGTTCTAGTGACGTCATTCACCGCTGTATTACGGCCGCTATTTGACGGCACCGCTATCCTAGGAAACCAAAGCTTAAGAGTCCCGTTAAAATCGGTTCATCCGTTCCAGAAATTAGCCCGGAAAAACAGAAAGACAAACCGAGTATTTTTAGTTTGCTTGTGTTAAATTTTATCGTGTAAATAACTATGTATAAGCACTTGAGAGAACACACTTAATTTGAAATCACAGCCAGCCACTTCATTTATATGAACTTACTAGCTTCTGCCCGCGACTTCGTACGCGTGGGATGGTTTTCCCGCGTAAATCCCGATCCCGTGGGAATTTCGGGATAAAAAGTAGCCTATGTGTTATTCCAGAATGACAACTATCTACTTACCAAATTTCATTCAGATCCGTTCAGTAGTTTTTGCGTGAAAGAGTAACAAACATCCATCCATCCTCACAAACTTTCGCATTTATAATATTAGTAGGATAGGAAGTAGGATATAGAATTTATAAACATTTTTTTTATTTTACTACTAGCTAATGCCCGAGGGCTTTTTTCGCGTAAATCCCGATCCTATGCGTTATTCCAGAATATTAGCTATCTAATTACCAAATTTGATTCAAATCCATTCAGTATTTTTTATGTGAAACATTAACAAACATCCATACTGTATACATCCATACTCACAAACTTTCGCATTTATATTACTAGTAAGAAAGGAGATACAACCTATTATTTTAACTCAAATTTAAATCAGCCGTTTTAGCCTCGGAGCAAGCTCTAGCACCGGAGGCTACCTTACAACCGGAGCAACAGAGACCACCGACGCCGGAGCGACTCAGTCCTCGAGCGGAGATGAGATTGGCATTGGACCAGGGGAAGGACATGCTGGCAGATCAGGAGGTACCCTGGGTGAGTAGCTAAAATCTTTATTTTTTTCCAAACCATAACAAGTATCAATTCAAACTATAATCTATCAACACAAATTGGGTCTGTGAGGTTGAGTGCGGCCATTCCCCCTCCTAGAGAGGAGGCCTGTGTCCCAGCAGTCTGTGGGAACGTTATAGACTGGTTATGATTTGCTACATATGTATGTATCTGAACAATGCAGTGAAAGTCTATAGGCTTTGTAAATTCATTTTAATTAAATGATTAATGCCATAACGGTCCAGCCGTTACAGCATTAATCATTTCATTTATCATCACTATAACTTAATATGTTAATTACGACATATCTATTTCCTTCATAAGGCAAATTCCTGATAAAGCTTCATTGGTCTAAAACAGAATTATATCCTACAAGACATATGATAATATATCAGTATGTAATAAAATTATAAAACACCTTGTCCATCAGCTTTTTTCTTAAAACCAAGGTAACTGCAACACTAAAATAGTCTTTGGTATAATAGCTTCTAATATTAATCATTATTATTCCAGACAAAACTGCTTTCGCGAAACACCAGTTTTACACTGAGTACACACATTTACAAAAAAGTACACAAACAGCTAAACATGTTACATTTAAACTCATACGCAATAAAACATAAAGTAACAGATTGGCTGATACAGAAGGACTATTCCTACACGGAGTCTTTGGTCATTTACAAAACAAAAGTTTACGTCGCTTAAATCGGAGAACGCACGCCTTCAAATATACACGTGTGTGTATGTATGTGTGTGTGTGTGGATGTATTTGTGTATATGTATGTGTATACATACACACAAATACATCCACACAAATACAACCATACATCCTCACACATCAATACACATCCACATCCGACATCCAAAAATTGCAAAAAGAAAACTGACTGCTGACAAACAGTAGATCTGCGCTGTCCATTGTTGCACTGTTAAACTAAGCATATTAAATATACTAATTAGCTGAACACTGTCTCTTAGAATACAGGCTAGCCTAGTTTAAGAGGCAGGGTTATTATATTTAAAAACAGAAATTTTGTAACATACTGTAATGCCTTAATTAATCTACTTGTTACTTGTTGTCAACTGTTTGTGTTTATTTCTATAATTGTAATTTTGATAAATGAACTTATTATTATTATACAAACTTGTATGGCTTAGTCCAATCCAGCCTGTCTCTAGGTGCCGTCCCCCACAGAGAGTGACTTTAGCGTGAAGTCACCTAGTTTGTAGGTTTAATATAGACAAGTCCGGTTAACGACCTCATAGTTTGATCTACGAGAGATCACTCGAAAAAATTTAATAAAAATCATATGAGGTCATTACGTAATTTCGACATTTGGCTTCTTTTCAGGTTGGCGCGTCCGACCCCTGGTCGTTTCGCGCGGCGTGCCAACGCTCACTACTGCGGCGCGTGGCGAGCGCAGACGCAGTGACGCTGTGCCGCGCGCACCCGCGCCGAACCGCCCCGCATACTACTTCGCGCAATTCTGTATATGCCTGGAAGGGTACGTAAGAGTGTACGACTAAACGCCGACAGACACTACGTCGGCAGACTGAACACCGACAAGACTTTACTTTCGACGGGACTCTTCGTCGACAGGACACTTCGCCGACGGGACACTTTGCCGACAGGACGCTTCGCCGACAGGACAGTTCGCCGACAAGGCTCATCAGTGACATAACTTATCATCGATAATCAGATATTTACTTTGGAAATCGATTATGCTTTTTCAAAAACGCTTTAAAGCTAAAGGTCATCAGTTAGACAGAGAATGAAGGTCAGATCTTGTAAAAGTGATCAAAATCAAGTCAAGAATTATTTATTTGCTCCAATAAGTACAGAAAGTTCATACAGAATCTTTTATTTTGCCTCTAATATCGACGCGCAAAAATTATTACACATGCTGTCGATATTGTGATAAAAATGTCATTAAATATGTCATAATATAAGTAACAAATAAACAAATCACAAAAAAAATGCATGTAGTCAGTAAATAAAAAACACAAACCTCCACAACTTATAATCTAATAACTCAAGTACCCTGTAATGTACATACATATATGATGTCAATAACCCAATGTTTCATTCGCAAGAATTCGGCATCAAGAAGCACCTTTAACTCATCGTCCAATGCCGTATTCCCACTTTTTTTGTTCATGTCACATGTCGAGAAGACTCATCTGTGGAAAGTCTTGTAGCGTAAACAAAAGACGTAGGCAGGCAAAAAAGTGCGCAAGAAGAGCAACATTGCGGTAGGAATGTATTATGAAGCAGGCCCCCGATGTAACGACCATGATCACTCTGCCAAGAGTGTAATGTCGTTAACTAAGTTTCATTCGCCAAAAGCTTTAAACTACTACGCTGTAAACAAAATTGATGTAAGATTGATTTCAGTTCCAGAAAGCGAGAAACCTATGGAGATGGAGCAACTGGCACGAGCGGAAGTTCAGACGATGCGTTCGCGGACGCGCTCTCTATGCCAGAACGGGAAGATGTAAGCAATCTCCTTTACTTTCTTCATTTTTACTGTTAAAGCAATTTTAGTAATTGACGACCAAATTGGAACATTTTCTGAAAATCAGGAATTACTTGTCTTTATTCTAATTTTAAATATGTCGTTGGTGTGCCTTCCTTGATAAATAAAAAAAGAGAAGAAAATTAAAATTGTTTGATCGAGTACATTTTATTGTTGTGAAACCAAAGACTTGATTGAGGGACGCCGCATGGTTTTATCCTAGATCTACTTATGACACTCATTTGTGTTTAACTGTATTCATGATATAAATTGATATCTTTCCAGAATGGGTTTCCTTCGTCGTCGCGCATCGTCCGATAGCCCCCGCCGCGAGCCATTCATCGTGTCGAGCGCGACGGCTCGGCCGTTCTCCCCGCGCCGCACATCCGTGAGCAACAACGGCTATTACAAGATATGCTTTGTCAATGGCTATGTGTGAGCACAGCGCACGCACGAGCTTATCTGTGCCAATCAGCTGGATTTAAACAATTGCGGGAAGTTTTTTCATTGTTTCCTCCATCCTTACCTTCGGCATTCGTGGTCGCCTGTGCCTCTGTAACTTTTTAGCTTATACTGGATGGTTGATGTTTACGGGCTATTTTAAAAGTTGTTGATAATTTTTAATAAAATAAAAACAGGAATTTCGCGCGAGGGTGGCGATTATTATTAGTGTAATGAAGAAACTTCCTATGTAGTATGTACACGTTTGTAAAATAAGATGTGAAAACTTTAAGTAATTAAATAATGCTGCGGAGTTTAGTAAGTAAAGACGTTCAGAAGTGTCAACGGGACAATTAAAAAACCTGCCTTAATTTTAGATCCAAAATTAATTTTAAAAAGATTTCGTCCTAGTAAATAAATTAGAACAAGCAAATAAAATCATGTAAGGTAGTTTGTAATGGGAAACGTAATTCGAACTGTTTGAAACAATTCAGTAATGATATAATCGTGTTTTATAAAATTTTAAATGACATTTTAATATTTGGAAATCGTAAGATTTGGAATGTAAGTGAAAAGTTAATGAACTATTAATATATGAAACAGTAGTGAGTGATAATGTTAATAAATTTTCAGTAAAATTGGCCAATAAAATTGCCTTTCTTTTCAAAAATCTTTAAAATTCGAAAATTATATTGTTAAATTAGTACTAAAACCTTTTTTAGTGAAAATATTCCATGTTTTTAACTTTTACCTATGTCTTAAGATTAATTACCGTTTGGTATATTGTTATGATTGTGATTGTCTTGGCACTAATCTCATGTCAATTTGTTCTTTGCTTAACACTTAGAATTAAAGTTTAAATCCAGCTTTCAGATATGCTAATTTGTTTTTGTTACCTGTTGAACTGATCTGTCCATTTTGATTGGAACGAGTGTCCTCGAAAATATATTTTTAATAAAATATCATTAAGCTTTTCATTCTTCATCCTGCAGCTTAGCTGATCCTTCCTTTATTTGACACAATCCTTTATTTTGTTTAGCGCTAACAAAGCCGTCCACTTCTTTGTTTTCGCTAGTATATTTTGCATATTTATTAGTTAATACAATGTCTTTAATAATTGGATTTGTAAAGAGACATTTCACGCAGATAATCCTCTAGTTTCCACTTTGCAAGCTAAAGTAGTACATACAGGGTTATTTAAGATTCACGTTTTTCACATCAGTTTACCTTAAAGGTTAACTATTTTATAAAATGGTACCTAATAACCCTGTATTTTTGCTCTCGGTAAATGTACAACTGTAAAGCGAGTAGCAAATACAAGAGTAACAATCGGTAAATAATACAATATTCTTACAGGAGAAACATTTCGAGAAAAGATTCTGGAAACAAGTGACTAGAAGACGTCAATCTCTCGGATCTATCAGTCAAATATAGACTTGGTTAACATTACAAAAACGATGATATAAAGTGTTCACGTGTAGAACCTCACAATATAGATGTAGATGATTCAGCATTAGAGACTGTAATACTAGACGGTCGTAATTTGGACCAGAAATAAGATTTAAACTGTGGAGTGCTTATGAAAGTGTTAAGAGAACGATGAAGTTAATGGATTGCCAAACGAAAACAGATATATGCCAAATACTGACGAAAGGGACCTGTCAATACTTCATATCTTAGAATCATTGTGTTTATAGTACATAACACTGAAATAGGCCTAATTGTTGACTGTAAATAAAAACGCTGTTCATTTCTCATAGTTGTACAAATAGAATTATTTATAACGAGCTTGATAGAGGATGTAAAATATGTGATAGGTTACAAACTGTTTTAACTATCTTGTGAATTGTTACATCTGAAACAAACATGTAAAATGTCTTTTTTTCGTAACTATTGTAATATAATATGGTTTTCTCATCTTTGTATTCTACGTGAATTTGTCCTTTGAGATGTGTAATGCTTAATTTGATATCTTGCACAGTTTTATATGAATCACATGTGTGATCTAGAAAGTTGTACAAGTTATATGTGAATTTGGGCTCAATATTTTAATAGCCATTTGAACCTTACGAGTGTTCTATTCAACGAGCATTGAGTTCAAGGGTAATAAAAAACAAGTTTTAAGTATTTGATAAATAGTTTTATAGTTTGATTACCATCAGACTGTCTCAATAGTGAAATACTTCGTTAAACAGTACTTATTAAACCTGTGGAAATACCTTTTATGATAAATGCTCCTAGGAACGTTTACTTTTATAAAGTCCTCATTAACTTTCGCACTTATGTATGTGCCACATTTTGTAGATATTAAACATTATATTATTAATATGAAATGAAAAAGATTAGAGAATTTGTGCAAAAAATTGCTTGATTAAGTTCCTAAATGACGAATTACGTAGAAGAATTTTAAAATTAATATTATTATGTATTTTAAAATTAATATTGAACTTTTGTAGATAACAATGTCATGATTGTCGAATTTATTAATTTTAAATTCCTTGTAACAAAATATTTAGTGTTTCGAAGTCATGATTTGTATAATTTTCTTTTTATTGATGGATCAAAATAAAATCATCAATTCAAATTTCGACAATGTTATTTTGTTGAATTTTAATAATATTACAACCGATGTAGCCCACTTATAACGCACACGATTGGTAAATTTTGTACAATAACGCAAGCATTTATAGTTGCTGCCGAATAAAGGCTTTTTAGTATAGTTACATCTTTCTCTGAGCTCAATTTCATTAACTAAGAATATACCAAAACTAATTGGTGATAAACGAAAATATTCAATCCTGTTTTTGCTTGTGACTTTGTCTACGTGGGCACCAGAATTGAGTTCATAGTAAAATTATAAAAGTGTATGTGAATGTGTGTGTGTGTATGTGTGTAATAACTTATAACATTTTTTTTTACTTACCTAAATTCAATTTCATTCGTCCACATAAACAACTATGCCAAAGAAGAGTAAACAATAGTAATTTTAAATCAAGAGTTTACAGGCATGTTCTGGGCTTGCTCGTTGCACTGTAGACCTCGTCTATCACTTACCATCAGCCATTATCGAGGCCAAGAACGGGCTCATCCGTAATAAAACATAAAATAGAGTGACGCTAATAATACGTAATCTATGAAAATAAAACAAGAGCATTAAAATGTTAAGGTACGTATATTTAATATTAAAATACATCAATTCACAATGTAAATACAAAATTTACATGTAAAAAAATCAATTGATCCAAAAAAATATTAGATATTTTGTAAAATGTCTTAGCACCACATGGTATTGTTCATTTTTGTATAATAACCCGCAACATGATGTTGAAACTTGGATTGATTTTATCTCTTTCGATTTAAATGAATTTCTTTTAAATATTACAAAACAAATTCTATATCAGTTGCATTGATCCACAATTCTGCTGACGGTAGATTCCGTACAAAACTTCAATCAAATGTAATTTTATTTTTCAATTTTTCCAGAAAGTACATGTTACAACCGCTAATTGAGCACAATTTGCACTATCCCATTGCCCTTTAGTTCCCACACGCACATAGCAATCAAGGCAAGATATACTTTTTAACAAGAATAATGGGCTCAACAAAGTGCATTATATATAGATGATATTTTCTTATGTTTCTTTTTTCTGATAGAAAGGAAAAAGTGCAAAAAAGCATTGCCGTTGAACGATTTATTTGCGAATATAACCCGTCATATATAGCCCGTCTTGCCGCAATTGCTAGGTATAACTCTTCATTGACTTACATTTACCTATATACACCTAAGATTAGTGTTGGCAGAAAAAAAGTAAGGAAAAAGCAAAAAACGACAATAAACTCTACCCAGATTATTAATGTCAAGCAAATTGTAACTATTAAAAAAACAAATGTACATAAAATCTATAGACATTTAAAAGAAATTGAATGAATTCACTGGTTATTAAAAAGCGTTATTAAATCATTTTGGCACAATGTTAGTACAATTATATTTTATTGTTGAAACTTATAATAAACTAGACCATATTTTTTTAAACTTGTTATTTAAAATAATGGTATAATTTGCATACAATGTACCTACGTACGGTCAAACTTCTTACTACGACTATTAAGCATGAATAGATCTAATTTGAAACAAAATACAAAAGTATCATGCCAAGTGTAAAAGATAAAAATAAGAAAAAAAAATTCCACGTAAAAAAATATACACTTGCAATGTATTAACTTATACTTCATACCGGAAAATTTACATTGGTATACTTAAACGATTTATTTATCTCATAAAAATAATGCCATGCAATAAGTTTTATATAAAATAAACTCAATTACAAATATTATGTCACTCAAACAGGTATTAGTCACGAATGGACGGAATCGTATCACACTAAAATATCAAAGAATGTAAGAATAATTCAATAAAAAAGGCAGTGAAAATTATCACTTGAGTAACTTTGAGCATACCACAAAATCTGCAATATTCTGTTATTGCTAATCACTATCAATTCCCGAGATTTCTTTCATTTTACAAAACTGCGTTCAACGCCATCTATTACTCGCGCCATGACTTATAAAAGCCTGAATCGCGCTATCAAAGGTTTCTATTCGCGCCACTCTCGGGACGCTTGGAAGGTTCGGACTTCAGATGACGTGAAGGTTGTTAATCCTTGGGGACCTGAAAAAGATAGATTTTATTATTTAGATGCATATATATATATATATGAGGAGCGTTTCACTGCCATAGAGATTGATGATGATTTTGATAAGATCCATGTATATTTATACGGAAGCTTCTTCTATTAACCAACAACGTGTTCAAACAGCCACCCGCAATTAAGAATTTACAATTAAATTACATTTGTAAATAACTTCTGCCTGTGGCTTGAAAACGTCATGGCTTGCGTGAAAAGAATATTTTTCAGCTAAATTAAAGTAGTACTTGTTGATAATGTTTCTTTATATTTTCTAAATATTTTTTTTATTGATCCACTAGTTTCTGCATTTACCCATGGATAATCTTATAAACAATATTGTTTGTAATGACAAACGAACAAACAATCAAAACTTTCCTCTTAATAATATCAGTGTAGATAAAAAAGTTAACAGTTTTGTTAATAATCCCACCCATACGCACAAAATGTTTTGGGAATACTTTCATTGTGCGTACGGCTAACGAAAGAAATTCCCTGCTGGAGTCTGTGTTTCCTGGTAGCTATAACCTGGGAGTCGTTAAATCAAGAGAGAATAGGTTACTTCTAGGCAAGCGTGCTTCATGTTCGACCACATCATCGCTTACCATCAGGTGAGATGGTGGTCAATCAATATTTTTTTTTTGTCGTTGACATTTTTCAATATTTAATGATGGCTCTATAAAAGTACTAGATAGATGTGTACCTCTAATCCTGCGGCCAGGCGTGGGTGTGACATCCCCTTCAGGAGCTGTCCATTGTTCCACCTGTTCTGTAGCTGACCGTGCCAGCGACGGCTGGCTCACCGAGCGATGAAGCGAGTGTCGGGACCAGGACCTGAAGTAATACCATACAATAACTATAAAACTCTTGAAGCTATTATAAGATGTATAGAGAAAGATAACAGTTTCTTTTTAATAGCTACTTCAAAAGCTGTACGAGCCTGCATTGGACCTTGGGTGTAGTTGGTACGTCACACTCACTTATATAGTTTTGTCATTTCTCACATAACAAGTAAATATAAATGCAAACAAATATGGTAAATTCCTGTGTTTCAAAATGATAGTTTTTTTAGTTAAAGGAACACTAAAGAAAAAACTAAAAAATATATTGGAATGCTAATCATATATTTAGGTAATTAACACATTGTTACTGTGAGATTATAAATATAGGATTGTATTGCAACATATTGTGTAGAAGTAATTGGAATGGTTCATTAATGTTAATGTACGTGTATAAAGAGCGCCTCTCGGCATCAAACGTGAAAGTTTGGCGAGTTTAGATTTAAGTGATACCTCTGTATGTAAATAAATTAACTAAATAAATAAAAAAAATAAACAAAAATAAAAATTTTGGTCCATTAATTAGTTTCAAATTTAAGAAAAATTACAAAGATTAAAAGCTTCAAAGTACAGGAGTGGGGGCTACTGCCATCTCATAGTGTAAAAAATTATAACACGGTGTGATACCACTTGTTCAATCACGTGAAAAAAGTAAAAATACCTTCTCAATATTTTTTGGATAATGTAAGTGACGGACTAAGAAAAATTCTCTAATAAAATTTAGTAGTTATTAATCCATCAAGGGACATGTTCGTCTCGTTAACATAACATTAACAAAAGTCGAGAATTAACTAGATAAATAGAGAATGTTCTGAGCAAGAGAATCAAAGGTGTTCTCACTGGTTCTGATGGAATGGATGTTCGGAGTCGCTGTCATCGTCGTAATAACGTCCGAGCTGCGTACCACCCGAAACCTCCGAGTGCGTGTCCGCCTGCTCACGCGCGTAGTCCACCATCATCTCCGACATGGACCTGGAACACGAAACCGTGGAATCAGTTTAGCAATCTCGTCTTTAACATAGACCTGGAATACGAAAGCATGAGGATCAGGTTAAAAATCTAAGCTTTTATATAAATATACCATAAACACTTACAAAATATTTATAAGCTTTGTAAGGAAAATTTTAAAATGTGCCATTAGTTTCAGCTAAGTCATCAAAATATTGATATTTGGATGACTTTGTGCATTTCTCACATTATACTCGTAAGCAATGGAGCAATTTTAAAATAAATGTGTGCCGTTTCAGCAAAATAATCAAAGTAACGAGAAAACCCTTTACACAAGGAGACACTTATTATATTTCTTACTATATGTGCCCATAACTTTGTTCGCGTCGATTCGTTTTCCCGCGTAAATATTAAACTCAAAGAATACCGGAAAGTTGTACCGGAAAGCTGTGTTGCTCTATAAAGCCTAAAAAACACAGACCCGCACAAACAGAAAAACAGGTAGAAAAAAATACAAAAAAGCTAGTTTGTGTTTTAGTATCATGTAAAGAACTATTTCTCGTAAGCGCTTAAGAAACAAAGTTATCTTGAAATCGCAGACAGATAGCTCAATTTTATTTATATAAAGTACTCCGTACTCTTCTCACTATACTCTTATCAACAACTTGGGAAGAACTGAAACCCGATGTAAATTTTATTCATAAGCTATTTTCATTTGATAGTATCCCGAATCCATATCCATGTTGAAGTACGCACCTCATATCGACATGGTCACTGCGGTAGGAGGAGCGGCGCGAGCGCTGCGGGTCTCTCAGCGAGGTGGCGTCGCTGTCGTACTCGTATAGGGTCGGCAGGGAGCTGCGCCGGGACCGGGAGTCCCACTCCGTCTTCTTGCGGTAACGGTTCTGGGGAAGAAACAAATGTGAGGTTACAAAATCGGTCAGAATGCTACTTACTGAATTTTGCGTCAATAGCTTAGCTTGTCTTGATCATAACTAGCTGATCCGGCAAATCGTGAGTAGCCTAATGGCTCTGTTGGACTTGTGATCGAGAAGTCGCAGGTTCGAACCCCATCCATCATACTTTTTTTTATTATTACGAATGAGCCCGCTCTTGACCTCGATCACACCTGTTGGTGTAAGATGAGGTCTACGATCAAACGAGCGAGCCCAGAAAATGCCTATTCACTGTTGCTTTAAAGGCTGACGGGTCATGTCTTATTGCCATTTAGCCACTCCACACACAATTATAGGATTGGAGGGGTTAACTAGATTGCAGGTAATGTTTGCATACATTGCTAGTTCTCTTTAAAAAAATAATAACAAAATCATTCAGAATGCTAATTACTGAATTGATTTCTTGAAAAATGTTATTCGCCTTCATCAAGTCATCAAATCAAAATTTCTCGTGCTTACTATCCATTTTTTTACAGATGATAATATTGATGTTATAACCACACACACCACGCCATACACCCAAACACACATTCATCATGTCTCATCATCCACTAACCCTATATTCTGGACAACTGCTTCTTAAATGAATCCTCTACCTCTGGGTGAAGTGGAAGGGAGCGTCAAACTACTACTTGCAAAAAAACCCGTTCCTTCAATAGTCAAAAATCGGCTCACAATCCCCGATGGCCGAGCGTCTCTCGCTATCAACAAGAAACCCAAAATGTTAGACGTGAGGTAGTCACCTTGGGCTTGTCGGTTGGTGGCGCCAGTATGCGTATGATGACGTCCCACTTGTGCGGCGCGTAGAGCGGCGCGAAGCGGTGGTCGTGCGCGACGCGCGAGAACTCGTCGCGCGTGCTCGAGCGCGCTAACTCGCGCCGCAGCGTGCTCTCGTGCGCGATCAGCTCGCGCCAGCGAAGCCGCTCCGAGCGCGTCAGACGGTACGACCGCTCAGACTCCGCTAGGACCTGGGAGGAAAGAAAAATAAATAAGAAGACGGAAAGCGGACGCTAGGTAGGTAGGAAAATTGGTAGCTAATAGTTTTGTAATATTTCGTTTTCTGCTGATGATGCTATGTGTACTGTGGAATTCGGCTATGCGAGCGGTCAGGCCGGGCAGGCAGGTCATGCGAAGGAATTGTTTTAAGAAATGAAGAGAGCCGGCTGGGACGCCGCCAGCATAGCAAACTCGATATCGTTTTAACTTGAAAAATATAACTAGACTAACCTGCCATAAATATGAACATAAATATACAAGGTGTAAAACCTATCGCGTTTATATTGAAATTCCCGAGTATACACACGCCACCGTTACAGTACAAACTCTTACCCTACAAAGTGTCTTACTTATCAAAAGTATAAAATTAACTACAACTTTATCTGAAATCAATATTATGTATTGCAAATTTCTGAGAAAAAAATTGACTAATTTTCATTGTCCCCACTGCTCTCAAAACAGCCAAAAAACTGAGAGGAAACTGACATGCCATGGCAATGCATAAATCTTAAGCTATGCCACTTCCGCCAACCTGCAGTCAAATCGGTCAGCGTGGTGAATAGGTTAGTTTCCTATGTTACAAAATAATTATTCTATTTAGTCCATTAAAAAAAAAATATTGAAAAATATTGTTTACGTATTTTTTGCTTTTCCAAGTAAAGAAAAATTCACAAAGATTTTCAACTCGATGTGTCGTCTTAATTTTTCAATTACGTGAAAAAATAAAAAATACGTGTCCAATGTTTTTTGTTAAACTACGTGACAGACTACATAAAATATTTTAGGAAACTAGCCTATTCCCTCTCAGAAGTAAGAAGGCTTATATCGCAGCAATGAGAACATTACAGGCTGAGTGTATGTATGTATAGCCAATTTCCAATATACTAACTCAAAAAAAGCTCTTCTTTCAAAGCAAATCTAAAAATTATTTACGTTAGATTTACTGATCACTCTCAAAATCTACACTATTTACCCCAAAAGTTTACAATCTTACCTCATCTTGAGCTTCGATCTTCAGCACTCTAGTCAGAACACTCCAATTAACAGGTACAGGTGGTGCAGGTATCGGTTCAGGCACATCTTCGTCATCTTCGTCCCTGAACAGAGGGTTACGCGCTGGAGGCAGTTCTGGCAGTAGAGGCAGGTCTGATGATGGAGACTGGTAGGTCTGCCCGGTCTGCTTGATTAGTTCGGGAGAGAATAGGTCCGGGCCGCCTTTGCCTGGAACAGGGAATTCAATATTAATAAGATCACGAAGAATTATGTGGGTGAATTTTAAGTGCCAACATCATTCACTGGACTAGCAATGGATACAGTTGTATTGAAAAGGGAGAAGAAGATCTTGGTCCAGTTGTAAGACAATAAATAGACTAGAAAACAAATCATTTACTGGCAAAGACCAGTTAGTTAAGTGGTCCATTGTTAATCAAATGATCCAAGTACCATTGAAGTGAATCATAGCAACTTGAAGCATTTTTTTTGTACCTATATCAAATATGTACCTGAGAATGTATTTTTGTTAATTTTTTGAAGAAAGTCTTTGACTGTACTACTAACTGTCGATTTCGGTGCTATGATAAAATTTACTACGTTGGAACGATGAGACTGAGGACATCATCAACATATTGATCGTGACATCAGTTATTCCTTTTGTATCGAATCTATCAAAAGGTTGTCTGTAAATGATCTTAGCGATAAAACCACCCATTGTAACACCGTTTTTTTATAATCCTTATTTAATGAATCACCAAAATCTATGTACGCGCATAACTTCCGAACCACTGAAACAAATTATTGTTTTGTGTTCGTTATTGTCAGTAAAAGGTTTGTTTAAAATAAATTTAGAAATAAATATGGCGGTATGAAGATTGCCGGGCTTAGTAAAGAATATATCATCTACATATGTATCTGTCTATCTAAAATGTACGCGATTCTTACCAATATACTTCTGCGGCGGCAGCGATAACGGGACCCTTTCCATCTTCGGCGTCAGCGTCATGCCTGATGCGGAGCTGATGTCGGAGAAGTTCTCCCACTGCGCCTCGGGCACGGTGTGGTTCCGTATGGTGACGTCGAACTGCGGCGGAGGGGGAGGCACCTGCTTGTACTCCGTGACCAGGCGCTTGTGACGCTCGATGTCTTCGATGGTCTTCTTTTCAGTAATGGTGCGGAGGAACACGTCATCGACGACGTGGGACGTGATTTCGGGTTTTCTGGTGAAAAGATTTTTATTTAAAATGTTGTAACAGGCTGAAAAAACACTCTAATAACCTGGCCTCAGCTTTGACAATACGAAGTTACACAAAACGGCTGAATAGAAAAGACATCTTATAAGGTCCTGTGAGGCCATGTAAAGCCTAATGAGTAGATGTCTTGCTGGAGTCACGCTCGCCCTGACATTTTACCTCAAGCTTCTAGTACAATTACTGATTGTAGATTGAAGCAAAAAAAATAAAATGTTGTAGGAAGAAGTAGGAAGTGTACTTTCAGTAAAGCAATAAGGAACACGAAGGATATTTTTTTTTAAATGCAGAGTTTCGGTATGAAGCTTTTATATACTACTAGTACTCTCGCGGGGCTTCGCTCCCGTGGATTCTATTACGGTAAAAACATAACTCTCCTTTTTTGTAGTCGGGTAAAAAGTAGCCTATAACCTTCCTCAAGCTTCAAGCTACTTCCATACCAAATTTCATCCAAATCCACCCAGTACTTTCGAAGATTAGCGCGTTCAAGCAAACAAACAAACAAACAAACAAACAAACAAACAAACAAACTAACAAACTTTTCCGCTTTATAATATTAGTATAGATAAATAAAAAGTGAGAGCAAAATGGGCACTCTTGTATGCACATTTTGTTTGTACTGATACACCCACATCATGCAACTTAATTTATAATGAGTTAACTTCCAATTTGATATTCATTTTGTACATTGGTTATTAAATAACATTTTTACACGTCATCTTTTTCGTAAATTTAAACTAGATGAGGACGGCAATAAGGTAGTACCTCGGCAAACTATGTGTTTATATAAATTTCATTGAATTCCATAAATAGCACATCAACATGAAAACATTTTATCACGTTATGAGGTAAAAGTAACTTACCTAGCAGGCATGATTGGTGTCTGTGGTAAAGGTTCAAGACTCTCCAGCAGCATCTCCTGTTCTTCAGTCTCCAGACGCTCTCTCATCACAGGAGGTGGCGGAGGAGGTTTCTGTTCCAAAGGAAATATATTAATGTCTTCCAAAAAAATACTCCGTAATCTTGAGGCAGTAAATGTTCCAACTAAAACTAAGGAAGCTATAGGAAAAACGTTAGAGACAAAAAGGTTTTAATCGAGCGTCGGTAAAGCCAGAACACTCATTGTCAAGCATTGTCTTCACAGCTATGTCTTTTCACTTTGTTCCCAATTGAAAGTGCATTGGAGAATATGAGCTCCTCAAATCAAATATTTCATGTATTTAAAATTGGCGGGATATACTCTATAAAATTAGTAAAGTGTGCAATTAGTATACCTTGATATGGAACATTCTCGCGTGAGATCCGTCGGTGACTTCAGTAACAGAGTGCGTGTCCGTCATCTCGGTGTTCAACGAGACGATGGAGCGCGGACGTCTCGACCACTCCTGGTTAGTCACGAGATCATGATGGAATTATTATTACTGTGACTGTATTATGTCGAAGTGCAGTCGATGTAAATGGTAGTGAGTTATACAAGAAGGGTGAGTGTGTGAGAGTGTGAGTGTGTGTGATTTTATTGAAGTGATAATGACAAGGTGTAGTGTGTGCATTCTCAAATAAGGGGGTTTTTGTAGGTATTGTAAATTTTGATTCGTGCGTGTTACAAATTTGATTATGATAACATTCTCTATTTTAGTTCTCTAGTTCAAATGTTATAAAGTGACAAGTGAAACTCAACCTATGAAATTTACATAAATTTCCTCGTATTTGATATTCTTAAAACAAAACCGTACTCTAAGGAAATCCATGGTAATAGGAGCCAGAATAACAAGTAATAAAGGGTTAACCTATAATGAATTACGGCAGAGGTTTATCAATTAAATTTATTTATCACTGCTTTTCGAAACACTTATAAGCACGAAAGTGTTTCAATTAAAAAAATATCGGTTAGAGAACCATCCGAAAATTTTAAATTTTTGACTAGCTCATTATCTTTCTAAGACTGGGAAATAAACCTTGATTGTCAACCCTTGTCTTTGAATTAAGTCACTTTCTAAGAGTGGGATTTGAACCTTTACTGATATATTATGATTCGTTCAGTCCAGTCACTTCATCAACCACTGTCTTTGAGTTATGTCACTTTCTAAGAATGGGATTTGAACCTTTATTAAACACACTGATCTATGAATTATTCAGTCCATTCACTTCATCATCCCCTGTCTCTGTACCTGTTTTTCCCTGGACACCTGCGAGTAGACCGCTGGTGGTCTCGGCGGTCTCTCCGGTGGCGGTAGCTGTGAAGCTCGAGCGGGCAGTGGGAGAGCCACAGGAGATACTGTGCGAACCGACTCTTGACGTTCATGCTCTTCGGACATCATCGTTTGTCTGTTGACGATGAAAAACGTGGTTTAAGTAAGTTATCTAAATGTATTTTAAACTAGATGACGCCGGTGGTTCCGAACTGAATTCCCTGAGAAGAAAAATTCTTCTAAACAAAACAAACTCAGTGGTGGAAGTCGCTTTTGAACTCTGGTCAAATCATATGAGAATCATGGATGTTAATGTCCGAGGTGATCCTCTGAGAAAAGCTGCACACAGATTTGTCAAGTATTGTGTAGCTCAACTTAGAACTTGTCAAAGTAAGGACGTCTGAGTAGGCCGCATGAAGTACTGAAAGTGACAGATAATCATTTATCCCGAATAAAACAATCTGTACATAGATCACATATTCACAAAATATTCTTTCAGCAGCAGACTGACTTGCTCTCTTTGGTACAAAACCTGAAATATCGCTATCGAGAAACGTAACGGTAATAGACGACCAGTCTCTGGATATTAATGGTGCCCAACCGGGGGATTAACATTACAAGAATGCTATCATTATTCATATCATATCAGGGCTTTCAAAAGTCCTTCCGGGGTTGCAAAAATGTTTTAATGAGATACCGCAGGCCCGGAACATAAGGGCAATTTAAAGAACAGGGTGGTTTTTTAGTCAGTATGACGTTTCAAAGTCCTATTTAATAACCAATTTGCAAAATAAAGATCATTTATACTGTCCTCTCATACCTATAAAAACCGTATTAAGGAAAGATGTTTTTTTTTTGTTTTTTAAGGAGTTACCCTGGAATTTTTTGCCGGTTCTTCTCCATAGGATCAATTCGAACCATTTAAGTGACTATGTAGGCCTAAATGAATTAAAATATTGTTGAGTTTGCTTTACCCAGAGCGAGACTTCACTATTGGTCTACCAGACGTACTGCAGGGAACCATCCACATTTGTTTGATATGCCATCTTATCGTACTAAGCAATACACCCACAGCAGGAGGTGTCATTTGATGAAATTTCCCCCTAAAAATGAGGGTTTAGAAAATACCTGATACTTCCTCCGTCGGTTTCAGTGAGTGTGATAGTGGAAGGTGGAGACGGAGGCACAACTGGTCGTTGTACTCTCACGCGGACATCGAAGGCTGGTGCAGCACCTGATACCAGGCGCGCATTGCTTGTCATAGCTTCACGAGTGGATCCATAGCCTGGTGGAAATAATGCTGGGTTAGAAAAATTTGAAACTTACATTTTAGAAAATATAACATAATAACCTCGTTGGTAGGTATATTTTTGAGCCAATAGGGGTTGAAACCCTGGGATCGTGGGGTCCGAGTGCTCACAAAAGAAAATACCTTTCCAGACACCTAGTCGACACTTCGCGTGACCAAAGGGCTGGCTTTTACCTTGGACAGAGGATAAGCATTGCCATACAACGTGGCAATGCAGCCAGTCTTTTGGGCACATTACCAGTGGACAGCGATGCTCACGAATTTCTGGACGCTATATTTTAGATTTTTTTAGATATCCCCCACGTTGGGCGCCACTGTTACATTTGAGATTTTGTCCCTCTAGTTGTAATAGGAACCAAAGCCCCGATGCAAGGTGGGTTGGTATTGAAACAACAAACTGTTTCAAACAACAAAAGTTTATTCAAACAAGGTAAATGAAAATATACAAGAAAAGGGTTATTACCAGCCAGCTTAAAATTCAGTCGTTGGAACCACAGGTTGTGGGGGGATGGAGATGATCCCAGTACTGTTCTATTACTTTAAAGTTTGCCCTAAAGGGTTTTTATTGAAGTGTATATTTTAGAGAAGATTGTCAATAAATAAAGTCAGCCGCACGGGTCGTATAGGCAGTTCCAGTTGTTACGGATAGTTGGAAACTAGAAAGTTTGGCTTCAGCATTACCAAAGGATATCGTATCACCATGCAGCAGCCTAGCCTCCATAACACAGCAGTGTTATGGAGGCTAGAAGACAGTCACTCTATGTAATGACGTTATTGCGACGCACGCTATTTCGAAAAAACCAGTTCGAAAACACATTAAGTCGAAAACCGCTATATCGAATGACTTTGTCGCGAACACGCTAATTCGAAAAACTCTTTGAATGGTACGCTAGTACGAAAGTCTTGGCATTGAAATCCACTGTTGCGAATAGCATATTCCAATCTGAATTTATCTGGGGATCAAATTCGTGACCCAGTGAGTACCAAGAACTAACTACGTTACGGTGATAAAACTGACACTGAGCTAGTTGTCTATACTACTACTAAGTATAAATGATTAATATTAGTACTTATTATGATTTAGGTATGTATCCCTAACATGCTTCCCGTTTCGATAAGCTAATAACATTACAACCCGTTTTGACCAGGCTTTATCAGGGTCGCGAGTTCGAACCCCAGACAAATTCAGATTGGAATATTGTATTCAAAGCAATGGATTTCAATGCCAAGTTTTTCGAATCAGCGTGTTCGCGACACCAGTTCGAAAACTGCTATATCGAATGACGTTCATTCGATATAGCAGTTTTCGAACTGGTGTACCACTCTTCATTTTTTTGAAATTGCGTGTGTCGCAATAATGTCATTGGAATCTTTATATCACTCCCAGTAGCCTAAGCAAATGATAATTCACCTTAAGTTGCAACATTGTAACTTATGCTATATTAAAGTAAGAGAACCGAGTTGAAGGCGATATGAACATCCTAATGGCCACCCGATCAACGTTCCCATTACTGGGTTACAGGTCTCTCTCTTCTCTATGAGAGGGTATGGGCCATCATCCTTCAAGCGAGCTTTCTTTCATCGTTTTGGTGTGTAATGATGAAAATTACACGAAGAAATGTGCTTGTCTGGGTTCAAATCCACAACTGATAATTTTCATCGTAACCACTTGAACATTTATTATTTATTTATTATACTTTATTGTACACCTTACAATGCACTTAAGGATACAAATAATAAAACTAGTGTACAATGGGCGGTCTTATCAACGACAACCTTTGAATGGACAGAAATTAAAGGAGATAGATTTAGGGCTGTCAGTGTACAACATCATACATAATACTAATTAAACTAAATAATATAAACAACATACCACAAAAAATACTATATAAATATATACTAATACATATCAAATTCAAAATAGAGGAAGAAAAGGAAAAAAATATATGTAGTGAGAGGTATTGCTCCTTCAACATTCTTTTGAACGTAGATATCATCACCCGTTTAGCTTTTTTCCAACTATGTTGGGATGGGCTTACCAGTCTAACCGGATGAAACTCTTCATTGATGAATCTCATTCATGTAAAACAAAAAAATTACATGGCGGGATTGCAATCTGATCTCGACAACCCAGTAAATGGACAACATAGTACTCCTCGGCAAGACAAATCAGATTTACTGGCTTTTGACTACCCGCAACAACTGTCAAAAGCGTGCTTTCGGAAGCACGGAAGAATCTAAATATGTTGAAAGGGTCACCCACACCCATCCACAGAGTGACCTCGCTAGCGTTACGAACACAACTGCTCTAACACTTATGTAATTAGTACTTACTACACCCACACATGAACGTACCTTCGCTATGATAAGACCCGTCCATGATAAAGGCAGGGGTAGTTTTAGAGAATTGTGTCGGAGGGAATTGTGTCGAAGGTAATTGTTTCGGAGGAAATTGTGTTGGAGGGTATTGTGTCGAAGGGAATTGTGTCGGAGGGAATTGTGTCGGAGGAAATTGTGTCGAAGGTAATTGTGTCGGAAGGGAATTGTGTTGGAGGGTATTGTGTCGAAGGGAATTGTGTCGTAGGGAATTGTGTCGGAGGGAATTGTGTCGAAGGGAATTGTGTCGGAGGGAATGCTCGCCACTTCAGCCGCAACTGGGTATACAGGGTGAACTCGAGGGATTTTCACCAATCCACAGAGCGACCTCGCTAGCGTTACGAACACAACTGCTCTAACACTTATGTAATTAGTACTTACTACACTCACACATGAACGAACATTCGCTATGATAAGACCCGTCCATGATAAAGGCAGGGGTAGTTTTAGAGAATTGTGTCGGAGGGAATTGTGTCGGAGGGAATTGTGTCGAAGGTAATTGTTTCGGAGGAAATTGTGTTGGAGGGTATTGTGTCGAAGGGAATTGTGTCGGAGGGAATTGTGTCGGAGGAAATTGTGTCGAAGGTAATTGTGTCGGAGGGAATTGTGTTGGAGGGTATTGTGTCGAAGGGAATTGTGTCGTAGGAAATTGTGTCGGAGGGAATTGTGTCGAAGGGAATTGTGTCGGAGGGAATGCTCGCCACTTCAGCCGCAACTGGGTATACAGGGTGAACTCGAGGGATTTTCACCAATCCACAGAGCGACCTCGCTAGCGTTACGAACACAACTGCTCTAACACTTATGTAATTAGTACTTACTAAACCCACACATGAACGTACCTTCGCTATGATAAGACTCGTCCATCATAAAGGCAGCATTGCTATGCGCCTGCTCGGCCTCGCTGGGCGTCTCCGAGGGGTAGTCGGAGGGAATCGTGTCGGAGGCCACGCTCGCCACTTCAGCTGCAGCTGGATATACGGGATGAGCTCGGGGGATTTTCACTTCTGTAAGAAATTGGAAAAGACTTTCATTTCAGTAATTCATCATGGCGCACTAATGCAGATTTGCGCGTCGAATTGCAAAAAAATTCAACACAGCTTTCTGAGACCTAATCAGCGTTTAATAGATTCAGAAATTCCCAGACCAAAAATATTAATAGTTTAGTTAAATAGAAAAGTTATTTATTTTTCTTTTAATTTATAAACAATGTTTTCTTTTAAAAAGTATGTAGATTCACTCGCTTTCGCTTTTTTAGTGCAAATATAACATTGATGTGAACAACATGTGGATAATGTCGTGAGGTACACATATACCAACACTTTTGAAATCACTTAAAATTATAAGTAATCACATTTGTGAAACTGTTTGTTTCCCAAATTAATAAATAAATAGAGAGGGGCCAAGTAATCTTTGAATAAGCCCAGGATCCGGTAATCTATAGAACACTAGCTTCTGCCCGCGACTTCGTCCGCGTAGAAGTCGAAAATATTCCACGGGATCCCGTCCCCGGCTTGCTTGACAAAAATTATAATAGCTCGGCTAATATGCGTGATATAAAGATAATTTATAGCCTATAGCACTCAGGGATAATGCAGCTACATGCAAGCGAAAGAATTTTCAAAATCGGTTCGGTAGTTTCAGAGATTACCCCCTACATACAAACTTACAATTTACAAACTTACAAATTTTACATCTTTATAATATTAGTATAGATACAACATGATTATATTAATGCACATCCTGTAATTTATTTGTTCAGAATCGTTTTTAACATATGCATTTTTAACCGAATAATATATATTATTAATTAATAATTATAAACCTGTGTTGTAGGTAACGCATTCTAATGCTAACATAAATATTATCTAAGACTTTTTAAGCAAATACCTAGTATCTAATCTATAAAGATCACATTAACTTCGTACTGCTATTTTCCATTTGACTATAGTAGAGACCACAATTACTCTCGTTTCCATATTATAAACCTTACCTTGTATACTCTCCCTGCTAACAATAGAAGCAGAGGAGTCATCGATGAACCTCCTTGGAGCGGGGAGGGCGCGTCTCCTGAGACACAGGTACGACACTCCCAGGCCCAAAAGTAGCAGCGTGAGGAACAGGATTGCGCAGATTATCATCAGGATATGGGTCCCGGCGAGGGGAGCTTTTGCGGGGAGTGGACCAGCTTCGGGCCTAAAACGAAAAAGTTATTTATTATTTACTTATTAAAATGTTACGCAAGACAAAAGGTACAAAAGCGAACTTAAAGCCGTGTACGCACGTACGAACACACCGAACATCAGATTTCAACATTTGGTTCGTACGTATGGACGGGTGGATATTCGAACATGAACGCGAACATAGTTCGAATCTAGTTCGCGCACAATAAATAACTAAAGTACGTGTAGGATTAGTTACTCCTCTGCCGCCCCGCCTGTACCCCGCCAAGTTTTATGTGAATAGTTTTGTTTCGTAACATTTATTAAAGCCATACAGAATATACTAATAGGATCGCCGGCGCCGCAAACATGTTCGTCGAAATAGAGTTTTCGATGATCGTTAGTGGTACGCAAGCGCGAACCAAGTTGTTGCGAATCATGCAACGCAACAAATATTTAGGCATTCTCTACCAGTCTACCATGGGTGGTGAAGAGATAACATGATATTATTTTCATAAGCCTTAACTGATAAATACGTGCTGTTCGAAAATTTCTTTCAGTTTTTGAGATTTAAAAATAGTAAGATATCAGATTAAAAAATTGTAGGTGTCTACATAATTCAACTGTCTCAACCATTCATCCATGTCTGAATTTCGCGTTTCAAAACTATGTAAGAGACAATTTTACAAAAATCGTTTGTACCTACTTATTAATTTAGCAAGTCTCACAAATACAAAATCACCACCTTTTTAAACTCACTTAAATGCAGTTAAACATATAATTATAAGCAACGACACCTAGAAAGTCCACAATTCACTCAATTGTGACCACTGCAAACGAGACGCTGCTGACGAATTTAAATTCCTAATCCATTTATTTAATTCTGAGGGGGACGGCGCGAACGCAGTCCCCACTACCAAAAATTACGCATCCGAGTTATCCACATTAGGGATAATCGCAGGGGTCAACCCAACCGCAGTGCAATGGGAAGGCCTCGCCCTGGGGGAACCGCCTTCTTGATCACGGTGTCCCCTATGCCAGGTAAGTATGAGTTCACTACGGTAGCGCGCGAGGGTCGTTCGACGCCCGAGAATCTTAACACCGACATTCAGAAACGTGACGTCATGGTACAGTGATATCTGTTGGTGAGTTTTGCGAAACTATGGACACGAAGTTGTATGAAAAAGTGCCTTCTGATTGTCTGTATATTTTTAGATGCCAATACGAAAATCTTAACGCTGACGTGACGTCATAGCACAGTGACATCTGTTGGCGAGTGTTGCGAAACTATGAGCAAGAACTTGGCATGGAAAAGTGCCTTTAGATCGTCCGTATGTTAGAAGATGTCAATATGAAAAATCTCTCGCTATGATATTGTAACTTGAATTTTCGTTTTTCTACTTCTAGAAAAGTCCTTTATAAGTACTGTTTAGTTGTAAGAGCTTTTCATAACTTATAAATTAAATTTTACTATAGCTTAGAGGAATATCAAAATACCTTGAAGATAAAATACAATGCGTAAAACAATACATTATAACTAGTAATTTATGGTCCACAATTGTACCTTTTTAATATGTATTTTACCCGTTTAAATCGTCTAATGACTGATTCCCGATCTGGGCATAGTGGGAGGGTGTGTCTAGGGCCGCTATCACCAGAATTGCCGGCCCCAGACAAAGACTTCATAAAACCCGGACATTTGGGTAAAATCGCCATTTTTCCCCGGACACCGCAAAAAAATACATTTTTGTACTTGAAACTAAAAACAATGATGTTTAATTATGGTTTTTATTTACTGTTGACATTGTAGACAGTTAGAAGTTTATTAATAATAGGCTTTCTTTTTTAATTAATCAACGTAACAAAAACAATAAGATGAAATACAGAGATCGTGCTTTTTGGTGCCCGCAAGACCATTATGTGTCCGGGTTTTACCCGGACGCCCTCGGACGCTGTCCAAACTAGGACAAATCCGGGGAAACCCGGACGGATGGTGTCAGACTTTTACTGACAACTTCTTGAGGCATATTTACCTCCTAAGCAAACATTGTGGAATGCAATAAACATATTGGGTATTTAATAATCCCTTGTAGAATTGAGCTGATAAAACAGAATAAGTATTATAATAATACTTACGTAAAAATAAGGGGATTGAAGACTGGTTTGGGCACGATGGGCGGCGGATACCGACACACAATGGTGATGACTTCGTCTCCATCCATCTCCAGTCCTGGGTGGAACCGGACCACTATATTGTTCGTGAAGACTCGGAGAGGATCCTGAAAGAAGAAAGTAAAGGATAAAGGACATTGACAGGGTTTGGACCAAATGCTGCCCAGAAATGAAAGTACCCCTAGCTTGTTCCTGGAATCAATAAATATTGAAAACTATACTGCATCCCTCTAAGCCCACCCACCGCCTCTCTCATCACGGCAGTGGGTCATTTGCTATCCAACAATATAAGAGGCACTATAAAGATATGTCGTCAATCAATATGCCATCGAGTAACGTGCAACTCTTAAGAATGCACATAATCTACGATTGCTATGTATTAATTGATGGAGAAAATCGTGATCGTGGACTAGAGTGCATAAAAAACTATTGTAGCTCATGTTTCACGGGTCGGAGAACGATACAACGTTATGCGCACATTATGTGCCTAGTTTAATTTGTAATATCGTTAATTAATTAGGTCATTTCTCACTAATAAATAGTTCCTAAGAAAAAGCTTTTTCTCATGACTCCTGGGATAGATTTTGATGCGCTTTGGTTTACTGAATACTGTTAGCCTAAGGATCATTATGCACTATATTTTCATTCTGGGCAACACTTGGTCCAACTTCCATACAAACACTGCCAATCTCCTTTCATTTTTTCTCCATTACATCGATAAAGATTCATCATTGTCAGTGTTCTAGCTTTTCTTAGACGTTAATAAATAATGTTCAGGCGGATATTAGTGGATTTGTTCGAAGGTATTATATTCAAACATATTGCCGTATTTTCAAGCAAACAAGCAACATCTGGACGCTTTATATTATTTTGGCATCCATCAATATAATACAATTGTTAAGACAGTTGGTTCCTTATATAGTGCCGACAATGGATATAATGGTAAAAAAAGTATTGCACCTATTTTTCTCCTAATAAGGAAAGGCGCATTAGAAATACATATTAATTATTACTTACACTGAAACATTATTAAATTAATTAGATGATATTATTTACTTTCGTTAAGATTGAAAAACTAGAACATTATATTGATCATGTGTGTAGGTTACAACAGATTCAGCCTCATGGCTGAACCGAAATGGTCCATATCAGTAATATTGGTAAGTAGTTGCAGTCTGATGCTGGTCTTTCAATAAACCTTTACAGGTTACCCTCTAATTTGCTTCGTTAACAGCTCACCTGCTTGGTTCCACATCCTTTGAGCGGCAGTTCCAGCTTATAGGACAGAGCTCCCTTACCCACCACCTGGCAGGCTGAATGACGATCGAAGTCCGCGTACGCTATGCCATAGAATTTCTCGTTGAATTTCAACTCGATCTGAAATATAGAGAATAATGAATTAGCCGAAATTGTACACTTTAAGTAGAACTATATCAGGTCAATGTTGCTCGGAGTTTTGTAAAGAACTGCTGTAAGCTACGATAATCATAGGAACTTTGGGGAGTCTACAGCACATGTCTACAGACTAAGTATTATATGGTAAAAATCATTTACAATCTAACTATTTTAAAATTCAGTTTCAAATTCAGTTTCCGAATGAAAAATTTAAAATTTTGAGTTGATTTCGTTTGATTCAATTATATCGTTTAGATTAGTAGTAGTTCGTAAAAATGCGATCCAAATGACGGACAAAACTATCTAGTTTTTTTTTTATAAAAAGAGAATTAGCAATATGGGTATAATTCTGATTACTAGCAACCTTCTTAGCCCCTCCAACTAGTTAGGTTCGAACCCGTGACCTCTCGATCACAAGTCCAACACCTTAAGCTACTGACGCTTTTTTTGATATACAACGTGTATCGGAAACCCCATATCTATCCAAAAGGACTGAAGACAACATCTGGTATGGAGTCTCTATGCAAAGTTTCAGCTCAAAATAAGTGACTCACAGAATTTACCCCAAATTATTGGTTTCATACGTTTCTTGAATACCAGTAATAACAAACGTGTCACAGCACTATGAGGGTCATCACTTTCCACGTCACTTGCCAATAAAACGATAATTCTCTTCGTTCTTCTTAATTTGAAAAATTCGGCCTCTGGTATCAATGTATTGAAATTTCTAATATGCTCCACACATGTAGACATAGGATTAGAAAACCCTTGCCATATCTTTTGTTATCATCCAAAGAAACAGTGCACTCGGTATGTATATACCCTTTAAATTACACGTTGTATAGTCAATAATTTCTAACATGCATGAAAAGTAATCATTCACATACAATCTTATCATAGGCCAGACATATAAACGTAACAGATTCCTAGATAACCACGGACGCTAACAAGAAATGGCTGTATAAGGAATTTCACATATCTACGGCACAAATCTCATCGAGTCGGTTACTACAGACACTCGTAGATAGCGGACGACAGCACCCGACGAACGGTTACCGATACTTAAATGGACCGTTAGTGCATCAATTGACAAAAGTATTAGAAAGTACAGTATTCTCCTTCGCTGTTCTTTTGTGATTAATTTCGTTGTGAGGTTTAAGATGGTTGAATCGTTTCTCCTTGGCTCATCCAGCTTCTTATCTGCTGACATCAGTGCCACTCCCATTGCTAGTAAACTTTCGGACCTTAATACCTTTGCGCTTACAGACATTTCGGAAAGATTTCCGAAATTTCTTTGAATGTCCAATTTTCCCGTGACGCAATGGGTGGCTATTACTTTAACCAAAGGCTAGAAAATGCCATACGATATGTCAATGCCGCCAGTCTCTTGGGAACACTTCTAGCCGATTGCATTGAGAACGATTTATTAATGCTTTTTGTTTAGTTTCTAGTTTAGTTTGCAGGAAATTGTTTAAACATAATCGATGATGAAGTGATAAATTTGAAAAAAATACAGACCTGCATAGAACCAGCGGCACAGTTGAGAGCAGCCTTCGTTCTATTCAAGAATATGACTGGACTCAGATCATCGAGTTTTGTGACCTGCAACAAACAAACACTGTATCAGATAAAGGCTGAAAATAATACACTTAGGAACAATAAGGTTCTAACACGAAACCCACGCAGAACATGACGTTACAAAATCTAAACAACTTATTCCTGATAGGAGAATCTCATCTCTTAGAGTGAAACGTGATTAAATATCTCAAGACCCTTTACACCGTACGGTGTTTCATACAAGATTTCTAGACCTTGTTCTCAAAAGTTGAAGAACCAATGGGACTTAGTGCACATACACAAAGTACCTATTATTATCTTCAACTTATGAAGAAACAGAAAAGCTTTTAATAATACCTGTGTAATTTTGACACTACGTGTTTTTATACTTTCTCACACACACCACACTCACACACCCACATTTACACTCGCCCATACACACTCATTTAGATCTAAGGTTAGTTAAATTAACTTCACCATACAAAATCATTTATTTTATTGCTTTTGTTTATCTGTTTTAGAATTATTTTTTTCTAAATTATAAATAAGTTTGTACTGGTTGGCTTAATTTCTTCTGTTACATAGACTGAGAGGATTGGCGCTGTCTGCCGAGATACAGGTTTTCTCCTAGTTCGCCAGCAGATGCTCCTATGTTGTATTGTTTTATTTTTAAGTCACTAGTTATATAAACAATATTATTGTAATTTTATATGATAATAAATTAAACTATAAACTACCTAGTTGCCTAAATAGTTAAGAACTTTTTGAAGAAGTGTTTCTATAGAAAGTGGAAAATCACTATCTTATTCTCTCTAAACTCTGTTTCGAAAATAATCTTAGTATCTAGTCCCAGGTTCTTGTATGTGACCCAGTGGCGTTACAGATGCAACTTACTAGTGGTCGTAAGTTTTAAATCCAGGCAGGCACGGTGAAGGAAAGTATTGTGAGGAAACCATATCCTGGTGGTGGTGGATTACAGCCCATTATCTCATAGATCTTTGTTACTAACATTATATGGACAATGATTTAAATCTGAAATAAATAATATTCTATTCTATAGAAAGGATGCCTATGGCCATGGCCCAGAAGTGGGTACGTTATCCTGATTATGTTATGTAAGGCTTCGAAAGAATGTATGAAACATCGTAAGATGTTAAGAAAATGCGATTATTCCCGATGTCCACCACTTGTCTGGCCACCACTGGGGGACAGCGAGACAACTTTAAAATATTATTCTCGTTGTTCACCACTGGGGGACAGCGTCACAACTTTGTAAATTATTTCCATTCGCCACCACTGGTGGCCGCCACTGACCTATGGTGAGTCAATTCAAAGTCATACCGAGTTTGTTTAAAAATATACCGTCATTTCAAAGCATCAAGTCAAGTTTATACAGACATAGAAATTCAATCGCTGCCTGGAATGAAAAGACTTAAATGCAAAAATGTGGAGAATTCCATGTTCCAAAAGATTATAAGGACTTTCTTTTAGCAGACTATTCATATAACTGCAACCGAATTGTAGTGTTTTGAATTGAAGAAGCCAAAAATGTAATGTGTGAGATTCATCATTTCTTATAAGCTGCACAGAGTCATAATTTATAAAGTTGTGACGCTGTTACCCAGTGGTGGACAACGAGAATAATGTTTTAAAGTTGTCTCGCTGTCCCCCAGTGGTGGCCAGACAAGTGGTGGACATCGGGAATAATCGAGAAAATGTTCAAATAGAAACATTTAATTACCTTTTGTTTGCATCAATACTATGCTTTTGCCAGGTACCGATAGGCATTGGTAATAATGTTTAAGCCCGGACAAGACCGAAACAAACGCGCTGACGACGCGCGACGTTTGCCACTCAATATTCTCAGAAACAATCGCATGTATTTAGACACGCAAGTTTACTCCGGATGCATGATATTTTACGCCAATGTCGCGTCCCGCATACATACTGAGGTACTTGTGGGTTAGCATAACATACGCGGAACTAAATTCATATGCGGGAGCTCGGCACATGACAATTGCGAAATCCGCCATTCCTTCGTTTCTATCCTGCATTCAAATAACGTAACTTACTATCTACTCATTATCAGCTTAGCGTTTTCCCAATCATGTATGGGTCGGCTTTCAGTATAACACTAGCCGGATACATCTGAGAATTTTTTTTGTTTTTTATTCTGAACTAGCGACCCGGCCCGGCTTCACTCGGGTAATAAAGTTTATGTTTGATTTTGCTTAATCAATTTCTCGTCCGATAATTTGCCACACTCATATATCGGCGATAACTCATAAGATATTTTATTGATATAGTGTAAAAAGAAATTTTAATCTATATTCAATCCTCAACATATCTGACGTATTTAATTGGATGTTAAAAAAGATTCGTAAATTTTAATGTAATTTGTAAAAGAAAACAAATGTTATTGTTGGTTATTCTTAGGAGATAGACATATGGCATCGCAGACTTTTTTGTAGATCTATAAAAGAGAAACAATCCCGCCGTACATTGTATTTTTATAACTCAAAAGGTTTTGGCAGCGTTTTCGATAAAGCTCCCGATAGGCTTAATTCTTTCCGACAAGTTGAAGTAAAATCGTCGTATTTCATTCAATCTACACAAAACCTTAACTTATTATACACTGTACTCTTCCTCAGGAATCACTCTATCTATTAAAAAAATCCCGCATCAAAATCCGTTGCGGAGTTTTTAAGATCTAAGCATACATAGGGATAGACAGACAGGAAAACGACTTTGTTTTATACTATGTAGTGATGAACCCACTCTTGACCATTAGTACGTACGTATTTATGCGTACGGCTAAGGAGTGGAATTCCATGCCGGAGTCTGTGTTTCCTGATAGCTATAACCTAGGGGTCTTTAAGTCAAAAGTGAATAGGTTGCTTTTAGGTAAGCGTGCTCCATTTTCGACCACATCATCACTTACTATCAGGTGAGATAGTGGTCAAACGCGTACCTATTATCAATAAAAAAAAAGTGTTTTACATGGAGCCTATCTGACCTCAACAACAAGAGCAGCGTCGGATTTTTTGGCTTCTGACTACTCGTAATTTCTGTCAAAGTTGTACAAATAACAGCCGGGACCAACGACTTTGTGAGACACGGAGGAATCTGGATAGGGTTAAGATGGTCACCTATCTACAACCCAACCTTGGCAAGGGTTGCTTTACCTCTAAGATCGACCCATCATGGCTTCAACTGACAAATGCTTGCACTGTTTGGACGGGCCTGCTCAAATCTGTGTTTTGTTTTGGTCATTATTCTGTTTTTTATTTTCCTCTTCCTTGTCCTCTAAATTGTCCTCTCTCCATTGTTTTTATTTTCCTCCTCCTTGTCCTCTAAATTGACCTCTCTCCATTGTCTCCTAATTGTCCTCTAATGGGCGCATTAACATTAACCTACATGGCTCTCATATGATTTGATCACTACATAATATATGGACTTTAAAAGAGACGTTGACCTCTGAGTTTGTTTCAGTGTTTCTTCTCAGAGTAGTCAGTTAGGAAACACTGGCCTCATCTAGTTTACATTTACGAAAAAAAGACGTGAAAGTGTTATTTATAACCTATTTGCAAAATAAACATCATTATTTCATTATAATTATTTAACCACGTACTCCCCTAACGTTACTTACTATCACTATATGAGGAATAATGGACGAAACACCTATTTATTGCCACATTTTTTTGAAGAAATCGTTTGTTAACACGTTCGCTGACAGTGAGCACTTACCCTGACACCACATTACGACAGTAGAATTCTCCACGACGTACTCTTAAAAACAAGTGGCCCGTCCCTCGACATACTGTCATAATGCACTATTTTAGTTTCCTGCCTAACGACGTACCTACTGTCAGCAAACGTGTTAAGCAATCTAGGTGAAAATCGCCATGAAAGTTGTTGAATTTTCAAAATGAAAGTTGGTCCAATAAAGACTGATAGATAGGTACTGAATTGATCACCACGTCACCTTATTAGTGGGTACTTGACTAGAAAAAAATCTTCATTTATACAATGGTGTTGGGAGCCTACTTTTAGGCAAACATTGCCTCTGTGTTAGGACACTCCGCTCTTCCAATCTTCGATGCTATTTAGTACGAATCTTTTTTTAATGAAGACAGAAAAGTAACGGAGTTTATAGAATTAAGTACGTAGTGAAGAAAATAAATGTATTTGATTGTTTAAAGATTTTTCCGCCGTTGCCGTTATAACAAAAGCTAGGACTATCCATTCTAAAAGCCAGTCCATCCTATCCATTAACCAGACACAGTATATCAAAGTTAATCAAGATTCTCTGACAAAAAGCTAGGGTTCAGTATAGCAGCCTACAGCCAGATGATTGCTACAACAATTCTATATTTAGTTAGTTGCATGCCAAACGCCGCTATAAATCTTTACTGCTAATTATTAGCTTCGGGCAGTTACTATCGGTGTTGTTTCCACTGTAGAGCTTGTAGCGACACGAGAATGAAAACGGGAAAGAAACCCGTGTACCTACGAACGTATTTTTTCTTTTTCCCAAAAATATAAGGGCTAAATTGCACGGAACTCGCGAGGACCTTTTAAATGCGATGATTCCGATATAATAAAACCTTTTTTCAAATCAATAATTTATTAAGCTTCTCAATATTCTCTCTACTCCTCCAAATCATATTATAGTGTCACTTATAAGTATTTATGTATGTCGTATTAAAATCATGTTTAGTAGGATCTATCGTGTAGATCTTGGCTACGAAAGAACAGGGACTTCGCTGATGCGATTTTGCCCACGTCTATATTAATTCAGCCATGACTGCTAAGATATATCCTCAAGGGAGGTACCCTAACAGGCGGTACACAGAGAGCTACTGATCAGTCTCTAAGATGATGGTGACCATCGGATTAGTATTAGTGAGGTAAAAGATACGCGCTTAGTTCGTATATTCGCTTGTAAAATCACGTTCATTGTGTTGATATGAAGATATAGAAAGAAGTGACAGAAAGATATCGCCGCAAGACTTGCTCACTTCGGTAGCACCTGATCCTGAGTCTACGACGTGTCTCAAAGATTAGTCATCAGCAATGACAGGGCCTGATAGAGCCAATGCCTGCCGGGGTTGACTGAATGTTACCAAGATACCGCGGCTACAGAACGCAACGATCCCTGAAAGAACAAGGTCGGTTTTTATATAGTAGAAGTCTGAAAACTCTTTTCTCTTAACCCAGAACGGTAGGAGTCAATTCATGATTATCCAGCCGCAAAACAAGGTGGCAACTGTTTCAGGTCTTCTCAAGACGGCTCGTTAACTAATGGACACGCACTCAGCATTCAGACTATTACTACAACAGACCAGCGAACCTATCTACAAGGTATGTTTCCGTCCGCAGCCCAATAACAATATCTCGTCTCTCAGACGGCTGTTAAGCTATGTTGACACTGCTGCTATAGACTACAATGCCTGGCCGCCACCGGCTGTCTGAAATCAGCCTATAACAATATTTTGTCTTGTACAACGATAGACTTTGCGCTTAGAAGCTTTGCTTACTTTAAAAGGTAGAAGTGCTGATAGCTGAGATCAATGTGCAATAGTCACATTAGGATAAAACTGTCCTGACCAATCTATTACGACTAAGGTGATTCTGAGTTTGAATTTTGAAAGCATTGTCGATATTATTAGGGCTTTCTGAAACAACTTTCACCAGGTGGCCACCAGTGAGGCGCTAGGTCCAGGCACCTGTCAAATAGCGTCAACAGCCTTCAGGTTCGAACTCCACCCGTTACAAAATTGGAGTGAACCCTCTCCAGACACAAGCATACTTAGCTTAGTTGGAGGGGTTAACAAGATTGCTAGTAAGTAATGTGAATTCTACCCACATTACTAGTAATCGCTAAAGAAAAAAAAAAAAACTAAGTATTTTGACATTTGCCAAATTAACGTCAATGTCATGTTTACGTTTTCAAAGAAGAATACCGCTCACCTTAATTTTATAATAATTGTAATAAGATGCATTTTAAATTGTGGATTAATTAATTGATAGTATTCACAATCAATCAATTTATTGCAGGCAATTGGACCTAGGTTCGCAGAACAGCTGAATAAATTGGTTATATGGAATTGTCTATAATGACCTCCACAACCCAGTAACTGGGTAAGTTAACCTTTAGCTAATTTGATACAAAGTAGGTACAAATGGTATCTGGGAACATCAGCATAACGTGGTATTACACGCGCGTAGAAATAATCCTTCAAAAGCAACAATCTCGAAATTTATTCTTTACTACCTTATGCCCGCGACTTCGTTCGCGTGAGGTTTTCCCACGTAAATCCCGATTCCGTGGAAATTCCGGTATAGGAAGTAGCCTATGTGTTATTCTAGGATGTCAACTATCTACTTACCAAATTTCATTCAGATTCAATCAGTAGTTTTTGCGTGAAAGAGCAACAGACACACATACATCCTCAGAAACTTTCGCATTTATATAACTAGCAGTTGCTCGCGAATTCGTTCGCGTGGAAAGTATTTCCTGTGTAAATCCCTATGCCGTGGGGAATTTCGCAAAATCTCATAGCGAGCATCTACGTACTAAAAGGAACCCCCATGCAAAATTTGAGAGCCCTACTACTTGTAGTTTCTGAGATTTCGTGATTAATCAGTGAGTGGTATTTCGCTTTTATAAGTGAAAGTTCAAATTCGTACGAAATTTCAACTGAAAGACGGATTCAATCCGGTAATATGATCTCTAAAAAATATTTAAAACTATTCATGTCTATCTCCAATATCATGCAGAAGTTTAAACACTTTTTACGCTCCATTAAGACCGAAAAATTACAAACCAACAAAAACAGCAGAAAAAATTCAGCAATGCTAAAAGACGTCTACCAAATTTGATATTGATTAAAAAATCTATTTCCGCCACGTACGAATTGATCGAGTAATATCATAACATAAAAAGACCTATCAAACGCTGATAATAGCCGAGTTTATTTTTAAGGTCAATTCACACACGATCGTGGTTTGAAACGGAAAGTGGGTTTTTTATTAATCTTTATAGATACTGAAAGCCTTTTCTTTTATTTCATTTTTTCTGGGAAAGTGTTATACAGTGTGCCATTTTTTCCAATGAAAGACAGAAGGCTATACAAGTAGAGTAGCACCATCTCTTTCTTGCAGCTTAACATCGCTACTCTTCATAGGACATTCTCAGAAAGCCTCTTAGAAATTGCTAGTAAATGCCCACTCAGGTTACTTTTAAGAAGAGCAAAAAGCAAAGATTTTTAATGAATAAGTGAATAATAATATAATTACCATTTTTTATTTACAATTTTTTGCCTTTTATATTTTTATATTCAGACTTGCTTTTCTCTTCTTTATCTTTGTTTGAATCATTGAGCGCATAAAATAACATCGCTACTCTTCATAAGACATCCTCAGAAAGCCGTTTAGAAATTGCTAGTAAATACCCACTCAGGTTACTTTTAAGAAGAGTAAAAAGCAAAGATTTTTGATGAATAAGTTAATAATAATATAATTACCATTTTTTTATTTACCATTTTTTGCCTTTTATATTTTTATATTCAGACTTGATTTTCTCTCCTTTATCTTTGTTTCAATCATTGAGCGCATAAAATAATTAATAATCTGTCTATAAAGTTTCCACTGCAGGGGCCTAGGCCTCCTCTATATGAGAAGAAATGTGCCGTAATCCACCACAGCCTATGAACATGACTTCGCTCCAGGACTTGAGGCGCTGAATGCTCAAACACAGACCTCACAACTCAGGAGGTCCTAATATTTTATAAAATTATAACCAGAACCGCCTATAACTTGTTGGAGAAAGGTCACATCAAAATAATAGGGGCCGTATGACTTTGACAGAGCAATATTCTGATAGAATAGACAAAGAATCTGAATTCAGAAACCGTGATTTATCGGAGGAGATTAGAGCAGTTTCACGCATGCAATACTAATAAGCAATCTGGTTAGTGATTATCTTATTTTTTTTAATATGTTTTTCGGTGAAAACTAGGAGGCTCTTCGATCGCGAAGGCCTGGGCCCAGAGTGTAGTGGATAAGAGGGGCCTGATTCTAATCGCTTTCTTTATTTTAAAATTAATTATAAATAGCTGAATACATTCTACAACAAATCCGTCCCTGCTTCGCACTGTTCCATTTTGCTAAGTCACACAAAACCTTAATATAAATTATACACTTAAAACTTTCTTCATGAATTGGACCGCATTGGTGGAAAGGACATGAAGATCAGTAGTTTTTGTGTTTATTGCGTACAGATAGATAGATGCGACGAGACATTTTGTAACATATAAGCATTTGGATTTTGATGAAAGTATTTCAGTTTCTATTACGATTACTTGGATAACGCTTCTCTTCTGAAATTCCAGTGCACACGTAGTCTACTTTTGGAAATAATGAATCCGTTGACCGCAGAACATCTCCGGCATAAAAGAAGGGCAAGCGTTGAGCGCAGACAAAATATGGTAAGTGAGTCAAGGTTGCGAACTGGCAAAGTTCGGACAACATCTGCTCTGCGTCGAGTTGAGAAATTGGAGTTTTGAAACGTAATACCTACTCCAAGCTTCTCAATCAATGTCTTAAGATAATTGCAATGAAATAAACTTAATGGATTAATATAATAAAGATGCGTCAATAGTCTAATGGATAAGGTGTCAGATTTGTGACCGAGAGGTCGCGTTTCTGAACCCCACCCAATAATCAACAGGTCAGTCATTAAAAGGGTACCATCTTTTAAATATTTAGGGCATTTTCTTGCTGACGACCTTAGAGACGATGCAAACATTGAGAGGGAACGGAGGGCTCTAGCGGACCGGAGCAATATGCTGGCCCGTAGGTTTGCGCGGTGTACAGACCTAGTGAAAATTACTCTTTTTAAGGCTTATTGCCAGAGTCTGTACACGGGCAATCTATGGGTCAGTTACGCCAAAAGATCGCTAGATGTGCTCCGCGTCCAACATAATAATGCTTTCAGGATGCTCTTTCGACTGCCTCGTTACTGTAGCGCCTCAGAAATGTTTGCACAAGCTCGTACGGACGCGTTTCAAGCAATTATACGCAAGAAAACGGCTTCACTTCTGAGGAGGGCAAGGGACAGTCGTAACAGCATCCTGAGAACGGTGAGTGAGAGTGTGTCCTCTCCTATTATGAAGCAGTTTGTGCGGAGGGTGATGGGTACTAACACTAGATAATAAGCTATTAGTTATAAGTTACTAACATTTTATGGATTTTGTGGTCCGAAACAAAAACATTATATTCTATTCTATTCTAATACACTATTACTGTGAACCCACTCTAGATACAAGCAAATTTAGCCTAGTTAGAGAGGTTACCAAGATTGCTAGTAATGTAAATTTTACCTACATTGCTAGTTCTCTAAAAAAATAAGCCTAGATCGACCTAACGAATGTGATATCATGTTTTCCATTCATCAGTTATGTTATTAATAACATAACTGATGAATGATATCTTCATGAGATTTTTCTGTAGGTAGAACTTAAGTTCTACCTACAGAAAAAGAGAACACTAGGAACTGGTGTCAGGCGGGCCTTTTTGGGGCATTGGGTGCATGTAAATTTTCGACGTTCAAGTAGTGTTGGTTTTAGTTTGAATAAATAACTTTGATTTAGATGTTAAAAAGACTAAGTTATTAAAGCTCTCTTTCCAAAAAAAAATCGAGCCATAAGGAATTAAACTGAAATCGAGTGTTATGATTCGCTGTTAAAGACTTATTCAGCCAATTGCAGCTGATATAAGTAAATCATATTTTTCAGTTATGCAATTTTTTCACGTTTCACTATGAATTTCTTCTATACCATAGGTGTTATACACACATTTAGATTCATTTGAGCAAACATCCAGACCTGACCAACTATATGTACCTAGGCTTGTTCCGATACGGGAATCAAACCCGCGAGACGCAATCGCTCAATCTTTGCGCCAAACGTGTCGTCAAATTATAGCCACTTTTGCGTCGAAATATTTCGGTGAATTAATCCTACGAAAAACAACAGCAATACCGCGATTAAATATAAATTATCCTTATGGCGATTTTGAAAGCATATATTAATATTTCTTGTGCGAAACCTGATGATGTCATATTTGTCAATGTCACAGACCCCATAATAGCCGTTTTGTTGACATTTGACATGGGTAAATGGCTTGTTTCTGTGGTATCATTTTTCTCAAAAATTCCTGAACCAATCTGAGTGCAGTTTTTGCTTCGAATTATGTTATGTTATGTCTTATACTGAAGTTGGTTCAATTATCTCTAATATATAGTGTACAAGCTTCTCCCCCCGGCTTCACTCGCGTAGAAAAATATTTTATTAGCAAAATAACCCACTCCCTGTTCAAATGGCTAATCCATCTCTGCACCAAATTTCATTAAAATCGGTCAAGTAGTTTAGACGTGAAAACATAACACATAGACAGACAGTGCTAGTTTCACATTTATATTATACTAGGTTCTCGTTTGTATTTTTGTTCTTATAATCAACTATCAGATGTCTCAGGAGGCATTTGAAAATAATTATGCTTACTGAACACAGGTGCCTGACAGGCATTATCTTCCTTATACTAGACAGAGGTAAAAAAGGATATTGGTTACTTTTTGTTCCTTTGTAAATATTTACAAAAGGGAAACTTGGAGTTGACTAAATCGGTTTTAACGCGAAAACAGCTAAGTGTTATCAAATCTAGACGAAACTGTATTTCTAAGATTTTTCTCATGAGTTTATTTTTAACACCCAAACAAATTATTTGTGGGCCACACAAACATTTGTTCCCGTCAACTCCATCAACACTGTAAGAACAATTGAGTAAGACGAATCCTATCCTACTCTCCACCCACAAACACCCATTTAACCCCAACATTATTACCTTCATAAAACATAACAATATTATTGTAAACAAACTATCCCACAAAACATTGTATCGTAACACTATTCCTGTTACATTTAAATGCGCGTGCGACGCACCTAACGTAGATGAGCAATAACAGATTCGCTCTTACACCGGTACACTGTGGTTAGACCCACTTTGTACTGTAAGTAACAATAGCCACGTAAGTACATTTGTAACCATTGTTGGTTGCCGCTATGATATTATTAAAAGTGACATGATTTTGAGATGAAGGTTATGATTCAAGTGTCTTGGCAACAGTGATGGACCTATTTCCGTATTTGGCGAATCGTAAAATATTGTGTTCAACTATGAACTCCTAAGACTTTTATAGATCCACGTTCTTAGGAGATACTGCGTTGCGGATAAAGCAACGGAAATAACTGGATGGATTTTTAGTCAGTAGAAGTCTGACACTCTTATTATAGGCACCACCCGGAGCGAGAGAAATCATTTGATGATTCACCCTCCAGACAAGAGTCTTATAGATAAGTTAATAGTGGTAAGGCAATATAATCAGCCTATATAATTTTCTTTATTGATCGCTAAGGAGTTGAATTCCTTGTCGGAGTCTGTGTTTCCTGATAGCCATAACCAGGGGATCTTTAAGTCAAGAGTGAATAGGCTACTTCTCGATAAGCGTGCTTCATCTTCGACCACATCATCGCTTACCATCAGGTGATAGTAGGTAATCGATGACGTCGTTGTATCTGATGTTTCGGAAGGGAACGTAATCCACGTTGGTGAAAGTCGTAGGTATGTCTTCGAATTTTTAGCCTCAAGACATTTTCTAACCATCTTTTCCATTGCCGTTTTGAGGTGATGATATATCCAAATATCCAAAATGACACAAATGAATATGCCTGGCTGGTTTCGAATCCGCAACTTGCTATTTGTAATCGAGCCGGTAACAATTCGGCCACCCACTGCTGTTTCTAGCCATTCTTGTTTTATAGCAACTTTTACTTCGCTTAATTTATCCAAGGACCACGAGACCCACAATTCACGTTGCTAATTACAGACGAAGTTGAGATGACAGTTGATAAAATGTCAGAAAAGCCTATTATTTTATAGTTTCCAACTTAAGACTGCTACTATTCTACATCTCACCCAGCTCAGAATTCCCTTATCTACCCTGTTAGCATGTTTGGAGAAAACTAAGGTTATTCTTAATATCCTTAGAATCAAATTCTTACCATTATCTCATTATTCTTGGGTCTGGGCAACATGCTTCTTGGAGTGGAATAATATTTCAGATTATTTAACTGAAGACATTTATTTGGTCCGTCAGTCAGCGTAAAATAAAAAGTAAGATATAGTCGTGCATTTAAATTCTTCTGAACTTAGACACTTTGTCTTAGTATTTTTTATTGATTTAAAAGGCTAAAAAACCTTTACAATAGGTACACGTGCTTTTATTTACTTTTCAAAATATGTTTTTGAAAATTTATCTGAAGAACCAAATATTTAATTATTATTTAATTTGATAGTCGAGAAAATCCATATTATTAAGCCTACCCAATCTATAAAATAAATGGTTATATGTAATACTGACCTTCCCATCGAGCACAGTTTGTTCCGGGAGTCCCTCTCCCTGGTATTCGATATTGTTCGCTTGAGAGCCGTAGTTCGACTGCGCTTGCGCCGCAGCCAGCGCGCACGCCACCACACACAAAAACAGCGCCATCTCTTGGCTGTAAAAGAAAGAAAAATAATGATTAGATGCGTATTAATTGTTGACATGACATGGAGATACAAATAAGGCATGACCAGTATCGTTGAAATACATGGAAAAGTTTATGATGAAAGTAGTAGTAGAAAAAGAGGTACGCCTAGGAGTATCTTCCCTATCTTTCAGTGAATGACCCATTAGAATCTGTTCAGCCATTCTAGAGATTAACCCGCACAAGAAGAAAAAATAAAGAAACTGAGTTTTAATATATCGTGTAAATGACAATAAGCACTTGAGAAAGCACAGTTATTTTGAAATCACAGATGGACAGTTTAATTTTATTTATACATATTATATAGATACATAATGAAATAAACTAAAACAACCTACTTCTTTTGCAGTCGAGTAAAAGGAGGCTATAACCTTCCTTCCATCAAGCTATGTACTTCCATAACAAATTCATCCAGTACTTCCGAATATTAAGGCGTTTAAACAAACTAACTTTTCCGCTTAATAATATTAGTATAGATAGAAAATATAGATGTATAGAAAGCCACTACATATTCCATAATCGATAACTACTATATTCAACCGAAGAAAGTAGCCAACCATCTCACGTTACTCGATGCATTTCACTTAGGAAGTTTTTCTACTGAGTTTTCTGTACGCTGCATCGTACGTACGGTTTTCACTTTGAGAAACTCGACCGTAATTTTCTTCTTTTCTCGACTGCTTATAGGAGATGTAAGTAGTTTATTAGATTGGATTTTTGTTGCATTTTCTGTTATTAAAACATGAAGTGGAAAGTGGTCTTGTATAGTGGTGATAGAATACACTCTAGAGTGTACGTTAACAAATATTGTTTTTATTTGTCAATGTTCAATGAGTCTTTCCAAATTGTGGTTTACTACAGTCGACACACTGGTTTTCAAGTTCTTTTTTTTTCTGGATGGGAAAATCTTCGAATGACTTCTTCCGCTCAGGGTTAAGCGGAAGGGTGTGTCAGACTTCTACTGACTAAAAACCCACCCTGTCCCTTCGGCTGCCCTAAAGTTCCGTGGCCGCGGTATCTCGATAGAACTATCCCGCAAACCACGGCAGGTCATGGCCCTATGAGGCCCCGTCACTAGTATTGACAGCTCTTTGAGCCGACCCGGGCCTGGTCCTTACCGGACAGTGAGTGACCCCTGCTCGTCGTCCGCAGGAGTTTTCAAGTTCCTAAGCCTAGCACAGTAAGAAGTGGGTTTAACGATATAGAAGAAGGCATGTTTTTTTAAGATACACGCAATCATCATCTTCAGTAGCTTTAGCCTAGTGTTTTATATGCGACTGCCGATTTGACCTTCGCAACGCAGCAGTTGGGTAACTAACTGTGCAGCAGTGTAAGTGTGTGTACAATACCCCTGAACAAGACTGGTAGCAAATTTTTCTAACTTCTAACTCCCAGTAAAATCTATCAAAGATGAACAGGAAATGCTGAGTTGGTAACCCTTTCGGTGTGGACGACATGCTCAGTGAAATTCTTAGTGTAATTTTTTTTGTGTTTGTAATTTTTTATTGTGTGTTGTTGTGTGTGCTTATCACCGAATAAATGGTTTTCAATTTCAATTTAACAAATGACAGCCGGTACTAACAACTTAACGTCCTTTTTTTATGGTTGATATACTTGCATGACCATAATCTCACCTGATGTTAAGCGATGATGTGGTCGAAGATGAAGCACGCTTGCCTAGAAGTAACCTATTCACTCTTAACTTAAAAACTCCCAGCTTATAGCTATCAGGAAACACAGACTCCGGCAGAGAATTCCACTCCTTAGCCGTACGCACAATGAAAGTATTCCCAAAACGTTTTGTGCGTATGGCTGGGATGTCCACCATGTAACGATGGCGCATCGCCGTTTATCTTGTAGTCCGATGATGGAACGGGCTTGGTGGAATCTCCATCGCACACACAAATGTAACCGATTGAAAACTGATAGGCTTGCAACACGTCGCCGATGTTCAAGGCTCTGGAGCTTTGTCTCGACCAGTTTCTCGTTGCCGATAAGCCTTTTGTCCTGTTTCTCTATAGACTCAAGCCATGTAGGAACGAATAATAAAGAGTTCAAACTTATAGCAAACAATGTGTGCCTCGCGTCTGTTTTAAACAGGTCCAGTACAGCAAAATGTTACTTAACTAAAAGTTGCTTGACGCTGGTTTTGTACTTTTTTAATATATATTTTTGTATTGGTGATCAGCGTGCGTTTGACCATCATTTCATCTGATAGTAAGCGGCGATGTGGTCAATGAAGAAGCACGATTATCTAGAAGTAACCTATTCACTCGTGTCTTAAAGATTCCCAGCTTAAGCTTTCAAGAAACAGAGACTACGGCAGGGAATTGTATGTACTTCCTATCGTCTGTAATCTAACACTGTGCAGAATTTGAACCAAATCTATGCAGCCATTTTGGCGTGATTAACAAACATCTAAATATTGTACTTTCACTTTTATAATATTAGTAATAGGAGCACATAGATTCAATGTTGTAGACATACCAAAACATTTTTTTTTACCCAAAGCTTAACCGGTAGAAACTGCTTTATTTCTTTAAGTACACTACTGTAATACTACAATCTCCCACAATACTTCCCTCCGAGTTTTTTCATGGCATTGCCTAGTATGTACCAAACGTTGATACCTCTCGGCGCAATCATCATAAATCCAGCTCTCCATCAAAAGCACCGCTTCATATTTATAATTCTTATAAACCCATACACCATTTTTAATTCCACAATAAGTCACCCACACTAAAAAACGATCGTGTTGGCATTAAGAGACTATTAACATATTTTGTGTCTGTCAATCCGGACAAGGATATACTTCGTCTGCGCGGGCGCATAACCTTTCACTGAACAAGGTCGTAAGAACACTTGTATCTTTTGTCGCTGTGGACTTGGTACTGGTTTTGTGTGTTTATATGATTTAACTATACGCACAAATACCGATTGTATATAAAATTAAACATTTGTCATCTAGCTGTTTATGAGAGCATTGGTGATCCAGTGGTTACGGACCCGAATTGCGAGAGGTCGCAATTGCCTGTATGGCACATTTTTTGTGTATTTTATGTCGTCAACACCGCTCTCAGAAAAAGGTCGTGAAGAAACTAGGCATGAGGCATGTACTGGGACTGAAAACTCCTAGACACATGCCATCTACAAATCCGTACTGGACCCGTGTTTTGGATTGCGGCCCATTCCCTCTCAGTTATATTTTCCCCTCTCAGTTAGATTTGGATCTCTAATCAACTCTTTAATATTGCATACATAAATAATTTATCCGTAGATGATTTTCTGAGGTGATTTGTCTAATAGTTACATAATTATTTTACGTATACAATGTATAAATTCTATGACATTTATCTTTGAGAGCAGATTTTATTATTATATACTATTCCTCCTACATAGATAATTATCACACTTCCATTAAAAGTACTTAATTTTTGAAAGATACAAAAGTTTCAGAGCATAATGCAGATGCAGAATCAAAAGGCTCAATCAAATTGTTTTTTTAGAATCCACTCAACCTCCTCAATTTAATTTTTAAGAATATTATAAATAAATTAAATTAAATTCCTTTATTGCAGTAGTATAATTAGTAGTCAGGTACTATTTAAATCTACAAAATCTATGGTTATTAATAAATTTAAAAGATTATAACTATAGGTTATTTGTTCAACACGAACGAGTAAAATACAAACTGGAACTGTAGATTTAATTATAGATACAGGAACTCAAAAAAGCCGACCACCAATTTCAACACAAAATGAAATCATCCATAATACATTAGATTCCCAAAAACTCGCGTGTTACGAAGAGACTAATATTTTCTCAGTAAACTTAATGCAATGGCGTCTCGCATTCACGCCCCCTGCCTCCAAATATAGGGCTTTGAATCCGACTCTGTCATTATTGAGCAGCTTTTTGTGGTAATGGTGAGACCGTAGTGACAAGCGGATCGAAGGAGCGATTTTAAAGCAACCTATTTTGGTGGTCCACGGCTTAAATGACATAATTTCTCTTAATGATATTGTCACTGAATATAAAAAGATATTTTTGCTTCATTCCTCAGTTAAATTTATTTCTAAATATACACATTTAAATACGTATTTTCGCCTTGTCAAATCAATTAAAATAATAACAACATAAAGCATCAAAGTTTAAGGGTTGGTGACATCACTTTTTGGTAAAAATGGTATCAACGCGTGACATCAATTGATATTTCAAAGCGTTGTATTCTGTTACTTATTTTGTTCACGTGGTTAATGAAATAATCGTCATCTGCCGTATCTGTCACTGGATGAAGTTGGGTACTCATATGCATAGAGCGATTGCCTGTTTGACGACCATTGTTGCAGACGCAAATTTCAGTCCAGCTGGATTGTCCTTCAAATAGTTCGAACTCCTTCAATTTGAGCTACGCGATAACCGACAAAAGCTTGCACTGTTAGAACAGATCCACTCTAATCTTCTTTCCTCAAACAGCAATAGTAAACCTACCACCTAACTACCAACTAAGCTCTATAGAATTAACCTACATGGTTTTCAAATGATTTTTCTAGTACGAATCGTATGAACTTGAAAAGAAACGTTGACTTCTGAGTTTGTTTAGCAGATGTTTCTTCTCAGAGCATTCAGGAAGAAAACATCCCGTCCCAAAAGCTAAATCTGCTTTTTTAAATTACTTGTATAAGTGTTAATTTTAACCAACTAACTGTACCATGCGTTGCAATGGCACTTTAAATAATAAAGTGGTGTAATTTCCACTGCATATTTTGGTCAAAGAAAAGTTATTAATTTTAATTCATATAGATATCTAAATAAACATAGTATATTTACCCCTTTTCTTTATTTAGACGAGAGGGTTTACAACTGTGTATCTTAATACAAAAATGGAGGTACTACATCTACGGTAAAATTAACTTCTTATTTTATATGTGTAGATCGTACGCCGTGACTTAAAAAGAACAAGATGCTTATCTAAATTAAAACAGTTACAATATATTATGTTGTTGCTGAGAGTAAATACCTTTTTAGGATAGGCGGAAACCATTCATAAATAACTTAATTTCTAACATGTAATGCTGTTATTTTCCTGTGGCCGGTTTAGCACACAGGCTTCTATCGTTAATCAGATAACAAGTCTAATTATATAAATGAAGTAAAAACTGTAGATACCCCTTTTTACGAAAATTGCACAGACGGATAAGTAGAGAGAGGAAGTATAAAATTTGGCATAGTTAAACTTTATATCGAGAAGAAGTACAGGTAGATAATATTTTTATTCTAATTCTAATATATGCATGAGTATATATTAGGAATTTTCTCGCCGGCTGATCGATTCCCTGCCCTCAGAGAGCTGGCTCGTTCTTTGCTCAAAGAATAAGTATTACCATACAATGTGGCAATGCTGCTAGTCTTCTGGGCACGTTTTCAGACGACTGCGATGTGGTGGGTTCTTCGATGATGAAGTTTATTCTGGTTTTTGTTTTTAATGTTCATACCTAGTGAGGAATTGTAAATAAGAGGTATACTAAAATCTCATTAAGCATTTGTTTATTATATTATGGTCCAATTTCGACAACAGAGCGACCACTAGTTTTAGTCCATACCCACTAATACCATGAAGAGGTAGCATATGTTTCCATGTTTGTATGTAAGGGGTAATCTCCGGAAATAATGATCCAATTCCAAAAAAAAAAGTGCAATGGCTTAGTAAGTTGCATTATTTATGAGTGCGATTGGCTATAAATTGGTGGTGGGCGAAGTGCTAGCAGACACAAATCAGTTCCCTTGAAACGATTAAAAATCGTGATTTCCGAAAATCGCTCCGCGCTTCTCAGTAAGCACCCTTATCATGATATCGTTCACATCACGAATCCCCTCTCCAAATATTCATTTCACAAATACATTAAGTATCGAATTTATGAAGGAATAAACTAAGCGAGTCTGACTGGTTTCTGCGGAATTATACTTTAAAACTTGTATGTTTTAACTTTTTTTTGAGGCACAAATCATGTCTTATGTTTTAAGAAATGAAATCCTACATAATATTGTAAAAGCTTCAAAAGAAAAACACATCTTGCACAGAATTTGAAGCACGGAACAAATCTATATATAATATAAACTACTGTTTAGTTGCATTTTGCATAGCTTGACCGTTATAATGAGACATCTTCATTTTAAGATATGAATAGAGCAAATAAATAGCAGTATTCTCAATGTATTAACAAAGGAAACAGGTTTCAATATTATAATGTTTAAACACCATAATTAATTACAGTGATAATCTCATAAGGAAGACAACAAACAGCACATCCTAACTAATTTTATAAATGTGACTGTGAGTTTGTTTGTTTGTTGGTTACGGTTTTTACCTGAATCTCCAATCATATTTAGTTGAATTTTTATTCAGAGACTAGCTTGTGCCAGCGGCTTCGCCTGCGTGGGAAGTTTTTCCCGTGTAAATCCCGATCCCGTGGGAATTTCGCAAAATCCTTTCTTAGCGGATGCCTACGTCATAACATCTACCTGCATGCCAAATTTCAGCCCGATCCGTCCAGTGGTTTGGGCTGTGCGTTGATAGATCACTATATCAGTCAGTCAGTCAGTCACCTTTGAGTTATATATATTTAGATAGATAGGGCACTGGAGACGCTCTTAAACTACTTTTTGAGAGCAAATGCTCTCCAAAAAGTGTTTTCGAGAAAATCTATGTAAATCAAACATACTTTAACAGCTCTTTCATATGAGCCGCCAACCTTAAAATATCGAACCATAAAGTATTCTTTTCCCATGAGAATCAACCCACATATCACATAGCAAATACCGAACGTACTTTTTTTCACGTCTCTACTAATAAAGAAATACAAGAACATTAACATTTTATGTACCCACATATTTAGCCAAACTCCGCTAATTCCTTACCCGTCTGTTCATAATTGGCGTTTCCATTCAATTGAACTTAAGACCGGTGAATGAATGATTCAATTAACAGTCCTACAGCCCTGCACTAGACCATAAAGTCCATTCAAATCCTTGTTATTTCCACTTGAACGAATATAAACTTTATGTCGTTGCAAATCAATTTGAATTTTGTATGACTAGTCTCATGGAAAATGTCATAAAAATATTTAGATCTGCAACTCAAACTGAATCTTATTTCAGTGATTTAAAGTTGATTTTTCCAGAACACGTGTTTGTTTACAGACTTGGAAACAAAATAGCAAATGCAGTGTAGACCTTGTCGTCTCCCACGGAGTCACTCCGGCGCGCGGGCGCACCTTACGGTGCAGTCAACGTCTGTAATATGTGTGACTATTGGCTACATTTGACGTTTGCGTTTCCGGCGGAAAGGGATGATTGTATCTTGTGCCTTGTATGGATTCTTCATAGGTTTCTAGAACTATTAATGATGGTTGAGAAGCTAGGTACATAAAAGACAAACAGATACGCTCAATGGGAATACTTGCATGGTGTGTATAGCTTAGTAGCGGAATTCTTTGCTGGAGGCTGTGTTTTTTCATAGTTACATAACCAAGGTGAGGGAGTCTTCAAGTTAATAGTAAAAAGGTTACTTCTAGATAAGCCTGCTTCATCTTCAAACTTACCATCAGATGAAATGGTGGTCAAACGTTTCCGTCACCAAATGAAAGATAACAGAAATCTATAATATGTCAGGAACAGCTCAAGATCTTAGATCAACTCCAAGACATTGAGGCTTTATTCATATTATGTATTTCTTTAGCTAGATTTCTTAAATGCATCTCATTTTATTTAGTTTATGTTGATGATATTTTTACTGGCTCGCGTTTGACTACCATCACACCTGATGACTTCAACCATATCATCGCTTACGATGATATGGTTGAAGATGAATCAAGCTTGCCTAGAGGTTAGAAGTAACCCATTCACTCTTGACCTAAAGACCCCCAGATCATAGCTATGACAAAAAACAGAAACCGTGACGGAATATGACTGTTTCCAAATTAAAATAGCATCAAAAACGGGTATTCATTTCTTATCTTCTCCTGATATTACATAACTAATACTCAACTTTGCAGAAAAACTTGGACGGGTCTGATTAATGGGCATCATTATGACTGAACTTATAGGTATAAAGTTTTATTAGATTCTCCGAAATCTCTCTGACGATGATGAATTTCAAGTTGTGTTTAAATTTTTCATGGTACGGGTTTTTTGTGACAACGATTTGATTTAGAGGAATCTCTACAAGGAAAATTGACTGTGTTCTTTAAGACATACATAATTTTCGTCCTTAGTAGGTATTTTAACCCTACTTATAGTTACTTATACTTTAAAAGTCATATTTTATTTAGGTACTATGCTTTGTGTGCGGTTACGTCTGTACGTTACGGAACTCCTCCTAAACAGCAAGACCAATTTTGATGTAATTGTGTATCTAATGTCTAAACAAATACGTTTATTATTTCACCAAAAGATAAAACAATATAAAGTAAATACACTATCACCTAAAATAGGATTCTCTGTAGGTGACACATCTATCTGAAGAACGGTCGAGAATTTCTTGGATTCAATAAAAATTAAAATTATATTTTAGGCTATTTTATGCTTGAAAACGCAAGCTACTTGAATTTTTAGTAGGCAACACGAACGAAAGCGCAGAAAAAGCTAGTTACGAAGTTCTAAAGAATTTGTGTTTACTGTAAAAAAATAGACCCATGATTTTTTAAAAGGTAAATAAACGTTACTTGAATAATCCGGTCCATATAGTTTACCACAAGAATTTATTTAAATATCAAGTTGGCTTCTGATATGTCTTTGTTTGTCTATAAAGGTACTTAATCACTATTTTGCCATTTGCATGCAGATGCCACTGGTGGGCGTCCCAGCATTGTGTCTAAGAGATAATGAATCGCTTCTATAATTAATCACTTGTAGCTACAGCAACCGCTGTATAAATAATCTCATATTGTTGCAAAATACTGACTTGTAGTCCAATCCACCCACTGTATGAATAACTGTGACTTCCTAAGTTTGGTTTCCTTTTATGTCGCACTAGTTTTAGCCCGTGACTATTTCTACACGATTATGAAACTTTCATGCCCCATTTCAGTCTTTTTGAGGGTGGTTTAAGTCTATGTTTGACCACGGGTCTTCTACTATCTTTTTCCCGATTTACAAACTAACAGACAGACTTTGGGATTTGTAATAGTATATAATGTATATGGTTTAGATAAAAGGCCTAAAACCGTTTGCAGAACTAGTCCTTTCCATTACTTTGTATATACTCATATATTTTTCATCATCTGCATATCTCAATTAGCATCAAAAAAGTTGGGAATTTTGGCAAAGGTGAGACGGTACTTCACACCGGAACAGCTGCTCAATTTGTATCAAGCCCAGGTTCGGTCGTGTATGGAGTACTGCTCTCATCTTTGGGATGGATTTGCCAAATACCAACTGGACGCGCTTGAGTCCATTGAGAAACGGTCCAAGAGACTCATTGGCAACGATGCACTGGTCGAGTCAAAGCTCCAGAGCCATGAACATCATAATCATAATCATAATCATAATCATAATCATTTATTTGCTAAAAACATGGTATAAAAGATGGTAATGTTAATAATGTGAACAAACATGTTTTGCTTAATAGATTTAAGCGTGCAAATACATGCAAAATGAAACTATCAGTCATCATGCGATTTTATGTTCCAGGAACTCCTTAACACTGTAAAAACTATTAGCAGAGAGCCATTTGTATAATTTATTTTTGAACATTCTTGTATTTAATGTTTTTAATTCATTTGGTATTCTATTGTAAACCTGGACACACATAAACATACAGCTTTTATTATATTTCGCCAGCCTTGGAAGGACATCTAACACGAGCCTGTAGGGGTCGCGCCTGCTGCGAGAATACACATCGCTTGCTTTCCCAAACAATTCCTTATGCCTCCACACAAATAAACAAATTTCAAAAATATAAAGGGACGGTAGTGGTAACAAATCAAGTTTTTTAAACATCGGCCTGTAAGATTCGTCGGGCTTAAGGCCACATAATGCCCTTATGCATCTCTTTTGTGAAACAAATGCTCTATTTTGATCAGTGCTGTTTCCCCACATAATTAAGCCATAGCGTAGCACTGATTCAACATATGCATGATATGTTGTTATAGACGTTTTAATGTTTGTTATTTTCCTAATCTGTTTCAGTGCATATACAAACTTATTAATTCGTTTGGATACTGTATCAACATGTGCTTTCCAGTTGATGTCTTGATCTAAGGTTACTCCTAAAAAGTTCGTTTGCGTTACTTCGTGAATTTTATGTATATTCATTTTAATATTATGTTTTGCATTATTTGATTTATTAAATTGTATATAAACGGACTTTTTTAGATTTATGGATAAGTTATTTTTCTTAAGCCATTTTATCAATCTTTCAATAATATTATTAATTTCTGTCTCGTGGTCTTTAATTGTATTACTTTTTTAATCAGATGTCACAATAATAGAAATGTCATCAGCGAATAGCATACATTTATGATTAGTTATAGTAGTGATAGAATTTATGTACAATAGGAATAAAATGGGTCCTAATATACTTCCTTGTGGGTCACCTTGTTTATTGAATTTGAATGCAGAATAGTAAGATGTCATATTGTTTCTTGTATCCTTTTTAGTAATAGTAACGCGTTGTTGTCTATTACTTAGATATGATGTTAACTATTGAAGGGTAATGCCTCTAATCCCAGTTGCCTCCAATTTCTGTAATAACAGGTCATGAGAGACTAGATCAAAGGCCTTAGATAGGTTGAAGAACAACCCTGTGGTAAGATAGTTCTGGTTAATATTCGTTAATACTATTTTTATGAGACTGTAGATAGCTAACGTTGTGGATTTATTTTTTTGGAAGCCAAACTGTTCTTTCCTAATAATGTTAAATTTATTACAAAATTCAATCAGTCTTTTATACATACACTTTTCGAAGATTTTAGATATAATAGGTATCAAAGTTATTGGGCGATAGTTGTTAACGTCCGATTTTTCACCAGTTTTATAAAGCGGTTTAACAATTGACAGCTTTAGTGCTTCAGGAAAAATGCCAAGTGAGAATGATAAATTAATTAAATATGTCAAAATTTCAATTAGTTCATTAGTACATGCTTTAACGATTTTAGTGTTAATTTCGTCATAACCTTCGGAGTTTGTGTTATTCAATGACATAATCTCTGTTCTAACTTCGTTTTTGGACACAGGTTTAAGGAACATCGAATGGACTATTAAACATTCGTTACTGTTTATTTTTGCTCCTTTACTCGAAGATTGTGCCATATTAGTATAGTGGTTATTGAAAGCTGTTGCTATTTCTACAGGATCTGAAAGTACCGTGTTATCAAGTAGAATATTTTCTATATTGTCCCTATCGTTATTGTTCCCGATTTCATCCTTTATTACTCTCCAGACCGCTTTACATTTGTTTTCACTATTGTTTATATATTTGATGTTTGCTTTCTTTTTTGAAGTGTAAACGCATTTCTGTAAGATCTTTGAATATTGTAAATATTTAGTTTTATTTCGTATCGACGACGAGTTGCAATTCTATCGGTTACATTTCGGGGAGTGTGCGATGGAATTACACAATCTAATTCCGCCAAGTCCGTTCCATAATCGGACTACAAGACAAACGGCGATGCGCCATCATTACACAGTAGACATCCCACCCATACGCACTAAACGTTTTGGGAATACTTTCATTGTGCGTAAGGCTAAGGAGTGGAATTCCCTGCCGGAGTCTGTGTTTCCCGATAGCTATAACCTAGGGGTCTTTAAGTCAAGAGTGGATAGGTTACTTTTAGGTAAGCGTGCTCCATCTTCGACCACATCATCACTTACCATTAGGTGAGATGGTGGTCAAACGCGAACCGATTTTTAATAAAAAAAAAGAAGATAACAGAAATGCAGAATTGATTTTACAAACGTACCAAGTCTCTAAATGTAAAGACTCTATCAAAAATTTAATCCCATAACTAACCACGCGCCAGAAAGCAATTAAAACCCGGCAGAATTTCAATTTAAATTCAAAGCTTCGAGAAATTAACTGTCCTAATCCGTGGGACTAAACTCCGAATAAATCTCAAGTATCTAACATTAAAAAAACCGGATTTCAAATTGTTTATTACGTTATGTCATTCTGTTATTAATTTCCGTCCAACAAACGAGATTGTTCTCTATTTTGTTGGGTAAGAAGATTAAATTTGAATGCAGAGAAGGCAACGATGACTTAACTTTTTTGAGGATATAAAATCTCGTCATAATTCTTTTTATTGATGTTTGTTATGGTCTGTCTGTGTCACTGACTATATTAATACGAAAAGGCCAGTGTGTTAACTTTATATGTACCAACAAAAAATAGCAGTGGTTGTCCAGTGATTACGACCCGAACTTGCGAGTTGCAAGTTGCAAGTTGTAGGTCCAAATCCAATCGGGCACATTACTTTGTTTAATTTATATCATCACTCTGCAGACTAAAAATTTAAAAGTCATTTGACGTCCTTGGTGGACGTCATATGACTTTTGTTTTATTTTTATTTTCTGGGTGGGAAAATCAACGAATGACTTTTCCCGCTCTGGGTTAAGCGGAAGGGTGTGTCAGACTTCTACTGACTAAAAACCTACCCTGTTCCTTCAGCTGCCCTAAAGTTCCGGAACCGCGGTATCTTGTTAGAACTTTCCCGCAAACCCCGGCAGGCAATGGCCCTATGAGGCCCCGTCACTGGTGTTGACAGCTCCTTGAGGTGCTCGTGGAACACGACGCGCCGCTGACCCGGGCCTGGTCCTTACCGGACGGTGAGCGACCCCTGCTCACCGTCCACAAGCTCGCGGCTACTACGATGGGCGGAGATCGGCTCGCGATCCCCGATGCCCGGGGCGTCCCCGCGGCGGCTGGGGCGTGAGGAAGAGAGTTGCCTCTCCCTCGCACGTTCAGCCTCCTCCTTGCTAGCATGACTGTTTCGCAGAAAGAGGCGACTGCATCCCATTCTCTCTCGCTCCACACCATGGTCTGAACCAGAGCAGGGCGCAAGAGGTCGCCGCCGCCGATCGCCTTTACGAGACGTCCACCAACCTGGCTAAGTATTGCCATATAATGTGGCTATGCCGCTAGTCTCTTGTGTAAATTACTGTTGAAAAGGTTCTTCAAAATAAGCAGATATAGAGCATGTTCCCAAAACCAGAAAAAACAAAAGTCATCTCCATCAAACTTGTTCGGCACATCGAAGAAAAATGTAAAAACCAACAGCGACCACATTACCCACTTAAAAATCTGGAAGCCTAAAAGGCGAAGGAGTCCTTCTTTGAATATATCACCAAACCCTTACTTTATATGACCCGACAATTTAAGACCTTCACAGATATTAAACTGGTTGACAGACGAATATGTCCATGACAAGTGCCTTACAAAACGCCTCATTAACATTACCGGTTAAATATTATCAGTTACCAATCGAAAATCATCACTAGATCTTGGTAATAAGGTGGGTATTAAGATGCTGATAATAAAAGGCCTCCTCCATTCTTTTTTGTTTTGGCTGCAACGACTTTCACTTTTTGCAAGCATCGCCCTCTTTGTGTGTTTGTTTATGTGCTTATGTAATGTCCTGATGGATGTTTGTCGCCAAATCTGTGGGTAATGATGCGTTGTAGGCTTCTATTTGTGATGCAGCTTTTGAGGATGGCTTGATCTTTTTTAACATTTAAGTGTTATTTTTTTAGGTTTGTCATAGTTGGGTAAGAGGAAACAATATTTCTCTAAGCTCTAATAATAATAAATTATGTAGGTATAGGCGAATATACAAAAGAATCCATTGGCCATCAAAAAGTCCGTCAACTTCTCTGTCTATGCAAAAATAGTACTCAACACTGACTGCATCGCAACGTTGAATGGCAATGTTGAAATCTTTTAGCAAAGATAAGGTCACGTGAAGAGTCAAAATGACTAGTCGCATACTGTGTGTGTGTGATTGGATACTTCAAAGTATTACTAATTATTGTGTTCATTTAAGAATCTATTATTAAGCTTGGCATGTAACTGTTTTTTGTCCCTAATAAATAAAATAAAATACTGATTACACAGTCTTTCATGAAATCAGTATCCAGCTCTTGATCGAAAGTTGTATACTGATTTCATCAGCACTTGGAACCCAAGACTATTGTTCCAACCCCAAACGGCTCCTCATCATCAAGATTCATCTGTATCAAAACTTTATCAGCGAATGCGATTGACGATTTGTTTTAATAAGTACCTACTATAACAAGAAATCAAAATAAAATTAGTAGCATTCAATTTTCCAAAATAACATGATAATAAATGATCGAAGCAAAAATGAAACAAATAAAGAACAATCAAATTTAAATAAAATACGAAATAAGAAAGTATGTCGTAGTAGCCTTTGTATTACACGAAATCGTACAACAAGACCATTCTGAAGATTCAGCGCTTGCCATTTATGAAATAAGAAATAAAAAAACTCAATATCAGATCAGAGCACAGAAATCTTAATAATAAGGCAATAGAAGTCGCAAAGACACGTGACCTTGTCGCCGCGCATGTGTTTCGTAAAACACAAGAGCGCGTGGAGCGTTTGTTGCGGTTACTTGTGTTGTTTGGGACGTGGAGAGGTAAACATGGTGTTTTGCAGCTTATCCAACTGCGGAAACTCTTCCAAAATTTGTAACTTTACAAATAAAGGGATAACATTTCATATGTAATTACTTAATTTTTGAAATAATGTCGTTTTTGAAAAATATAATCAAATCAAATATTTTCACTACCATTACTACGATTATCACAGAAAACGATTTTTTTTCTCAATTCAATTACCATTAATACTTAAGCTTGTTCATGTCTATTATTACAACTACTAAAAGCAGCAATGAAATATTATAGTCATGCGCAATAAACAATATCGTCGTTTACGTACATTCCAGGAACACGCCGCACGAGTTGGCCGCGAATTAGTGACGTGCCACTACTATTTTGTATCAGTAATTTATTACCTTTAGCTTAATAGTTAATACGTAGTTTTACCGAAATTCGAATGAAATATAATTTTTCGTTCAATATTTCAATACGTATTTTCATTAAGCATGTTTTTTCCTGTTTAAATAGTTTATAAAAAGTCATTTTTCAACGATTATATAGCTGTTAATTCGTACTTTTTCATACAGAAAATTAATAGGAGGTAGGCTTATTATTGTTATGTACGTAGGTAAGTTAAATAACAATCTGCGTTGGGTATCCTTGTATCATTGACGTGTTCAGTATTTATCTATTTTTATGACAAAATAATTACGGATACATATTATTCTGTATATTGTAAGTATAATGGATTAAGTTGGATCGGATCGATACGTTTTCATATTATTTATGCATCAATATAATAATAATAATATCATCAATCCATCCTAAGATTGTCTAGAATATTTTTTTTTATTTTTTTTATTTAGAATAGTTTCGCGTTTGACCACCATCTCACCTGATGGTAAGTGATGATGTGGTCGAAGATGGAGCACATCATCACTCATTGTCTAGAATATATCGCTATAAGCGATAAGACCGCCATCGTAACCATGGAATTTACGTAAAACAGTTGTGTAACAATTTATTTTGGTGAACAATAAAGTATATTCTTCATTGTTCGGTATTAAGTTGTGCCATTATTGCTCTATTTGATTTGGTCATTGTTTTTTTTTTGCATAAGATGAAGTATTGGAGAGCCTTTAAGATTTGTATAACTAAATAATAAAAAAATATACTTACACTTAACGTTTTATTGTATTCCCTTTTCTCCTAAATAAATCGTCTAAAAGCGCGTCGAGGAATGAAAAACTTTCAATAAATTAGTTATCTATGTTACGAGACTCCTTGGCTATTAACGCTCAACAGAAAATTATCGTAATAATATGAGCATTTTTTTCTACGAGCTTTGCCCTGCACTATTCCTAAGTGAGAATGAGCGCGCGATATCTTTCTCTGCTTTTCGCACACGTTACGCCACCTGAGATTATGCGTTTTTAGAAAATATTGCGTAATGTCATCGCTTAAAGTTTAATTTTGTTGTAATAATGCAAAATGCATGTGTAGGCGAAAGTGTGTATCTATTGTTTGTTTATGTGGTGGTAGCTGCGAACCGGCGACACGCGTCCCAGTATTAAATGACAGTAGATAGCATTTCTATTGCCTTATTATTAAGATTTCTGTGGATCAGAGAGACCTAGATCATATTGCATCGCACGCAAGCGGGGCTGAGCTGGACAGGTCGCTAAACTAATACTAAGATAAATGACTGGAATGCAACGCGAACGAGACCAAGTAGCATGTCAAGGTAACTAACTATTGCAAATGTTATATTACTTGTGTTAGTGTGGTCAGTAGAAAAGGAATGGTTGTTTTGAGTGATGTAAAATGTTGTATTTGTGAAGAATGAAGGAACGAAGAAGAAGAAAGATGTGAGTAACATCTTTAATTATTTTTACATTCTTAAATATTTTTTATGAACAAAAAAACCGAAAATAGGTTCATTTACAACATTAACACAAAGAAACATTAAGATATGCACAACAAAATAAATATCAGTACAAATTATTTGTAAAGACATTTCAGCAGACGCGCGAATAATTAAGAAAAAAATTAGACAATGGTGTGTATTGTGTATATGAATAAAACAAAGAGTATATAAAGTTTTAAACTAAAATATGTCATCAAATATGTACGAACAACCCAATAAAATTTAGTTATGATTTTCGCTTTGATTATTTCTTTTACTTTTGGCTGGATTACAAAAGTCCACATATTTTAAAAGGAATTTATTTTCCATTCCTAAACACTAGAAACAAAAATAAGTAAGTTAATAAAAGGTCACAATCAGTAAAAAAAGAAATATACAACTAAAACCGTGAATGCCATGAGGGCGAATTGCTGAAAACTTTGAAGTTTGTTTTCATGAAACTGGATTTAATTCATTAAATCAATTTGCTGATTGTACTTGTAGTAACCACAGTGATTTAGATAGAAGTAAACTAATCAAATCGTACCCATCGAGTTTCCGTTTAGTAGTTCTAGACTATGAATACAGCCATTCGTATAATTAAGACATTAGCAATTTAACTTTATCGATTAAACTCCGTATGCGGCATGTTAAGTTTCTGAGTTATTCTTAGTGTGCCTATTAATAGCGAATCCTTTGGCTAAATGCCATCGGATTCTACCTACTACCTTTGTTTGAGCTTTAAAATAATATTCAGAAGGAAAAGGAATGTCTAATAACAATCTCAAATAAGGAGTAAAAAAAGATATTAAAAAAAAAAAAGCATTTATTTCAGGTCCAAGACCCATATCAAATAAAATAAAAATACACAAATTAAAACGATTGCTCGGCTTCCTAATTTAAAATACAAAGGGAGAAATTTACATACTAAAAGATTCAAAGATATATTAAAAGTCAATTAAGATAATAATAATAAATAAAAAAATAAAAAATCATGTCAAATTATCAAATTAAATGTCAAATTAAATTCAAAATTAAAAGTCACATTAAATTACCAGCTACAGCTATAATAGAAAATGTCAAATTATTTTTCTTTTATTTACATTAACAATATGCCGGTCACAACAGTGCCTCACATATAGACAATTAAGCCTCCCCTTAATCATTGCCAGGACAGAGTTGGAGCTGTCTCGCACCCTGCGCACCAAGGACGCGCACCGCTTGCGCATGGTGGCGTGGAAACAGTCGGTGCGCGCTTCCGAAAACATGCCCGAGGCGCTGCAGAAACGAGGCAGACCCAACACTGCCCTGAACGCATTGTTATACTGGACGCGGAGGGCATTGTAGCTAGCTTGTGTATAGCGAGCCCACAGGCTGCACGTGTACAAAGAGGTGCAGTAGGCCTTGAAAAGGGTGATCTTAACTAAGTTAGAACAACGTGCAAACCTGCGGGCGAGCATGTTTGCTCTTCTCGACAAAGCCCTCCGCTCCCGTTCGATGTCAGCGTGGTCTCTGAGATCAGACACAACCCAATGCCCAAGGTATTTAAATTGTTCCACTCTATCCAGAGGTAAACCACAAAGATGTACTGGAGGCACTGTTTCTGGGCACTTAGCACCACCTGCCTCAAAGACCATGTATTTGCTCTTTGACACATTATATTTAAGGCCATGTGCACCCGCGTACTCCTCACAAATATGCAGCAACCTCCGCAGACCACAGACCGACGCACTCAGCAGCACCATGTCGTCAGCATAGCTTAAATTGTTGACGCATACCTCGTCCACATGACAACCGACATGCTCACTGCTGAGCGCAACGATGAGTGCATCCATGTAGAGGTTAAAAAGGGTGGGTGAGGTCAAGCCGCCCTGCCTCACACCACACTCCAGACGATATGGCTCCGACAACGCCTCCGCCCACCTGACATGGTTAACCTGATGCGTATACCAATACTTGAAGATTGCCACAAGTTCGGGAGGAAGGTTAATACTCTCCAGCTTATCCCACAGGATATCATAGGCAACCAGGTCGAAAGCCTTGGATAAGTCGAGGAAACACCCATATACGGGGGCCTTACGTTCCGTATAGTATATGACGGTGTGCTTAAGAGCCAGTATGGCGCTCTCCGTGGACAGCTGCGGTCTAAAACCAAATTGGTTATCATGCAGGTCCACACATTTACTCAACTGTGTATTAAGCAAACCGTCAAACACTTTGGCTATGATGGTGGCCAGCGAAATTGGCCTATAGTTCGCCTTATCAGCAAGGTCACCGGTTTTGTTTTTCACAACAGGCACCACCACAGACCTCATAAGATCCGAGGGCAGGTAAGAGTGGCTCACGCATAGAGAGTAAAACATCGCGAGGACTCGATGAATATGAGGGCCAGCATGTTGCAGGTGTTCAATGCTGAGACCGTCATGCCCAGGGGATTTGCCTCTCGTCATGTTCTTTATGATTAAAGCCACCTCTTTGGCCAAAATTCGAAACCCCACGACCCCATTAGCCGCCTCAGCATTGAACATCTCACTAGCCGAACCCAGAGGGGACTGCACGGAAAAATGATCCTTAAAAACATTCGCGATGGTTTTGTGATCGCTAACTCCATCGACGCTCACAGGAAGACTCGTCCTACCATTCGTTTTGCTCGTGTGTTTCCAAAACCCACGGAAATCACCACCAGAATGCTTCTCCGCAAGGGTGTCCATCCTGATCTGATCTTCACGATCTTGGCATGCCTTCAATCGTGATTTGAACACCCTTCTGCTCTCAAACATTTCTGCATACGTATCGCTGTCCACTGGTGATGTGCCCAAAACACTGGTGCCCTTGCATTGCCACCTTGTATAATTTAATTTTAATGAAAATAGTAAAAACAGGTGGAGAAAATACCGGAAGATATTGCCATTAAGCAGTCAGAGTCCTACATTTTTATACACGTAACAAATATCTTACTTAAATAAAAGTAAATAAATAATATTTAATATACCTACAAACAGAACTAGAACACTAACCCAGATCATTATCGTTGCATACCTATTACAAGACGAGCGCCTAACTGAAATAATGTCAACCACACGGGTCGATATTTTTAAAATTGATATTAAGCTCGCGTTTGACCACCATCTCAAGTGATGGTAAGTGATGATGTGGTCGAAGATGCAGCACGCTTACGTACAAGTAACCTATTAAAATTAAAGACCCCAGGTTATAGCTATCGGGAAACACAGATTCCAAGACAGACAGATTTCTAAGGTTTAAATAACGCTCACCGAGTTCTATATTATGTAGTTATTTTAATATTTCTAAATTCTCCCTCGGAAATCACGTTAAATCTTTGGTACTACAACGGGGACGTGTGTGTACTCGGGATTTCTCAATAAAACTTTGAATAATATTATGTTCACATTAATATGGAAGATTATTCTAATTACATTTTCACGTTATTTTACTATCGAGACTGTTTCTGCGAGAGGCCCAGCGCGGTCTGTCTCTTGTTAAAACAATTTCTTCGCATGTCCAACATTGCGATCTAAATTCAAACATTTCAAAGTATGCCAGCCAGTGCGGTAGGCTGACCGCTCGCATAGCAGACCTCCACAGTACCGATTGTCACTTGTACATCTTTAACAATTATTATGGGTAGTCAAAAACCAGAAAATCTTACGCCAATCGTGCCAGGGGATTTCGTGTTACCCAATTCCCGGGTTGCGAAGGCCAGATAGTCACTCTATGTAAAATACTTGTAGTTAGTTGTGTTTGGTTAGACTGGAAGTCAACCCAAATATGAATCGCAAAAAGGTTTGCAAGTAGTGAACTAGTTCAAAATCTAGGTACTTAATTATGAACGTAAAAACTAATAATGCTGAATCAATATTGACATTTTCATAGTCCGTCGAACTATTTCCATGTCATTTGCACAATTATTTTGTTAACAAAAGTGGTGTTGTAGAAGCCGAACATAGCCGATGATTGCCGAACTTAGCCGACCATCTGCGTAAACTCGCGTTGTCCTTGCGCTAGCGCAGCGCCCCACATTCGGACGCCAATTAATGTTTTTATAAGTATTCGTTTTACAATCATTTTATTTTTTAAGAAATTTGTTTCTTATTTACAACTGACCGTTTAGATCTTATTAGATTGAACATAATAAATTGTTATTATTTCTTACTATTTTGATATTTTAATAACTGAAAAACTAGATGATTACTATAGCTACATTACATAAAATATTACAGCTGAGTCCGATACGTTTGTACATCGAAAACAGAGAGAGATTCTATTCTACCTGTTTTCCTGTTTGTTTGGTAGCGTATACTTATCTCCCAAATTACTGAACAGATTTTCATGTCCGTGAAATAAAGTTATCGCAGGTGGGTTAGAAAGTAATTAGCAGTTTATATAGGCAAAACTACTAATATCTTTACATTTGTAGTTGGCACCACATACCACTTCAATCAATGTGGGCGAAGTAGTCGGCAGAACTAGTTAAAAAAACTTCTATTAAGTACTTGTAATTTAGGCTACACTACGAGATATTTTATGAACAAAGCTACAACAGCGGAAATTTTACATCAAAAGATACGCTATAAGTATGCTCCTACGCAGTACATAAGTTACTATACTGATGAAATAATTGTTTGATTAAATGCAAAGCAAAGTACCGGAAAACAACATCCATGAAGATGCTAAAACACCACGCAAACTATATCAACAATTAACCTTAATAAACAAACTAACGAAAACCGTGAAAAAAATCGTGTCCGGAAATCTAAAGGCAACACCCTCTATCTTTCCATCTGTACTTAATTAATTGGCTACATTAATGACTGCATTCACAAGGCCTTATATTTCGACATAAGTCGTAATTTTTAAAGATATAGTTTTGTTAATGCAAGCCTTAAGGCGGTTGCATACCAAGATATAATGATACGCTTAATCATTATGAGTCTTGTTCATAAATAAAATCGAACTATTTACAATAGTGATTTGATGAATCAAAATTCAAATTCTATGAAGAAAAGTTTGAATTAAGAATCCGCTACACAGATCAAGCATAATGTATAAGCCCGTTTGAATTCAGGATTCGACTTTATAATCAAATTTTGGCTTCTGACTCTCAATCACAAAAGCTAGAAGTGACAGCGGGGACCAGCTGCTTATTGTGATATTAGAGGTACGCAGGAGTCTTGTTACCAAATGGATAGCCACCCATCCACTAAACGACCTCCGCAAACGTTGCTTATCTGAAATATCACTCCGTTCGGCTTTTATTATTAAGCCACATTATTGTCATAAAAAGCGGTGTCAAAACAAGTTACAAAACTTACCTAACTTATGCTCAGCTCTTGGTCTGCAACCAGCCTTATAGATGCAAGATAACGATTAACAAGTGGTCTCGGACAGTATTGAAGTTATTGCATAATTATAGACATTGATATGAATAATACTTGATAAGTGAGAGCGGAGTTACAGCCGGTCAGTATGTAATACTTTATCTGTTGGCAGCCTTCGCAATGACGTATAGGTGCTGCCAAAAAAATGGCCTCATTACAATCTGTGGGTGAGTTATACGCAAAATCAGTACAGCGCTCTACGTGTCCAATATATTAATACATTCAGGATGCTTTTGGGGCTGCCTCGCTTCTGTAGCGCCTTGTTCACTTGTGCCGGGGGCTGCGGAAGCACTTAAACACGCTTCAACGTGGCCCATAACTGGTGCTGGCTTGCCTCTGTGGGGCCCCGTCTGGTCAAGCGCAAGAGGCTGTGGCTATAAAATGCAACCGACTTCAAAATAATAATAAAAACTTTTTAGTAGTTTTTAAGGTTCCGTAGCTGAATGGCAAAAAATGGAACCCTTATAGTTTCGTCATGTCTGTCCATCTGTCTGTCTGTCTGTCCGTCCATCCGTCCTTCCGTATGTCACAGCCATTTTATTTCGTAACTATTAAGACTATACATATGAAACTTGGTAGGTACATGTATTCTGTAAACCGCTTTCCGATTTTAAGATAAACTTAATAAATATTTAAAATAAAGGGGGCTCCCCATACATGGAACTAAAACTTCTATAATAATAGAGTGAAAAATCTAAAAAAAAAAAATATGTAGATCTTAATGTAAACTTTCAACCAAAATTGGTTTGAATGAGATTGGGTCAGCAGTTTTTGAGATACAACATATTTTCTAAATCCGCAAATATAACTTTGTAATTCATACAAACACTATGAAAAACAAAGTTATTTGGCGTAGTTGTAAACAATGTAAATAAGATAGTTTTAAGAAATTTGTAAGGTTATTTTTTTGTCACATAAATATATTTATATATATATATATTATATTATTATAGTTACTGCGGGACCCTTCTGGGCGAGTCTCACTCACACTTGGCCAATTTTTAATTATTATTAAACTACTTCTTATGCAAAATATTTGAGTTAGTTTTAGTAAATACTCAAAAAAAATATAAATAACCAGGCACGTTGCAACTAAAATACAGGTCTCCTGTCTACGAGAATGAATAGGTAGTAATAATAGCCCACGCGGGCTTGGTGGATTTCGTACGTTTTCATATAGAGGTTTCCTTTATTTTCCGTTATTTTGTCACCGTTTTGAGATCAGTAGTGGTCTTGTAAATTGGTCAAAGCTTGCCTAGGTTTAGGTTCGAACCCACGACATAAAACTCGTAAGACGTATATGACAAGTTCGGTCGTATGGAATACTGCTCTCATCTTTAGAACGGATCTGCCAAATACCAGCTTGATTGCACTTGAGACTATCGAGAAACAGGCCAAAAGGCTCATTGGCAACGAAAAACTGGTTGAGACAAAGCTTCAGAGCCTTGAACATCGGCGACGTGTTGCAAACCTATCAGTTTTCTATCGGTTGCATTTCGGGGAGTGTGCGATGGAATTGCACTTAATTCACTTTCAGGCACAGAATTGACTACTAGACAAACGGCGTCGCGCCATCGTTACATGGTGGACATCCCACCCATATGCACAAAACGTTTTGGGAATAGTTTCTTTGTGCGTACAGCAGCTAAGGAGTGGAATTCTCTGCCGGAGTCTGTGTTTCCTGATAGCTATAACATGGGAGTCTTTAATTCAAGAGTGAATAGGTTGCTTCTAAGCAAGCCTGCTTCATCTCCGACCACATCATCGCTTAACTTCAGGTGAGATAGTGGTCAATCGCAAGCCTATTAAAAAAAAAAACAACACTGTTCTGCTGCACACTAAAAATAATGCTGTTATAAAAAAGAAAAGCCACACGATTTACACGACAATTATTTCACTAAAAACTGGCTGTAGATTTTATCTAAACGCATATTAATTACACACTCAAAACGCAAGATTATTACCCCAAAACACGATACCGACGACGTCCGTTCAAAATCAACTTGCACTAAAACAAAAACCAAATGAAACAAAACGCTCTCTTTCATTTTGAATCATGTCTATATTTGGCACTCAAGGCCAACAGGAGTGCCCTGTCCCGTCCAGACTTTACACTTAATTAGTGGGACCCAATTTGGAAGGAAAAAATAAGAGAAGTTTTAAGTGTAAGTACATGTTTTTGTGGCGATTGCATCAACGAATTTTACTTTTACTGTCAGTCTTATAAACGTTTAAGCATGCAATTTGCCCGTATGTATGTATGTGTGATGTCATCTTTCTCAAATTAAATAAGACATCCTTTTTTCGTATATTTCTTTGAAATTTCAAAACTTTTATTAATAGGATTTTTTAGAATCATTTGCATCAAATGAATCAGTTTGTAAAAGCCATTGCCCGTAAATTCGTTCACGTGGAAATATTGATAAATTCATCTCACTGGAATGTACATTTTCCCGGGATAAAAAATACCCTATCTAATCTATCTCAGTACCAAAGATCATCCAAATCCATTAAATGATTTTGTCGAGTTTGGGTAAGAAGCATCCATACATCAAAACCATAATAATATTAATAATATCAGTGTAAATAGTTTAAGCTGGGTTAAAATGTGTTATAGTATTATAGAAGAACTAGCTTCTACCCGCGACTTCGTACGCGTGGGAAGGTTTTCCCGCGCAAATCCCGATCCCGTGGGAATTTCGGGATAAAAAGTAGCCTATGTGTTATTCCAGGCTGCCAACTATATACTTACGAAATTTCATTCAGATCCGTTTAGTAGTTTTTGCGTGAAAGAGTAACAAACATCCATCCATCCTCACAAACTTTCGCATTTATAATATTAGTAGGATAGTAGGATTAGTAGGAAGTAGGAAGGAAGTAGGATAGTAGGAAGTAGGATATAACAAAAATGCGTTAACATGAATAACATGAACTGAAAAAAAAACATTCATTTTTAGGGTTCCGTAGTCAACAAGGAACCCTTATAGTTTCGCCATGTCCGTCTGTCTGTCCGTCTGTCTGTCCGCGGTTTAGCTCAAAAACTATTGGTACTAGAAAGTTGTAATTTGGCATGAGTATACACGTTAATGACGCCGAAAAAGTGGTAAAATAAAATTAAAAAAGAAAAACAATTCGCACCCTTAGTAATAAGGGCACAACTCAAAAAAGTAGATTTTTGAGAAATCGCGGTTCAAGATTCTGGATTCCTGCATTTCAATATGTTTTTCATATAACATCCTTATTATTTAAGCTAGCCAACCGGTATAGTTAGTTAACCGGTTAGTTAACCGGTAGCTTTTTTTTCATATTTTTTTGCTCCCTTAGCATTTAAAACCTCAGTGCAAAAATTTAAAATTTTGACTTGATTCCTTATATTACTGAGGGTGCGAATTATTTAGGGTACCTCCCCTACATGTAAAGTGGGATGATAATTTTTTTTTCGTCCTTCCCATAGTGTGGGATATCGTTGGATAGGTCTTTCAAAAATATTAGGGGTTTGGGAAGACCGTTTTTTGATTAAGTAAACCGTTCGTGACTTATCAAGCTTTAAAGTACCAATTTTCGTTAGAGTCAAGTGTCCCCCCTCTACCAACTAAACGGTTGTAGTTAGAAATTCAAATGTCACGGCAGTAGTACCTATATATAACGAAGTTTAAAGGAAAACTATCACACATAAGTGGGCTTTAGAAGTTTACGAGTAATAGTCGACCAATTGTATTTGACTCGAAAATTTCGAACAACTCCGTAGAAATGTCGATAGATGGCGCTAAGCGTCAGTTGTATCGCGCTAGTTTCATATTTAAATAAGTTTTATAAAAAAAAAACATTTTAACAAAAAAAACCGAATTCCAAAAAACCACTAGGTACAATGTGAAAAAAATAACTTTAATTTCAGAAGATGGTGTCTTTGGATCTGTATTTTAGTTTTTTGCCACCAACTTACTAAATTAAAGTTATTTTTCACATTGTAGTGCTTTTTTGGAAGTCGGTTTTTTTTTTCTATTCCCATTGGTTCCAGCTGAGGCTGTTAAAATTCACAAAAGCCAGGGTTTCACATTAGAAAAAGTTGTTGTTCGATTTTTGAGGGAGCCCCACAGTTCATACCAAATTATGTTCCATAATGTTCAATCCTTACGTGCACACTTGCAAGATACTGTAAGCGGTGCTCAAATAATGGTTTCAGATATCTACTTAGCAGTAGAAACGTGGAGCTGTTCTCAAGATTCTTTTTATATAACTAATTTTAAGGAAATAATTAGAACAAATGGCCCTAAACAATCTAGTTCAAACCCAGGTTTTGGTGTGTGTGCATGGGCGAAAAATTATATTGAATATAGCAACCCACGGTATTACATTGACATTGCTAGAGGTGACCACTGTGAAGCAATAATTTTCGAAATAAATGCAGTGAAGATTATAGCTTTTTTTAGATCATGCAAATGTCCCAACAGTCGTGCAGTAGGTTTTGTGAGTAATTTACTATCGCATAACAGTCCTTGCATAATATTTAGAGATTTTAATGAAGACTATCTTCGTAACGACAACACTGCAGTTTTCAAATTAATACGTATCGGATCAGGTGAGGATTTGTATAGGAAGTCAAATTAGTTAGGTAGTCATGTTCGGCTTTTAGTTAGAGCATGGTACGAAACGATCAGTCAGCGAATACGACACGCACTTGGCTGTTATAAAAACTACGGAACCCTACACTGCGCGTGGCCCGACACGCACTTGACCGGTTTTTTTTTATTTATTCATTATTACTCAACTAGATGGCCTTCTAAAAATGAAACTAATGGTTCACATATCACTGTAGAATCTGCTGATATACAAAATTAATTAAACGGTATACATAACAATTAAATATTATATAAGAAATCAAAGTAAAAGATAGGTTGAAAACAGTCAACCACACAAAAGTTGGAGAAAGGATAAAAGTGCAACAGCGAACTAACTACTAAAGGATGAATTGATTGATTGATACTGCATAAAAAAAAACTCTTCCCAAATACCTATGTTGATTAAGTTAAAATTCCCTTCAAACATTTTTTACCCACCATCAGTCAAGGAGGGCAATTTTGACCACTAAATGTAACCCAACAAGTTCTTAAATCAGTTCAAGTCATAAATCAGTTATTTTCGCATCTTCAAGATTTATTTGCGAAAAAACTAAAAGTGATTCTTGTTACTAAAATGGCTGTTATTATAATGATGAATATCAATTTCGTCTCTCGTATGAATATCATTTGTATGCTGTACGTGTGTCCTCCGCTTTGCTTCCACTTAGAGCTTATAAGGGACTGTTGACACTTATGCGTACGCCTGAACTTGAATGTACCCTTTAGAAAGGATTTTATTTTTATCAATAGGTATGTAGTCACCTTACATTGTATTTTTTATTTTTTGCCTACAAACGGTGTCTCATTGAGTAAGGTTCCAAATGTTAGTCTACGTTATAGATATGTATTTGGTAGTATTCTAGGTTTATTTATTTAATTTTGTTAACAATATTTTCTGTAACATTGGTAATATTTCTTTCATTTTAAATAAACATGATTATAACTCTTATTTATTTCATCTTTGAAAATCATACCTGACATTCGTAAAAGTGTTTCTTACAGAAGGAACCTTCCCTAATGTGTGGAAAAGAGCAAGGATTGTCCCAGTTCTCAAAAAAGGAGATCCTGCTAATGTCAAAAATTACCGCCCTATTTCAATACTGTCATGTTTTTCTAAGATCTTTGAGTGTCTTGTCTGTCCAACAATTACTCACCACATTGATAAAATTATTTCACCTAGCCAACATGGCTTTAAAGCAGGTCGCAGCGTCGATACAAATCTAGTAGAGTTTGTTTCTGATGTGACCCTTGCTCTTGACAAACGATTAGAAGTAGATGCAGTGTACACGGACTTTAGCAGTGCGTTTGATAAAGTTGACCATTCCCTGTTACTGTCCAAATTAGAATTTAATGGTATACATGGATCGCTTTTAAACTGGTTTTCATCATATTTGTCCCGTAGATCGCAGATTCTTGTTGTTAATGGCTACGAATCTTACCCGTATTATGCTGACTCAGGAGTTCCTCAAGGTTCTCACCTTGCACCAATTCTATTTTTACTCTTTATTAATGACATTACTGACCAAATCCATCACTGTAAGTATCTTATGTTTGCTGACGACCTCAAAATCTATAAAACCATTACCTCAAATGAAGATGCTACCCTAATACAAGAGGATTTAGATAGAATTAACCAATGGTGTAACCGGAATCACATGAAACTTAACGTACAAAAGTGTAGTCATATACGATTTACTAGGAAAAAACAATCCAATACTGTATCATATAATATAAAAGGAGTGCCGTTAGAAACTGTAAATGAGGTTCGTGATCTTGGAGTTATCATGGACAGTAAAATAAACTTCAGAAGTCATATTGATAACATCGTTACGAAATCAGCACGACTACTAGGATTTCTAAAGAGGAGCACTAAAGGGTTCAAGCTAGTAAGAACAAAAATTGTGCTATATAATGCCTTAGTTCGGAGCCACCTAGAATTTGCCAGCGTGGTGTGGAATCCACACTACGCAGTTCACTCGCAAAGAATAGAAAATATCCAAAGGGCCTTCACAAAACATTTAGCGTATACCTTCGGTGATATATCTCCTCGATGTCCATATAAGCAACGTACTCAATGTTATCAAATGAATACTCTGCGCGACCGACGACTGATACATGATTTAATGTTCTTCTTCAAACTGATTAATCGTAAATTAGACAGCACTAAATTAATAGAACAAATAGGACTAAAAGTTCCCTGCAAAATTCCCAGATATCCCATAACTCATCTATTTCATACAAAAAAAATCTTACACAAATATAGGAGTAAACTCACCTCTTAATAGGCTCAGTCAGCAGATGAATTCATTTATAAAATCCGTTCCAGATGTTGATATACATCATGATTCCATAACTATCTTTAAAACCCAATTGCTAGAATCCCGAGACCCAAAATCCCAAATTTATTAAGATATATAGTATACTTATATTGTTGAACTATAAGTGTTACTTTGTTAGCTGTTAGCGTATGCTTGATCTCATTCATCGAAATAACTTTTTATTTTATTTTATAAAATTTTTTTTTTTTTCTTCTCTTGATTTATGTAATTTTATAATTTGTCTTTTGTTATTTTGTATTTGTAATTGTATAAGAATATATGCTTAAGTTAGTTACCACTTCTACTAAGAATGCTGGTTAACCTGTAATTGGCAACTGTGTAAGCCTAAAACGATTTGTTACATATTGTTAAAATATTTTATACACAGAAGCTGTTGGTGAACCTTGAATAAATAAATAAAAAAAATAGCAAAACCTGATAGTGCTATTCAAAACAAAAATCGTGTCGCTCATAACAAGCAATTTAATATTGAAGCCTTCTTGTTTTTTATATATTTTCCCGATGTAAGTCTGCCATAAACGTGCAAACCAGCCCTAAGTCTCCTGAACTGTCTACCCGCAAAACACGGCATTACTTACAAAAACATTATTTATTGCATCGGTTTCGGCTCAGAAATCAATTAGGATGCAAGGGTAAACGCCAAGCAATCAGCCATGTTTATGACTTTGTTTTGGGTCTACAGATCAATGGATGTTGGGTCCACAGAGAGGTTTAGATGGATAAGAGGTTTTTAAAAGATTATTTAAAGCGAATTGAATTCATTTTCTATCAAATTAGCGGTTGATAAAAATTTACGGAACCAAATAGGGCCATTGCCTGCCGGGGTCCTGAAATGCAAGAACAACTGAAGAAACAGGGTGAGTTTTTAGTCAGTAGAAGTCTGACACTCCCCTCCACTCCACCCACAGTGGGAGGAGTCATTTGATGACTTAGTCGCCGAAAAAAACGGGTAAAAAGTTTAACTGGGACGTTACCTGTGAACTGTATTTACTATTGCCAATACAATTCAGAACAAAAATCTTTAGGACCACTTAATTTTCACAATTATTATGTCAAGCTAAGTGGGTATAACCAAATAGGTACGAGTATGTTATAACCCAGTAACGGGGTAATTCGATATTCCTTGGCAAAATGTCAGATTTTCTACATTGTGAAAAACTGTAACGAATCACAAAGAAATAGAAATTACTACTGGCACGGAGTATTCTCGGTATGTATGTAATACATAGTCGGGCAAGCGTTACTAACAATCCTATTTAAGACAAAACTCTTAAAAGCAAGTCATCGGCAAATTCTTTACTTTATAGTGCCTTTTTAGTAGGTGCTACCACTTAAATTGTCATTTTCCGATCCCTAAATTGGGCTCTAATTAACCATTGTTCCCCATACACCTCTACACTGAGTTCATAAAGCCAGTCTTACAACTAGAAACCTACACTAATGATCTAAACCCACCAATAAGGTGACTCGCCTACGATACCAACAATTCATTTCCCGATAGCACCGAGCACTTTGTTTACCCAGAAAGGGCGATCCTTTTACAGTGATCCGAATGTATGGACCGGGACAATCTTACGCACATCTTCAAGGCTTGCCTATTGAGGTGTCGCAGCTAACGAGCTGATTTCAGATATCTTGCACAATGCAAGAAACGTAGAAGACAAACACGAGACAATGTGTGAAAGGGAATACTAAGAAAGTACAAGTCAGAGACGATGTGATACGGACGGATAGGGAATAGTTTGTATCTATCGTTCGTATTTTAAGGCTTTGAGAATACTTTCATTGTACGCTTAGTTAGGGAGTGGAATTCCCTGCCGGGGTCTGTGTTTCTTGATATGTGATATGTATAACCTGAGGATCTTGACAAAGTCAAGACTGAAATGGTCAGTTCTAGGTGCTTCATCTTCTACTACATCATCGTTTACCATCAGGTGGTCAAACGCGTGCCTATCATAAAAAAAACTATTTTCTTTACCTTACTGCATCATTTGCATCAGAGAAGTTTATAAAGCTTTAAAGAAGACTATGACATCCAAAGCCATGAAATCTAAGGATTTCAGCTGTAAGCAGCTGTAAGCAGCTGGCATCAGAAATGGCATAAGTATTATATATCTATATATTCGTATTCTTTTGAAATTGCTATCTCGCACACAGTAGACTAGGTTCGCACTGCGACTTTACTGGCGTAAAAAGTTTTATATTTTTAAGTAGCCTATATCTCTCTTCAGCCTTTCAAATATTTCTAAAGTGAAAATCACATCAATACGTTGCATACATTTATTTCGATCAAATTCCTTCATAGAGACTAAATGTCTTGCTAAAAAAGATTCAAATAATTATAATAACACTGTTACTATCGTTCTTAACCAACAACTAGGTGTAAAGCGAACGAAGCTTATCTACTAGTTTCGTTTTGTTTTTGTTGTGTGCGACAGCTTGTTAAAATTCTGCTAGATACACATCAGAGGAATGAATCTTGTGTGTCGGGTAAAGGGCGATATTGACACGTAGTTAAAATAGTTTCGATTTTATTTTATAATGATTTAATTGTAATTACTTGCGGAATTCACATTACTAGCAAGCTTAACCACTCCAACTAAGCTAAATATGCTTATAATAATGAAATATGCTTGTGTCTGGAGTGGGTCAAACAGCAGTAGTGTAATGGGTGGGATGCAAACCCGCGTCCTCTCGATCTCAAGTCCAACACCATAGCCGTTAGACTATTGACGCTTCAAATTGTTCGTTATACAACGTGTAATTTAAAGGGTATATACATACCAAGTGCACGGCTTTTTTGGATGATAATAAACGATATAGCACGGGTTTTATAATCCTATGTCTACATGTGTGAAGTATATTACAAATTTCAATACATTGATACCAGAGGCAGAATTTTCAAATTAAGAAGAACGAAGAGAATCACCGTGTTATTGGCAAGTGACGTGGAAAGTTATCGACCCTCGTAGTGCTGTGACACGTTTGTTATGATTGGTATTCAAGAAACATATAAAACCGATAATATGGTATCATTATTTTTTGGTAGTATATTCTTCGAGTCACTTATTTTGAGCTGAAACTGTGCATAGAGACTCCATACCAGATGTTGTCTTCAGCCCCTTTGGATAGATATGGGGTTTCCGTTACACGTTGTATATTGTCAACATTTCATAGTACAGAAGTGAAACTAATTTAAAATTAAACGGTGCATGCTAACGGTAGAGCGCTGATGTCTGAAATACAGATATTCTATATCTAGTTCAGACACAGATGTTCCGCATTCTGATCTAAGTATAATCTTCAAAGACTGAATGAATTACTTCAACTGACTCGTCAGTCAAAAGTTTTCTCTAGTTTAGGAGGCAGGGTTTCCATTGATTAAGGCACATTTTTAAATCCGAAACTGTATTGTAATCTAATTAATAGGTAAGTAATTAATGTTTTTATTTTTATTCAAAAAAGTTATATATGTTAATGATTGTGTATTATATTTTTAGGTTTAGGTTTCTGCTCTTTGGTAGTTATGTCACATATTCTTATTTTAATGGCAGATTGTTGAAATGGACCTATTTGTCGTAGCTATGAGACACACTATTATTGTTTTTAATTAAACCTACATATTCTGTTCCACATAAAAGTTGCTTGTGGGGGGCCTACCAATTCTATATCCTTCGGCATTTTAGAACCTTTCGGCCCCATCAACTCTCAACTCCTTGAAGGATATACAACCACTACAATTTAAGTTTGGTGATCCTCATGCTATGTCATGAACCATGGTTTTCCCGTCTCGAGATCAAACCATGCATTTTGGACAATCATGATCACTAAATAATGGAATATCGATGGAGATTTTTAAGTCAACAGTGAATAGGTTACTTCTAGGTAAGCGTGTTTCATCTGCGACATTCAGGAGAGATGGTGGTGAAACGCGAGTCTATTATCAACATAAAAATATCAGTTAGAGAACTAAAACCGAGCTAAGTTCTTTAAAAAGTATGAAACAAGATTTTGGTGACGCTTGGGGTGACACAGTATACTTTAGAGAATACTTAGTAGATACAAACGTAGTCGCAAGTTCTTGTATGTTCTATTATGTAGTTGTCAGTGCCGTGTGACTACGGCTTTGCAGATATGAATTTCAATCAATTAATAAATAAATTTATTTATGAACAAAGATCTAAAGCTTTAAATATATTTATAAATGTATATCTGTGTCCTGCCAGAGTCGGAAGCATACAAATTCATAACATTCGATTTATATTATATTCAGATTGTTCCAAATGATTTTTCATTCTACGTTAGTTAGTATTCTCTAAGCTATCCTGTGTATCAAGCGCTATCAAAATCTTGTTTCCCTACATAGTCAGAAAAATATCACTTTATTTATTCCCTCTCTTTGCCTACAGGAAACCAGCCAACTATTTATTATTGCTGAATTTTAAATACATTCGCAATTCCTATTCGCAATGACCATTCATTATTTTTCTCAACAACAATAGTAGCTGAAGCAAGTATAAAAGTTAGAGTCAGGAAGACACTGCATTGTTACTTGTTGCCTTGTCACAATAAATCTTAAGACGAGGGACATATATTTTAAATTGCACACGACTTATTTTTGTTAGGTTTGTAGTATCCAAGTTCTTGGACAGAAGTTATGGAAAAAATATTTGTGTTTTGTTTAGAAAGTGAGGTTAGAAAATAGAATTCCGTCCTGTTTAAGTTGGAAATGGGAAATTTAAAGAAGAATCAGATAATGTGAATAAACATTAACGATGAGGACGACACAGTAGGTGGTTGAACCATTAACTGCTGCACTTCGTATTGCGGATTTGATTTCCGCACCGGGACAAATGTTTGTACACAAATATTTTCCAGGTTAGGATATTTGTCAAGATGCACCTGCGATGCTGAAGAAATTCTTAGTGAGAAGCAATATTTGAAAAAAGGTCTTGTAAATTATTTTTCTATTACACAATCATCTTCTACAACGTTTATTCTTACTAATCGATTCTAATTTGTCAGTATCGAATCAGAAGTCTGCGTTTAACCAAACAAAAACGCTAAAGAGATTTTCTTTAGCTCTTATTGCATTGAATACAGCCATTTCCTAAGCTGTTAAGCTATAAAAACTTAGCTGTATGCGTCCAATAAATCTAATAGCCGCCCGATTCATGCAATTTGTACGAGAATCTGCGAATCCTCACGTACTCTGGTGCTGACCGCATTATATTCGTAATTAAAGGAAATGGCAACATTTGCGAGATTCTCAACGATTATCTGCCTTTTATAGACTTAAGAAAAATGTTCGATTTCTTTTTGTTTAGTCTACTTTTATTGGCAGTCTCGTCTGATTGAAAGCGAAGATATACATAATTAACTTAAGTACCTGGAATAATTTAATCTATTTGGCTTTGTGCTGATTTATCAGTTCCAATCTTTTGAATTCATCGATTAAAGATAGAGATAAACATCTTTGGGCTCATTATCTGCTTAGCTTTTTTTCCAACTATATAGGCGTCGGTTTTTAGTCTGACCGGATACAGCTGATTACTAGTGTTTTACATGAAGCAACTGCCTATCTGACTTCCACAAACCAGTAGCTGGCTATAAAAAAAACTACTACGAAAGAAAAACTATTTTACCTGGCAAAATTTGTCTATGATAAAATCAAGATGGTCGACGATCACTTTTCGGCGGGAAACAGCCGCGACCCGTCACATTGTCGGCTTCTTACTGCAACAAAGAAATATTTACTTTTAGTCAGATTTCGTCGGAATTTCATGTCTAGAATAAAAACAAATTATTCAAATTTATCAAATTAAATAAAATATTATTTGGCAAAAAACACAAAAAGAAGTCAAAAGAAAACATTAGCAAAAAGACATTTTACTCTTATTCATAGTAAACTGTTTAATTGTTGTCTTTTGGAAAATACAGCTAACATATTTCTTCTCATCATGCCAGTATCAATAACACAATAAAAAGCACCCACAACAAAACGAAAAAGTCCACAAACATATGTCAAACTTTTTTCTACAAAAAAAGTTGTTCAACATTCTCCAAAACACCAGTAGGCGTTTGAAAAAAGAATAATTTAATCGGTACCATTGTATCCCTGTCATCACATCTGCATACAAAGGGTTAGTTGTAACGGTGGCAATAGTGGGTCTCACTGACAACTCGCGCATTGTTTTGATAACGGTTGAACTTTTTGCTAACTGCTTGGTAGAAATGTGGATTAACCGATTGGAAATGACGATTGTTATTTTTTTATGTAACGGCATTAGTTACGGTTTGTCAGATAGATCAAAAATGGAACATCACTGGCAGGTTGATAGAAAAAAGATGGCGGCACGCGAGACTTGAATGCAACTGTCAAAGTCGTGACGTTTGTTTCTTTTTTTACTAACTGTTGCAAGTATCCTTTGTGATTAATTTAAAGGTCATAGACATCCTTTGATCAATCACTTTACGGAGTAAATGACCTAGGATTTCACTAGCATTCTAAATTACAGAAACATTAACATTAAGGTATTCTACCTTTTGGAAATGATTAAGAACCTAACCCAACGAAACAATTTCGCAGATTTTTTTTATAATTCTTTAACCTACGATTCTTCGGCATCACTGACTATATTGACCATACAATGAAAAGACAATGACTATGTGTTGATCAAATCAGCACAAATACAACATTCTTTTACGTCACCCTGACTCATGCGCAGGTGACATTGCCATTCCTATTATGTGATGTATTGCGACAATCGTTGTGGTATTCAGATGTTAGTCATCTACAAATTTGTTATTATATGATTATTTACTAATTTTAAGAATTTTTGTCGTATTTTGTCTTTATTACCTGTGTTTCATTAATCTTTGTAACTCTTAAAATGCAGTCATAAAACTACAGCATACTTAAAAGTATCTAACATCAAATATTTCTTTCATAACTCACTTATATTCCTAAAATTATAACAAAATAAAATTATAATTAGTCATTTTGTTTTGTTTAAATCAGATGGGGCTAAAAACTTAAATAGGTGAATTGTCCCAAAGGAGATGTTTCATTTTCGGCCATCAGATGTACATTTATCGAAAAAGAGGAAAAAATACTACAACTTGGGGAAAAATATTCTCTGGTGAATTTGAGCCTGATTTGTTTTGCACAAAAAATAATAGTTTTTCAATTATTGCCATGTTTTATTCAACATGGCGTCTCATTTGCTTGCATACTTCATTCGTTCTGAAATCATGTCTCATCAAATCAATTTTACGTAGAAAATAAAAACTTTTTTGCAAAAAATAAAACCGACTTCCATATCAAAACACTACAAAGCCAAAAATAATTTTAATTTCGGTAGTCGGTGTTATTGGTTTTGTATTTTCTATTTTTTTCACACCGCCTTCCGAAATTAAAATTATTTTTGGCTTTGTAGTATTTTGATATGGAAGTCGGTTTTATTTTTTGCAAAAAAGTTTTTATTTTCGTGCTTTTTAGTGGGTCAGTGAATTTTCCAAATCGGTTCGTAAATGACGGAGTTATGCGCGAACAAAAAACGCAATGCAGCCATAATGCAGCGTAAACGAAAAGATCATCAACGTAAACATTTTTTTAGACTTTTGTTGATTTTTCAGAAACGGCGTGTCCGATTTCGATAAAATTTTCATGGGACCATTTGGGAAGTATACCCTTTCTAACAAGATCAGAATTTTTCAAATCGGTTGGCAAACGACGGAGATATGCGTGGACAAACATAAAAAAATAAATAAAAAAAAGAATAAAAAAATACAAACATCCGAATTGAGAACCTCCTCCTTTTTTAGAAGTCGGTTAATAATTGAAAATGTGTGTATTCTTGTAGTGTTAAAAATAAATTACTATTATTCTCTGGTACATATTTTTGGGTAAACATAATTAAGTGTGACGATTTCATCGTTACAAAAATCTTTAGTCTCCATTTTTGAAATGTGTTTCTGAACGAATTCAAAATAACCATTTGCTGTCTTGAAAGTTGAAACTCTATCAGTCAGTCAGGTCCCCGCTAGGGTAATAGTGTTCTGTGGGTTAGTTCTGATGAACAAAAACAAAACAAAGCAAACGTCATTTCTACAACCTGTCATGGCTGTCATAACTCTTAGGACAAACTTCAAACCTTTTTAATTTTTATTTTGTACATAAAAACCATTTGATATTATGAAAAAAATGTTACTTTATTCTATTCAGGGGTAAGTTTCCCAGCTTCGCTGAAAGGTACATGTTATGGCCGGAGCCCCATATAAAAATGAAACATCTCCTTTAGATTAATTAGAGTCTTGCACCACCTTCCTGGAAGTTTCCCTCCATACCCCATTATCTGGGTATCACGGTAATCCTTGGCAAAACTAGTATAACATTTTCTGACTTCTGTCTACCGTAATGACAACGGGACCAACCAACGTGCATTCCAAGGCATGGAAGAATCTTGATATGTGAAGATGTTTACCCATCCCCGGACCACCTCGACTGGTGTTGCTTAACCTTAAATATCCACCCGTGAGGCTCTTATTACATTCCAACAATACCTAATAAACAAAACACTGAACTCTTCCACCTTCCACCTTTACAAGCGAAAAAATCCGTCCACTATCTATAATCCCCATCATCATAACTGGTCCAATAAAATTCAACTCAAGTCCGACATGTCGCCGACACACCGTTTTGTGATGCTGTCATGTGAACCACCATTACAACTGTACAGTTAAATTCTTGGGAAATAACATAACAGACTGTTGCTCAGTTTTAACTAAACGCTTTTTAACTATAAAGTGATTTTGAATGGTTGTTTTGGTGTTAAAAGATTGCGGTTTATGGCGAATTTATTTGCTCAGTGAAAGGTGCGATACGTTGGAGGAGGGTATATTTAACTACTAATCTACTCGCTTTTATACTGAGGATTTCTACTTTACCCAATCTCCGGCTACCGAAAGCGTGGGCATGCGGACAGCTAGCAGGAGTAGCTCACCGTCCGGTAAGGACCAGGCTCAGGTCGACAGTGCGCCTCAAAAAGCAGTTGGCACCAGTGTCGGGGCCAAATCCCAAACTTCTAACGAGATGTCACGGCCAGGGAACGCAAAGGCAATTGATGGAACAGGCAGGGTTTTGGTCAGTAGAAACCTGAGACTACGAGTATTCTGCTCTACCCAGAACGCGCGAAAGCGAAAGAAGTAATCTAATAATGTTCTCCCGAAATAATTTTTCAACAGGGGGACTATTTTATTGCCTATCATTCTAGTTTTTTTAATTATGAGACTTTTATTTTGTAGTAGCTGTCTGCCTTCCAAATATTTACCACTGGCCAACTAAACCACTCAAATCTTTTTATCTAAAATCGTTTTAAAATCCTCAAAAGACCCCAACATCAGGCCCAACAAGCAAAAAATACTAAAAAGAGCTTCTAATTATAAATTCAATATCCTCTGTCGGTTCGGGTCCATCTAAATTCATGAACACGTATGCCCATAAAAACAAAAGGATATATACTCGTAAATACTAAATACGTAGAAGTGGTCTGAAGGACTATGGTTTATTAACATTTTAAGACCACCTATGCAGCTTTTGACTGGAACGGGAACTTACACTTCAGATATATCTATGAGTGAAACATTGTACTGTTTCATAGAACGGTATTAGGGTTCCGTAGTTGAAAAGGAACTCGTATAGTTTCAACATACCCGTCTGTCCGTACGTCCGCGGCTTAGCTGAGAAAGTAGGTATTGGTACTATTACGCTGAATTTTGGCATAGATATACCTACATATTAATCAAGCCGGCAAAGTGATATATATGATACCTACATGTATTCAAATATGCTGTTCGTTTTTATAAAGCAATACAGTATGTGTACCTTACAGTACCTACAATAAACTACGCACACTTTTTTCCTAGGTCGATATAGCCTAAGGCAGCCACTGTAAGTTTTTCAGCCATTAACCCAAGAATGTATTACTACGAAAAGCTTTTAATTGTACGGCTTTTGTTAAAAGGTTTTTATGTTTATTGGTTGAGGAGTCGACTACTACGTGGCTTTTAAGGAGACTTATCCACCTTAAGTATCCGTTGTGGATAGCTGTTATTGGCTACTCATGTAATTATAGATATAAAGTACCTATTTAAGAATTTTATGCTGTTGTTATCCCTAATAATAAAAAAATCATTTGGAAACTGCAGACTGAAGTAATTAAATACGAGTTTATCAAGTTAATGAGTCATAATTCACATATTGTTACTATATCGGTTCGTAGCTCTTAGATCGGAAATCTAGCGTAGCTTAGTGTTTAAAATTTTTCGGGCGGTCAAACTTCTTAATTGTCTCTTTTATATTTTTATTGATTTATATTTATTTGTCTGGCGTTTGACCACCATTTTATGATAAACGAAGATGCGGCCAAAAATAAAGCACGCTTACCTATAAGTACCCAAGTAACACATAAGCAAGATAACAGTACACATTTAGAACATTTTACAGTTCAAAGATGAATATAGTTTGTATAAGAGCTTTGAGAATAGCCAAATGCTGGATTAGGTTGAGTTCGGACCCTTAAAATTCTGAATGCTTAATAAATTCTATATTTCTGTCCTTCCCTTCTTTAGGCTTAATAACCAATCACCGTAACATTATTATACAGACGTTATTTAGCATTACGCATTCCAGGTGGCTTAAAGCTGAAAAACAGCCCCGCCGGCAGCATTAATCTGAATAACCATAATCTGTGTTGCTCTTATTAAAGCAGTACTAAGCTAGTAGCGTTTGAAACAGCTATTTTCTGAATAAAGTATCACCTTCTGAATAATATCGTTAAATATTATATTATACAGCTTGATACTGAATAATTGTTTTTAATTTATCTTTAAACTGGATAAGATTCTATGTCTTACTAATTATTCAGCTGCTGAATAAACAATATTATTTATGTTTTTATTAAGCTTTTTTCAGTTTAATAGAGAATTTTAAACTAACTTATTCAAATTAAAGACCACATTTCTGTAGGTGAAAGCTAAATGACCTTAAGTCCATTTTTTGACATTTTTATATTTTAAATGATACTTATTCAGAATTCCCCAATTGATCAAATGGTAAAAGCCATAAAGTCCTACAGCCGCTAATTTCGCAGATATAAAATTATAAATAGCATTAAGTCCCTAGACGTGAAAAAGTAAATGATCGTATGGTTACTTAATATTCTTCACTATTTAAACAATAAATATAGATAAATGTTAAATGATTGTATGTGGGACTTACTGTTCTTTACCATTACGCTCGCGGGTTACATTTGCGCGGGTGCATCGTACATACGATTCCCGCCGCGCCCCCGCGCATGCTCTCCCTCCGTTTAGTTTGATTTGTGTTTCGTGCAATACTAGACCTACTCGAAGACGTACTCGCGGCTGCAATCCTTCTCAAAGTGCACTTCAGCAATATCCGGGGTCTGCAAATCTCGTTGCAGTCCACCACCATCTCGAGACTGAAAAACCTGCTCTTTTGTTTCTTTCGGAGACGCAGATTAGAAGTCCGTCAGACGTATCGTATCTTTCATACCCATGGTCCCGACCACTGTCTGGTGAAGTCTGTATCCGTCTACTCCCCGCCCGATCCCAGCCTTAATGGCACACGGTGGGTATGGCGATACAAGTCAGTGGATTGGGATAGCATGCGATATTTCTTTGCATGTTATCCTTGGCAGCCTTCTTGCTTCTCTTCAAATGATTCATCGTCGTGCGCAGACGCCAAAGCGGATGTTTTGCGACAGGGGATGAAGTACTACATTCCGTTCTCTGACCTAACAATGTCCGGCAAAGCTCGATCGAAAGCTTGATTTGGCACCGAATGTGATCGCGCTGAAGCGCTTAAACACGCGGCGTACCTAGCATGGGTCGATGTTCGAAACTGCAAAGCAAATGACGTGTTTCAGAAGAAGAGAGCTTTCAACAGGGCTGTCAAGTCCTGTAGAAAGGTTTTGCGGAGGGCTCGGTTTGACCACGTTAGCCGAATCGGGAACAAACTTGCTTCATACCCTGCTGGCTATAAAGCTTTTTGGTCCTTGGCAAAGTCGGTCGAATCGAACTTCTGTCGCCCCTCACTACCACCACTGCTTAAACCTGACGGGTCTATGGCCCACTCCGCTGAGAAAAAAGCAAACTTGTTTGACGCTCTTTTTGCGGAATCTTCACGTCTGGATAGTAGTGGCGCTCACCCTCCTGATGCTCCTATTGGATACGGGTCGTGTATGTTGGACATTCGCATCCATCAGAAGGACGTCCGTAGAGTGCTGCGTAATCTTGACGTGAACAAAGCTAGTGGCTCCGACGGGATACCAGCAATTGTTCTTAGAACTTGTGCGCCTGAACTGTCTCTAATTTTGACGCGCCTGTTTCGCCTTTCGCTTGAGACTGGAAAGGTGCCAAAAGCATGGAAGCTGGCTAACGTGCAGCCTGTGCCCAAAAAGGGCAGTCGTGCTGACCCGGCCAACTACAGACCTATTTCAGTCACGTCCATACTCTGTAAGAGTATGAAGCGTGTACTCAATAGTAAGCTCCTGGCATACCTAGAAGCCAACGACATCCTCAGTGACCGACAATACGGCTTCCGAAAAAGCCGGTTTACAAGGGAACTTCCAGCGTATGCTATTCATAGTATTCATATCTAGAGTGAGGTCATCGAGAAGCACGGGCAAGCACTTGCTGTCTCCCTTGACATCTCTAAGGCCTTTGACTGGGTTTGACACGATAGCCTTATTGCTAAACTACCTTCTTTCGGTTTACCCACCCAACTTTGCGTTTGGTTTGAAGACTTCCTGAGAGATCGGTCCATTCGAGTGGTCATTGATGGCTGCTCATCTGGCCAGTTGGCAATTAATGCCGGGGTCCATCAGGGGTCGGTTCCTTTGGGTATGCAGACGACAACACAGTTGCTGAGAGATATGTGTCCAAAGCGCGTGCTGGTGGGTCACAGATCCAGTCTCTCCGTGAGGACATGGTTGGGCGCTTGAACTTGTCCTTGAAGGCTATCTCTGAATGGGGCGATGCCAACTTGGTCAAGTTTAATGCAGCTAAGACCCAGACGTGTCCCTTCTCCGCAAAAAGGAGTCAATTCAAACCGGCTCCTACTTTCCGAGGTGTTACCGTGCCCATAATCGATCGTATCAAGCTTCTGGGGGTAACACTAACTTCTACCCTCAATTTTGGCCCGTTTATCGAGGCTACGGCTCAACTAGCATCAAAAAAGTTGGGAATCCTAGCAAAGGTGAGACGGTACTTCACACCCGAACAGCTGCTAAATTTCTATCAAGCCCAGATTCGGTCGTGTATGGAGTACTGCTCTCATCTTTGGGATGGATCTGCCAATTACCAACTAGATGGGCTTGAGTCTATTGAGAAACGGGCCAAAAGACTAATTGGCAACGATACACTGAACATCGGTGATGAGTTGCTAGTCTATCGGTTTTCTATCGGTTACATTTCGAGAAGTGTGCGATGGAATTACACAATTTAATTCCGTCAAGCCCGTTCCATCATCGGACTACAAGACAAACGGCGATGCGCCATCGTTACATGGTGGACATCCCACCTATACGCACTAAACGTTTTGGGAATACCTTCATTGTGCGTACGGCTAAGGAGTGGAATTCCCTGCCTGAGTCTGTGTTTCTCGATAGCTATAACCTAGGGGTATTTAAGTCAAGAGTGAATAGGTTACTTTTAGGTAAGCGTGCTCCATCTTCGACCACATCATCACTTACCATCAGGTGAGATGGTGGTCAAACGTGAGCCTATTATAAATAAAAAATAAAAACAATAAATGAAATTTGAAAAGAAGAGTATGGCAAAATGAGTTACAAAACATCTTTTAATCAACAAGAATCCGAAAAGGTATCCTTAATAAGAAATAGAAGGAGATCCCTAAAAGACTTTGCCATGCCTATATTGCAGCCTATTCGATTAGGCCACAAACCTATAAGCACTGAAAATATTTAGGATTCACAGAAAGCTCTGCAATGGATTCCACCCATTTTTCATAATTTTTATAATACATGAGCCCATGAGGGTACAGCATGTGACTTACCAGAATAACATTAAGTGTTTTGTTTAATTTCATTTATTTTATTAAAGATTTTAAAATATGAAGATTTTAATTTTTATTAAATAAAACATATTATGTATAATGTTATTTCATTTTTAATGTCATTAAAACTTTTTAATATATGTATTTTTCTATGATGTTGTATCGTACATAACTTATAAAATAATAAAATTTACTATACATTATTGATACAGGAGAGACGTAAGTACCGTCATACTATAAGATATCTAGTAAAGCTTCAAAGTTAAAGAACCTTAAGTCCGATAATACAGCCTTAATGAACTATATTTGTTAAAAAAATATCTCAATATAATAGCTTAAGTACCCATCATAATCATACTTTTTATTCGACAATGATACGATAATTACTTTTTATACTCTGTCGATTTTAATGTCAAATTTCGAGTATGGACATCTTTAATGAGCTCTACTGAATACTTTATAAAATGTGACTTAAGGTCCTTCACCTTTCACCTACAGATTTGTATTGTTATAGCGCTCATAGCTTTATTAAAATATTATTGTACGTAGGTATTATATTTTCTGTTGTTTGCATTATGGATCGAAAGTCGTGGCAAAAACATAAGACAACCGGTTATAGCAAAAGAAAAATGTTAGAAGAATATTTAAATATCAGTAGTAACTGTCCAAGTGTTTCTGGTCATCAAAGGATTAATGAAAATAGTTTAAACAAAAGTGAACCCGGTCCCAGCCAGCATGCGTGGTTGCCGTGCAATGAAGAGGGTTCCGTACCCCGAAAAAATCAAATGGCAAAGCCTATCAAATTTTCTGACTGGTATATACCAGAATGATATTATGGAAATTGAGAAAATACTTAAAGAAAATGACAATATATTTTTATACGTTTTCAAAGTTTCAGGTTTGACTGAAGTTTTTGATCAGCCAGTAAAATCAAGTAACTTTAACATATTTAAATCTAAAATGCCAACTGAAACACGCGCCTCTCTCGCCTATCTCCTCAAGATGTAAAATTCAAGATTGTGTGTATTGAATATAGGAATGAGTTGTATTTCGTATCTTAATTGCACACTGTATATATAGGTTAAGTTCGAAGTTTAATTAAAAATAAATAATTTAAGTCAAAAAGTTTAATCATTTATTTCACCTACAAAATTGTTTATCAACAGCTACAAATCACAGTTGCAAAATGAAGTTTCAATCTGATCAAGATCAGTGTCAGTATCCGTTAAGTTTAGCATTTTCGATAATTCTTCTTCAGCTTCTTCATAAGTTTTATCTTTTTAGAGTACAACTCATTGTAAGCCGTCAATCTGCGCGAGGTTGGACCCTGCTGTCTTTAGTTAGTAAATCCGCATTATATCTTGGCCATCGAAGTTGTCCTTTGTTCTTCCATAAGGACGGTACAGTACACAATTCTGTGCGACCCTTACCACGCGACGTTTTGAAACTATTTTAAAAGACATTTCCCTGAAACGAAATGAATGTAAATTATAGTTACGATGCAATGATACGTAGATATTCTAATGTCGGTTCAACATAATAAATTTCTTCGATAAAATACGGAACACATACTGCAAAGTTTAGCCTATTGCGTCGTTAGTTTTATTGTTTACCGTTTGGTAGGGACTCGCATGACGCGTGAGCGAATGTCACCGAAAGCTCGCAACCAACGCGACCGACTGACTGATTTGAAATTGGCAGTCGGTCGAGTCGGTGCGACGCACGACTGTGAAGTGGTAGCGAGCACGCGGGTGCGAGAGTGGAGGCGGGGGCGAGCGCGGAGTTAGACTGGGCGCAGGACTGAGAGTGAGACGGCGCGGGCCGTTTATTCCATTTGTACACTCACACCGCCACCGCCACCACTCCCGCGCCAGTGCGCCTTTCCGTACCTAACATCGAAATTTTTTACGAACAAATTGATATCTATATCGTATGATTCAGTTACTATCAGTTCATAGAATGTTTTTGATTACAAGCCGAGTTTCGGTCACATGAGTCACATCATCACATGACATGATTATTTTGTTACAGCATTAGTACCAACGTAAGTGGACAACGAAGGCCCGACGCGTTCGATTAGAGAACCCTAAAAATCTGAGTAATGTAGAAATGTGGCCAACTATCTAATTTTTATTCAGAAGTTAGTGCAATGAGACTACTCTTTTACAAGTTATAGCTCAGTAACAAGACATGTGTGCACTTTTATTCAGCATTATAAAGCAAACCTTCGATCGCCATTAAAAATCTTTGTAATTTATACTTACAAGGAATTTAAGAGATCACCAAAATGCTTAATCTTACAACTACAACATTTTCAACTCGATTCATGTTACTTTGTTGTTTTAAAATCGCTAGTATTAGCTATTTCGTCGCAAGTACTTTTGTTAGACCTAGTTTGTACGTATAAAAATACTATTTACTATCAGTTATCTTGATTGTTCACGCGGCGCGTAATAAATACTAAAAAAAAACACATACTATTCACGACAAAATTACTTGCGCACTAAGAATTAACATGTAGCAGACCTCTAACTTGTAAATTAAAATTTACTTACCAATTTTATAATTTCACCGGCCATGTTAAATCTACACCATTCGACATCGACATTATAATATTTATTCCATTTTTTTTGACAATATGTATGAATATTGTTTGCAAAAATGTAAACAATAATTTAAATGCTCTATAAATTCTGAATACAATAACCAATTCGACTAAGCTGAATAACTCAGTTGTAAGAGCTTAATAAAAACAATGTGAACTGTTATTCAAAAGTTATTAAGCTAATTGAAACGTTATTAAGCTCCTACTCAGATATTGCTCAGCTGTTATTCAGAGTTAAGCATTCAAAATTGGGGCCCTTCTTGCTTGAATAACTGCTGAATAGACGGTACTCAGACGTTATTCAGCTTAGTATTCAGCATATGCTCTAGATGATTGCTCTTACTCAATCTTTATTCAGCACGTCTGTGTTACTTGGGTAACCTAATCACTGTTGGCTCAAAGATCCCCAAATCATAGCTATAAACAAACACAGACGCCAGGAATTCCACTACTTAGCTGTACGCACAATGTAAGTATTCCCAAAACGTTTGATTTTACGAAACCACAAGCCACACGCTACACGGCCATCATCAGCCACAACAAACTGTGTTCCCCTTCCCACATAGACAGTCGACACACAGCCGTCACAGTCGTCACATCATCTATTAGCGATACGACGTAACGCAATTTGAGGAACTGGTAGCTTGTCGCCATGCGCGTATGTAAAGGCTCGTTTACACGAAACTTATCCGATCCAACCTGTCCCTAACTGGCCTCCCCAGCGACGCCCTAACCCGAGGTCCGTACCCCATAGGGGGTGCCCTGAACGTGTAAATGCTTACTTTTAAGTTTTAATATAAGCCGTGGCTAGAGGCTTGAATTAATTAATTAAATAATTTTTTAAGATAAAAAATTAAGGACAAATTAAAAGAGAAATTAGAATTCTAAATATACAAAAGAAAAAGGAGTTGATGTAGGCTGTGTGTACGTGTGTTGATGTTTGTGATTTTTGAATGTTTTCTATGAAGTTGTAGTGTAAAAGCATAGTCTTCTAACAATGAAAACCACAGAAATAATCGCTCACAGAAATAAATTGCATTGAGCAATATGGTTACTTGATAGTCAACCGATAACATGATCTAAGTTCACTGATTGGCTTGGTAACTTTGACGTCGTTTTGGTGTAGTAAAAATTTACGATAAATTTTTACAATTCCATTATTATATATATAATATATAATTTATTTCCACAAAAGAATTGTACACTGTTTTGCCAAATACACTAATTTCTTAAAAGTATGAGTAAGTACACGAAAATGTTAGCTATTGGGGCTAAACTAGGCATAAACCTGTATTTCAGCCCTCAAATCGCCCGACCTCCAGATTTTACGGTTAAAATACAAACTTCATAAAAATACAAACTAACTAAAATAATGTACAAAAACTTAAAAAATAGTAATAATAATCAAAACATTAAAATAATTGAAAGAACGACTTACAATGACGACAATTTCTATTACAATCAATAGGAATTAAAATCATTTCAAATATATATATTAAATTAAAAATCGGAAACGGAAACAAAATTATGAAATATTATATAAAACTAAACAAAAACAAAATGAAAAATAAAATAAGTAAGTACTAAAATCGCATTCATAATTTTATATCACAATTAAATTATAATTTTAAAATCATAATTGTGTAAGCTGTCCTCTTTTTGTGTACTTGATGGAGTTAAATAGTCATTTCAGCATTATTATTTATTTATTATATACTTTATTGTACACCTCACAATATTCCAATATTTATATTATTTTCCAATATTTCAATATTGTTCCATGGTAGACTGACACACCAAAATCCTACACAACGCATTCGCCGCGGAACCACCTTCCGCGCGCCGAAGTCGGTAGACGACCCAGTGTAAAAGAGCCATAAGTTTCTAGAAACTGCGCCGGCGGCGCAACCAACATGCGCGCGCGTGATGGCGCGCAGTTATGAGCAGTCGTATTACAGTTGGAAGTTTTTGGAATTATTGATAAATGACATTTGTATGAGTGTGTGAGTGAGTCCTGCTTAGAATGCAAGCAGCTGCATTGGCAGTGCAAATTCTAATTTATTTATGTCTTTGGGATTGCCAATATAGGTAATATTATAAAGAGGTAATATTTGTTTGTAAGTTTGTATGTACGGGGTAATCTTTGGTATTAGTGTTCCAATTCTAATTTTTATTTTCTTTTGTAGTAGAAATCTCCTGCAGAATTTGTGATTGTGGCTTTAAATTATTTCGAAATCCACGTAGACGCAGTCGCGGGCAAAATGCTAGTGTTACATAAAATTCTTACAAAAAATACACATAGTACATATTCTTATGCAAACATGCATGTTAAAATATTTTTTTTAATATCACAACAAAATCAGTTTAACACTTCTTTATAATTAACAAGCTGATTTCTGTTACTTCGTTTGTGTGGAAAAATTTGAACGTTTTCCCGGGATACTTATGTGTTTTTTTTGTAATCCAACACTTTATCTGTATGCCATATTCAGATCCTATCAGACATTTTGGCGTGAAAGTAATAAATAAATGTTTGTATTATTATATTAAGATAAGAAACAAATATGTAAACTGTCTTATTAATATTTAATAATATTAGTATAATGTAAAACCATCGTGACATCTTATCCAATAAATTTGTCTAACAAAACCGTTGACCTTAGATATCCCAACTGTGAAAAAGATAAAAATAAACAGACATCTTAGTTTTATTCGAAAAACTAGCTCGTTTGAAGACTAGTTTAGCCGGTTCTAAAATATTAACAAAATTAAGCAAAATAATATATCGTTTCAAACAGTCAAAAAAGAACAATACAAGAATGATAAACTTTGGCACTGACTTATGTTTGTTTTTTTGTTAATTATGCATTAAATTATCTATAGGTATTAAACGCATGTAATCAATAAAACAAGACTACAAAATATAGCTATAAAGACTGCCCATTGTAAGATTCTTTTGAGTTATTAAACCCTTATTTTATAATGTTATGGTGTATAATAAAGAGTAAATATATGTATCTATCTTAGACTATAGTTTTTACTCGACTATCCAAAACCAAAGATATGCTAAACATAGCGTGCTCCATCTTCAACCATATCAGGAGAGATGGCGGTCAAATGCGAGCCTATTATCAATATAAAAATATCAATCCTTTCAACATCCTCTCACACGTAGAGCTGCGTCACCGTAGTTTATATCGTACTACTTGACATGCGCGCCACGGATCACGCGGCCGAGTAAACAAACTGCTTGATTTTTGTGTATAGTGCATACAGAACAAGGTTTTTTAGCGTTTGCGGTCATTCAAAGCCAATGCTAGTTGGTTGGCATTCAGAAGCAATATTGAATGGACTAAAAACGAGATATTTAAACCGAGAAAAGACTTGTCCAGCCAGTGGAAAATAAGGCGTATAACATACATGTCTAAACTTTAAATTGAGTATGAGATGATCCAAGGGACAATTACAATATGGGTGTCTAAAGAGTTTCTACTTCTGTTACGGTCTATTTTCAGCCCATGATTGTTATAAGGCAAGTAAGGTTGAAATGCATAAAAGGTTTTTTCTAAATTAAAGGTCATAAAAGGTTTGCGGGAAAAAAATTAAAGGAAAAAAAATAAAAAAATTAACAAAAAAAATTGTAAAATCTAAAATTAAACTAAAATAAATAAAACTAACTAACTAATTAAACTCAAATTTGGTTTTAACTAGCCTTTCTAAATAAATAACACAATAACTAGTTCATATATCATGTTTGGTGTACAATAAAGAATGAATACGAGTTTAACAATGTACTGTTTACGTGTATCACCTGATAGCGAGATATCGGCTCCCTGCTTTACACACCGCACGCGCGTCCATACCGCTCCGTAGTTGTACGTGAACTGCCAAGCAGGGGGGTGTCTGCCTCATTCCACTACCCCCCATTCTAGCATTGTGCGGAGAGTAAGCATGAGACGACAGATCTTCTATATTATTATATTCACATACACTACAAACAACTAACCAAAACGAAAATATGACTCAAATGAGAACCTCCTTCTTTTCAATTTTGTTAAAAAGCTATGAAGATATCGCTCTCAGCGATAAGACCGCTATTGTAACCAAATTGTTAGCAATATCGTTATTTAAGTGTGTTTTAATTATTGGTGTACAATATAGTGTATTCTATCTATGTAAGAAAATATTAAAAAAAAGCATAAAAAAACAGCCAGGCTTAAATACGAGTATATATAAATACTTTAAATAAGACATGAGCTTAAATAAGGCTTCTGAAAACTTTAGTAAATAAAGCTACCAGCTTACATTTTACAACCTTTTGTTAACCACGTTTACGCCCATGGTCCACACAAGCTCCTCAGAAAATATTTTCTCAAACCTCCTACAAGGCAAACGTAAATAAAGATGAATATTAAAATCCACAAGACCAAGGTCAGACTCGAACCCACGGACCGTGCAAGCAAACACACATCCTCCGGAAACTGAGTCATTGGTGACGTCACAGACATAAAAACTATTTTAAGAAAATTGTTAGTGCGAATTTTGATGTCTAAAAAGTTATATGTACGTTTACGGGGAGTTAATTATGATCACCAATAATAATACTATATAAAGGCGATGAAGGCAATTTGTAGCTTTTAAGTATTTTAAGGACAGTTTATGTCTGACGGGTTGAGGGAATGTTCTATTGGGATACCGCGGACCCGGATGCATAGGCAACTGAAGGAATTGGGTGACATTACATTCCATTCCCTCACTAGTTTGATGACATCAACAACGAAAAAAAAAATTACGGTTTATGTCTTTACGGGTAGTCAGAGGTTGGAAAATCTGACTCCAGTCTTCCGAAAGAATGCCGTTGTGCTAAAATTGCTCAATGGAATGTGTCAAGAGATCATTATAGTCGAGAATAACACCTAGGGTTTTTATCCCGGGAAAGTATTCGAAATTTCCGCGGAAACGAAGTCAAGGGTAGTTGAAAAAATATTTTCTATCGGCAAGACGGCAACGACTTTGTGGCCAGGTCAATACTGTATATTCTTCCTTACATCTCTATTTTCCGTCTCAATTATCACAACAATCACAATAAATCAAATTTATTAAGGACAAAAATCAATAATACTTGATAGGTTTTTACTTTGCTTTTTTCCTTCTAACAATTGCGACCATTCCTTCCGAGTAATGAAATTAGTATCTCAGAAACAAAAAAGTTATGATACGGGTTCAAATAACTTAATTATATTCCAAAATGTATTGACTTACTGTGTAAAATGATGAAGAAATAAATTATAGAGTTATTAATGTTCGTAGATCTGTTATTATTATATTGGAAGTGTTATTTTAAGACGAGATGGCTTATAGATGACATCACTGGTGATGTGAGACCACGGATGACATAGCCGGTGGATAGTTCTCTCGCAGATAAACACGAGAATAAAATTAAGTGTTTAATACGAGTACTTTAGCTATTTAAGGAATTGGACAGTTTCACTTTAAGTCTGTCTGTGTTTTCAAATAACTGTGTTTTCTCAAGTGCTTATTTTTATTTACACGACACTTAAACCTATACAAGCTATTTGAATGTTTCTGTTTGTACGTGCTCTGCGTCGGCGAAGCTGATTTTAATGGGAATTTCACTGAAGGTGCAGCATACAGGTTGCTTTTTCAGGATTTAATATATAATAAATATTTTATAAATTTCTACACCCACACGAACAAAGTCTCGGGTACACCTAGTAATAATACTATAAGAATAAGCCGCCGTAGGGAAAACGGATGCAGTGCTTTTAAGGCAACAGTGCAATAGCATATGGATTTTATATGTCACATAAAGTCATAAGCTTTATGACTTTTTGTGCATTGCACGCCTGGCCGCGTACGATAAAGACCAGTAAGTATATAATGTAACTACATAAACACCACCAACACAGACCAAAAAAAAAACAAAATGAACCAAACATCCAATTAAAAAATTAATTACTATGAAATAACCGAAATAACCAAACAATATTCTACATCATAGAAAACTACCTTATCATCAACACACAAAGACCTTAGTAATAATAAAATAATGACATAGCTACGAATTAATTACATTTCAATAATGCATTTGATTACAATGTCATTGTAATCAACTCGTGCGCAACATATGTGCGTAGCCTTGTTGTAACCTTCTTACGTCAGTGGGTGGAATCAAGCATTATCTGTCACTTCAGTATTAGAATTTATTTTAAAGACAACAATGACAGGTCCAAATGATAAAATTCCTAGAACTTATAAATTCCTAGAATAGAATAGCATATCATTTATTTCTATGTATATGATATATACATTGAGATTTTAATATTAACATAGCTTCACATACACTACCGTTACCGGTGCTGGTGTAGAAATATTCTGTACTTAAATTAAATTTAAATTAAAAAATGTCAAATTTTCATTTATACAAAACTTAAAATGAGATGTCAATATACTAATATAAAAAAAGAAAAGCATTAAGAAAATTTTCTGTTAAGTAAAATAAGGCAAATCATAATAAAAATTGGTACATATATGTATATAGGTCATAATAGGTACATATCGTCGCCTTAGAGTGAAAACCTCGGGAGTACATTTTTGTCCAATTTTTTTTTATTGCGTTTCCAGAAAGCAATCCTAGCAACGCACATCCTGATCTCACTAATATGTTCATTTGATACTCGAAACGCTATCTATGAAAGTAAGTGAGAACCTCGTAAACACGCGCATCGCGTCGTCAGTTTAACGTAATCAGGCTATGGATTATGCATTTCTGAACTGTTCGATATTATGTATAATATTTTTCATATTATACATAATATCAAACAGTTCTGGATATAAAAACGGGTTAAATTTACATATAAATTAATTTAAAAAAAGAACATAAAAGAAACCGTACAAAAATTTTACAGCACGCAGATTTTTCTTCCTCCTGAAAAGTTACTCCTTTTTCAATTACGAGGTTTTCACTCTAAGGCATCGATATAGGTGAATAGGTACTTGGTCAGAATACTGCTTGGGAATTTCCAGTAATCCAGTTTATATGACAACAAATTGGGAGACAAATGATTATATCGCACCCTTCCTGGAAGAGTCGCGTAACTCAACTTGCGTCATATTTTTTTTATTATTGCAAAAAATCGAGCGTACCCTAATACACCTTCTCACAAATTTTCATGAAGCTAGCGCCAAAAATAAGGGTACTGTCACAAAAAATGTGTATTTTTGCGACAAAAAATAAAATAGTTTTACATTCTTAAATAGATGTAAACATACATCCATTTATTTATTTTACAAATTTCCCTGGGTATAAAGCCATAAATACACATACCCATAACTAACACGAAGAATTAACATAACTTTATAAAAGTAAATAAACATAGGCATTTGTTCTTGGACACTATTGCAAAGGCGTGTCTTGCAAGTCCACTTACTTACTTATTGCACAAAACTTGTTGCGGGATTGTTTTGCGTTACTATCGTTACGTAGTTTCTCCAAGCAGTTGTCATAAATACCTGACGCATAGCTGCACCTACTTCTTTACGCGCACGACACGCCTGTTTCGCCTTTCGCTAGAGACTGGAAAGGTGCCGAAAGCATGGAAGCTGGCTAACGTACAGCCTGTACCCAAAAAGGGCAGTCGTGCTGACCCGGCCAACTACAGGCCTATTTCAGTCACGTCCATACTCTGTAAGAGTATGGAGCGTGTACTTAATAGTAAGCTCCTGGCATACCTAGAAGCCAACGACAACCTCAGCGACCGACAATACGGCTTTCGCAAAAACCGGTCAACTGGGGACCATTCATACCCGTAGTGAGGCCATTGAGAAGCTCGGGGAAGCACTTGCTGTTTCCCTTGACATCTCCAAAGCCTTTGACAGGGTCTGGCACGATAGCCTTATTACTAAGCTTCCTTCCTTCGGTTTACACACTCAACTTTGCGTTTGGATTGAAGCCTCCCTAAGAGATCGGTCCATTCGAGTGGTCATTTATGGCTGCTCGTTTGGTCAATTGGCAATTAATGCCGGGGTCCCTCAGGGGTCTGTTCTCTCAGCTACTTTATTTTTGCTGCACATTAACGATCTGCTGATTCCCGGTAACTTTGGGTATGCAGACGATAGCACAGTTTCTGAGAGATATGTGACCAGCGCGCGAGCTGGTGAGTCACAGATCCAATCTGAAGAGACTGGATCTGTGACCCACCAGCTCGCTCCACAAGTTCAAGCGCCCAACCATGTAGGTTAGAGAAAAATATAGTATGTAAGTATATCACATCAGGTTCTGATGAAGATCTTCGAAGCTAAGCGATGGAACTCTTCAACTAAGAACAGCGAATCTCTCACGATTGCTACCCTCGTACATTACATAGATGTTTTAGCATAATCAGCCTAGTTATTAATATCACCACAGCTGAGGCACAGACCTTTTGAATCACGTCTGAAATATGGTTTAAGTGGGTGAAAAAGAGGTGTACAGCAAACTCTCTTTTAAAACATTAAGTGCAAACGGTATATAGGTATCTCAAGTTAAGTAAACAATGATACACTAAAAAGCATAAATAAAACGGTTTTCTGCTTATCTGGCCTATTGGCAATGAATACAGGGGTCTGTTCTCTCAGCAACTATGTTTTTGCTGCACATTAACGATCTGCTGATTCCCGGTACCTTTGGGTATGAAGACGACAGCTTACTTGCTGAGAGATATGTGACCAGCGAGCGAGCTGGTGGGTCACAGATCCAGTCTCTCCGTGAGGACATGGTTGGGCGCTTGAACTTGTCCCTGAAGGCTGTCTCTGAATGGAGCGATGCCAACTTGGTCAAGTTTAATGCAGCTAAGACCCAGGCGTGTCTCTTCTCCGCAAAAAAGAGTCAATTCGAACCGGCTCCTACTTTCCGGTGTGTAACCGTGCCGATAACCGACCGTATCGAGCTTCTGGGGGTAACACTAACTTCTACCCTCAATTTTGGCCCATTTATCGAGGCTAAGGCTCAACTAGCATCAAAAAAGTTGGGAATCCTAGCAAAGATGAGACGGTACTTCACACCCGAATCTCTATCAAGCCCAGGTTCGGTCGTGTATGGAGTACTGCTCTCATCTTTGGGATGGATCTGCTAAATACCAACTGGACGCGCTTGAGTCTATCGAGAAGTGGGCCAAGAGACTTGATTGGTTCGGTTTTTTACCAACCTTTTTGAATAAAATTTGCTGGCGGCTTGTGAACCTAAGAAAGTAGAAGTAGAGTATTTGTGGGTGGAAATCGTTCGTTCCTATTATCTCCAAGAAGGCAATTGAAGACCACCTACCTTGTCTCAACTCCCAGGTCAGCAGAAGAGCTGCAGCATGCACGGCACGACACAGATATGCAGTGTAGAAGTTTTCTGGGTTCAAAAGTCTTGAAGATTGCACACCACACGGTAGCGAGTCCACAAACACTGTAGATGCTAGAACGTCTAGCTTGGAGACACGATCACAAAAAGCGAGGAAGAAACGTTCATCCAGCTCAGCGCGTAAAATCGTACTGCTAGCCACGGTTATATATGGCCGCGACGTAGGTCGAGAGCAAGTTCGGCGATGATTTACCAATTACCCTCCATTCGATAATAAGAATCGTACAAGACTCTTTGGCAACGATGCACTGGTCGAGTCAAAACTCTAGAGCCTTGAATATTGACGACGAGTTGCAAGTCTATCGGTTTTCTATCGGTTACATTTCGAGGAGTGCGCGATGAAATTACACAGTCAAATTCCGCCAAACCCGTTCCATCATCGGACTACGAGACAAACGGCGAAGCGCCATCGTTACATGGTGGACATCCCACCCATATGCACAAAACGTTTTGGGAATACTTTCATTGTGCGTACGGCTAAGGAGTGGAATTCCCTGCCGGAGTCTGTGTTTCCCGATAGCTATAACCTAGGAGTCTTTAAGTCAAGAGTGAATAGGTTACTTTTAGGTAAGCGTGCTCCATCTTCGACCACATCATCACTTACCATCAGGTAAGATGGTGGTCAAATGCGAACCTACTTTTTTATGAAAAAAAAAAAAGCAACGAGGCGAGCATGTTGGAACTATATGCCCAACACGTAGGAGTAACAAGATAAATTAACAAGCTGCTTGTAGATTCAAGAAGCTAGTCATGAAACAACAACATGTCAAGCATGTTGAAACAACAAGGCTTGCAAGTTGGAACTATATGCCCAGCACGTAAGAGTAACAAGATAAATTAACAAGCTGCTTGTAGATTCAATAAGCTAGTCATGTCACAACAACGTGCTGAGCATGTTAAATCTACTTGCTAAACTTGTAAAAACAATCGGAAAATGTTAACGTAAATTCGACCTGATGTAACGTAGAAATAACATGATACGTAGCTTGTAGGATCAACAAGTTACACTTTACCGTGCATCCACACCGCAGTTAACTTTTGTGGAGCAACAAAATGCAACACGGTAACATTAGGTAACTATCTGTAACTTATGTGGCTCCTTGTTACTATTTGATGATTGTTAATTACGCGTCCATACCGCCAACAACATAAATTAACGAAATATAACAAAGAATAACTTTCGACACTAATCGACAGTGATATTTTTTGTTGCATTTTTGAGGTAACATTATCTAACAATGTTTTCGATTGTAGAGCAACGTTGCTTGACTTATACTAAAACAGCAACACATATTAACAATAAATAACTTTTTGCTGTTGGATGTTGCTGAGTAACACTTGGAAACGTTGATCTACAAAAAGTAACAGCGGTGTGGATGCACGGTTACAAGATCAAACTTGTAGTTTCAACCAAACAGCACGTAGGCGCTATTTTAACACGAAAACTTGTTGAAGCAACGTGAAATCTGGTTGTTTTTTTTTTCTCAGTGTAAAGTCAGTTTTAACATTAACAAAGGTATTTTTTTTTGTGTTTGAGTAATTGATAGAAGGTTTCCGATTTTTTAACTTTTGGGCACTTCATTTTACATACTTCTACACTTCTACAGCACGTTTTTTCTTAGCACACATACAAACATAATCTAAATCCATTAATAAGATTGAAACACAGCAATTTAACTTTTTCTTTAATTACTATAAATCTATATAGTATTGACATACAATTTTTGTACATGACAAGCTGTGAACAGTAAAATGGAAGTTTACGATGATATACTTCATTATTTGAATATTTTTCCAATAAATAAACAAGTTTATTCAGAAGCTCCAGCAAAACGTAGATACTTTTGCATGCATAAAGTATGTATTTCTGTTTACTTAAATGAATTTTTCGTGTAAAAACTACGTAATTCATACTTACACTTTCAGACTAGCCTAAAATTGTAACATGAATAATGGAATAACTACACTTAACGCAGCCGATGCGGTACACCAAAGATCATAACAAAGCAATATTCATTTTTACACCGGCATCTTTTGTAACAGTTTCGGGGATTATTTAGGTAACCGTATAATTCAACCTTATTTCACAGTATACATAACACAATGAAAAATCGGAAACTTTGTCATTTCACCGCTGCTAAATGCCATCTTTTGTTCTTTATAAGGTACTCCTGCGATTTTTTTAACAATGTTGGGCACTATTTTTTAAGCTCCTGAAAAGTTGTCCGAATTCACTTACCGCTTTCTTACAGGAAGGGTGCGATATGCCAGTTCAGTCAGGAGGAGCTCGTGGCTTGATAAAATCAGCTACAAGGGTCGGTCGTCAAAGTTAAGCAACGTTCAAGGTCGGCCCGAAGATAGGTGCCCATCTAATTTAGGCTGACCCAACATTAGGCGTGCGCCATCCTCGGGCGTGTGAGTAGAGCGGGCACAGCGCGCGTGCCGCGAGCGCGCTGCGTGAGCGTCGCGTTTTGCTGCCCTGCGGCGTGTGTGGAGAATGCACGCGATGCTCGAGTCGCGTTCTTACCCCTTCGCCCGCTATCAAAAAGTAGCAAAGCTAACAGTAGTGTTTCCTCGTCAGAGTCCATTTTGTTAGTAATTGTAAAACAGCAACGCAACGACGTGAGCTAACACGGCACTGTCCAAATTGTGACTGACTTGACTGAAGGGGGTTAAACGCCAAGGCCAGTGCCAAGCGCGCGCCGTGCGCTCGCTGCACACACGTCACACGGCGGCAACTCGCGACGCTTACGCAGCGCGCTCGCATCGCGCAAGCGGCGCCCGCGTCCCACGCCCGAGAAATGCGCGCGCCTAATGTGGGAGAGGCCTAATCTTGATTCCTTCGTGCCTCTAACAATACGTCAAGTTGTTGGTCCCGGCTGCCATTTATACATCTTTGACAGTCGTTACGGTAGTCACAAACCAGAAAATCTGACACGAGTCTGGCCAAAGGGTGTCGTGTTACCCAGTTACTGGATTTTGGAAATCAGATAGCGTCCGGTTAGACTGCAAGCCGACCCCAACATAACTGCGAAAAGGCTAAACAGATAATGAATTATTTTTACTACTACATTACTTATAATTATTTATTTATTTTCTTTCTTCAACAAAGATAAAATGCCGTATCTAGAAGATATTTAAACCGAGTCTCAACACATGGGTGCGATCCACGGCCTTGCCACGGTATAGATATGGACAGTACAGAAACTAGGCCTAGTTGAGGACATAATTACCTACGCTCCAATGAAGCAATAGGGTTGTAACTTTTGATGATTTTGGTATTGTTTTTTTTTTCACATTTTTGTTCCGTAGTGATCAATCCATCGAATTTAAATGGGGTAATCTCATGGCGTTGATTAATCTCAGCAAAAGACGATAGTAGAGCACGAAAAACAATTTAATAATTATTAAACCACAACAATTTGTAGAACTATAGATCTGTAACTTTATCATTACGGCGCGGCGGCGTAACCTTGATTTACATTTTGTTACAACTATTGCACTATCGGCTTTAAATATCCTCATAACCACCGCATTCTGGATTTATAAATAATAAGATCGCGAATTCATTATGATCGCGGACTTAATTCGATAACGATTATAAGTATAACAATAACAATAAATAAATCGATAGCTCCGGTTTTGTTGAAGCCGAGTTCAAACAGCCGTACACAACGCAATACGCTCGTGGCATTTTCGGAGATAAATAAAATTTTTACGTAACCACTCGTCTTGATGCGGCACGCACTACTGAGAGCACCGTGACCCGCGCTTAGGAGTCTCGTCGGTGCGCATGTTTGTGTGAGTGTGCTGTTTCGAGCGTTTGTAGGTAGTTTCCGTACTGTCTCTCCATGTTTTTATACTGTGGCCTTGCTACAATAGCCTTCGAGACAAGTGCGTATACGCTGCGTGGGTGGCTTCAAGAGATTCATAGCTCATTGATCGCGCTTCGATTTCGACGTGAAGGTAGTCCTTTGTTTGTATTGTCAGTACATTACTGGTCATTGTTAGATAAACTGAATGCTATTCATGTTCAAAAATTTATTGCCGAACACTTCTCATTTGTAATGCAAGATTACCGATTAAAGCATTTGAAGACGCTCGTAACTATTAATACTGTATTGTGAAAACATTGTGATAATGTTTTGAAGAGTAACGGCGATGTTTCTTGACGGTTCTTCTACATAGGTATCGATCAAAGAGTCCTGTGCATTAGCTTCTAACGTTTTATAAGTTTCGATGTAGGCTTTAAGTTAAACTGTCTTTTTTGGAGCGGGGCGTAATAATCAAATGATTCCTCCTGCTCTATGTGGAGCGGAAGGGAGTGTCCGAGTTCTACTGACTAAAAACACACCTAGCTTCTTCAGTTGCGCTTGCATGCCGGGGCTGACGGGTGCCAGAGTGGAAGAAATATTTGATAGTTTTACCCCCGAAAAAAACCGGCCACGTGTTGCAAGCCTATCAGTTTTCTACCGGGGATAGAAAACTGGGGCATTTCGGGAAGTGTACGATGGAAACGGACAGTCTCAAAGCCCGTTTTATCATCGGACTACAAGACAAACGGCGATGCGCCATCGTTACATGGTGGACATCCCAGCCATACGCACAAAACGTTTTGGGAATAGTTTCATTGTGCGTACAGCTAAGGAGTGGAATTTTCTGCTGGAGTCTGTGTGTTCTTGATAGCTATAACCTGGGGTCTTTAAGTCAAGAGTGAATAGGTTACTTTTAGGGAAGCGTGCTTCATCTTCGACCACATTATCGCTTAACATCAGGTGATCAAACGCAAGCCTTCCAACAATAAAAAAAAAAGTTTACTGATAGATATTTTCCATCGTATAAAAGCCAATGCCATTAAGATACAGTTTCAGTACATAACGATCGTAGAATCTTCATTATACAAATACGTAATATCTTCACAATATATCTCAACTTTCAATAACGACGAGCTTATCATAATAACATCTAGACATACTTGTGGTCGAAGGTAACATAACGTTCTAACCACCTAACTATTAACAGCGTTGTTAAATGGCTACGTAATGAAAATACTCGTAATAAATACATATTATATAACTCATATCGCACTAATGCATAAGACAGAAAATTATATTATGATATAACAAAGGAAGAGTAAATAAGTAATAAGATTTTTTTACAAAAAATAGAACCGACTTCCATATCAAAACACTACAAAGCCAAAAATAACCTTAATTTCGGTAGTCGGTGTTATTTTCGATTTTCTTTTTATTTTTCACACCGCCTTCCGAAATTATAGTTATTTTTGGCTTTGTAGTGTTTTGATATAGAAGTCGGTTCTATTTTTTGTAAAAAAAAATTTTTCACTCTCGTTAGTGGGTCGGTTTGTAATTTATCTAGTTACAAAAGCCATAATGTCAACAACTTATCACCTTTTACAAAATATTGCTTTTCCCGATGCATAGCCGTTAATTTTTGAGGAGTTCTCCTGGTACTTGACCATCAGCTCTACATCACCATACTCGTATGTATTGCGACGAGCATAAAGTGTTTGACATCCGTACTCAAGTAATCGAATCGCAATCCACGAAATACTTATTATTGAGTAGTTTCAGTGGCCATCTGTGGTCTTCATCATCAGTTCAACTTCCCTAAATGGTACTTTTCGAAAGCAACTGCTCAAGGTAAGATATTTTAAGAGTTCCCTCGATTTCTCCAGGATCCCATCATCAGATCCTAATTTCGTAACAATGGGACCAACTAGAAAGTATACCCTTTCAAACGCAAAAACAATTTTCCAAGTCGGTCCAGCCGTCTCCGAGTTATGAGGTAACATACATTAAAAAAAATTAAAAAAAAGTTCAAGACGAATTGTAAACCTCCTTTTTTTGAAGTCGGTTAAAAAAAATTGAATTCACTATTGCGAGCGACTTCCAATTTTGACCAAAAGGTTTATTACTAACTTAAAAGCCAGTTTGTAAGCCCATGGCCGAGGTCTTATCTGTCTCTGACAAAAATGCATCAAAATTGTTTGACTGGTTTAGGTGTGAAAGCATAACGGACAGACAGGAGTCACTTCCGTATTTATAATATTTGTAGAGATTTATTTACAAAAGTGAACCTTTGTAGATGGACTTCTGAAAGTGAAATAGAAAATGATAATCTTCATAATATGTTTAAACAATTAGAGGATTATAATAAGGCCAAAAATACTACGTGTGTTTATTAAAATTTCATCAAAAAATTTATCGGCAATGGAAACTAAGTCTTATGTCCTTGTACTAAAAACAAAATTAAAATAATGTGTTCCGTCAAATCATAACACAAAAATAATCTCAAATACCAATATTGACCAAAATGACCTAGTACAAACAAAACTTCCATAGCAAAGACATCAACGAGCGCCTTGCGCAAGCGCACACCATTCGACATTCGTCCAAACTCGCGTGTGATTCGTGTGAACATAGAAAATTACAGTTTTTTACCGGTTTTTTTATACTTCCGTTCATAGGAAATTGTAGAGTCAACGGATCGAAGGCAAATATTGATTCAGACCGGGCACGAAGAACTAAACGTCAAGCTTGATCTGTATTCGAGACATAAGCTCCGTACATAAAATGTTTAGTTATTTTTTCAACAATAAAAATTATCATTTTGAGTCATGTCGCCGTGATGAGCCATTGATACTGGTATGTGTTAGTAAGTAGTAAGAAACAATGATTCACTACTCACGTGTATGTACTACGGTACGTGAATCACGATTTGTTACGAGAATATCTTGAACATGCGAACAAAGTTAAAGTCAGGTGGCTTTTAGGGTCAGTCAAAACGTAGCCATAAGAGTGGTATACTCTTATGGCTACGTTTTGCGACTCAAATTCCTGTCAAGGCGTATGAAGAAAATTAAATCTTTGATCTCTGTAGCTAAAAGCAAATATTTGGCATAACACTTTAAAATACCTGAAAAACTGAACGTAAAATCTATACTAATATTATAAAGCGGAAAAGTTTGTTTGTTTGTTTGTTTGCTTGAACGCGCTAATCTTCGAAAGTACTTGGTGGATTTGGATGCAATTTGGTATGGAAGTAGCTTGAAGCTTGAGGAAGGTTATAGGCTACTTTTTACGCGACTGCAAAAAAGGAGAGTTATGTTTTTACCATGATAGAATCCACGGGAGCGAAGCCCCGCGTGAGTACTAGTGTAATATAAAACCAGATTGTTTGCATTATCATCGTGATAATAAAACGAACACGAATGAGATTTTGTTTCAATTTTTAGTCCAAGTTTTGCAGCTTTTACTGCTTTTTTTTCTATACGGATCCCTAAAACTAGCCTCTAAAAGATAATAGGTGCAACAAACTTTGGCCGCTCGCTAATTGTTTGGCCGCCGCTATCCGCTTGATACGGCTTTACAACGCAGTAACAGAAAAATATCATTGGCCACGGAGCATTCACGGCATTTAGTCTTTATTTTTAAAATGCAAAAAGGGACTCGAAATCTGTGTATGGGTTATACAATAATAATAAAATAATCTTTATTTATTTATCTCAAAATGTTGGTTCATTGTATCATGGCAAGATCTCCTTACTGAGAGCTGGAGACTATACTGGGTTTGGGAGCTGTATGACAGATCTCCAGGATCACAACCTTTAAAATTATAGTCTTAGTTGCACTTTCCTACGATAAAAATACGATAAGAGCTCTTATTACTAAAAGGTCTTCTCTTGGTAATTAATTGGAGCTCTAATATAAATCGCTAAAATAAATATAATGCAAAAAAAAACAAGCAATATCTTTCGGGATATATTTGTTATTACATTAGATATTGAAATGCGTTCTCTTTCCTCCTAAGATATTGCCTAGAAACATTCATTTTCCTCTCTTAAAACCTACCAATCCATTTCTGCACAGACAAAACCACTTTTTACACTCATTAAAGAACTCACACACAATCCAGTTCCGATAATAACAAGTCTAACACTAAACGTGTCCCACCCAGCATACTCATCAAGTATGGAAATGTGAATAAAAACCAGTATTCATGCTAATTCGTTGGCCATCTTGAGAGTAAAATGTGTTATGTAAATACGTTAGCGGAACTCAGGTGAGGCAATGGCGAGTCTTGTGACTGGTGTGGTGTTATGTCATGGTGACGCTGGGTTGTTGGTCCGTTTGTGTGTCTAATGCTGGTTTAATAGGTAGGTAGGTTTATTTGGAGCCTCCTTATAAGCAATAAAAACTTTTTACCAAAAAATTAAACCGACTCCCAAAAAACACTGCAAAGTGAAAAATAACTTTAATTTCGGTAGTCGGTGTCTTTAGTTTTGTATTTTCGTTTTTGGCACCGACTTCCGAAATTAAAGTTATTTTTCACTTTGCAGTGTTTTTTGGGAGTCGGTTTAATTTTTTGGTAAAAAGTTTTTATTTCACTCTTTTTAGTTGGTCTATTTTTAATTTACCTAGTTACAAGAGCCTAATTATCAACTACTTATAACCTTTTACAAAATATTGCTTTTCCCAATGCTGGGCCGTTAATTGTTGAGGAGTTCTCCTGGTACTTCACCATCAGCTCTACATCACCATATGCATTGTGACGAGCATAAAGTGCGTAACATCCATATTCAAGTAATCGAATCGCAATCCACTCAATACTTATTATTGAGTAGTTTCGGCGGCCATCTGTGGTCTTCATCATCAGTTCCACTTCCTCAAATGGTACTTTTTGAGAGCAACTGCACAAGTGCCTGTAATAAATACCCAAAACGACATAGGTGTGCCTATAATATTTGAAGAGTTCCTTCGATTTCTCCAGGATCCCATCATCAGATCCTGACGTTTATGAAAATGGGACCAATATCGAAGTATACCCTTTCAATCAAAAAAAGAATTTTCCAAATCGGTTCAGATGTCTTCGAGTAATCGATGATCGTACATTAAAAAAAAAAAAAAAAATATATATATACGCGTCGAATTGATAACCTCCTCTTTTTGTCGTCGGTTGAAAAGGAAGCCTGTGTTAGGAGATTCTGCTCTTCCATTAGATACCTATCTAAGTATAAAATATGTACAAAAACAATTCTACACTAAACGGCTGTCTAGTGATTGGTGGGGCGTTATATCATGGCAACGTTGGGTTTATGATCCGTTTGTGTGTCAAATGCTTGTATAATAGTTTATTTATTTGGGAGGCTCCAAATAAATAAACTATTAGACAAGCATTTGACACAAAGGCAAAAAGCCTCGAGCCAAGAGTTTATGTTACTGATATCGGAACATTTTGGTCATATTCATATTTGGTTATATTATTATATATTATATTATTCAAATAAAGGCTATTATACAAAAACCAAAGGTAAATTGATATCAAACTCATAATCAAACAGAAAATATTGTTTGTCATCTGCTGGCATAATGTTTGACATCACACCTGGGTGTCAAAGCTTATTAAAGAGCCTTCATCTCACTGACTTATTGAACATACATAGCAAGGTGTGAAAGATAGTCCAGTATCGGACTCTATAGCTTTGGCACAACCCATATTTAAGTGATATGGCCGGTGTTTCCTAGCCAACTACCCTGAGAAGAAAGACTAAAACATACTCAGAGGTCAAAGTCTTATTTAAACTTCTGCAGTATATGGGTCACGTATATACAGAGGGCCTACAACGCTCTTCGAATTCAGTACAATAATGCTTCCCGGGTGTTGTTGGGGCTTCCGCGGTTCTGTAACGCATCAGGCATGTTGCTGAGGCAGACACAGATAGTTTTGAGGCTATCATGCGCAAAAGAACCGCATCCTTGATGCGTAGGATACGTGGAAGCTCCAATAGCATCCTGAAGGTAATTGTTGAGAAACCAGACTGATGCACAGGTCCCGTAGGCATGCCTGCAGGCCCGGTGCTGAGGTAAAATATATGAATTATTAGGGGACGATATTTTAAAGTTAATTTAAAGAAATAAAGTATATATTATTATTATATAAATCATATGAGTGACTTTTTTTTCTGGGGGACCAGCAAATCATCAAATGGCCTCCAGCTCTGAGTGGCGCAAAAGAAAGAGTTAGACTCCTACTGACTACAAGCCCACTCTAATCCTTCCTTTCCTATTACTCCGCGATATCTTATTAGAGCATTCCCATGACATCTATAGATGTAGGTTAACGTCACTGATTCTCTATTGAGGAGAATGCGACACTAGATTTGAGTGGACCTATCCCAACAGTGCAAGCATTTGTCAGTTGTCGCGTATCTCAAGTTTAAACTACTACCTCAAATGGCTTAGCATGATCCTCCGTTATGTCGAAAATACTGCAGCAATAATTATGAAATAAATATATGATAAAATTGAGGATTAATGTTTGACGAAAACACGATTCCATAAAATTTTCTTGATAGAGAAACATTCCAAAGTTACCTCCAAATCGAACAATAAACCGCTGGCATTCAAAAAATACTTCAAATTATATAGTGAAACTTTGCATATTAATTGAACTAACTATAAAGCAGGTCTTATGTTATTCATTTTTATTAAATTAACATTATTTTTAAAAAGAAATAAACTAAATTATCGGTGTCTTAGAAATTTTTCCCTGCCACCCTGTCTCGCTTGCTCGCGTGACCGCGGCCAGTAGTGTGCGAGCGAGATAAAGAGTGAGAAGCGCTGAGGTAGTATAGGCCCTTATGGAGTTCGAAACGATTTAACACCTTCGCTGACAGTATGTCGTTAGGCGGGAAATTAAAATAGTGCGTTATGACAGTACGCCGAGGGACGGGCCACTTATTATTAAGAGTACGTCATGGAAAGTTCTACTGTCGGAATGTGGTGTCAGGGTAAGTGCTCACTGTCAGCGAACATGTTAAGAGGTACGAACTAAATAGTCCATTTATTTACTTTGTATTTATTTTGAAAAGTCTAGTACAGTCTGTTATACAATAGATTTTATAGTTTTTTTATTTTTTATTTATTTATTGTCATACACAAGTTATTGAAAAATAGAGATACAGATAGAGTATGCACATATACTGAAAACAATAGAAGTAACCGTGGGCCCCAAACTAGGCACAGCCTGTATCTTGGTGGCCCATTTCAGGAACGGTAGCAAAAGTAACAATTATAAGTGGCGTAGCTAGGTTACATAGTAACCTGTATTAAGGTCAACCAGCCCCTAATTCCCATAAAAAACTATAAGAATAGTACAAAACAAAGGCGCAGTCTGCATCCGTCTCTTTGATTTTAATACGGTTTAAACAAGGAAAGCTTGGGTATATAAATGGCGCCGGTGCTAAGCCTGGGCTGGTCGTTAGTATTAGAACGAGTCCACGAAGTGCTATTATTAGTTAATACGTCTTAAGAAGTTATTCACCTTTAATAACTATATACCAGTCTACTTAGTTTTGGCTTGTAAAATAGATGATTGATGATCTGAATGGTGCACCACAAAACAACACAAAAAAATAGGCATGAAGATTAGAACAAACTCAAAGTTACACAGAAATAACGATTAGTAAAAAGAGATGTTGGTTGGACACCGTGACCCCCAGAACGCAAGGGCCGTTGAAGGAAAAGGGTGGGTTTTCAGTCAATAGAAGTCTGAACCCCTTCCGCTTCCAAAGCGGTAGGAGACATTAGATGATTTTCCCACAGAAAAAAAACGCAGACAGACAACTCTGTGCAGTTTTCAACATCACTACTGCTCTCAGAAAGGTGATGGAAAACATAAGAAGCTGGCACATCCTAAGACTGAAAACCCGAAGAAATGCAACATCAACCTAATCTGGTCCTGCGAGGTGGATCACGACCCATTCCTTCTCAGAAAGGAGACAGCAGAAACGTTATAGGCTAATTTATTATGCTATACTAATATTATAAAGCTGAAGAGTTTGTTTGTTTGTTTGTTTGTTTGTTTGCTTGAACGCGCTAATCTCAGGAACTACCGTTCTGATTTGAAAAATTCTTTCAGTGTTAGATAGCCCATTTATCGAGGAAGGCTATAGGCTATATATCATCACGCTAATACCAATAGGAGCGGAGCAGTAATGAAGAATGTTTCAAAATCGGGGGATTTTTTTTTCCACGGGGACGAAGTCGCGGGCGGAAGCTAGTGTTATATATGCATAATCATATATTGACACAAGCAAAACCTGTCCACATTAATCAGTACTGTGCGTCCTGCGGTCCTCACCCAATCAAATTGGTCCCTATTAGCAAGCTAATAAATCAAATTTACATTTTCCTCATCTCATTAAAGAAAAAGTTGCCCCAATACCAATCACAACAACCTCGCGTGTCGGCCCTTAAATCACAATAATTGGATTTAACGACACATGTCACGAGTAATAACAGGCCATACAGTAATAACACGTGTAATTCCTGTAAAAGAACACCGCTCACAGTTAGTATTTGACGGTGAATACTAAAAAATTGTGATGTGCAGCGATAATTATGGCTTGAGGCAGTCACGGACTGTTCGGCGACACGACACTGGCCAGGCAATGGGCAGAAGGCTAAAGACAAAACGGCGCAGCGCGACAATGCGACAAATAAAATAATAAAAGCTATTATAAGAATTAAAACTATTTATTTATTTTCAATGACAGAAAGGTCTCGTTTTGTCGGACGGTTACCTTAAAGGGCGATTTAGAGGCCAAAACCAGCAAGTGCTAGTACATTTCATATTTTTGGGTGTCGTTTTGTTTAAACAAGATAGCGAACTTTGGTACCTAATTATTTCTAAGAATCGTTCCTATTTAAAAATAGTTGATGAGGTATCAAGTTCGAGTGACCCCCAAAAAATGTCTGACTTGCCAACTTGGCCATCAAAATATTAATTTCAAACAAGAGCGTTTTCAATGGATTAGTAAGGTCAGGGCGATATTAAAACATATCTCAGTTTTAACAGCATGGGCAACAATTCACAATATACAACAATTTGAATATATAGCAAAACCAAACCAATAGAAAAACTGTTTTTAAATAAATGCAGTGGAATGTGTTTTACATGGTTATTCATTCGAAGTCTGTCAGTGAAGTCGTAGTGTTTTTTTTTTCTATTCCGATAACAGTGTTGTACAAAACGGTCCTTCTGCACATCTCCACACATTGGTATAACAATAAAATTTAATTTTATAATCTACAGCGACGTGTACGTGTGAAGTAACAATAATTACTGTTGTACATGTGTTTTGTGTGCGTTTTGCGTTCGGTTTGTGTGCGTTTTTTTCTCTTTTAGTGTTTGGCGACTAGAGCTGTCAAGATACGCTACGATCTTCATGCAGACTTGTTTTAATAATGCAGTTTAAATGGTATAAATAGAAGGCTTGGTTTAAGAGCAATGTCTGAGTTTGTTACTAGTGCAGAAGATAATTGGCTGTGACTTTGGTATTTAAATTGCTCGTAATTATGTCGGTTTTATAGATAGACTAACGCTTCTACTCAGTAGGTCTGTATTGCAATAGATGCAGAACATAATACTTTACCTCAGCTCAGGTACCTGAGGTAAAGTTTCAAAGTATAAAAACTCATTGGTAAGTTCTTATTTTACTGGTAACTGGTTAAACTGGCCCAGTCAGATACGACTAACATTCAAGTAGGTATACGGCTATTATTTAAAAATAAATAAATGCAATAAAATTTATAATAAAAATAAATTTATTATACATCTGCATCAATTTAAATTAAAAATGTCAACGACCTATAAGGCGATATGTCATCGCGCCATGTTGAAATTAAGAATTGAGAAATAACGCTTTATCCAAAACTAGAACCGCGTTGGCGGGCCGCGAGCATAAACAGTTACATACATATAAATTGGAATTGGATGTTCATTTTGTAAGAGGTGTTAATAACTAAACGTACTTAAAGAGCATACTGGATAAATTGAGTAGGTACCCGCAGAAAATTATGCCATTTTCCCTAAAAAGTCTACTTTCAAGAGAGTGATAGATAGATAGATAATATTCTTTATTGTACACCATAACAGTAAAATAAATAAGGTTAAGGAATGGTATACTGACGATCAAATGCTACTACTATTCGTGCTATTCGGCACTGTTTACAAACATTTTAAATTTTAAGTAACCCCCGAAAACCTTGAAACACCTGAAAAGATCTTGATAAATTGTAGCTAAGAACCATCTCGATCACGTGAGCTTTGTATAAAAAAACTGCATCATAATCGGTACATTCGTTTAGGAGCTATGATGCCACAGACACACACAGACACGTCAAACTTATGACAACCCTCCTTCTGCGTCGGATGTTAAAAAAATAAAACTACAAAACTGAACCTAAGTTATTGATCTTAGATTCAAATACAACGAAAACTACCAAGCGCTACCAAAACAAATAAAATTAAAAAATTTATAAACCTCCTACGCAAACTATTTTTTTTTTATGGAATGTTTCTTAAACTACTTATAAGTATTTTTTACGTAGCGGGTTTTTTGAATTTTGATTTTTTTTTATTTATACTTTTTAAACTTTTCACCTACCATAGCTTATGACAATTTGACCAATTTCATGGAATGGACAATTTAGTAATATAGTACGCATCGTTCCCTTTCAATTGATACGCCACATGGGTATATTTGAAAATATTCAATTATTCATCCCCACTTTCAGTCCTCTTATCTAGTAAATGGCTAAACCAATTTTTATAAAAATCGTAAAAAACACGTCGTGGCCGTTCATTTGATATTCCAATATTTGACAACATTCGATGAATCATCCCCACTTTCACAGCCCATATCTAGTAAATGGCTGAACCGATTTTGACAAAACATGTGTAAAAAAACCACCTCATCGAAACACCCCTCTGTTTCCATCGGGGGTTTAAAAATCTAATACATTATTTATTCAAGAGCTTGCACCATTACCTAGTGTTTACAAAACTGATCAAAATAAAGAACTTTCTTCTGACTACAATGCTCCAACAAACCGCAACGCCCACATTACTTCAGCACACGCTTTAAAATAAAATAAGCATGTTTTGCCACATGACTTACATATTTTTGCATTATTATAAAATACTTTAAATTTTTGCACTATTAAATCTAGGCTCCACAAAAACTGACTTTCAGCGCGCGCTTGAAAATAGCATGTTATTATATTGTTTTTACCTGCGATCCGGCACGCTCCGACATTTGCAGAAAAAAAAGTTTTAAAAGGACACTAGGCTATGGAAATATTATAGGAATTCCTATAGATAAGTGCATACGACGCGATTGCATATCTTCACGCGTTTGAAAAAGATATATGGAAACTAAATATATATAAAGATAATGGACTTAGATGTTTTTAGAAATAAGCATTTCTTTTGTGAGATTCCAGGGACTAAGTATTGAAAGAGTTGTTCAGGATGGCAAAATAAAGATATATTGGATAGAAAACTATCACAAGGCTTATTCTTAGCCAAGAGCTGGACACTGCCATTGAATCTCTATCTACAGCCGATACATTATATTTTTGCCATGCCATAAAACAATTCTGACGTATAAAAGTACCATTGATAATAATATCTGGCATCCCAGTCGTAAAAATAGCAAAAGCGACAATCGGAAAAATATAAAGATTGCGAAATTACAGCTGCAGTCGCGCCATAAATCTCTATCCATAGACAAGCAACATGGCCGCTTATTCTATATTGTCTCTGTCCCACATGAATTCGTTTTATTCGCTTATTAACAAGGTTATCTTTGGGGTTGATTCAGACTCTAAATTTATTAAAATAAAGGTTATATTTGAAAGTGTTTTCAAAATATAATAAATTTGTTTTGTAAAGTGCATAGCGATGACAATCTTTGCTGAGATACCCCACGGTTTTATTGGTCGCAATAGAGAAGCAAAAATATGTTTATCCAAATGTTTATCAGCAAAATATTTATTTATATTGCTTTAAGAATGTTATGTTTATTTTATGGTTTTATGCAATATTCGCTATCTCTGTAAAAGTTTGAGTTACGTTTTTGATACGTAATATTTTTGATGCTGATAAACTCAGGTGCGTATTGCAATAAAAGTAAAACGTGCAGGAATAAAAATGTATCCGACATAAAATTATTGTATTTATGAAGCACAATAGAGGCCATGTTTAAATATCCCAAAAACGACGGTAATACTGAAAAAAATACCTTTATACTACACCTGCTTGGAAAGTACCTTGATACTTAATCAAATTTACGGTAGAAAGTACGTCATTGCATATCGAACAAATATGCGGGGAAAAAACGCATCTGAGCGGGAGAGAAAAGTGTATGAAAATCCATTTATTACGTGGTTTTTCTTTTTTAATTTTGGGTAAGACTATACGCCGGTAACCTAAATATCAAAAGCCAAAAAGTTTTTACAGAGAGTTTTTATCTCCAAGTTCGCAAAATGACACTGGCCACTAGCTGTGTGTTGGATGGTGTCGGGCTGGCAGTGCGACCCTGCGGCGGCAGGATAAACAATTTGAAAAAAGAACATGTGAAAATTGCAGACGCCATTGGCGCCATTTTCAATTTGTGTGTTGTTTGAGGATTCAGTTTTCGTAGAAAGTAAAATAAAACTATCAAAATGATAAGTAGTGATAGTGATGATGAAGATTTTTAACTCCGCCGCAGTTGAAGGAAACAGCAAAAATACTGATTGATAACCTTTTACCACAGAAATCAATTAAAAAATTTAATAAAACTTATGACGATTTTTTGCAATGGAAAAGTGAAAAAAATGCGGCATCTTTTTCTGAAACTGTTTTGCTAGCTTATTTCAGTGAAAAAGCGCAAAAATACAAACCAAGTACGTTATGGTCTATGTACTCAATGTTGAAAAGTACTATTTATTTTCCTCGTAGGTGTAGTATAAAGCACTATGTATCACTCGAGAGAAAGTGCGATTCCCGATCTCGGGTGTTTTAAGCGAACGACACCCTCGACGGTAATCGGTCACTTTCTCCTCTCGGTGAACAATGTACTATACCTACATCACGAAATTGAATTACCTATTCTATTTTCAAAAGACCGTCGCAACATCATTGTTTACGTCAATAACTATGAGACTATCTACTTTTTTTAAAGGCGCAGTTATAACAGCAACCAGGTCTGATCTATATTTATATTTACCTCGTTTATTCGACGTCTGTGCAACGGACCCCAGTTGAGGGCGGCATTTAAGACGTGCGTTCGATTATCTGGAAAAATAAAAATAGAACTTTAATTTCTTACGCATTATTTTTGTTTAAATATAGAATCATTTTAACTTGGAGTGACGGTTGATGCTGATATATTTTATGAGCGGAGAAACTATTTATTCACTTGTTTGTTTATGCCAGCGTAACATATACAACGGCAATGCTTTTCTTTAGATAAATCAACAAAATTTCTTGTTTGTTTTATTGAGCAATTGTTTTTTTTTTTTTATCTAATTGCTTTTGATTGTGACAGAAAGTGGTTTACACAATTAGGGTGCTCAACCTGCTGAAGTTAAGAAGCAAAAGATTCAAGAAGAGTCTGTCTTTGGACTCTTATAAATAGGATACAAAGGATGGACGGATTGTGTTAGGAATGATATGAAAGAAAATGGAGTAAATGATGCTATGACAGGGGAAAATGGAGGAAGAAAACGTAATACACCGACTTCAAGCAAATGGAATAAAGGCAGGAAGACGATGATGATAGCTTATACAAAATCAGACCTTTAAAATCTCTGACATCATCTGGCAATAAAATAAGAGTTTCCTTTATTCTTTCATTCATTTCAATTTATTGAATTGACCTTTTGTGGTCAACCGTTTTTGAAAGCGCATTCAATTTATTTAAGGTTAAATATTTATTTGTCGAGCTAAATGCTTAAATATCAATTTGATTCTCAGTCCTCATTTTGTTTTTCTTTTCTTTGAAGTTATCTAATTTGAAAAAATCATTTAATTGAACATTACATAAATAAAATTGGACAAAGTGCAACCTTTTTTATTTTAAAGTAATAAAATACATAACAAATTATCAACCATGGAAACCCATTTTCTCCAATAAAGCTTTAAGCCTGCGCCGAGCAAAATAACTCAAAACGGTCTTCACTATTAAAGGAATATAACCTATAATAGTACGTTAATTACCATACCATACCATGTAATGAATACTAGAATAAATGTGTTAGCAAATATATTTGGCCAAATTTAAAAATATTTTATAGTTTATTAAACAAAAATACATAAAGTTGGACAAAAATCCTTACAAAACATGCTCGTGCTTCGCTGAATTTTGATAGTAAACTGTTGAATTTTTTCATAAACTTCAATTCATATTATTCTCTAATTATCATACTATAATTTACGACTTTAACATTCCCAAAATGTCACTTGGTTGTTTTAATTTTAATTTTTTCTTCTAATTTATGCGCTATTTTGAACCATACGCAACGTACACCGTTCGAAAATTCAGTCCTCCACGGGAGCTCAAAGAGTGGTCACGTCTCATCGTGGAGCGTTTCGCCGGTAACGATAATTCGCGATCTATTGTGTACGTATGTATTGCAGCAATCCGTTGAACAACATAAGTCGTATTTTTTGTTCTTTTTTGAGTACGATTTATTATTTCTAAGTTAATTAATGTAATTGGTTTTAATCGTTTTAATTAACTATAAATAAATAAATAAAATAAATTATGCATACCCAACAATTACTTTTTATTGTTCAATATATATTTCTTTAACATTTTTTTTGCAATATTTGTTTTATTATGGGAAAATGTAAATAAAATATTATTAGAAGAAAGTTGGCGCAAATTTTCGAAAAAGAAGCCATTCCCATAAAAAGTACGTATTTCTATTTTGTAATGTTATTACATATTGCTTTTTAAGCGACTTCAAAAAAAAGGAGACTGTTCTCAGTTCGTCTTAAACTTTTTTAATGTATGTTACCTCATAACTCGAAGACGGCTGGACCGATTTGGATTTTTTTTTTCGTTTGAAAGGGTATACTTTTTAGTTGGTTCCATTGTTATGAAATCAGGATCTGATGATGGGATCCTGGAAAGCGAGGGAACTCTTTAAATATTATAGGCACACCTATAGCGTTTTGGATATTTCTAATAGTACCTTGTGCAGTTGCTCCCGAAAAGCACCATTTGAGGAAGTGAAAGTGATGATGAAGACCACAGATGGCCACCGAAACTACTCAATAATAAGTATTTCGTGGATTGCGATTCGATTACTTGGATATGCACTTTATACTCGTCACAATGCATATGGTGATGTGGAGCTGATGGTGAAGTACCAGGAGAACTCCTCAAAAGTTAACGGCTATGCATCGAGAAAAGCAATATTTTGTACAAGGTGATAAGTAGTTCACATTTTGGCTTTTGTAACTAGATAAATTACAAACCGACCCACTAAAAAGCGTAAAAAAACTTTTTAGTAAAAAATAAACCCGATTTCCATATCAAAACATTACAAAGTCAAAAATAACTTTAATTACGGAAGGCGGTGTCAAAAAAAATTAAAATACAAAACCAATAACACCGACTACCGAGAGCTTATAATAAACATAACGGCGAAAGTAAAGTTTCTTTTTTAAATTCTCTCATATCATTAATTTATTTTAAAATCCAAGATGGCGGATGCAAGATTTTCTCAAACATTCGATATGGGTATCGTGTAATGGGTTTTTGAGGGTGGTGATTGCAAATCTGGCATTCATTTTAAAATCCAAGATGGCGGATGCAACATTTTCTCAAATAATCGATATGGGTATCGTATAATGGGTTTTTGAGGGTGGTGATTGCAAATCGGGCATTCATTTTAAAATCCAAGATGGCGGATGCAACTTTTTCTCAAACATTCGATATGGGTATCGTGTAAAGGGTTTTTGGGGGTGGTGATTGCAAAGCTGGGATTTATTTTTAAATCCAAGATGGTGGATGCAACTTTTTCTCACACATTCGATATGGGTACCGTGTAATGGGTTTTTGGGGGTGGTGATTGCAAATCTGGCATTCATTTTAAAATCCAAGATGGCGGATGTAACTTTTTCTCAAACATTCCATATGGGTATCGTGTAATGGGTTTTTGGGGTGGTGAATGCAAATCTGGCACTCATTTTAAAATCCAAGATGGCGGATGCAACTTTTTCTCAAACATTCGATATGGATATCGTATAATGGGTTTTTGGGGGTGGTGATTGCAAATCGGGCATTCATTTTAAAATCCAAGATGGCGGATGCAACTTTTTCTCAAACATTCGATATGGGTATCGTGTAAAGGGTTTTTGGGGGTGGTGATTGCAAAGCTGGGATTTATTTTTAAATCCAAGATGGTGGATGCAACTTTTTCTCACACATTCGATATGGGTACCGTGTAATGGGTTTTTGGGGGTGGTGATTGCAAATCTGGCATTCATTTTAAAATCCAAGATGGCGGATGTAACTTTTTCTCAAACATTCCATATGGGTATCGTGTAATGGGTTTTTGGGGTGGTGAATGCAAATCTGGCATTCATTTTAAAATCCAAAAGGGCGGATGCAACTTTTTCTCAAACATTCGATATGGATATCGTATAATGGGTTTTTGGGGGTGGTGATTGCAAATCTGGCATTATTTTTAAAATCCAAGATGGTGGATGCAACTTTTTCTCAAACATTTGATATGGGTACCGTGTAATGGGTTTTTGGGGGTGGTGATTGCAAATCTGGCATTAATTTTAAAATCCAAGATCGCGGATGCAACTTTTTCTCAAACATTCAATATGGGTACCGTGTAATGGGTTTTTGGGAGTGGTGATTGCAAATCTGGCATTCATTTTAAAATCCAAGATGGCGGATGCAACTTTTTCTCACACATTCGATATGGGTATCGTGTAATGGGCTTTTGGGGGTGGCGATTGCAAATCTGGCTTTGATTTTGAAATCCAATTTAAAACATACAACAATATGGATATCGTGTGTGTATACTAAGTTAAATACACTGATAACCTTCAAGGGTTTATTGCTAAGTATAATTAATAAAGTAACGTAAGGGCTAAAATTATCGCTAATGATGAAAATGAGTGCACCCGGTTGCTGTTCGAAATACACTAAGCTCGCGGCAAACTTAGTGCGACCGCATTATACCGCTTGCTCAGCAAACGTGGTCGATTGCAAAATATTGCAACAAACATCGTGCAATAGGTTTTTGGGCGTACCGATTGCAATCCTGACATTCATTTTAGAATTTACGAATAACACCAACACTTGTGACAACAACAATTGTGCTATAAAATACTCGTCTCAAATTAGTGGAGCTAGGTCTGACCATACAGGTCAACTTGTATCTTTTGAGTTGGTTAAAAAGCGGCAATTAAATAAGACTTTTAAGTTTAGGCCACTAACTAAAAATAAATTAATGTTTTTAATGATAACATGTTAAGTAATCTTTCAATGGCCAATTTTGACTCCACTATGCCACGAATTTAGTAAGGCATGTCCAGTTAAAAAATTTCAAATGAGTAATAAATCTAAATTTAATGAATAGGCCACTGCTGGAATAAGAATAAGCAGAGACAATTTATACAACTTATACCATGAAAAATCATTGACTTCCGATGAAACCTTCCATAATTATGTAAGAAACTACTCAAAGATATTTAAAAGAGCGCCTAAGCTAAATCTAAATCAGTAAGTAATAAAATTAGCATTTCTAACAATAAAATAAAAACTGTTTTGAAGGTGATAAACAAAGAAACTGGAAAGACAAACCAACAGGGTTAGAATGATTTGACTTTGAACATCGATGATCAGGTCATCTCAGATAAGTCAAAAGTGGCTGAGAAGTTGGAAAATTACTTTACCAATATTCCAGTAGAGGTTACTAAATCTCTACATTCTTCGCCATCATTAGCAGAATCTTTTTAAAGGAAAACTTCAATAAGGATACACCAACATTTTCATTTAAGCCCATTTCTATTGATGTAATTAAAAAACATACCAAAGTCTTAACATAACAAACACTGATGACTTATGGGGTGTATCTGTTAGGGTTCTTGGTAATATTATTGACTCAATTGCTGCTATCCTAACAGGCATATTTAATTAATGTATAGACAGCGGTACTTTTACCGATTTAATTAATACTAATTTTTAAGTCGGGTTGTAAGAGTGATCCCTGTAACTATAGACCAATATATGTGTTTCCAGCATTAAGCAAAATATACGAAAAAATCATGCTGGACCAGATGCTGTCACATTTTAACTCAAATGGGATTCTATGACTATGCAAGTCGGCAGTTTGGTTTCACGAAAGGTAGATCAACAACAGACGCAGGAGTAGCGCTCATCCGTCACTTTTGATTGCGTTGACCACAAAACACTGATCTGTAAATTACACCATTACGGAATTCGTGGATTCGTGTTCTGCTGACCTTGTTCTTTCCTATTTATCAAACAGGCAACAAAAAGTTATTGTTAATGGAGCGACATCTGTAGGATCCCTAGCCAAGATGAGCGTTCCGCAAGTTCAATTCTTGGCCCTTTCCTTTTTCTAGTGTATATCAATGACGTACCTTACATGATGACCAACTTATCGGATATAATTCTATTCGCTGAAGACACTTCTCTCATTTTTAAAATAGATAGAAAAGATGCGGATGCCTTACATGTAAATGAAGGTCTGGTAGTTCTTGCGAAATGGTTCGCTGCTAATAATCTCGCACTTAATGCGAACAAACCGAAATGTCTGAAGTTTTCATTGCTTAATGTACCACAAGCTAGTGTCAATTTAATCCTTGATGGCAAAATACTCGATGTTATTACGGAAACTGTATTTTTGGGTATAACTATGGATTCAAAGTTACATTGGAGCGATCATATTAGGACTCTTTCTAGTAGATTACGCTCAGCTGCAGTAAGAAAAATTAGGCAATTTTAGGCAAATTAAAATTAGGCAAATTAACTGATGTAGCGACAGCTCGGTTATTTTATTTTGCTTATTTCCACAGTATCATTTCTTATGGTATATTACTGTGGGGATCCGCAGCTGACATAGATTAAATTTTCCGTTCGAAATGTTTTTAAAGAGGTCGATGCCTTCACTTTATATATTAGAAAGCATATTATATGTACGCAAAAACTTAGGTCTTTATAAAATTAGAAGCCATATTCACACAATAAATACACGCAACAAACATGAAATTGTTATACCTAAATGAAGATTAGCCAAGACAAGCAAGTCATTCCTCATAAATAGCAAACGCTTTTATAACAAGTTGCCAAAGTCTGTTACAGAACTTCGCGAGGGAAAATTTAAAACCCACATCAAACGTGTTCTTATCAAAAAAGCGTATTATAAGATTCGGGACTACGTTGAAGACATGACTGCTTGGCGATGATTCCTTTGTTCTGCACATGTGGCTTCCCTGGCTTATTGTAATTGCGTTATCGACTAGTATATTAACAACTTCACTTTCGTGAGTGTGTCTTTTTATTTATTTTTTTCCCTACGATAATCAGATGAGATTTACTTTTTGTTTCATTTTATTATTAATTTATACTTAAGTTTATTTTTATCCATACTATTATTATAAATGCGAAAGTAACTCTGTCTGTCTGTATGTTACCTTTTCACGCCTAAACCGTTAATCCGATTTAGATGAAATTTGGCATGGGAATAGTTTAGGACCTTGGAAAGGACATAGGATAGTTTTTATCTCGGAATTCCCACAGGATCGAGAATTACGCTGGAAAAACCACCCACGCGAGCGCAGTCGCGGGCAATATTATACTAGCTTAGTATAATATAAAGCTTTTTTGTGAATGGGAGAACACTATAGACTCTTAGATTTGTTTCACAATTTTTTATTTGTAATTCCGTTGTGCTGTATTAATTGGTCTATACTGTCCTCTCATACCTAATTAACCTGTATTATAGATACATTGTAAGAATGATATTTTAAAAGAGTAACTGTGGAGTTTCTTGCCGGTTCTTCTCCATAGAAAACGACCAATTTCGAACCGTGCCCTGCGCCAAACTGCTGACGTTTTATAAGTGCCCATGTAGGCCTATGTGAAATAAAACATTTTGAGTTTGAATTCATTTTTTTCTTAAAATTCAAACGCGAGCCTATTATCAATAAAAAAATCACAAGAAACAGTAGTAGGTATCTCTACTACTATTTTTTAAGAGATAACATAGAGCAATCATGCCAGTAGCGTGCAACCAGCGCACCACGCACCGTGAGACCATAAGTCTAGTTTAAGTATATACTAACGGGAACCCGTGTGAAATTAGTACTTCCCACAATATGATTATAAATTAAAGCCTGTCTAAATTCTGATGGATAACCTATATTATTGTATATTTTCTAAATTTGAACCCACGACCTACGTCATTTAAATTTAAAAGTCAATTATCTGAAATTAAGTATTTCAAATGGCGGGAGACTTTGTTAAACATAAAAAACACTGTGATACGACGTCAGTGTGGAGCTATTTTTTAGTTGCGAAGGATAGGAATAGTGCCAAATGTAACCGATGCTCAGCCATTCTCAAGACTTTGGATGGATCGACTAAGGGATTACATACACATTTGTCATCAAAACATAACATCAAGCTTATATCGGCGTCAACAAGTCTAGATTCTGATAATCTAAACACAGCACCGCTGCCAGCCAAGCGAAAGTTAAATGATTATTTTACTAAAAGTGCCAACGATAGCCTCGATGATGTTTTGGCAAGAATGATTGCATTAGATGGATTTCCATTCAGTATATTCATAACTTCAGAGGATTTGAGAAAATTTGTCTTTGCAAAATACACGGATTTACCAAAGTCAGCCGTCACCATTCAAAAACGTGTCATGAATGACAGTGAAAAAATCAGAAAGCAAGTAACTGCAGAATTGAAACATTTGAAAAGTGCAGGTGAAAGATTTAGTCTTTCTTTCGACAAGTGGACTTCAACATCCAATAAACCATACATGGCTGTCAACGTTCATTCATATAAAAAAAATTTGGAACTTAGGACTTATTCCTATTTATGGAAGTATGAAAGTATGGCTGAAAATTGTCTTCGTATATTGAAAGAGCATCTAAGTAAATTAGATATTTCTCTGGATACTGACTTTATGAAAAACATAATTATTTGCAAGACAGCTCTACCTCAGATGATACTATAAATGAACCATCTGTGGCTGCTGATCATATGGACGACAGCCATGATGATGAACATTTAGAAGACTTAGACAGTCTAGAATCAGACTTAATCTTAATGTCACAAAATGACCTTGCGCTATAACACATACCGGAGTTAACACAGGATGAAAACCTTAATGAGCTGATAAAGAAAATCCGCAAAGTTGTAGAGTATATTTCAAAAGATCACCATTGAAAAATGAAACAGTACTTCTAAAATATGTGAAAATTGAACATGGAAAAGAGCTGGCACTTCATTTGGACTGTAAAACCAGGTGGAATAGTCTTTTAACAATGCTGGAGCGATTTTATCTTTTAAAAACCTGCATTCAAAAAGCTCTTATAGATCTCAATCATCCAATTCGTTGGGAAGAAGTTGATTTTGAATTGGTAAATAAAATTGTTGATGTGCTGACTCCAATTAAATTGACAGTAGAAGCAATCAGTCGGCGAGATGCTAATTTATGCACAGCTGATTCCGCTTTGAAATTTCTTATAAAACAGCTATCTCGCATAAACTCAGCACTTGCCAAAAAATGAAAACATCCTTAGTGGAACGTATGAAGCAACGACGAAGTGATGATTTGACTGGTGTGTTGAATTATTACAAAATCAATGAAAAAATTATGAAAATCAGTTATTATCGGATTTGGAATGGCATGACTTATTTCCAGTTCCTACACAGGCTTTAGTGAGGAAGCAAATAAAGTGTATTGTTAAAAAACTTAAAAGCCGAGATAACATGGAAGAAGAAGAAGGAAGATCAGGATCACAAACAGATGATGAGTTAAGGCCACAAACCTCCCAATCCCAACCCCAATTGACACTAAAGGAAAAGTTACAGCTGGAAATTGACAAGAGTATGAAATCCCCAGATCGTGAAGTACAAATACAAAATTAATCGGGTTTGGCAAAATATAGTATTAGACGTGAAATAAGCCTGTTTGAAAATAGAGGAATTAGTGGATATCGTCGTCAAAATAGACCACGTCAGAGGCCCTTGAGGCGGTCTAGAAACTCTGACACTAGGGTGTATTGGGTCGTTAAACCTTACTACCCACACGATAAGAAGAACAAGAAGTGGATATCACTTAGAAACAGCATATAAGTATCTATTGTCTATTCCTCCAACCAGTGTAAAACCTAAACGAGCGTTTTCAGCTGCTGCTTATGTTGGTAATAAACTACGAAGCAGGCTTGGAAGTCAAACCTTGGATGCATTGATATTTCTACGATTGTATTTTCAAAATTCGAAATAAGTTTTATTGTCTTTTTATTTCTTACAAAGTATAGTATCTTTTGTCTTTTTTCTTTTCTTACTATACTGTGATTTGTGTAGTGTATCAAAACTAAAAATATATTTTTTAAGAAATTACTCATTTTTTAGGGTTCCGTTGCCGAATGGCAAAAAACGGAACCCTTATAGTTTCGTCATGTCTGTCCGTCTATCTGTCTGTCTGTCTGTCTGTCCGTCCGTCCGTATGTCACAGGTATTTTATTCCAAAACTATTAAGACTATACAAAAAGTGGTTTCAGAAACCCCTATGTACTATGTGAAACTTGGTAGGTAGATGTATTCTATGATCGCTTTCCGATATTAAGAAAAGAATTAAAAATCATTTAAAATAAAGGGGGCTCCCCATACATGGAACTAGAACTGAAAATATTTTTTTTTCATGAAACCTATGCGTGTGTGGTATTTATAGACAGGTCTTTAAAAATTACATAGGGGTTTCTGAAACCACTTTTTCATAAAGTCAATCGTTTAAAAGATATAAGCTTCCAAATTGGTCAAATGTGTATCCCCTCCCTCTAACTTCTATAATAGTGGAGTGAAAAATCTAAAATATATATATATATCTGTAGATCTTAATATAAACTTTTAACCAAAATTGGTTTGAATGATATCGGGTCAGCAGTTTTTGAGATACGGCATATTTTCTAAAACCGCAAATATAACTTGGTAATTCATACAAACACTATGAAAAACAAAGTTATCTAGCGTAGTTGTAAAAAATGTAAATAAGCTAGTTTTAAGAAATTTGTAAGGATTTTTTTCGTCAAATAAATATACATATTATATTATATTATTATAGTTACTACGGAACCCTTCATGGGCGAGTCTGACTCGCACTTGTCCAATTTTTGTAAAATGTTATAATAAGCAATATAACATTAGATTTATAGATTTCTTTTATTTTTTTTTTTCTTTTTAATTAAGTTACTGTTGATACATATATTGTTATGAAATAAATTACGCTTATATTTTCTGCGAAGTAAGTTCACTAGACAGCATTAATGAAAAAATGTTTTTTTGGTATGGCCCCACGTACTAAAGTACCGAATGTTATTAAAAATACACAGACAGTACATCAGAATTTAAACGAGCACTAAACGAAATTTTAATAAACAAAACTTATTTCAGTCTGGTTTTATTATGAAATTACATAATTATATATTTTTTATTTCATACTGGTTTTATTATTCAAATAAGTACTGCATACCCATCTACCCTAACTTCCTACTTACCCAGTTTCGAAGCGTCAATAGCCTAATGGATAAGGTGTCGGACTTGTGATCGAGAGGTCACGGGTTCGAACCCCACCCATTACACTATTGACGTGGACCCACTCCAGACACAAGCATATTTAGCTTTGTTGGAGGGGTTAACAAGATTGCTAGTAATGTGAAATGTACCCACATTGCTAGCAATCATTAAAAAAAAATCTGAGGAGTTTAATATATAAAGTCACAGTTTTATTGCAATAGGATGAATAGTGAGGAAAGGGACAATGTATTACTACAGTAAAAACAAACGTTAATTTTATATAATAGGTATAATTTATTAAAGAGCAATGCTGAGTGTCCATAGTAGCTTTGGCTCAATATAAAATTCTCACGGCCAGTGATGAAAATAATTTTATTGTGTGTAGTTCAATACTAAGAACTGTTTCTTAGCATTTAATATTGTATAGAAGCTCCAACAAAAAAATATTAGCATAAATACAAATATGGAATTTTGAGGTTATTACAATTTGACGATCTCTATACATGTTTGTACACGCTAACATTTAGCACTAAAGTAATTACTTCTGTCTAATTAAATAAAAGTACTTTACTTCGAGAATAGAGGTCCACTACTGTAACAATGAACTGCTTCGCATTCTAATAAATACCTCCGCATTCGGAAAACATTCAATCCACAATTAGTGCAACGTTGTTGGTTAGACATGCTCACAATAATGGATGTACTACAACACTTCGAAAAGCAAAAGAGTCTCAAAAAACAGAGGAGGAAACGTAAACGCATGCACTTCGCAATATCACCGACAACAACAACTCAAAGAGAATGTAATACACTATGTTTTATTGTTTTCAACAACTGTTTGTGTTTGTAATGTCAATCAATTCCCTTTGTGTCACTTTTGACACTTGTTCGAGTTTTTATTTGGCAGAATAGTCAACATCGCCTTTGCTTGCCATGTATAAAAATAGAATAGAGTTTTTATTCTCAATAAATAAAATATTATTTCAGATTTTTTATGTAATAAAATGAGATTATTGTTCACCACTTATTGTTACTATTTTTAGTATAGAAAAGAATACATAAAACAATAAAGAATTTGAAATAAAAACTGATTAATAAGTTTAATTGCAGCATATTGACAACTCAACCTTTTTTCGACAATTTCCGGTCAGCTATTTGTTTATTAATAAATCAATTCTAATGAAGAAGTTCTCGAAAGAAATTAAATACAAACTTATAGTTTAGATTTTATTGTATAGATTCTTATACATTAAAGATAAATGGCCGAGCCATTTTAAATTTAAAAGTTGTGTAGGCCAGGATCCGTCTTTGTTATTTATGTTTGTGATTTATGTACCTACTTGCTTCATTTAGATCCATCCAGCCGTTTGAGCATGAAGAAGTAACAAACATGCAAACAGACACATTCATTCACAAACTTTCGCCTTTATAATATTAGTGTGATAAATAAAACCATCTAAATAATTAATATTCGTTTTTCAAGTTTATTCAACATAACGACAAAAATTTAAAAAATGCAAAGTTAGCAAACTTTGTCGTGCAACGGCAAGCGGGCCTCGATCGAACTTGTCATTGTGTGTGTGACAACGCACACGACTAGCCCGCTGCAGTAAATACCTATTTTCCGCGCGTCTCGTAGGCTCGACACCCTCTTAATTAATAAAAAAAAAATGCGGCTAGTCTGCTCTCGACTTAAAACCTACTTTTAAGGAATAGGGCCACCATAATGTCACATGTTTGCTGGACTAAGCTATTGTTTTAACAAAAATCGTAATCCAGTAAATTAGACTGATTAATTTAGAGTATTTATTTGCTAGTAGGGTTTAAATGTACTACATACCAATGGTAAATTATTTGACGGGGTGAAAATGTCTAAAGGGGTCAAGGATTTTTATCCCACTAAATCTATCCCTGTAATCACCGGAAAGGCATCGTTTCATCTCAAAAGACTACTCTGCAACCCACTCCGTTAAACACCTGCTAGGCCACATCCCATTTAACATTGGTATTGGCTACCCAAACAATGTTTTTAGTAAAATATGTATATATATTTAGCTTTATTGCTCCGAAATGTTTATTTTTAACATTCACCCTTAAATTACCACAGCTAGATACTGTTTTAAAGACCAGTAAAGAGAACTATAATTAAAACAAACTTTTAAAATAGGCACCCTAAAATGCAACTTCAAACGCCCCTAAAATCTATGGGAACCCTACCCATTGTTAACTCAAAAAACGAAACTTTTTTTGGGACATTCGTTTCCCAGACGCACCAAGGACCTGCCAATGTGACTCCTTTGACATTACCAGCCGGTTTCGAGAGCAAACAACGTGAATTGGCCCTTACCTGGCAAACCGAAAAAAGACAACTGTGTTACATCCCTTGCAGTTTTTGCTGCAAGAGAGAGCAGAAAGAACAAGGTAAGACAGCGTTGGAATGCAAAAAAGAGGCTTTAGTTTTTTAACGTCGCTATGTCCTCGGTCCATCATAAGAAAAGATTATGCTAATGATAAAGCTACTTTGAAATTGAAAGTGACCGAGTGGCCTTGAAGGAAAGGCTTTGTTTTTCGTTAACAATGTTTCGGAGCAACATTGTTAAGAGGTTGTTTTGAAAGTATAATTTAACGCTGGCAATTAAGAGATTTAGGTGGGTAAGGGTTTTGATAGATGTCACATGTCTTCGAATTTAGGTCGTAGGACAAGGTTTCCTCACGATGTTTATATTCACCGATTTGATTTTTTGATTGATTACACAAAGTGCTGTGCTTGACTGGGCTCGAACATTCTTGAGGATTACAATATTTAAATTGCATGAATGTTATGTATTTATTTGACTAGTTAATCATGTTCAGGAAGGACACTACGATAGGTCATTTTGAAACTTGCGAGGCCCTCGCGATGTAATTTTGTAAAAACGCATGAACCTAATTATTATAAATAGGTACAATCTTGATTTAGAAGCATTAAAATGGAGCCTCATTTATTCAAAATTTGATATAATCAACGCGAAGTGTAGTAGTATTGAAAAAGAATAAGAATAAATTTATTGGACCAGAGTTACAGTAATTTTCTTAACCTGAACAATTAACATTACGAGTATAATAATCTTGTCTATAACTAAACCTGTTTTCTAAGAACTAAACTTTGTTTTGTTAAAGAGGATGCCAGCGGCCTCCAAACTAGGCGGCAGCGACGCCTGTATCTTGGAGACTAGAATTGTTTTAACAAAAGATAAAAATACCTATTCCGAACAAATACATGAATACAATGGTCATAAAGTTATAAAATAAAGTGCCTAATTTAAAAATAAAATATAACATTAAAAATAAAACAATTAACAAAGCGTAAAACAAATTGTGTGCACGTTATATAAAATAATTCACTTAAAGACAAATTGGACATGAATTTATTTTATGGTTTACTAGCTTTTGCCCGCGACTTCGTCCGCGTGGAATAGTTACTTTGGGCTAACGTTAAATTTAACCCCGATTTTGAAGCATTCTTCATTGGTGCTCCGCTCCTATTGGCCTTAGCGTAATGATATATAGCCTATGGCCTTTCTCTATAAATTGACTATTTAATTAAAAATATTTTTTCAATTCGAACCAGTATTCCTGAGATTATCGCGTTCAAACAAACAAACAAACTCTTAAGCCTTATATTATTAGTATAGATAGCTGTTGCCCGCGACTTCGTCCACGTTTCCGTCATTTTTCGTACAAAAAAGTAGCCTATGTCCTTCCTCACGGTTCAGTGATTTTGATGTAACAGACAGATTAACTTTCGTAATTTAGTAGGGAAATATAATATGTCAATCTATAATACTGTTGAAAAATATCGCAATACCGAACCGCACAATATTATTGTTAATAGCTGTGCCCGCGACTCCGTCAGCGTGTAATTCCTTGTGTGTTATTAAGTTAATGTATTGGTAATATTATTTAGATCACGTTCACATGAGGCTTAAGTACCTATAGAACGACAGTACTTCAGCGCAAAGCTTCCGGGTAAACTATGTTGAAAGTTGACCCGTCCGGCACATGAACATAAAGATTTCTAGAACTGCTAACCCGGGAAAGAGCGACGTACAACTGACCATGCGAGAAACAACTGACACCGAGATCTACTCCAGCAACACGAAAAGTCTGCCCTTGAGCCTTATTAATTGTCATTGCATAACACACCAATACTGGGAATCGCGTTCTTTTAAATTGGAATGGAAAATTATTTGGTATTATGGGAATTCTGGGAATAAAGACGGTTTCTCCTGCACCGCAACCTGTTAAAATTTGAGCCTCGATTATATTTTGTTGCAACTGGGTTACTTTTAGCCGAGTTCCATTGCAAAGTTGTGGTGGTTTTAAATTTCGGAGCAGAATAATAATCAGAAAGCTTCGAACTGCTAAGCTATCGGGAGTTACACGTGTTATTGTGAGTCAACCATAAAAGATAGATATATGCTGTCGTGGGATATTTTTTATATAATTTTAAGGAGAACATTTCCGTCATAAATGATATCTGTGTAGCTTTAACCATTAAGGTTGCACAAGCGACGGAAGCTTAAAAAATGGAGTAACTTCTCCCGTTTTCCCAACATTTCCCTTCACTGCTCTGCTCCTATTGATTGTAGCGTGATGTAAAGTATACTATAACCAGCTCAGGAGTATGAAAAATAATTATACCAAGTTTCGTTAAAATCCGTCGAGTAGTTTTTGTTTCTATAACGGTTATACAGACAGACAGACAGACAGACAGACAGACAATAATTTTACTGATTGCATTTTTGGCATCAGTATCGATCCCTAATCACCCCCTGATAGTTATTTTGGAAATATATTTCATGTACAGAATTGACCTCTCTACAGATTTATTATAAGTATAGATAGATGAATGAGTGTGTGATATTGATATGTGTTAGAGCGGTGTGCGTTTATTGAAGGCAGGATGCGTGAATGTTCATTATTGTAGTTTGTAATTACCTGTTATAGGTAGACTGACAAAATTACACTCTTTTTTCGCCACTCTTGAAGAAATGCTCGAAAATCTTTGCAAATCTTTGGAAATCGTAACGTACACCAGTCGATGGATATTTATCCATCGACTGGTATACGTTACGATTTAGGTAGGTACATTTCGAAATCCAAAAATAAAGACCATTTAGAGGATTGTATTTCGTCCAAGAGGACCGGTCTTGTGAGACCACTTTTGAGATGACATCATTGCTATATTTCCTGAGTGCATTTTAATCAGTTCGGTGGCAAAGAGGATTTAGAAATGACATCATGTGTCAATGATCTACCTTAGGATTCAGAGACCCTGTATCCACACATACTCTAAACATTGACAATTGGAGTGATTCTTGCAACTGAAATAGTGCAACAAAAAAAAGCATAATTTAATTGAGCTTAAAAAAATAATTAATTTAATTGAGCTTTGTTATTTGCTAAATTTATGCGTACGAGTACCTAGTAAGAAATTACCAGGTAAATGACAACCATGTTTATTTTATCTGAAGGACACACAAAGACCCTTCACGTAGCTTTCATATTGATATAGCATACTAAAGCGTTACCAAGTTCATAGCACAAAAACTGTTTCAAACTTTTTATTTTGGTTAATTAAGATTTGTATTGGTAAACAGCTCAATTGTTGGTTTTGTTATATTCGTTTAGGTATATTTTTTGTCATTTTTGCATGCCTGCAGGTGAAATACGGCTGTAGGTAGATATAACTCTAATAACACCGTGTACATTAAAAAAAAACTATATAAATATCATTAGTAAAAGACATTATACACTACAAATCATCCGTAACATAGCCTTTTACATTCCTTTATTCCTTCCAGGCACCTCGGATCTCTCAAAGAAAATAATCAAAATTTGCAACATATGCAAAAACTTTTCATAGATACAGTAAAGACTCGACAGATAAACAACAATTACACCACACCCACAGACAACCAAAGACGGTCCTACATCCCAGACAAACCCGTCTCCGAGCAAGCAATTTAGCTTTTTCCATCGAAAATTAGGTTGACTTCTACGGCCAGTAAAAACCAAAAGAACATTTAACTTCCACACGATTCCGCGTTCTTAGGTTCGCCCACACATCCCTGACTAATAGAGATTGCTCTTAAGTTGGAAGGACAAGTACCGTATTAGGATACACGTTATTATGTCAAGCGGTTTTAGTCATATGAGCAGAAATGCCAGGATTGCTTCATAATGAGAAACCGGCCATTGAGCTTGATAAATATGGAAAAAGATCGTTTCTAATGTGTCTCGATCTAATGATGATTAAGCTCTGTACATGGTTGAACTTTTTCACTGACATAATATTATTAGTACCAAGACAGGTTCTTTTGAGACTGAGCAATACACAGCATAGTATTTTATTAACTGGCAATAAATATAATCTGTCAGTGTCATTCCAGGGGTCATGACACTGATAGATTATATCACAGTTTTTTAAAACTATTAATGTAATGCAGCTTACTAGCTTATATTGTGTCGTCGGTTTTCTCAATAAAATGGTAAGCTGAGAACTTCGAAGTAAATAAAAAGTCTTAAAACCTGTTCTTTAATACTTTAACAAGCCATTAGATATGAAAATATCTCAATTACATTACGGTATGACCAAAGTTACTTAAGGCTTAAGGCCCCATACTTATGCAAATGACTTCAAATACCAAAGAGTGGGCGAAGCTTGCCAAAGTGATTCGTGGAAACTTGACTACTTGGGTAAAGTAAGGTTTGCTTTGTGAGTTTGATATAGATCGTAAGTGCTACAAGGTTTTGCAGCTGCACCATTGCAGACAGATTGTCGTAAGGCATCACTTGGACCGCTCCTAAATGTTTTTTGAATTGCGAAATAGTACCGTCTGTTGCTGAGTTGCCAGGTAAAATATAGAACTAAAATAAACTATACGTACCATTATTTAAGAAGTAAAAACACTGAAAGTTAGTGTTGCCAGTAGTATGAAGTGAAAAAGGTTCTATCCGGCACGCAAGCCAAACATAACCATAAATTGAAGAACGCCAAAGAGTTTGTTTGGGCACAGCACTATGCTCAGCAGAGATTATAATAATAAAATGAATCTACCATAATGAACCCTGCAATTGTCGGCTTAGTAAATGTGTCAGGCTGACTGACATAAAGACGACAGAAATGAAAGCCATATGCTGAGTTTTTTCATCCTTATCATCACACGTCAAAATAAGCTTAAGGTATTCAATAAGAATCCTGTCATCTCTTAAACGAACCTGACATGTGTGAATATTAAATAGACTCATATGTGTTCATTAGAGGACCACCAAGCTGGGATGCTTGTTCTTTAAATAAAGAGCGAATCTGTTGCGCGTTGGTGGGAATGTTCTAGGGAGATATCACGGACCCGTAACGCATTAAGGGCACTTGTAGGAATGGCAGGAGCGGGAGTGTCAGCTCCACCAAGAGTAAATGGAGTCATTTGTTGATTGAACTCCAATTTTTTAAAATTTATTTTAGCTAGAACCACAAATATTTGTTGTATTTTTTTCTTCTGAATCTTTAGAAGAGCACGATCTATTTCTGATTTCTTATGGAGAAAAAACGAGCGAGAAATTCCAAAGTTGTTTTAAAGCATTACCGTTCCCTAGTTTCAAAGTGAAACGACAAAATTTACTGAAAATATACCAAAAACTATTCACGACTAGCCGAAACATCATTTATTCCGACCGATCTCCAAGTCGTACTCGTGTCGTGAACACGAAACTATGATATAACTGTACTCACGTCAACGGTACAGCACATTCGTGCTTGCCCTGCTATCACAAACGCCGTCATAATATATAATTGTATGGGACCTCAGCTAGGGCATTGGCGCGATGCCCTTGAGAATTCTATACGTGACGGCATTTTGACGAGTGGGAGACTTCGATTTTAATACGAACAGTACTTATTGGTATTGGCTACAGCGATAGTGTAATGGTAAGTAATATGTACGGTTTGAAACTCTAAGGTCCAGTTCCCGTAGTACGATGTGTCAATCCGCGAGTTGACAACTATGTAAAAATTGTTTGAAACGCTTCGAAACGCTTCATGTGTTCTCGTAAAATAATATTTTATTCATCACTTAACCTTTCAATTAAAATATAAGTAATTTTTTAATTTATTAAAAAACTATGGCCTAAATCGTGGCATTGTGGTCACGTGACTACGTATGACGTCATCGTTCAAAAAACAACTTTCCTGGCATTTGGCACATAAATGTACTTCGGGTATTTTATGATATTTTACTCTATTATAAACGTGAAAAATTATTATTAGTGCTGTGCAGTACCTTGTTGTGGGAATACTACTATAAAAACGCCAGCGAAACTAATTTATTCATGTCCCTTTAAAAAGAGATATTCGCAAGAAGTGGTTAGAACTTCTGTGTCAAATCCATCCAAATTGTATCACCCTTTTTAGTTGTTAAGTCCATATTTGTTTTACTGTTATGGTGTACAATAAAGAATATATCTATCTATCTGCTTTTTTAAAAAGACAAAAAAGTAACTCATCGAACAAATACTACAGGACGATAAGACAAATGAACCAGGAGAGAGTTAGTTATGAAATGAAATGAAATGAATTTATTTGTAAATTGGTTTTAAATAACACTTTTACACGTCATGTTTTTTGCGTGTTTAGTTTCGCTAGATGAGGCCGGTATTTCCTAACTGACTACTCTGAGAAGAAACACCGAAACAAACTGCCTCTGAGTTTGTCGTCAACGTCTCTTTTAAAGTCTAGACAATTTGTATTTGTATATGAGAAGCATGTAGGTTCATGTCTTTGGTATTCTTTTGAGGAAATAACCACGCAAATTTGAGCGGACCTGTCCAGACAGTGCAAGCAGCAAGGATCTTCTACAAGTTCCTTGGCAAGCAGTTAGTTAGTTACACAGATTACTATATTAGTAGCAAGCTATTAGTTATTGTTTTCTTATTTTGTCTTACGCACCAACCAAGATAACCAGTCAGCTGTCAAAATATTGAACGATGACGTCTCGTTTTCTGATTGGTGTTTCTAATCACGTGACTCACAGATAAAAATCTCATTTTTCACAAGGGAAAATAAAATAAATTAATAATAATCTTTTCTTCATTTGTACTATTTTGTGCTTCATATCAATAGATTTACATAATTAAATAGTTATTTTAAATTTTTATACATACTGTCAACTCGCGGATTACTTATTTTTTATTGTGGATAGGATCGCATTTGACCACCGTCTCACCTAAAGGTAAGCGATGATGTGGTCGAAGATGAAGCACGCTTACCCCAAAGTAACCTATTCAAGACTCCCAGGTTAGCTATCAGGAATACACAAACTTTATGATTCCGTCATGTGAGAAAGTGCTATCCAAGATCAATATCACTATCCCCTTTTCAAAATCAATCGCGATAGCTTTGACACGTCATAGTACCTTCGGGATTATTCATGCATCGCAATTCTACGGGTTCTTCCCAACTGTCCCTACCAGCGACATAAGTGGTGGCAAATAGGATTTTTATTGCTGTCGGTTCCAATGTGCATGTTATAATGACATTACCTATTTAAAAAATTCGTGAAAACAAAATGGATTCACATGGATTCACATCTCTATGTGTGGCAACTGGGTTTGTGTAAATCCATTTGCCACCAGTTCTGGCAACAGTAGGGGACAACTGGGAATAATGACATTTATTTTACTTGTACACCTACCACATATTAGTCTTTTTAACCCAAAGGTTGACTGGTAGAGAATGCCTTGTTGCATTAAGTCCGCCCATGTACCACTATTGTACATAAAGTTTAAATAAATACATATCCCAATTCTTGTTACGAAGGTGAGATTCTATTTCTTATTTGAGTTTGAATGCTACATCTAAATAAACTGGATAAAGAAGTTCGATTGTTTGTTACTTTGTGGAAGGTTACGTCCGGTATCGTGGTCTTAGTGCAATTGGGTTACCGTAAACGACGATTTGTGTTGTACCTGTAAGTATAAGTGCTGCCGTTTTTTACGGATGAAAAATCATAAAAAGCGAACGAGAAACGAGAGTGTCAGACTTCTACTGAATAAAAACCCACCCTGTTCCTTCAGTTGCGTTTTCGTTCCGGGGCTGCGGTATATCGTAAGGACATTCCCGCAACCCTAGCAGTGGTAGAAGCACTAACTGGTGACAACATCTGGAAACTTTTTACTGCACACATTGTCCTATGTGAACGTTTACCTACGTATAAAAAGTTCGCGACTTTTTATACGTAAACGATCTGATTCTGAAAAATCTTTACACTGATTAAAAGCTAAATACTCTATGTTCGCTCATTGCCACGATAAAGTAAGTTTATTTTATGAACGAATGACGTTTCTTGATAACAAAAACGCGGGAAATATCAAAATTCTGAATTAAAAAACATGTCAGAAATAAATAATTTTATCGTTGACTCACCAGTTGTTAAGCTAACGCCATTTTCTTGCCCCAGACAACATTAAAAGTAATGAACATAACAAAACTGTTGTTTTTGCCAGCATTACGAAACGGTTCCCATACGACATAACTCACAATAGACATTACTTTCTATCAGCATTGTCTTCATAAGCTTTTTATTACGTCTGGAAGTGCCGCCTTTCTCCAGTTTCCATTGACAACATTATTATATTTTACGTGTTCGTTTCACGATCATGAGCAAACAACGCCAATTATACAGCCTTTGCGAACTGAAACGGCAATTATGTCGGTGATATTTTCCTTATTGATTGAACTTATTGACAAATTAAATATGTACTTATTATAATGCAAAGATGGAGAGGTCCATTACACAAATGTTTTCTTAGACAACTAGACGAGAGTGATCCAAAGTCTCCGTTTAAAATACCTGCTAAAAACCGAAAAATAAAAGTGGCTAATAGATAATGTTTTATTTATATAAAGGATTTTTGATAAATAGGTAACAGATAAATATCACAACATTTTTTATTTTAAAATTATTCTTGATTAAGTAGGTACCATATTTGGACTACGAATATTTAGTACATAATTTGTAGATAAAAATATAACTAAGCAGTAGGTAATATGCAAGCACGTGTAGTGTTTAGACAATTACATATAGGTAATAAACAAATATTATTATTGTTCAAATATTTGTATGCGGCAAAACATAAATGTCCTGTATCGGTAAATATAGTAAAACCTAAACTATGTTTTATGCAAATAAAAATATTCTTATTTTGGCATAGACATGCTACTAGGTACCTACCTACTCTTTTCAATTTATTTTGACAGCCTTTTGTCGTGGCGTAAATCATCAAATGACCCACTGTGGATAGAGCGGAAGTGAGTGTCAGACTCCTACGGACTAAAACCCACCCTATTCCTGCAGTTGTCCTATCGTTCAGAGGCCAGGGTTCTCGTTATAACTTTCCCGCAACCGGTTTCCAATTGGTTTCCGACTCGGGAACTTTAAACCTTCCCTGTCACCGGCACCGGCAGTCTGTGACAATTACCAATGTTCTACTTAATTAATAACATTTAAAAAGTATCATTTCAAATTTCTGTTTCATAATGTCCAAAGTCTGTATAATCAACACAAATTTTTAAAAGAGACACTCCCTAGCAACTAATTAATGAAATCTTTTCAATAAAAAAGAAACGTAAGCATTGGTTCATCTATTTAGGAGCTAAGAAGCCAGTATTTACATTTTAAACCTACACTCCGGAAGTTATAAAATTGCACTTTTCCAATGTTTTGGTTTTTAGTTAATTACTAAGAAGTTAATAATGATACCTACTTATTTATCGTTTTGAAATGAAATGAAATTAAATATTTATTTTGTAAATTGGTTATAAATAACACTTTTACACGTCATGTTTTTTTAGGGTTCCGTAGTCAACAAGGAACCCTTATAGTTTCGCCATGTCCGTCTGTCTGTCCGTCTGTCCGCGCTTTAGCTCAAAAACTATTGGTACTAGAAAGTTGTACTTTGGCATGAGTATACACGTTAATGACGCCGAAAAAGTGGTAAAATAAAATTTTGTAAAAAACAATTATTTAGGGTACCTCCCACACATGTAAAGCGGGATGATAATTATTTTTTTTCGTTCTTCCCATAGTGTGGGATATCGTTGGATAGGTCTTTCAAAAATATTAGGGGTTTGGTAAGACCGTTTTTTGATTAAGTAAACCGTCCGTGACTTATCAAGCTTTAAAGTACCAATTTTCGTTAGAGTCAAGTGTCCCCCCCCCTCTATCAACTAAACGGTTGTAGATAGAAATTCAAATGTCACGGCAGTAGTACCTATATATAACGAAATTTAAAGGAAAACTATCACACATAAGTGGGCTTTACAAGTTTACGAGTAATAGTCGACCAATTGTATTTGACTCGAAAATTTCGATCAACTCTACAGAAATGTCGATAGATGGCGCTAAGCGCCAGTTGTATCGTGCTAGCTTCTTGTGACGATTGAGTAGTGTAGCTCTGTGTCCGTATTTAAATTCAAAACACCGGCTATGACAAGTTTTATACAAATCTCTAAAAAAAATTAAAACTTTTCGTGCAAAATTGTCGGATCAGGTGAGGATTTGAATAGGAAGTCTAATTAGTTAGGTAGTCATGTTTGGCTTTTAGTTAGAGCATGGTATGAAACGATCAGTCAGCGAATACGACACGCACTTGGCTGTTATAAAAACTACGGAACCCTACACTGCGCGTGGCCCGACACGCACTTGACCGGTTTTATTGCGTTTTAAGTTTAGTTTACTCTGAGAAGAAACACCGAAACAAACTCAGAAGCAGAAGTCATAGTCTCTTTTAAAGTCCAGACAATATGTATTTGTAAACGAGAAGCATGTAGGTTCATGTCTGTGGTATTCTTTTGAAGATATAGCCACGCAAATTTGAGCGGACCTGTCCAGACAGTGCAAGCATTTGTCAGTTATCGTGTAGCTCAACTTAGAACTTAAGGAGCTCAACAATTTGACGAACCAAAGTAAGGACATTTGGGTAGGCCATACAAGTACTCAAACTGCTTTTAAACTTTAATAACTAAGTTGATTTGTTGCTCCTAGACCGCATCATTTAGCAAACTACGGTCGCCTAATGGTCTATCATCATTATTTCTCTTCCCATTCGTGTTTTACATGGAGCGTCTGCCTATCTGACCTCCACAACCCAGTAACTGGGTAACACGATACCCCTAGGTCAGACCAGTGTCAGATTTACTGGCTTCTGACTACCCGTAACGACTGTCAAAGATGTTCAAATAACAGCCGGGGCCAACGACTTAGCGTGCATTCCGAGGCAAAAACTTGCCACTTCTGATAAATCCTTACTAATATTATAAATGCGAAAGTAACTCTGTCTGTCTGTGTGTTACGCAATCACGCCCAAACTACTGAACCGATTTTAATGAAATTTGGTACGGACATAGTCTAAAACCTGAGAAAGGAAGGCTGCTTTTTAATGTGAAAATAGGGCTGTAAGGGGTTGAAATAGGGAATGAAAGTTTGTATGGAAAGTACGTCAATTTTAAAGCTAGAAGCCTGGAAGTTATTTTTTAGACTTTAGATTAGATAATAATAAATACGACATTCAAATTATGTATTAGTTCTATTTCAAAATAATTAGCCTAAAAAATTAAAAATGCTGCCGAAAGTCACTATTCCGCGTGGACGAAGTCGCGGGCACAGCTAGTTTACTATACAAAAACCCGATATGGTTTTTCACTCCTTTTTTCGGTGAAGAAAAATATAAGTATCCAAAACATTGAATGACCATGAGGTCTAAGTAATCCTAAATCAATCAAGCTTCAAAGAAAACAGCATCACCTCTGTGTTGCAGAAATCAATCGTCTCACGCCGCTAATTAGAAAAGCGCAAACGATACACGATTTCTTCAGAGATCGATAGAATTACCTACATATCTACTTACAGGCAACCTATACAGTAGGTAGTACTTACATCACTTGCACCGTTTTGCTCCGAATCACATCGCAGACTAGTGATTACGGTAGGAATGGTGATGATGGCATAATCACCACGTTTAGCAAGCGCAAAGTAATTGTAGAATATTATACAAATGTGTTTGTATGTACAAGACAGGTGTAGGTATTTATCGTCAGCACGTACCTATCTTATAATTCAGCCTATAACGTGTCCACTGCTCGAGCAAAGGCATCCTCTCAAGGAGAGGGAACTTCGTATTTTTAATTCAAGGAACAACCGATTTGAGAACTGTGGGATTGAAATGAATTACAAAAAGTAATGGGCCCGACTGGAATCGAACCCAGAGAACTTGCAACTCGCAAGTTGAGACCGTACCCACTGGGTCACGACTGCTCTTATAATGGTTTCTTAATTAAACAAGTTTTCCTTTGTAACTAGTGATAGAGCTTCCTATTAGGCAAGAAGTAAGCCTGTGTTAGGAGATCTCATAACCTTCTTTCTCCTCTCGTCATTATATTATTAGATGACCCTGCAGACGTCTTGTCTTTCTGACTCTATATTCCCTGTATGAGAGGGAACGTAATACAAAAAAGTTAATGAAAGCCGTTCTTGAGTTTTAGCGAGACTAATGAACAGCAATTGATTTTTATACATATTGATAAAGAGTAAAGATTCGAAAGTCTCTCACTTTCTTGCGCAAAGTCAATTGATATTGGCATGTCTTTTCATGCGATCAGGCTTTCACAAAGACCCATCTATGGACCAATTCTATTTTAACATTGTTATTAAAGAACATATCTTTATATCAACAATTGTCTAAGGAAAACTCCAAAAACATCCTAGCTAAGACAAATAGGTACACCAACCAGATCAACGAAATCTTACACAGAACTAATATCCATTAGCTTCCTCTCCTAGAAATAAACAAAGCGAACCCTGCTAAGTGTCCACTTAGTCGGCGATGTTCACGGAAGCAGAACTAGTTTAACTAGTTCTAGTTGCTGCACAAACATGTTTAAGAATGTACTAAGCGTTGCTAGTTTACGCGTATCATGAAAATAGAACACTTTGAAACAGCCCGCGAGCGTATGCTAAGTATTAAAACTTTGGTTCGGTTGTCGAGATTCTGCGTTTCGTAATTTCAAGTGTTATCAAAATGGGTGCTTTCAATGTAAATTCGTTAATCAACTTGATATGAATTTCAATGGTTATACATCTAAATCAATAGTTCGATAGGTGGGCTGTGTATAAAATAACAGACTTAAACTAGACATCTATGCTAGAGAACATTCATTGCTAGCTCAATACAACACCTTCTCGAAATAATGGTCTAACCTCATTATTCCGAAATAATGGGTCTTAAAATAATCATGGACAAAACATAAGTGATAGTGATAGGAATGTATTTAATAAATTGGTACCTACTGATATATCACCCTTATCAAAATCAGAAACTCTTCACTAAAAGTTAGAGACGAGTACCTAGCTATAATTATTTATATCGGGTAATCGGTTAACTTAGGTAGATCTATGTAACTTAGTGAAAGAGGTCTTTCGTCGGATCCGAAGCGGCAGAGAACCAACGCGGTATCAAACGGTCTCGTCTTAAAACGAAAGTCTATTATCAATGCGAGTTGCCAGTGATGACGATGACGATTTCGAAGCCACTGTCACATAGGTATCTAACCTCATTTCGTAAATTTGTGGACGTTAATTTGAAACTTCGTGTCAAATTTTCGCCAGCCGAACAATACTAAGCTGAATATGAAATAAGCAAATTCTAGGCTTCGCTAAATCTATTCATCTTCATAGAAAAACTTTGAATAATTAAAGATATTAATAGCCATCTAAATGTCAAACCTAACCACAAAAACTTCACATGTCAGATTTAATAAAATGTCAAATCAATTAAAAAAAGTAAGAGCTTTGTCGTGCAATTGGTTGGCACTTTGGCTGAAATACATTGTCATATCGGTTCCACTTTCAACGTAACACACGACTAATAGCAGGTACTTAGTTTTACATAACCGATGTGGGTAGATAGTGATTGACGGCTTGTGGTCAATAAGTTATAAGCGACAAGCGGTAAAGAAAAGCTTTTTTGCGTTTTTTACCACAATAAAGCGTTGTTTCCGGGTTTTTTATACACAAACCACATCATTTTTAGAGTTCCGTAGCCGAATGGCAAAAAACGGAACCCTTATAGTTTCGTCATGTCTGTCTGTCTGTCCGTCCGTATGTCACAGCCACATTATTCCGAAACTATTAGGACTATACACATGGTAGGTAGATGTATTTTGTGAACCGCTTTCCGGTTTTAAAAAAAATTAAAAATATTTGAAATTAAAAAATATTTAAAATTAAGGGGGGCTCCTCATACATGGAACTGAAAGTGAAAATATTTTTTTATAAAACCTATGCGTGTGTGGTATTTATAAAAAGGTCTATAAAAATGATATTGAGATTTCTAAAACCACTTTTTCATAAAGTCAATCGTTTTAAAGATATACGCTTCCAAAGTGGTAAAATGTATGTATGTCCCCTCTAACTTCTATAATAATGGAGGCAAAAATCTAAAAAAAAAAATATGCTGTAGATCTTAATTAAATTAAATTAGTTTGAACGAGATCGGGTCAGCCGTTTTTGAGATATAGCATATTTTCTAAAACTGCAAATATAAGTTCATACATATACTTACTATGAGAAACAAAGCTATTTGGCGTAGTTACTACGGAACCCTTCATTTTTTGGTACTTTAACACCAAATTATGCTCATATCTACTGAAAATTCATAGAATTTACCCAGCAATGGAAATCAATGGAATTAAAAACCAGCTAATGGCCACCTTTCACAATTCTGCAGACCCTCTGGCCATATATTTTCCTGTACTAGAATCGATATCCTAGTACAGGCAAATATGTTAATATTCCTTAATTTAATTAATTCTTAAGACTTTTACTGTAAATGTAGTATTTTGGACTATTTCTGAAATAAACAATTTATTTATTTATTATTTATGATTCCACTAGACCCAAAAGTTTTTAAGCAGCGTATCTAATTATCCTGCAAACAACCCCAAAAATGACCCTTGTAGGTAACTGACTCTCAAAATAATTAAGTAGTAAGGTAACTTAGATTTCCAAACTCGCTACAATCCTATGACTCAACGTCTACAAAACTGGTAGGTACCGTCGGGTGTTCGAACATAAAAATCGTGTCACGGTCACGACATAATCGTGTATTGACAGCCGTGACTATATGTAAATGCCTGCGGCGCGACACTTGCGACAAATCCGACAAACATTACGTATTGTTGCATACGATGAGCTAAAAATAAGTTTACAACTTTTAAAAGAGCTCCTATTGCTTTTATTTCGGTGGTTAACGTTCCCACAACCCAGAGGGTTTGGGGATGTGATTTTTTTTCTGTCTTAGAGCAAGCCGGTTTGCTCCCGAATAAAATCCTTAATGAAAAATAACGATAAGCCAAAGTTTTGAGTATTGCGTAACACTCTCACATTCAAAGAAAATTAAGTAGTTAATAGAGGAGCAACGAACTCGCTACCGCTACGGTACCTCAGTGACTATTTGAGCAATAATTAGCATATCATAAAAACAATTTACCGACCAATACACTGTCCTAACGGTCGTCAATTATCTCGATGAGATCGCTTGAACTATAATTACAAAATTGAAAGGTAAATAAAATAATTATTTAATATTGACGTCAGCCCCCGGACCAAGTGTGCGACGGAACACATGGTGGTCTTAGTCAGCAACTGATAGACCCTTCGCTAGCCCCAGGGCAGAAGAAATCAAAGCAGACTTTCTCCTCGCGAAAAAAAAGTACTGTGAGTTATCATTAGGAAATGTATTGAAAGAAAACATCAACAAAGACGATTTAAAACCATTTATTTAACGGAGTTATAATTTACGTTCCCTCAGTATTGTTTACGTCATGGTTTAAGATCCTTGCTCACAAAGGAACGTTTCGTGGTACCTATGGAAGTCGTACTTACTAAAACATGAAATGAAAACTTTTGGGATCAAAACCCAATTACACTCGAATATAAACGAAAATTATTTTGAACTACCAATTGAGGCAAATAGTTTGATTAATACTAGAAAAAAATGGTCTAAGACCTTAGATTACAGAGCTTAGATCAATTAATATTTCACATTAAGGGCATTGCGCACAAGAACCTGTTCATGGAATTAAAAACCATTCCTCATTTTAAATGCGTTTTCAAGTAAACCATAGGTGTAATAGACAACAGATTACAATAAGAAATGGTTTACTAAATAAATTATAATGAGCAATTATTTCAATACAATGTGAACCGTAATAATATTTAAAAAAATATTGAGTCTTAAATTATCTAAAAGTAAACATATATGATTCACATACATATATGATTCGGTTGGTAGGAAGATATAAAATAAATCAAATAGTTATTTGATTTCTTTCAAATAAAGAAGAAAGAAAAGTAATGTTTTACTTACAGCAAACATTGACTGTCAATTAAAAATCATATTATAATTTATATCACTTTAAAAACTGCACCTTTCTGAAATAATCACATAAAAGTAACAACTAACACAAAAAGTCTGGGACTTTGTATGAGTTAAAACAGTAAAAAATCACACAAAAACTATTAAATTACTAAACTTTAAATTACAACCTTCTCATTCACCTTCCTGCTTATTTATGTCTTATAAATAAATTCATTTCATGATTACTTATGTCAATAGAATCCTGGCAGAAATATCTAAGGATCAGACATGTCCACTTCAGAGATTAAACCTACATAGTTCTCATATGATTTGACCACTACGAATCGTATGGACTTTAAAAGAGACTTTGACCTTTATGTTTGTTTCAGTGACACACTGAGTCTCACACTGAGAAGAAACAGTAAAAAAATTAGTGTCAGCGTTATTATTAACCTACTTACAAAATAAATATAAATTATCTTAACAACTGGTCATAGTAGCAGCCAGACTTGACCTCAAGGACCAAATATTTCTGCCAGCACATTTTCAGAAATTGTGCAAGATTATACTTAAGTTTGGAATATCTGGGACAAGTCGAAATTCTTCAGGTCCACAAGACCCATATGTCCATTTATCATACAGTAGTATTCGGCCCCCAGAATGTATGATAACACCATGGCTCCTACGATGCTACCGAGTGACGCTGACCTGGGCAGAAGTATCCCGGTGGCAACCAGCAGACCCAGGTATGTCAAGTACCTTTGGAGGAGAAGTTTATTTAGTTAGTCAAACTAATTTACTATTAAAAAAAGCCCCCAAAATGATTGTGTTAAGAAATGAAACAAATGTAAAAGAATCTTATAAACTACATAATATCATATATTCATTTTTAATAAATTGAATATTTTTCTGTAATTAATAAATTAATATATAAACAATATATACCTGAAATAACATAAATATTATTAGTTAGTTATAATTTATACATCACATAATTTAAATGAACACTACCATTAATTATAAGTTTCCCAAAAAGTACATATTTTGTTATGCAGAGAAACAATAATGAATATTTATATTTACATTGAAGAGACCCCACTAAAACTAAAGGTGAATGAAAAATTTATTCACTCAACTGTAAGTGTGATGATTCTAATAAATAAATAAAATAATTCCCTGTATGTATGTGACTTAGTGAACCCAGCACCAATAAATCAAAATGTTCAATTACCTACACAAAATAATGACCACTTTACTGGAAGCCCTATAACTCCTCGTTTCTGTAAGAAAGTTTATTTAATTATAACAAAAACATAAACAACACACTGCTTAGTTGTCAAGGTCTAGAAAAGAAGCTGCAAAATAAAGTCAATAATTTTGTGCCATAATATTATGTGGAACTGTGTTCATCATAATTTTAGACAAGTCCTTTCTGCAACTATTTATATATGTAAACAAAATTAAAATCTAAGAATCTCTTGTCACTTGTTTACTGTAACAAAAATCTTTCAATGGTAATCAGTGTTTAGGGGTACTGCAAAGAAAAAGAAAAACGAAAGAAAAATAAATAAATACCTTGTAGTTGTCAGCTTCTCAGACTGGTCCTCATCCTCTCTCTCAGCAATACAGAACTCTCCCTTCTTAATATATCCTTTGGCACACTTCCGACACATATCGGGCCCATCTCCATGACACGTGTCACAGGACTTATCACAGGTCATACAGGTAAACGATCCAATGGAATTCATACAAAACTGATTCTTGGTACATTTATTTACATCATCACATTCATTGATGTCGAGACATCCTTCATCTGAATCAAAGGCAAAGCCTGCCTTGCAAGCCACACAGTCTTTTTGAGAACCCGCTCTACATCCACCCATGCATGATCTATGGCAAGGGGAACACAACATCTTCGTGTCATCTTTGTATGACAAGTAATATCCGGTCATGCATTGATTGCAGTTCTCTCCTGTGTATCCTGGATCACACAGACATGTCCCATTCCCTTTCCTGGTCCCATCTCCTCGACATTTACCATTGCCGCTGCATAATTTTTCATGATCACCAGGGCATGGTGCACAGTCTTTACCATAATGGTGTTGTGGACAGCACACTTTCAAATTATCAATACAAATGTATTGCAGTAAATCAGTATTCTCATCTGGATCTTGAGCCCACCAAGTTTCAATGAACTCTTCAGCTTTTTCCGCCATGTGGTGGCACTGGAGAGAGTGCTTGCCTTCCTTGCATATTCCCTCCTGTATGTCAATTAATCGCATCTCGCTTCGTTTGTAAGACAATTTTAGCTTTTCTTCCTCCCACGCCGCATCGCCGCCCTCGTATTTACCTCTCGCGGTTCTCTCTAACCCTTTTTTGAATGATTCCACGAATAACTTACAAGCTTGACATTCGCCGAGGCTTTTCGACTGAGTAAGAATGCCAGGGTCAACTATTGGAGGCTGTACATTAGCGATTGCGAGCGGCAATAGTACGAACGTGTTTATAATACTAAACATATTTTTCCCGCTGCTTCCCATGTTGACAAAGCCCTGGAAAAGTGTTGATCAGGCGATAGAATAGTTATAGTCACACATTTAATTCCGCTATTTTCTAATAAACGTATAAAGGAGCCCCTCAACTTAATGTTGTTGCATTGTCAAGTACCTTTATCGATCCAGGTTTCTCGAAAAACAACACCACGTTGTATTAGAACCACACTACACACACAGGTTATCAAATTTTAAGTTCGAATAAGGATTATTTCTTTTATAACACGTTTATTAAACACTTAAAATACTGACGTGTTCTTTTGAGACTCGCCGGATGACGACCGCTCTGAGATTTTTTGACGTTTTAGCTACCCATTCAGCTGGCTTTGACGTTACGCCATCTTGTTACGTTTCGTTTCACCTGATGATCATGTAGAGTTTCTACTTGGAAATAAATGTTATGCTATAACCAATAAATTGCAGCCAATGATATTATAAAGTACAGATATGTTACGTTCATAGTAATTTGCGTTGAAATTTGTTCCGCGTAGTAAAAACTGCACACATCACGGATATCTATAACACACATTGACAAGTTTTACTGATAAGTAGAACAAAAGATACGAAACAACACGCAAGTGAAAGAGATAGCTATAATTCTAACAATTGCGCTTCAAATGAGTCCTTGTGCCATAGGATAACATTTTTATAGCCGTAGAGTGGACACTCGATTGAAGAGTAAGTACGTAGGTAAGAAATTAAACATCATAATGGTTAATTACGGATCAAGTATTACCACTAATGTTTGTATTCAGCTTAGCCCATTATATTCAAAAGTAAAGTAGAAATTAATAGTCATTATGTTAATGAAATAATTTATGATCAGTCATAACAATAATTGTATGATTCGAGAACATCGTCAAATCGGAACTTCATCTTGGTTGAAGCAGGTGGAAAGCTAGTAATCAATAAATAATCAATTTCATGACACAACTATAGGTTTTATAATGAAATGTCATGTAGCAGTTTCTTTGTAGGTACCTATACTGGCCAAACAAATTCAACGTTGGCGAAAATGCAAGCAACAGGTAGGTAGCTGACATTTTATAAAACATTATGCAGGCAGCATTATGTTTTATAAAATGTTTTAGTTACCTACCTCTATAATTGGAACTGCATTTTTTTAAGCATTGTTCGACCACATTTCGAAACATATTTGTTAGTATTTTGGAAGTGATTGCTAAAAAAAAAACCTGCTCTTTTTATGATATCCAGTCTGATTCGCTTTTTTGTTCACGAACAATTGCGATCCAATCTTGAAGTCGAACCTGATCCCTCGGAAACCTAATTCAATAAAAAAGCAGTTATAATCCTCAATAATTAGTCAAATGAACTTTAGTCAAAAAAATTGTAACACAAAACAAATTAAAACAACTCAATCAATATCGCTTCTACACGTGTAAACTTTTAACTAATCTATGTCCGCACGCACGCGTCCTTATCGCTCTCGCGACAAAACAAGTTTGCTCTCTCTGTCTTCACCTAGCATAATTTATTGGCAAGTTTGGAAAACAAATGAAATATAAAAAATATTCTTAATATATTTGCATTCTCACATGTGGTATGAGATCCTTTGTATTTTGTTTACTTTGGAAGTATAATTCGTACACTTCCGAAACTCACACGATGGCATTTTTGATAAATAAAATCTAAGGACACGGGTATTACGGCGCGGCATGCTTGTGGTTGCGTTCGACGCAGACTAGTTGCAAGACGTTCCAATTAGCTCGTGTTTGAGTCTTCACAACGCGCGCGCCTATAACATATCTGTACTATAAAATATCATTGATTGCAGCTAAATAAAATCCTTTCCATATATTCCTTAATAGGATGCACCTACACATAACACCTACACGTTGTTGTTACGTTTATCGGCCGTGGGAGGAAATCCGTTGACCTTACTGATATTACGCAAACTTTTAATGTTTATTCTTTTCGTAAACTAAGTAAATAAACCTTAGGTACATAACGCTTTAACATTTATGCGTAGCTTACACAGAAATGGAAATAAAAAAGAGCAAATCAAACTAACAAATCGTCATAAATGGCTTTGGTACACAAATCCATCAATCTCTTTTACATTTTTCTTGCATGAATAGCACGGGAAGTTCTTACAACTCAATCTTCAGACATCTTGACCACAACGTTTAAAAACCTCCGATGCTCATAATATAAAAGAAAATACGATAAAACATGTGGGGAGGCGTGATCAAGATGTAAAATGATCGATAGCAGGCGCTATAGGAATGGTATCTTCAATATCTTAGTATTATGCGAATAATGAATAATAGTACTTGAAAGGGACCGTCATTTATTTTCCACCGTTCTCGCATTCGATCATCGTAAGTGTAGTCTTAAACAAGGACCTAATTACGTGTTCCTTAGCTCTGAATAGCGTTTATAAACTATCATGTTCTTTTTAGACATCGCAATAAAATAGGCTTCTTTGTGATTTAAAAGCTTATTTTATTTGTAAAAGTCCCCAGGGCAAAGATAATGAAGCTGATTATTTATGGGCTGAATAAATTGTTTTTTATTTATTTACTAGTTACTGAAAGATCTTGTTACCTATCTAGGTAACTTCAAGTTACTAGAACGCTAGCTTTTATCAAAGGTATACAATAAGTAGTGCTATTTATAATAGGTATGATATTAGTAATAAAAAATAAATTAAAAACTGAACTCTGCAGGTAAATATTACGAACATTTTATCAATAAAATCATCCACATACAAGAGACAAAGTCTTATGTTTAACAACACGTATATACGTAATTACACCGGCAATGATACTTGCATAATAACTTCCTGCTTTCACTGTAACAAAGACTATTTCTCTTGGACGACTGTGAACTACAAACTTACATTTGCAGGTGGCATAAAGTAGGAACTAAAAATTGTACAACAGAAACATTGACTTGCAAAGACACTAGCGCCATCCGCTTGGAAAGGGTTTTGGCTTGTTGCCATATAATTGCGTCGAACAATAAGGTGTTCTTGTAGTAATCTAGCGCATTTGCAGCTTAACGGATTTAACGAATATATTAGATGTTTTAGCGGAAAAGCATACATTAGAGACAGTGTTGCAAACATTGTTGTCTTGTTTTTTTAACATGATTTTTTACGATCTAGTGACCTCTTTTCCACAAGACAGAAGTGCATGCTTAATAGACAAGCATCCTTTTTTCCATTTTTAATGTTATAAAAATTCTAAATCTTATGAGTTCATGAGCCGGGGTTGCGGGAATATTCTAACGAGATACCGCGGCCCCGGAACTGAAAGGCAGCTGAAAGAACAGGGAGGGTTTTTAGTCAGTAGAAGTCTGACACTCCCTTCCGCTCCACCCATAGTCCGTCTCGTGTAGTCTGACGTAGTAGCAGAAACATTGAGTATTTACTTACTCAATGTCTCTGCTACTTAGGTAATAAATGTGGTAATAATTTTGACCCTGGCATACAACAAACTATTGTGTTTACTAACCTTCGTAGCGAAGATGACAAACTCTGATGATACACACATCAAAAGTGTCTAGGGATCAAGCATTTTTATGCGGATTTCTTGAGATTGAGATGTGGCTTTGTAATAAATTTATGATTTTATAAATTTATATGGATCCTTTTTGGTGCATTTCATAATTTGAAACAGGAACCGTTAATCAAATTCGAGTAAAAGATGAAAATCAGCTGTCAATATTTTCCCTATAAAAACATACAACGCATTGAAGACATTATTAGTGCTACTGTTTCCTTACTACTGATTAAAACCAACGTTATTATGGAGCGGCGACGTCATTTAAGCAGGGAAGAAATGCTCAGAGCCGTGGGAATGATAGAAGCTGGTTCCCGGCAACGTACTGTGGCTTTAGCTCTGAATACAAGTCAGAGTGTTATCAGTCGACTTTGGACACGTTACCGAAGCACTGGTACCGTGGCTGAGCGCCATGGAGGACGGTATCGCTGCACCACACGGAGACAAGACCGATACATTCAAATCTTAACTCGAAGAGCTCCAACAATAACCGCCATGATGTTAGCCGTGAGGCTTCATCACTCTTCAGGGAACTTAATTAGCGACCAAACAGTCAGAAACCGCTTGCATGAAGTGAACCTTCATTCCCGAAGACCGCTACGGGTACCACCTATAGCAATGCACAATCGTAGGATTCGATATCAATGGGCTCTTGAACACAGAAATTGGGCAGAAGAACAATGGCGTTTCGTGTGCTTTTCTGATGAGTCTCGTTTTGGTATGAGACCGGATACAAGACGTATACGACACTGGAGAACCCCTGGACGCCAACAGCGATTAAAATCCTGCCAGGAAGTCCATCCTTATAGTGGTGGAACCATCATGGTATGGGCGGGTATTTGGATCGGCGGAAGAACTGAGTTGATTTGGATCAGAGGCAACCTCAACGCTCAAATTTATGCTGAGACGATTGTATCTGACGTCATCGTTCCTCTACAAGTGCAAATCGGTCCCTTTTTTCAGTTAATGCATGATAATGCACGACCGCACACCGCAAGAGTTGTAAGACAGACTCTCGCCGCAGCTAACATCAATGTCCTGCTCTGGCCTGCTCAGTCGCCAGACTTGAACCCGATAGAGCATGCATGGGATATGCTACAGAGAAGAGCTCTGCCGAATAGACCGAAGAAAATACCTTTTTTTGTTGTTGCAACGAACATGGGCGGCCATTCCACAGCGTGATTTGGATGAACTCATTTTGAGTATGCCAAACCGATGTTCTTGTGTTGTTAGTGTTCGCGGTAGAAACACGGATTATTAATTGTTTAAGTTACCCAATAAAATTTTAAAGAAAACTGTTATTTCAGTCTTTTTTTCGAACTTTAATGTTAGTGGTTCAAATGTCAAAAATCCCTTTATTAGGAAAATGGCAAATTTCTTTATTAATGCAAAGGTGACTTGGTTTATCGTTACTGTGACAAACGAAAACACTTTATTTGATGAATCCTTAAAGAAAATTTTAATTAATATCAATCAGGAGAAAAGTTATTGCAAAAATATATGTTGATCCCTAGACACTTTTGATGTGTGTATTTGATAAAATACTCGCTGATTGTTCGTTATTAACGTATTTTAAGATGCATGTAGGTATCTTATTAACTGCAAAACCTATTAATTATAGGAGAAGTTTTAAAAGATACTAACATAGTTGGAATAATGCTAGAAACTCAGCAGAAATTTATTTTACTATTTTGCTGGGCAAAAACGATGCCTCAACTTGTTGGCCTTTTTCAATATGTTATTTTCCGAGTGGGAACTCGGTTTATTTATTTCCCGTTCTCACCACTTGCAAAAATAACATTCAAAAAACTCGTTTCCGCCATACACTGAAGAAGCATGTGATTGAAAAAGGCACGCGGTGATCTTTGAGGGTAAGCAACACTCGCCGAGGTTGGTGCTGGAATGAATAACCATCTATTATACGTACCAAGCCTACTCCGTGGGTCGCAAAGCACGTTAAGCTGTTGGTCCTAGCTGTCATGAACATCTTTGGTGATAGCTATCGGTTAAGACCAGACAATCTGACAAAGAGTATCATTATCGCCCAGTTACTGACAGAGCCGGATTAACCCTGTCAGAGGCCCTAAGGCAATGGCATTCTCGGGGCCCCTTTTCTTACTTTGACTGACCAAATCGTGTGTGAACTGAGGAAGCGCACATTAAGGGCTGTCGTTTTTAGGGTTCCGTAGCCGAAAGGCAAAAAAAGGAACCCTTATAGTTTCGACATGTCTGTCCGTCTGTCTGTCTGTCCGTCCGTCCGTATGTCACAGCCATTTTATTCCGAAACTATTAGGAGTATACATGTAAAACTTGGTAGGTAGATGTATTCTGTGAACCGCTTTCCGATTTTAAGAGAAAATTTCAAAAATATTTAAAATAAAGGGGGCTCCCCATACATGGAACTGAAACTGAAAATATTTTTTTTCATGAAACCTATACGTGTATGGTATCTATAGACAGGTCTTTAAAAATTACATTAAGGTTTCTAAAATGACTTTTTCATAGTAATAATCGTTTAAAAGATATATGCTTCCAAAGTGGTAAAATGTGTGTCCACCCCCCTCTAACTTCTATAATAATGAAGTGAAAAATCTAAAAAAAACCGTATTTAGTAGATCTTAATGTAAACTTTCAACCAAAATTGGTTTGAACGAGATCGAGTCAGCAGTTTTTGAGATACCGTATATTTTCTAAAACCGCAATTATAACTTTGTAATTCATACAAATACTATGAAAAACAAAGTTGTTTGGCGTAGTTGTAAAAATTGTAAATAAGCTAGTTTTAAGAAATTTGTAAGGTTTTTTTTTTCAAATAAATATATTAAGTATATTATATTTACTACGGAACCCTTCATGGGCGAGTCCGACTCGCACTTGCCAATTTTTAATATATTTGTTTACATATTCCCAGATTTGTTCCAAAATTGTTTTAATTCTACTACTAAATCTAACGATTTGTATTTTGTGAGATAACAGTGAGGTCCCTAAGTTCACACGCACATCAAATTCTCGTTCGAAGAAACATGTTTTCTTGGTGCGTGCACTGGGCCTGGGCCCCTAGTTGATGCGGGGCCCCTAGGCAGTTGCCTACTCCACCTAATGGTTAATCCAGCCCTGGTTACTGGAATGTAAAGCTAAGAGAGTTAGTCGTTTCATATAACATACCAATATTCAGGTTCATTCAGGCGGGCTGGATGCGGACCCGAAATTAATGAGGAAAAGGCTTGTCCGATTCATTGGCAATTTTTCACTCCCCAAAATCTAGATGCCTTAGATTTGTACATTACTATATTACATTACCACCTGCAGATTCTAGGCAGCGAGAAAGGTGCCTTAGTAAGTATTTCTACAAAGATAACGACTGAAAAATATCGATCTTGAAGCATTATTTACCTCAATTCCCTAAGTGCATCGTCAAGCATATTTTTTCGTGTTGCTTATGCAACATTTTAAACTGAGCGTTTAAGTGCCACAGTTACTTAGTTCCGTGTGCCCACATTAAGCGATTAAGGAAACTTAAATACTAATTATGTTCATTAATGCTTAGGTAACTTAAGCCTATTCATTGATAAAATAGCAAAAGTTCGCTTGAAATCACTCAAACATTGCCACAAGAGCATGAACTATTTTTAGTTATTAAAAAACGGGCACCACCAGTTATTCACCGATAAACAAAAGCACCTGCCGCTGAATTCTGAATAGGTAGACCAAAACCTAACCCGCATTACCATATTCTAAAATTAAAAAAAAATCATAAGCTCCGCGTTCTTTATTCAAATACCTATATTCGTGCGTTCAGAATAGGTTCTCGCATCAAGTTTATTTTCTTTTTCAGTAAAGGTTTATCGTATTAATACAATAGTACCTGCACGGCCGGCAAAGGAAACTATTTGTTCGTTTTTGCATTGTCACACAGCTGTTTTAAAAGCGAAAAGTTTATTTTTAAGATGGGTATCTAGTGACTTGAGTGCCTACGCTGGTATGTTATTTATCTCACGCAATCCATACATACCTTAGCGGGGCTATTTAAAGTGAATTCTGTCAATCTGGTTTAAGTAAAAAATAAAAATTGCTAATTGAGGTTTTTGTTTTAGGGCTGAATTTTTATCAAAATTTGAATAGAGTAAATAGATTTAATAGCTTAACGTAGGTCTTAGAATCTAAAATCGGTTCTCAATAAATTAAGTACCTATAATTTATGGTAGAGTTCAAAATTGGAGCATAAGTAAAACGAAACGTAGTTACCTTCTTTTAGCTTTCTTGTAAAAGAGCCTCTACAATTCTAAAGTTTATTACCATAATATCTAATAATTGGCAGGTAATTTATCGTAATACCAAAACTGTCGACATGAAATGTAAAACAATTAATTCAAGTCTAAATTAATTACCGTCAAATAGGTTTTCAATGGAGCATTTAAATAAAAAATAGCCCACGACTGGCCATTAAAGACCAGCATGTGTGTATAAAGACGTAAAAATAGAGAGATAAATTAAAATATATATTTTTTCACACAAGATATGCATGCAACATGCACTTAACAATTGTCTCATAAATTATAGACATCCGATACTGGCTGTAAACGAGAACATACCAGTGCGCTATTTTTAGGATGAATTAAAAAGTATAAACACAACCTATGATTAAATGAATGGAGACGCGTTTTACTAGACGGCTGATGGAATCTGACATTTTAAATTACAGCTAAGACATTTTATTTTAATAAAAATTCGAATAACAACGACAATTTTCAGCTTTGAACATATTCCATGGTAGGTCTATATTTGAGGACTCCGGAGTGGTCTTGTAAGAGGTAACGGGGCCCCCTCTATTGTTAATGGTGATCACCAGGGCGGTTTTAGTGAGGTAGAAATCCCGCACTCCATGTTCTTCTTCCCCAAAAGTGCAGGTAACTTTTGAATGTTTCCACCCGATAACAAAAAAGGGCTATATGTATTTGAAACAGCATTAATATATCGCATACTAATCTTTGTTTACAAAAGCTTCAACATAAGAATAAATTACCTAGAAAAATCGTCGGGCTATTCTTAATTATTTTATCAGCGATCGAATTTTAATTGCTGCTTAAATCTGATAATCGTTTCTCAAATAGCTGGCTATGACTTGGCATGTTCTTACAAAGCCTCAGAGCTATGCGTTTGATCTCATAACACGATATTCCATAATCTTTGGTAGCATAATCAAAAATGGCCTACCTGCAGGAAAAAACGACAACGTTGTACCTATCGTAGTAATTTCAAATTAGAAGATAGTAAATCAGTAAACAAATAGTATTTTCGTTGTTTCTCTTATCAAAACGATTCAAATTGAAGTTTAATTTTAATTAGATCACGTTTACAACGTATACATAGTTTGTTTCTTTTTCTCATTTCTCTCTTACGTAGATTTTTTATTTAACTACTTAATAACAAAACAATCGTACTCCACAGTTTACAACCGCAATAATCTTGTAAATCTAAATCAAATTGTAAGCCATATTAAAAAAAGCTCAACATACTTACAAACTCATTACTCGCCAAGTACTAAACACTAACATAATCTTGTAAGCGTGGTAATTAAAATAAACAGTTTTATGGCTGTTATGCAAAAAGTAGAAAAGGGCTTTTATATTTTAGCACCGGCTTGCATTTAATTAAGTTTGTAAAGCAGGCTTCATAAGTAGGGAAAATGGTGTTAACAAGCATGATGCACGGCTTTTGGCTAACGATTATTTTTATCTGTAAGTAGGTTCCTTTGAGCTAATACCTAGTGAATAATTCTCAAATCGGTACGCAAAACATACCCCAGGAAGTTTTTTTATCAGCTTTAGTTTTCAAGTGCGGGTCGGACTCGCTTATGAAGGATTCCGTAGTAGCTACGCAAAATAACTTTGTTTTCATAGTATTTGTATAAATGGCAGTTATATTTACGTTTTTTTTAATATGCTATATCTCAAAAACTGCTGACTTACATCCCCTTCAAACCATTTTCGCATCATTTTCGTTGAAAGTTTTTATTGAGATCTACGTAGATCTACAGCAAATATTTTTTCACATTTCACCACTTTGGAAGTGTCTCTCTCAAGCCGCAAGCGATTGATTTTAAGAAGGAATGGTTTTAAGAACCTCAATTTAATTTTAAAAGACCTATCTATGGCCACCCAGTTTGATGAAAACAGTTTCAGTTCCATGTTTGGGGAGCCCCCCTTAATGTTATATTTTTGTATAAAAATCGCAAAGCGGTTCACAGAATCCATCTACCTAGTTACCAAGTTTCAACTGTGTAGTCCTTAAAGTATCGAAATAAAATGGCCGTGATATATGGAGGGACGAACAGACAGACAGACATGACGAATGTATAAAGGTTCCGTTTCGTGCCAATCGGCTACGGAACTCTAAAATGCTAAATAGAATGTAAATAAGAAAAGGCAATCCCCTGAATGAGCCAGTTTGTAGTGTAGTGTCTATAAAAGACCACCACAAAATACAGTTGCAATAAAAATAAAATCAAACTGAAATACACCATGTGTCTGGAACCGTAAATAACAAGTGAGCTAGCGCAGTGCTAACAAGGGCTATAGTTTCGTGTAAAACAAATACAATTTATGGCTATCGAAGGCTTTACATTAAAATACTTTGTAGGCAACGGAGCAGGCAATTTCTTGAGTCACCGAAGACTGACGTCATCGTTGCAAATGGCAACCGGCTTGGCAAGGCCTCGAGTCGCGACAACTTTATCATACCTACCGGTGCTCGGTACGCGATAAATAGTAAAGCTGTATCTACGAAAACATTATCTGCAGAGTTGATAATATAATCAAGGTCGTAAATGGTGGCAAAAATATTTAAATAAAAAACTGTTTAGCAAAAAATAAAACCGACTTCAGTAGGTACATATTGCACCTTCCACTCTATCTCTTCACCACTCATGGTTGACTGGTAGAGAATGCCTACGGCATTAAGTCCGCCTTTGTACCTATGTGCATAAAGTGTAAATAAACAAATAAGTAGTGTTTTGATATGGAAGTCTGTTTTATTTTTTGCTAAAAAGTTTTTTTTTTCTCGCTTTTTAGTTTTAGGTTTGTAATTTATCTAGTTACAAAAGCCAAAATGTCAACTACTTATCACCTGTTCACCTAGTACTTCACCATCAGCTCTACTTCATTCATATGCATTGTGACGGGCATAAAGTGCTTAACATCCATATTCAAGTAATCGAATCGTAACCCACGAAATACTTATTACAAGTAGATCTGTGGTCTTAAGTTACACTTCACGAAATGATGATTTTCGAGAGCAACTGCACAAGTTACTATTTATAAAAAATACCCAAATCGCTATAGGTGTGCCTATAATATTTGAAGAGTTCCCTCGATTTCTCCATGATTCCATCATCAGATCCTAACGTGATGACAATGGGACCAACTCGAAAATATACCCATTCAAACAAAAAAGTATTTTCCAAATCGGTCCAGCCGTCTTTGAGTTATGAAGTAATATAGGTAAATAATAAAAATAAAAAATCTCCTTTTTTTGAAGTCGGTTAAAAACAATTGAAAATCAATTGATCTACCTACATAAAATGTTTTTAATGTTACAGTACTGGATTTTTGAGTACCTACATTGGTAGAACTACAACCCTTATGTACTTTTACGTTCACCAGACAACGTGTGTGTGGAATTCCGACCTATTTTCAACCGACGACAAAAAGAGGAGGTTATCAATTCGACGCGTATATATATATATATATATATATATATTTTTTTTTTTTTAATGTATGATCATCGAGTACTCGAAGACGGCTGAACCGATTTGGAAAATTATTTTTATGTTCGAATGGGTATACGTCGAAATTGGTACCATTATCACCAAAGTCAGGATCTGATGATGGGATCCTGGAGAAATCGAGGGAACTCTTCAAATATTATAGGCACACCTATGGCGTTTTGGGTATTTCTTATAGTAACTTGTGCAGTTGCTCTCAAAAAGTACCATTTGGGGAAGTGGAACTGATGATGAAGACCACAGATGGCCGCCGAAACTACTCAATAATAGGTATTGAGTGGATTGCGATTCGATTACCTGAATATGAATGTTAAGCACTTTATACTCGTCACAATGCATATGGTGATGTAGAGCTGATGGTGAAGTACCAGGAGAACTCCTCAACAATTAACGGCCCAGCATTGGGAAAAGCAATATTTTGTAAAAGGTTATAAGTAGTTGACATTTAGGCTCTTGTAATTAGGTAAATTAAAAATCATCCAACTAAAAAGAGTGAAATAAAAACTTTTTACCAAAAAATTAAACCGACTCCCAAAAAACACTGCAAAGTGAAAAATAACTTTAATTTCGGAAGTCAGTGCCAAAAACGAATAAACAAAACTAAAGACACCGACTACCGAAATTAAAGTTATTTTTCACTTTGCAGTGTTTTTTGGGAGTCGGTTTAATTTTTTGGTAAAAAGTTTTAATTCACTTTGCAGTGTTTTTGGGAGTCGGTTTAATTTTTTGGTAAAAAGTTTTTATCAATGAAAAGAAAGCAATAATAATTCAATCAGTACCTAAGTATGACGCAACTTAAGTCGTTGTGAAGTTGTTATATTTGCACAATAAAAAGGCTGTTCTCGAGGCTTTTGTTCATTCTTAAACTAACTCATTGATAAGGTTAAGTATATCATGTCATAAAAATGGTCTTGGTATAAATAATCTATGGAAATTAAATTACAAAATGTTTTATTTTAAGTTTTGTAATAATTATGTTAACTTGCACTTGGAATTTTATGACCACAAACGACATCTCCATTCTGTCGAGGAGAAATACAATAAAACCTCAATGTTACGGCTTACATGGACCGTAAAACGAAACGGGACAATCATTCCCGCCACAGAAATAATATCAATTCCCGCCAATTTTCAGCCGCCCTTGCGCTTGTAAGTAAACAAGATATTGAGCCATCTCATTGCTTTCCTAGTTTTTTATAATTTCTTAATGTATAGTTGTATAGTGATTCATTTATTTCATCCATCTAAAATAGTTGCATTAATAATAATTCCTGCTAATTTGTCATTTTTTGACGTCAAGATTTCGCAAGATTTTCCACTTTATGCCAATAAATGGCGAAACGAATGATCTATGTAATTATATTAAGACCTATAATGTACCATGTTTTATGCAAATAAATATTCTTTTATATATTGTTCCGTTACAGCTTCAAACATAGATTGAAACGGTGCATACGCAGTGGCAAGTCATCACATTGACTATCTGTGCAAGATTTCCTAAATGACAATAATTTGTAATACATATTTGAATTAATTTCTATTTGCATTAATATTTTTTATTTGTTATAATCAATTTTATTTTGTTGTAATCAATTTTATTTTATGTAATCAATTTTATTTTTTGTAATCAATTTTATTTGTTGTAATCAATTTTATTTGTTATAATCAGAGCCGGATTAACCCTATTAGAGGCCCTAAGGCAATGGCATTCTCGGGGCCCTTTTTCTTACTTTGACTGACCAAATCGTGTGTGAACTGAGGAAACGCACATTAAGGGCTGTGGTTTTTAATATATTTGATTACTTATTCCCAGATTTGTTCTAAAATTGTTTTAATTCTACTACTAAATTTAATAATTTGTATTTTGTGAGATAACAGTGAGGTCCCTAAGTTCACACGCACATCAAATTCTCGTTCGAAGAAACATGTTTTCTTGGTGCGTGCACTGGGCCTGGGCCCCTAGTTGATGCGGGGCCCCTAGGCAGTTGCCTACTCCACCTAATGGTTAATCCGGCCCTGGTTATAATCAATTTAGTATAGCACATTTTTATTTGCAACATAATACATTTGCATGACACACAAAGGCAGAATGTCATGGATTCTTTTATGTATTTGACAACATATTTTTATGTACCAAGCAAATAAAGACCTATTATATTCTATCGTTACGAGGACCATAGCAACTAGTTAACTCAATCTTCTATACATCTGACACAGTAATTACTAAACAACCGGTACCTTTTTTTTGTTACCGAGGGGAAACCTTCAAAAGCCGCCTTGACTTTTGGGGAAAAGAAAAGACTAGTGAGTGTGGGATTTCTAACTCACTAAAACCAGCCCGATGATCACCATCAACACGTAAAAGGGGTCTTGTTACCTCTTAAAAAGATCACTCCGGAACCCAAACAACCGGTATCTACCACACTTTTTCCCCTAAAATTTTGTACTTAGCACTGCTGCAATTGTTTGTTCCTAGGTGGTGGTATTGTATCATTTGTCTCCATTATCCCGATTAGGCACCACCGGTTATTCAAATTCCGAAATATATTTTGCAGTTGGCAACTACGAGTGGGTGCGCCCACCGCCGAACCTTGTCCATACATCTAGTTACGTAAGGTCTAACTTATTGCAACTCGAATAATCCTGTTCTAGATTTTGAATTGCTAATAAATGAGGTCGTGTAGCCGATGCAAATAGTTTGGTGAAGGGCTAGGCGTTAGTTAGGCTACATAACTCGTTTCAGAACTGTTAGCGACGGTGGTGGGTGGAAGAAAAGCGGTGGCGATGTGAAGCTGTTGTGTTAATGTACTGATGACCACCATAGAAAAGCTACAAATTTTAATAATTTATCGCCAACGCCATCCGCATATGGAAATCTTCCATTTCCTCATGACTTATGAGGAATAAAAGGCGAAAGACAGCAATTAAATTCGTGATTTATAGTGCATTAGAACTTCGTGTTAGAAATAATGAATCCTTGTAGCCGAACCTATACTTCGACAGCATACAAAAGTTACACTCATAATAAACTCTACTCCAATCATCAGAAACCATTATCTGGCACAAAACATTCAGCAAAAAAATGTCGCTGATTCTTAATAGGTTTTTCATTCAATAGCCGCGATGTAGATGTGTTACTTTTCAACCGACGACAAAAAGAGGAGGTTATCAATTCGACGCGTATATTTTTTTTTTTTTTTTTTTTTTTTTTAATGTATGATCATCGATTACTCGAAGACGGCTGAACCGATTTGGAAAATTCTTTTTTTGATTGAAAGGGTATACTTCGATACTGGTCCCATTTTCATAAACGTCAGGATCTGATGATGGGATCCTGGAGAAATCGAGGGAACTCTTCAAATATTATAGGCACACCTATGTCGTTTTGGGTATTTATTATAGTAACTTGTGCAGTTGCTCTCAAAAAGTACCATTTGAGGAAGTGGAACTGATGATGAAGACCACAGATGGCCGCCGAAACTACTCAATAATAAGTATTGAGTGGATTGCGATTCGATTACTTGAATATGGATGTTACGCACTTTATGCTCGTCACAATGCATATGGTGATGTAGAGCTGATGGTGAAGTACCAGGAGAACTCCTCAACAATTAACGGCCCAGCATTGGGAAAAGCAATATTTTGTAAAAGGTTATAAGTAGTTGATAATTAGGCTCTTGTAACTAGGTAAATTAAAAATAGACCAACTAAAAAGAGTGAAATAAAAACTTTTTACCAAAAAATTAAACCGACTCCCAAAAAACACTGCAAAGTGAAAAATAACTTTAATTTCGGAAGTCGGTGCCAAAAACGAAAATACAAAACTAAAGACACCGACTACCGAAATTAAAGTTATTTTTCACTTTGCAGTGTTTTTTGGGAGTCGGTTTAATTTTTTGGTAAAAAGTTTTTATTGTCGTCTCATATCAAATCGCGAGGGTATAGCCTAATAAATAAGTCACGTACAAACATCCTGCGCGATGCGTCGTTGTCCATAAAAAATGCGCCACAGCTAATCGCCGGTCATCGCTCTCTCTAGCTCTTTCGAAAAATATAATATTTTATTATAGCAACCCAGACGCTTACGGGAAAGACAAGTTCCATGTCAGTCGTTGCTCGTTGTGTACACAAGTGTGCGCTGTGTAATTGTGATTTTGCCTAATTTGGTTCGAACAAAGGACTGGTCTACATTTACAAAAAGTCTAGAACAAAACGTAGCTCGATCTACACAAATCACTACACGCATCGGCATCAATTGCCTTGCATCGTGTTATTTGCCTAAGTGGTTCGATGTAGGATAATAAGTTAGAAAGAATAGCCGTAGGTTACGGCCACCTTTGTCTGGACTCCGCTTCGGTCATGACACCTCGGGGCTAGACAAAACGTGGTCTATTCTTCCACAGGCAAATTGCCATGTAATGGGACCGTGGGCTTCGCGATTGTTTCCATACAAGGCCGCGTGTGCTTTAAATTTAACGTCATTGGGAAATTATTATTAAAAATATAAAAACGGGGTGTGCATCGGACCATGTAGCCGAATTCGTTAATTTAAAAAGCGAACTTCACTAATTCACACTAACGTAAGAATTTAAAAAAAAAGTGTTGCCACGTAAATTGGCAGCGACAAATAAAAAGGTAAACAAAAAAGTATTGATCGGCCCCAGCAGGGCGCCTCGATAACTCTCGGGCCTAATGATGCATCAACTATCATATTCGCAAGGATAATAAAGATGTTTTTGTGAGCCCTTATTATCTCGCTTTGTTCCATTTTTGGTCACACCTGGAGAGCATGCGAGTCAGAATCATTTCTTGAAGGCGCGCATCAAAAAGGATTTATTTTGACGTTTATGTTTTTGCTGGCGCAGTCGGTAATACAGCTTTAATAATAGAGTTTACCTAATAATAGTCAAGTAATTAAGTAATAAAAACTTCAGGGTGTTTTTTACTATCGCTGTCCAAACAACATCAAGGTTTTGATGTAACATTCTTATGTTAATTAATTAACATTCATTGTGAAAACTTCAAGTTGGATAAGTTTTTATTGATATTTTTTCGCATGCGATCAACTTTTTCATTTACACTGGCTGTTAAGTTGCCGTAGATGACTAATGTTTTTATAACACGTCGGACGGAGATTAGTAAAGCATCCTAAGAAGATTCAGACGTGTTATGAAATGACTCTACTGAACTCAAAATAAAGTAAGTAGGTACTTTTTTAATATACTTTTATAAACTTATCTGTGTAAGAATTAAAAAAAAAACTCCATCACCTCATAAGAGCATTATAAAAAGCTTCAGCTACTGATGTACACTTCATTTATTTTTAAAGCGACGAACGAAAACCTCATTACCATCCTCTTTTAACGGCTTACTCTGAGAATTAGTTTCGTTAATAATGACGGAATAGTAAAAGTTTTATGATTTCTAAAGTATGACGCGAGTGTTGATCTTCTGGCGATAAAAAAAATATATAATTTAAAGGATGTCTCAATAATGGCGTCAAAAAATAACCAAGTGACAAAGCAAATAAAGGATGGGGTGGTTTATTTAGCCTATTATGAGCAAAAATCATACATTTCTGCCCAATGTCCATTGACTGCAGACGAAGCGTTCACAATATCAAGTTAGTCCTTCGTGACGGACAAAAGGTGAAGTCTTGATTTCTATTGTGTAAATTCTATTCACACACTAGCGGAATTTTAAAACTAGCGACAAAAAGGTTTTCTCGTAATTAAGTTTTATTTTATTACCTAAGTTTTTGGTACAAATTTATTTAGTTTTGTTCCTTCTCGTCACTTCAAGCTTTTTCAAGGAGCTTAACGACATTCAAATCACAATCGAAGCGTCCGTCGCCATTTTCCCATAACTTGGTCTGTTCTTTAGATTCCCGCCATTCTAAAGTCGTCGACGCAAGCGCATCCGAGAGGCGGAACTCAAGTAATAGGCGCATTCCGCCGACCAGCCTGTGAATACCGACGTACTTACAATCTTTGAATGGCTTAGGAAGCCATTAACGGCCTTCCCGCTTAATGCTCGAACATAATACCTTCCTATTGTTTATCGATTTACAGAACAAATTGGAAGTTTTGTTATTATTTGTAAAGGGTTTTGTTCTTTCAAAATCATTTTAGTAGAATCAAAACCTACCTAATCTTTTATGTGTCTTTCATTTCATAACCAACAATACGTACTTACTAGATTAAATTACATAAATGATAAAAGGTTTTGTTTTATCATCATTTTATCCAGTGGAATGTTGGCAAAGAGACTCTCGATCTGCTACAGGCCCTTTTTGGGTACCTTCATATTTGTTTGCAAGATGATGTACTTATGGTCTTATTTTATTTGTACCAGCAGTATGCTCAGGGGTACTCTGATCTGCGAGATGTTTTAACGAGATACCGCGATCTCGGACCATAAGGGCAACTGAAGAAACAGGGTGGGTTTTTATGTCCGTAAGGATTGAGGAGCCACATCAGAATTTTTTAAATATGATCTCACCATTATTTAGCAGCAATGTAGCTTATTTTGCAGGCCGAATTCTAGATTTAGCAGCAAAATATATCACTAGTTATTTTAATGCAAAAGTGGCTCCTCAATCTAAACGTCTGAATTGAGGAGCCACCTGGAACTCGTTAAGTAATAGATGAATATTTATGAAAATTTTGTATCATTTAGTAGTAATTTTGCATATTACCGTCTAAAAATTTGGCTTCTGTAGCGCTAAAATGAAAGAAATTACAATACTTTTAATATGGCTCCTCAATCTAAACTCAAGAGGTGAATTTCTATCGGATGTGTGCGATCAATTAATATATTCGACATAATGATTATTTAGCAGGTGTTGTGTTTGTTTTTGCAGTATAGTAATAAAATAGTAAAACAGAGTAAATTTTGTATATGAACGCATTTTCTTTGGCTCCTCAATCCTGACGTTCTAATTATATATGTTTGACTGTAGCCACCTGAGATCTCAACGGAATCTAAAGCCAGAGATACTAACATTTAGCAGAAATATCTGCTAAATATATCTGCACAGTTCAGCAATGTATATATTTTGGATTCTGAAAAAACAATACTTAACTATTTTCTTGTAAATTCAGTGTGTAGGGTGACCATATTATACTCGTATTAATGAAACCAGGATAAGTAATTTATTAAATTTATATTTTCATAACAGATTATATGTGTGCGTGTGGATTGAGTGCTCCTTTTTAAAAGTTAAATATATTTTTACGAAATCAAGAAAGAATTTAAGAAATAATTGTGAACACTTCATGGTGAAGATAAAAAAATTGTGAAACCTATGGTGAGAAAGTCATGGTCAATTATCTAGAACACTCAATCTGCTAGTTTGAGAAAATACTGTAACTCATGTTTCAACATATATACTAGATATATGGTTAACATTTTTATGTGGAATAATTGTATTGAATTTTTGAAAACTATTCACAAATATTCAATTTATTTTAGCTATTTATTTGGATTTTATGTAGGTTTATTTAGAACACTCAATCCTCCTATGGTGCAGACGGAGTGTTCCAAAACTCTCCAACTTTGGCTTAAAAAATGTTTAATATTCTTACTCTATTTAACGATTATAATTCAGACTCAGTTTGTGCAACAAAAACCTTGACGTAAAACATAATAGTTCGCATAGCACAACCATTCAGTTCATATGAAACTATGTTTGATAGACTATATTAACACACAGTTTGGTTGTTTTTAACCGACTTCTAAAAAAGGAGGAGGTTCTCAATTCGGACGTTTGTATTTTTTTTTTTTATGTTTGTCCGCGCATAACTCTGTCGCTTGCCAACCGATTTGAAAAATTCTTATCTTGTTAGAAAGGGTATACCTCCCAAATGGTCCCATGAAAATTTTATCGAAATCGGACAAGCCGTTTCTGAAAAATCAACAAAAGTCTAAGAAAATATTTACGTTGATGATCTTTTCGTTTACTCTGCATTGCGTTTTTTGTTCGCGCATAACTCCGTCATTTACGAACCGATTTGGAAAATTCACTGACCCACTAAAAAGCACGAAAATAAAAACTTTTTTTGCAAAAAATAAAACCGACTTCCATATCAAAACACTACAAAGCCAAAAATAATTTTAATTTCGGAAGGCGGTGTGAAAAAAAAAGAAATTACAAAACCAATAACAACGACTACCGAAATTAAAATTATTTTTGGCTTTGTAGTGTTTTGATATGGAAGTCGGTTTTATTTTTTGCAAAAAAAGGTTTTTTAAGCTTCCGTTGCGTGTGCAACCTTAATGGTTAAAGCTACACAGAAATCATTTCATGATGGAAATGTTTTCCTTAAAATTACATAAAAAATATCCCACGACAGCATATGTCTATCTTTTATGGTTGATTCACAATAACACGTGTAACTCCCGATAGTTTAGCAGTTCGAAGCCTTCTGATTATAATATTTGTCTACTCTTACGTTTATAACACTCTCAGTCACCCCTAATTGAAAAAGTTAACAATATTAACTATTCCATAAAAATGAATCATAAATCGGTATAGAAAAACCAAAGTTATACATGAAATACGCTAATAATAAGCCTCAATGTAATAAAGTACTCAAGACACTGGCGACACTTCACCCTATATTTCAATGCTTATAGCCTTTGGCCAAAGTAATGCCGTGAAAATGTCGACAACCAATTCGAGAAATAATAAAAATTTTAGTAAGACTAATTCTTAAAAATAAAATACGTATAAAAACTTTTTTGCAAAAAAATAAAACCGACTTCCATCAAAACACTACAAAGCTAAAAATAATTTTAATTTCGGTAGTCGGTGTTATTGGTTTTGTATGTTCTTTTTTTTCACACCGCCTTCCGAAATTAAAATTATTTTTGGCTTTGTAGTGTTTTGATGGAAGTCGGTTTTATTTTTTTGCAAAAAAGTTTTGTTGTTGTTAATTTTATTTTTCAGTTAATTATTTATTTCGTACATGAACATTATTCATGTACAAACGAGAATACTTCACCGCTGATGAATGTTTTGTTACTAAATAAATATTATTGTGGGTACGTAAGTGAAATATTAATTTGTTGGTACCCCCAAAATGTGGTCACCCTACACACTGAATTTACAAGAAAATAGTCAAGTATTGTTTTTTTAGAATCCAAAATATATACATTACTGAACTGTGCAGATATATTTAGCAGACATTTCTGCTAAATGTTAGTATCTCTGGCTTTAGATTCCGTTGAGATCTCAGGTGGCTACAGTCAAACATATATACTTAATTAGAACGTCAGGATTGAGGAGCCAAAGAAAATGCGTTCATATACAAAATTTACTCTGTTTTACTATTTTATTCCTATACTGCAAAAACAAACACAACACCTGCTAAATGATCATTATGTCGAATATATTAACTGATCGCTCACATCCAATAGAAATTCACCTCTTGAGTTTAGATTGAGGAGCCATATTAAAAGTATTGTAATTTCTTTCATTTTAGCGCTACAGAAGCCAAGTTTTTAGACGGTAATATGCAAAATTACTACTAAATGATACAAAATTTTCATAAATATTCATCTATTACTTAACGAGTTCCAGGTGGCTCCTCAATTCAGACGTTTAGATTGAGGAGCCACTTTTGCATTAAAATAACTAGTGATATATTTTGCTGCTAAATCTAGAATTCGGCCTGCAAAATAAGCTACATTGCTGCTAAATAATGGTGAGATCAGATTTAAAAAATCTGATGTGGCTCCTCAATCCTTACGGACATGGGTTTTTAGTCAGTAGAAGTCTGACACTCCCTTCCGCTCTACCCGCAGCGGGAGCTGTCATTTGATGATTTTCCCACTAGGAAAAAAAGGGTACTCTGATTCTCTTATTTAGATATCCATAGACTGAAAAAGTACCACTTCATATAGCGGTGAGACCCCAAATACATTATAAAATTAGCAAACGGGTAGCTATACTTGATAAAATACAAATAAAAAATAAAGAAAATATGGCATCGCCGGTTCTTTCAAGAGAATTCGGCTAACTGTACCTAGTGCCATATCTAATCCATTAAAACTCTTCGAAACAGTGAAAAAGGGCGAAACGAACTCACGCGCATACTGCAATGATAAAACAGAATTTTATGAACTTAGTAAGTGATAAATGATCTTTATTTTGCAAATTGGTTATTAAATAACACTTTTCTCGTCATTTTTTTCGTAAACTTAAACTAGATGAGCTAACTGTACCTAGTGCCATATCTAGGGTCGACGGCGCGTTGTGTTCCACGCGCGCCTCAAAGAGCGTCAGCAACATGACGAGGCCCCCTCTGCAGAGGGCCGAAGCCTGCCGGGGTCGTGGGACTTATCCCATTACCGTGACCCCGGTACGTAAAGGGTTATTGAAGGAACACCGTGGATTTTAGTCAGTAAAAGTCTGACAGTCCCTCCCACCCTGCCCGGGGTGGGAGGACTTATTTGATAATTGTACCAGGTTAAAAAAAAAAAAGTGCCATATCTAATCCATTAAAACTCTTCGAAACAGTGAAAAAGGGCGAAACGAACTCACGCGCATACTGCAATGATAAAACAGAATTTTATGAACTTAGTAAATGATAAATGATCTTTATTTTGCAAATTGGTTATTAAATAACACTTTTACTCGTCATTTTTTTCGTAAATTTAAACTAGATGAGGCCGGTGTTTCCTAAAAAAAAAACACCGAAACAAACTCAGGGATCCGTCTCTTTTAAAGTCGATACAACCTATACTGTTGGTTAAATCAGGTTACAGTCTGAGGCGATAGTACGTTCATATCAACAATTATAGATAGGTTAATTAATTATTGGTCGGATATTTAAAAGTGTTGTTTTTGTTGTTGTTTTGTTGTTGTTGTTGTTTATTTCATCTACATACGCGATGTTTTTTTTAAAGAATGCCCACTAAAATGACAACGGTACCAAATGAATCGATCTACTAGGCCAAGTTTCTTAAGTTCTTACAAATATTTTGAATTTAGCTTCCAGATTGAAAAGATTTTGATTATAGGGTATCCTTAGGTATTTCATATGGACTGACTGCCTTTCTGACCTCTTCAACCCAGTAACTGGTCGTGTCCAGTTACTAGAAAAGCTTGGGTAGGATTTCTTGAGACAGGGCCACGCTTACCTAAGACAGCGCCTGTGTGCAAAATATATGAATCGCCCAAGATTTTTTCCACAGGCGTGAGTATTGTCTTGGGGTCTCCAAATACAATACTCACGCCTGTGATTTACACTGCTTGTACCTACTCAATTATAAAGAATAATATGTTGTACTTTTACAAAAATAATTTCAATAATTAATGCTGGCATTACATCTGGCGCCCTTTCTGCTTTGGCGCCTGTGTGCGCCGCACACTTCACACATAGGGACGGCTCGGCCCTGTCTTTAGATTTAATTGTCCGTAACGACTGTCATAGGTACTTCTATAAATGACAACTGGTACCACCAGGTTTACGTGCTTTCTTAGGCATGGAGAAATCTCAGTATGTTCACCTAATCAGGGACTGATTTCAGCAAGTATTGATTAACCGTGAAGATTGACTGCCTTGTCGTCCAACTCTTACAGCCTTAATCAAAACAACGTTTTAAAAATAGGTATAGTCAGTAGAAGTCTAACACTCTCTTCCGCTCTACCCAAGTACCCACAGCGCAGTGGGTGGAGTCATTATTTTGATGATTTTCCCAAACAGAAAAAAGGTATCTATACCTTGAAATCCTGGCATAAGGGTTTGACAACTTTTAGTTCAATATATATTTGAATTTAGAAATTCGGCATAAGTCACTTATTGCGGTTTATTTTCAAATATACACACCAACGTTCATTAAAACTCTTTATACCTACATTCGTTCACTATAATTATCGATACATATATACAGCTAGCCACATCATGAACAGGCAATTTTCATCAAGGTAACAAAAATTAAATGCAGAAATAACACATAATGACGTGTCAACAGCATAACTAGGCATAATTTTAATGACATAAGTCCTAAAAGTACCTAGTTAAATTTAAATTTTCTATTACACATTATGAATCAGTAGACAAAACAACTCTCGAAGTCTTGGAAAACATTCTTTAGGTACAGGTATAACACATCTATTAGCATTTATTATGTAAAAGTCAGTAGCTATTAGAAAAAAATATTTTCCAATGGTTAGTTTATCTTCCTTATTCTTATTTACTATGTAAATTGAGACTCTAGAAAGTATGACGATTAACTAAGATGCTTGGAACTTATTACACAAGAAAAAAACAGTGCAAGAATTCATATAAAATCATACAAAATAAAGGAAGTTTTTTTATTCTTTCTTTCATAAGATCAGAACATACATACTTATAAAAAAATAAAGACACTTCGAGAGAAGGCTTTCTTAGTCAATCGGCTTAGGCGCCAATTTGATCTCACTTTATGGCGGGAAGCTTAGTCTATGAAAGCGGCTACAGATTATAATGAAAAATAGAGTTGTATTCACAACTTTTTTACTTAAGTACTTAAATGATATTATTTAAATATTTATGTTTGTCTAGTCCATCATAATAAATTATTATTATGATGATGATTTAGTGTATAGGTTAATTTACTTAAAAAAAATGCCAATTTTGTGTCGGACTCGCCCATTATGGGGTACCGTAGTAGCTACGCAAAATAGTTTTGTTATTCATGATATTTGTATGAATGACATGCGTACTTGTACAAATATATTTGTACAACTGAATGGTAGTTGTAGTTTGATTCGCACTTGGCTAATTTTTAAAACCGATCTATAGACACCCCGCACGAAGCTAAGCTAACATAATTATGTTTTTAATTGTACTATGAAATTAAAAATCAATCAAATTATTTAATCTTTTGATTGTGACTGAGAAGTAGAAATGGCCGGATACTGAAGTTTTGAGCTCAAGGGTCCCAAATCGACGCGAAGGCGACTGACTGACCAGGCCATTGCTGCCGGGGTTGCAGGAATGTTCTAATGAGATACCGCAGCCCCGGAACCCAAGAGCAACTGATTTTGTTTTTATTCAGATAAAGCCTACTCTTGACCTCGATCTCGCCTAATGGTAAGCGATAGATGAGGTCTACGATGGAACGAGCGAGCCCAGAAGATGCCTGTTTACTCTTGCTTTAAAGGTTGAAAGGTCATAAGTCGCAGGGAACACAGAAGCCGGCAGAGAATTCCACAGCTTGGAAGTGCGCACAATAAATGTTGAAGAAAAGCGCTTGGTACGACAAGACGGTATATCAACCAAGTGTGGATGGTAGCCAGTCGTGCGTCTGGTAGACCGGTAGTGACAGGGAGATGGAGGGATCAGGTCATGGAGCTCCTGCGCACACTCACCGAAGTACCTACAATCTGTAGAAAACCGACAGGCAAGCAACGGTTCGCCGATGAGCCAGGCGATGAAGCTCGATAGCGCCTCGTTGCTATAAGCCTTTTAGCCCTGCGCTCGATCGAGTCCAGTGCAGCAAGTTGGTATTTCGCAGAGCCATCGTACAAGTGGCTGGGTATAATAGGGTGGGTTTTTAGTCTAATTGACACTTCCTTCCGCTCCAACCAGGGCGAGAGGACGCATTTGATGATGTTCCCACAGAAAGAAATCTCTAAACTTCTAAAGCACAATAAAAACTTTTTACCAAAAAATTAAACCGACTCCCAAAAAACACTGCAAAGTGAAAAATAACTTTAATTTCGGTAGTCGGTGTCTTTAGTTTTGTATTTTCGTTTTTGGCACCGACTTCCGAAATTAAAGTTATTTTTCACTTTGCAGTGTTTTTTGGGAGTCGGTTTAATTTTTTGGTAAAAAGTTTTTATTTCACTCTTTTTAGTTGGTCTATTTTTAATTTACCTAGTTACAAGAGCCTAATTATCAACTACTTATAACCTTTTACAAAATATTGCTTTTCCCAATGCTGGGCCGTTAATTGTTGAGGAGTTCTCCTGGTACTTCACCATCAGCTCTACATCACCATATGAATTGTGACGAGCATAAAGTGCGTAACATCCATATTCAAGTAATCGAATCGCAATCCACTCAATACTTATTATTGAGTAGTTTCGGCGGCCATCTGTGGTCTTCATCATCAGTTCCACTTCCTCAAATGGTACTTTTTGAGAGCAACTGCACAAGTTACTGTAATAAATACCCAAAACGACATAGGTGTGCCTATAATATTTGAAGAGTTCCCTTGATTTCTCCAGGATCCCATCATCAGATCCTGACGTTTATGAAAATGGGACCAATATCGAAGTATACCCTTTCAATCAAAAAAAGAATTTTCCAAATCGGTTCAGCCGTCTTCGAGTAATCGATGATCATACATTAAAAAAAAAAAAAAAAATATACGCGTCGAATTGATAACCTCCACTTTTTGTCGTCGGTTGAAAATAAAACTCCATAATCTCGCTCATTTTTTTTTACTTAAGTATTTAACATCCGAAGTCATCACCATCTGCCCAACCTTCCCAACTATGTTTGCGTGGGCTCCACTCTAATTGCATACCTACCTAAGTATCTGACCTTCTCAGCCCAGTAACTGACTAAGACGCTACCCAAAGATGTAGGTAACAGTCAGGACCACGAACGTAGTTTCCTAACCGCGGAGGAATCAACCCATCAACGGATTGACCTCAGCAAGCGTTGCTTAACTCCGAAGTGCAGTTGTTATTATTTTAGCCCTCATTATATCGCTCTTCATTCTAAATCCAATTAGCAACAAAATGTCTAATGTTAGAATAGGTACAAATGTTTGAATGTCACTAATTGTTATTTTCTTAATTTCCAGTAAGGTAACCTTTAAATATATAACGATAGGTACATAAACTATTCACCTTCAGAACCAATTTGTAAGTCAAAACAATTGTGTTATTTTTATTAATAATAACGTTGACTTCGTTATAAAACTGGCGAAACTACTTAAAATGACATCAGAGATATTTACATCACTTTACATTTCCATTAATTATTTCGTTACGTTAATAAATACATCTACGCAATCGAAACAAAATGCTCAAAGTATAAAAATCCGCGTGAAGAGACTTCATACTTTTCTGAGGATTTTCCATGACACCCGAGGATTTCATTAAAGACTTGAAAAAGGGTTACCTACATTACATATAACAGAATAAAGGTTCTGCAATAAGTAATTTATTACAAGTACTTATCGAGCGTACTAACTCAGATGGAACTCAACTCTAGGTTCTTAGCTGGTCCCGCCGGGGTTGCGGGAATGTTCTAACGAGATACCGCGGCCCCGGAACTTAAGGGCAGCTGAAGGAACAGGGTGAGTTTTTAGTCAGTAGAAGTCTGACACTCCCTTCCGCTTAACCGAGAGCGGGAGAAGTGATTTTCCCACCCAGAAAAAAAAGTCTTAGCTGGTAATGCCAAAGTTAAAGCTAACGAAAACTAGCGATCTGTTCCAAAATATTGCGTTCGAATGTAGTGTGTTACTTACCTCTAAAGGATTTGGGGCATTATAAACTTGGAAAATGAGACCATAATTGGCAGCCTATTTGCTAATAAGAAGTTATTTATATGACTTATGTATATTCAAGCGGTTTTTCAATCATCATCAGACCAATACAGTTCCACTTTTCCGATAATAAATCGAAGTTTGTCCTATCGGCTGATGTTAACAACCGTATGTATCAGAGTTTCACAAACAAAAACAACAAAGTGTATGTATACGCTGCTAACTTAAACAATAAAACCCATCTCTAACTTCGCTCTGGGCATAAATAGTCCACTTGTACGCAATCAGACATACGCACCAAGCAATCCTACGTCAAATTTTATCATTTTAAAGCTCTCCGAGGTCGGGTTAAGTAATCCTTGCAACGAACCGTAACAATTCATTCATTGCCTTACAAACCGATGCAAATGAACCCGCGAATGGGTACCGAGTGCCAACCATTTATCGACTAGACCACAAAACTAGACAGAGAGGGCAATCGATTTATTAATATTACAAAAGTAAACAAACCTCTTGGCAGAGTCGTTGCAGCGGGGTGTCCTTTAAAAAAAAAACAATCACTGAACGGTTATGAAACACTATTGTAACGGGCACGATTGACAGTTTACGACACAATATGGGTCCGCGATCGTATTCCGACTATGAATTGCCGCGACGTGCGTACGCGCCGCTCGTTCCGCGCTGACTGCTTGACTCGCGAGACGTGCCCAGTGAACGTAGCATGACCTTCCTGCCCACAGAGCCTAGCATTAGAATCTCTTTTCCTTTTAAGACGTGTCCCCAAAATGTATGACCTTCTAGGAGAAAAAAATCGAAACTGTCCTTTCATAGGCTAACATTTCTGGACACCCGATAACTATAATGGCACTCCTTTACTTCCTTAGATTACCCAGAGCTTTGGAAGCTGCAGCTACAACTAGGTATCTGTAAATATAATTGTTACAGCATCATTTACATGAAAATGATAGCCGCTAACGTTTTGCGATCTATGCACCAACATTTATTTTAGAAAAAAAAACGGAACCCCTAACTTCACCATTAAACCGTTGATATTACTCAAGTAAATTAGAAAGCTCCTGGAAGAAATCGAAGTTCGAAGAAGAAGAAGCACTGAATAAAAAAAAACCTTATGTAGGTACTTAGAAAACAAGAAATCAAATCGGCAAGGAGTTTACCTATGTTTTGTTACCAAAGTGTATAACTGTTTTTTGAAGACTTAGTTTGAGAATTACAATGAGCTACACTTTATCTCACCTCCTAACTTCATAAATATTATAATTTTCATCAGTAGATCTTCATAAGTATTTTTTAACCGACTTCTGAAAAAGGAGGAGGTTCTCAATTCGGATGTTTGTTTGTTGTTTTTTTTTTTTATGTTTGTTCGGGCATAGCTCCGTCGCTCGCCAACCGATTTGAAAAATTCTTTTTTTGTTGGAAAGGGTATACTTTCCAAATGGTCCCATGAAAATTTTATCGACATCGAACAAGCCGTTTCTGAAAAATCAACAAAGTCTAAAAAAATATTTACATTGATGATCTTTTCGGTTACTCTATATTGTGTTTTTTGTTCGCGCGTTTTTAGTTTTTTGTAGTTGACATTTTGGCTTTTATAACTAGATTAATTACAAATTGACCAACTAAAAAGCGCGAAAATAAAAACTTTTTTGCAAAAAAATAAAACCGACTTCCATATCAAAACACTACAAAGCCAAAAATAATTTTAATTTCGGAAGGCGGTGTGAAAAAAAAGAAAATACAAAACCAATAACACCGACTACCGAAATTAAAATTATTTTTGGCTTTGTAGTGTTTTGATATGGAAGTCGGTTTTATTTTTTTGCAAAAAAGTTTTTTTAAAGGTACGGGTAGTTAGTAAAGTACCGACCGACCCAGCCTTCCTTAAGGCCTATCCGCACACAACAGTGCCGACACGTGAGCGACAGTTCCGTACCGTACCGTTCCGTGACGTGCCATTCATACATGTCAGTACCGACGCGACGCGTGCAGTGATTTTTAGTACCTTGCAGCAGTTTGACGTGCTTGTAAAATGCTTCGATATTCAAGATTACAGTTAGCAGTAATTGCTTTAATATTAGATGAAGACGAAGAAATTCATGTGAGAAGTAGGAAATGGGTTCATAACGCGTGGAGGAAAAGAGAAGAAGGAGAGTTCGCTACCCTATATAAACACCTGATAGATGATGAATCAAAGTTTTTTGAGTATTTCAGGATGTCAAAACATTGTTTGGTCATAAATTGCAGGGTGTACACGGACCAATTCAAACAACTTTTCGTCATCCATCTTGAAACACTGCAACCGTCTCAGGCAAAATATTGTCTGCTACAAATTCACGTCGGATCACGGCGAATGTCGGCGCAGCACTGACATCACTGAATGTCACTGTCACTGACGAGTACGGATAGCGTCGTACAAAATGTATGGTACAATATCATATTTCACTGACACTGATCGATACGTTACTGAACGGCACGTGTCGACACTGTGCCGGCACTGTTGTGTGCGGATAGGCCTTTACTCGTCTACTATTTTTATAATCGTAACGTAACTGCGTAACGACTCGCATCATTGCGGTAACAACGGTGAAGAAAGTGTTTACAGGTGATTTGATTATGTACCTATGTATTCTAAGTAATTATTGTGCATACAGTCACAGATTACTAAATAGTTACTTCGTAATACAGTGCAGTCTATACAACGTGTAACGGAAACCCCATATCTATCCAAAAGGACTAAAGACAACATCTGGCATGTAGTCTCTATGCAAAGTTTCAGCTCAAAATAAGTGACACAGAATTGACCCCAAATTATCGGTTTCATATGTTTCTTGAATACCAATAATAACAAACGTATCACATCACTATGAGAGTCATCACTTTCCACGTCCCTTGCCAATAAAACGATAATTCCCTTCATTCTTCTTAATTTGAAAAAATCGGTCTCTGGTATCAATGTATTGAAATTTCTAATAAGCTCCACACATGTAGACATAGGATTACAAAACCCTTGCAAACCCGGATTTGTAAAATGTAGCCCACTCAGTTTTCTTCCATTTCAGTAGACAATAAAACATACCCATTTCATCAAGAGTGCCAATGAATATGACTCAGGTCCATGAACCTGAATATTAAAAAAAAACACAGAGTTCATGGAAGTTGCATAAAAATATTGGTTCACTTATACAAACGCAAACTTATTTAAAAATATTTAATAGGTACTGGCTACTGTGTTCCCCACCACATATGACCCGTCAGCTTTTAAAGCAAGAGTGAACCGGCGGCATCTTTTGAGATCGCTCGTTTCATCTAGACCTCATCTATCGCTTATCATCAGGTCAGGCGTGATCGGGCTCAAGAGTGGGCTCGACCAATCAATCAATCTCCTGGCTCATTCCCTATTCGGGGTCGACCCTTCTGATACCTTCACACCATTTCTGGCGATTTTGTGTCATAGGCAATTACTTAAGTATATAATTTTGTACCCATATCCGCGACAGAACTAAAAATAACAACATTATTAGAGGTATGTGCAGACAAGAAGTTATAACGAACACCTAAGTAAGCTGAAGATTATATAGATTTAGCCTTATTACCCTTATTGCTAAGCTTCCTTCTTTCGGTTTACCCCCTCAACTTTGCGTTTGGATTGAAGACTTCCTGAGGGATCGGTCCATTCGAGTGGTCATTGATGGCTGCTCGTCTGCCGGGGTCCCTCAGGGGTCTGTTCTCTCAGCAACTTTATTCTTGCTACACATTAACGATCTGCTAATGCCCGGTACCTTTGGGTATGCAGACGACAGCACAGTATCTGAGATATATGTGTAGATATATGTGCGCGCGAGCTGGTGGGTCACAGATCTAGTCTCTCCGTGAGGACATGGTTGGGCGCTTGAACTTGACCTTGAAGGCTGTCTCCGAATGGGGCGATGCCAACCTGGTCAAGTTTAATGCAGCTAAGACCCAGGCGCGTCTCTTCTCCGCAAAAAGGAGTCAATTCGAACCGGCTCCTACTTTCCGGGGTGTAACCGTGCCGATAACCGACCGTATCGAGCTTCTGGGGGTAACACTAACTTCTACCCTCAATTTTGGTCCGTTTATCGAGGCTAAGGCTCAACTAGCATCAAAAATGTTGGGAATCCTAGCAAAAGTGAGACGGTACTTCACACCCGAACAGTTGCTCAATCTCTATCAAGCCCAGGTTCGGTCGTGTATGAAGTACTGCTCTCATTTTTGGGATGGATCTGCGAAATACCAACTGGACGCGCTTGAGTCTATCGAGAAGCGGGCCAAGAGACTCATTGGCAACGATGCACTGGTCGAGTCAAAGATCCAGAGCCTTGAACACCGACGACGAGTTGCAAGTCTATCGGTTTTCTATCGGTTACATTTCGGGGAGTGTACGATGGAATTACACAATCTAATTCCGCCAAGCCCGTTCCATCATCGGACTACGAGACAAACGGCGAAGCGCCATCGTTACATGGTGGACATCCCACCCATACGCACAAAACGTTTTGGGAATACCTTCATTGTGCGTACGGCTAAGGAGTGGAATTCCCTGCCGGAGTCTGTGTTTCCCGACAGCTACAACCTAGGAGTCTTAAGTCCAGAGTGAATAGGTTACTTTTAGGTAAGCGTGCTCCATCTTCGATCACATCATCACTTACCATCAGGTGAGATAGTGGTCAAACGCGAACCTATTTTCAATTAAAAAAAAAATATACTAATGCAAATCTTTGTTGCATAGAAAACTCTTTTTTTCATGTGCTTGACTCAAAACGCTATCTTAACCAAGTTGTTTAAAGAGTTCTGCAGCAATTATTGTTGTGCCCAGAAATTCAAGACTTAGGTCTAGAACTTCTAGAATTAATAATAAAATATACTCAAAAGCTATGACATTTTATTTATGTGCAACGAATGTTTTTTGGGTTTTCTATTCCCACAAATGGGCTGAATAACTAGGCTCGTCAATGTGACCGCTATGAGTGGATAGAGTCTGGCTAACGAAAGCGTGACCTGGAGTTTTCTTAAAAGTTTAATATGGCAACATTATTAAGCTGTCAAAGTCTGTGATTACAATTGTCAGTAATTTGTAAACACAATTAATATTCAACAATAATCGCTATAATATGGGTAAAACAATAAAAAGTAACGTGTGAAAGCTGCTACATACTATGATCAGTAAGTTTAAACAAAAACAAGAAGAGAAAGAAATTGTTTTTCAAGAAAAACAACAATGTTTAGATGCGATCTCGGATTTTTTAGGTTAGTACGACTTTGTAATGTTGATCCTTGGTGGCTGATTATTAGATATACCTATTTACGATGTTATGGTACTTTTTCTTATCTTTTTAGATAATATTGGAGATATTCAAAGAATCTGCGACTTGTGGAAACGTTAAAAAATTTGGAGAAAAAATCTTTAATAGAAACTCAGACTAAGTTCTTAGAAGAAATATCTTCATTAACTGGTACGTATGTTACGGTTAAGAATGTTTTGTTGATGAGTTGTGTTATTTGACATTATCAAATTGTTTGGGTACCTTAATTTTTGAATATGCATTTTATACTTCGTTTTGCAGAGGTTGGTGTCACAACACTAAAAAAAGGAAGGATCTGTGAATGAATAGATGTGGAGCACTCCAGGAAAAAAAACGTCCACACAAAAGCTTAGTGCTGGATTTAGACAGTTTGATATTGATGCAAAGAAATAAAATCAATTAATTTTATATTGTGAGACAGGAGGTCCCAATATTGCGAACATTGCTAGAAAAATTACATTCTAGCATTGGCTTTAGTGGATGTAGAGAAACTCTGCGTGAAATATTAATTGCTAATGGGTATGAGTTCAAGAAAAATAAAAATGAACGAACGGTTCTTGTCGAACGTTTTGATATTGCTGCTTGGAGACATCTTTATCTACAAGAAATTACTGCTAAACGAACGGAAGGAAAACGAATCATCTATTTAAATGAAACATATGTACACAAAAATTATAAGCCAAAAAATATCATGGCAAGATCTAACAACGAGTAATACAAAATAAAACACTGATAAAAATCTCATTTGGCTGAATAGCTGCAGAAGATTGAAAGAAAAATGACAAATCATGTAATAAATGTGGAAAATAAAAATATACAAACAAAGAGATCACATAACAGAAAAAGTATTGGAAAAAATCATAATAAGTCTAGGTGATGACGACTCCACTGATACAGAAGAATCCTTAGAGGTTGAATTTTTGGACTCGGATTTTGAGTACGATGATTAAATAATTATCATACTAAAAACGCATGTAGTTGATTAAAAACATTTTGAAAAAATTTAATAAACTACATGTTAAGTAGGTTAATTTTATGTATTTATACTAATAAATAAATCTACACATTCGTTTCTTTAATCAATTCATGAGAGTCAAGGCTCCGAGACACCAAACGGAGTCTTTAAAAACATTATGTGGTATTATCCCTAAATTAGAAATAAGTTCGTAAACAACTATTATACAAATTGATTGTCGTAAATACATCAAAGGACATGGCCAATTTTACTATGGACGTCGGCATAGTTATCGAATTTAGTGTACACCAATGATTTTTGGTGTTTTATATTCGTGAATATTGACTCATTAAATTGCTATAAATAAAAAACTCAGAAATCTTGGCATTACACCAGACTAGACAAAAAACAGTTACAGTAAACCTTTTAATCAGATCGCTAGCAATAAGGTGTTTAGATTATAATTTCGCTATTAAACACTTAAAGGCGCTTTAAAATAGTGAACAGTTGTAAATTATTGCGTATAACTGATATAGTTTTAGTATTTAACCAATAAACAAAGTAAGGATTTTAAACTGAATATTGACTAACATTTTATTAAACTGGGTAATAGTCTCAAAAAATGTGACAATAATAACAAACATTAACATAACATCGCACCTGTATTCCCCGAAGGGTTGGGCAGAGGTGTACCTATAGTACACCCAGATTTCACCAGTTATTTTGAGTACCATTTAATAGGGGGCGAGTCTGTTTCTATTAACCAGGCACAAATCTAGACTCCGGGCTGCTACTGAGAAATTCCTGATGAATAAACCCAATATCACTTTGCTCGACCTGGGAATCGAACTCAGGACCTCATGCTCAGCAGTAGCGCTTTCGACCATTAGATCAACGAGGGAAACACAGAATAAAACAAAGGAGTAAAAATTATTATTTATTTACTTATTAGAGAAAATAAACAAAAATATTTTGACATATTATAATTATTATATCTTAAATGCTTACGAAGATAATATACATTAGAGCAATGCAGCGATAGTGTTAATAAAGAGACCTAGGGAGGTCAATCAACCAGCTTGGAGAGAACAGAGCATTTTTATTTCACCAATACACTAACCTGGATTAAGTGTAAATATAGGGCTTCAGTAATTACATAAATAACTGCTTTAAACATAACCAGACTTGTTAAAAAAAATACAATCATAGATTTATTTATTATTATTTTATAATTGTGATTACTGTTCTGTGAGAGAATTTCTGAGACATTTTCAAAGTTCAAAATATTAGCTTTTGACTTCATAATATTAATTGTCTTCTATATGGATAGCACTAAATGTAGAATGTGTCTCATTCATTTGAGGTAATAAATGCCATTGATCGCTGTACAAATGTGTTTCACACACTACAGCTGCGAGGAACATAGAAACTATGTTCCTGCAAAAGCATTCTTTTGAGGGATTGCGGGACCAAATGTACCATTCTGTTTCTGCATTGTTGAAATATACTGTGAACAGATGTAATCGAAGCTCGCTTGTAATTAGGTAATGATATGGTATTACTTTCCCATGGCTCTCTTTGAACAGGCGGCAACGGTGGTGGCTCTGGTGGGCTAACAACTTGGCTAACATTAGGGGCTGCTGCATCATTATCCAAAGCCAATTCTTGCATGTCTCGTGATGAGTCATGCACTGTCTGTCTATTTGCTCGCATCCAACACACATGGCAAACATAGTTGTTTCTTGAAGGCTGAAAATAAACCACAGTTAGAATAAACACAATAATAAATTAATTCCATCATTAGATAATTCTTATGTTTATATAATTTTTAGTAACAAGGGTATCTTTTTAAATATCTCTTTATGTTTTCAAGTACTATGTTATAGTAAAATGAGTTGTACTATGTTACACATGCCTACTTTAGGCAAGTATATTATGTTAAAGATGAAAAATACATAAAACACAGATATAACAATCATACATACATAGTATGAAAGCTCATTTTTTTATAGATTAATACAACTAGGTATTTATAATAATGAAAATCAAAATGCTTACCACATAATTAGTATTTTGTGATAATAGAACAGCCAGCAACGGAAAACCATGTTATGCCCCAGTAGTCTCTCTTGGTCACCAGTTTCGGTGTTTAATAATAATAAGCATGGATGACAAATAAATGTATCAAGAGGCAACTGAAAATAAGATGCACTGTAAGATTTCGCATACCAGAACTATATAAAAATAAATCAGGTTAAGTTTTTTCTAGTCAAACTTCTTACCTGGGTTGGGCATTGGTTATCCAACGCGAAAGTCTTGTTTGATTGTGTGCAGAAAGCGAGGATATGAGATGCCTCTGCAACCTTTGCATGGCTATTCCGCAGTTGATGCACCTCATATTGATCCACAAAACAAATCCACAACGCAATGTAAATCAGAGTCCAGTATTAATAGCAAGGTAATCGGGTGGTAGAAGGTATCAGTACGTTGAAATAAGCAGGGGTCAAAAATATTAGAAAATAATCGCAAAAACAAACACAGGACGCAATGTAGAATCTGCAATAACATTACATTGACATTTGACATAGACAATGACACATTGTCAAACAAGTAACGCGTTCCGTTTTCCGATTTTTTTTTCTGTGAAATATTTAAAACCTATCTTACGCATCAACATTATGAAAAGATAATTTTATTAAATGCCAAAAATACCACCGAAGACAGTTTCGTATAAATAAAATGTTTTTAATAATAGCGTTTTGTCGTCCATATCACACGTCTATGTGATATATGCAAGTAGTATGCTTGATGTGGAACACCCATTATTATATTTACCTTACTCTATGGTCCATTATGGCGAACGTTGACAAATGGTACTTTGAATTCATCTTGATTACTAATTATTTTGAAATAAACACTGACGAGATCAGAGAGGTTAAGAACTACGTATTAAATCATTTTTCTATTTTTAATATACAATATTATTTACTAAATATGTGTACATGGAATGTACTTTTTTGTCCATGTCATTTCCAAGTATCAAAACAGTTTTCTTCTACTATAGTCAGTAATACCACATAAAGATTTTTTGAATTTGCCGCGCTTTCTCAGGTCACGCTTTCGTTAGCCAGACGCTAGGAGCATTATTTTTGTTCTTTCGCACGCTTCTACCCTTAGTTTGATATTTCGCGCTTCACAACCTAAATAATTATTAGAAGAATACTATACTTTCGATGCAGCAACATTATGGTGTTCTGTCAAAAGCAGTATTTAGGGATGTGACATTGGACATACAAATCTATTTTTAAATAATTGTTTATTTAGCTAGCATGAAAAATCGATAACTAAAAAATCGATTTTTCTTAAGAAAATAATCGATTTTGTTTTATTCATCGTTTTTTTCCTAATTTATTATTTAATTTCAAGTATTTCAATCGTCTGCAATTGTAAAATAAATCACTAACTGACGAACTAACAAAACATTTATCATTTTAGTCCCTGCAAAATGGATAGGTAAATCAATTTTGTACTATAATATAGTAGTGTTCTTATGTTATAACGGGCCTGTTGGTCTAGTGGTCAGTGGCCCTGACTGCTATGCGCAAGGAAGTGGGTTCGATTGCTACCCAAGACAAATCTTTGTGTGATGAGCACGAACATAATTATGTTCTTTGTCTGGGTGTAATTTATCTATAATATGTATGTATTTAGAAATATATAACATGTATGTTTATCAGTTGTCTAGTACTCATAGCACAAGCTCTGCTTAGTTTGGGACTAGATGCCGTTGTGTGAAAGTCGTGGAATATTATTATTATAATTATTCATTTAAAAACCGAATCATTGACAGGTCAGTATTTGTATAGAAAGTGGTCCAGTTTCTTTGTAATTAATAATTGTAATTAAATCCAAATTGTAGGTACTTACCTCTTTCTTTTCAACACTACTTATGATACCAGAATGTTTTCTTTCCATGTGCTGTTTTAAATTGGTAGTGTTACTGCACGTTTTTTAAATTTTAGGGCAATATTTACATTAAACATTGCCAGATTTATTGTCAACATGAAAATATTGACGCCAACTACTTGTTGTACTTTTAGTCGTAGACATTGTTAAAAATGAGACTTTTAATAATACTAAACACTTTTTCTCACGAAAAACTTTCAAAATTGTCGGTTGAAAATGAAGTTTCACCAACGAATAATGAATGACATATTATGTCAGTAAAATAGTACAGTTCGTTGATTAACTCCATCTAGTGAATGTTTAATTGACTCATTTAAGTCAACTAAACTGTTTCAAAAGCACAGAAGGAATGCCATACCATGTAGTAAATTATGGAGATAGTATTCTTTGGCAGTTCGCGTTCCGGGCTCCGGGCCAGAAGACCAAACTGAATGTTGGTGGGTTGCAGATGAAAAATCGGTAATAATTGATTGAATGATTATAAAAAAATCGATTATTAATTGATTATTTATAAAACTAAAATCACGTAGTAAAATCGTGTTTTCTTTTGATAAAATCGATTAATTGTTTAAGTTTATTAATTAAATTAATTGATTAATTCCATAATTGATTATTTTTCACATCCCTGGCAGTATTGTCAAATTGTCAAGTTCCCTTGTCACTGTCAAATTCGTCTGTTTTGCTGTAATTTTGCTATGACCTAAATCACTTTATCAAACGTATATATATATTTTGATAAAAACAATATCCCTCCCAGATATAACATAGATAAATCAAAATGCATCACTTAAGAAAACTTTTTACAAATACTGGTAAGCTATTTAAACTTAAAATAGGTTATATTTGTAATAGGTTTTCTATTTCATAACAAATAGTCATCTGTTTGTTTTTTTTTTATTACTTTGTACAACGTTGGTGAAAAAGATTACATTATTTTAAAATATCTACATAATATCTGATGATAATTCTCGAATTTTATGAGCAAAGAAAATAACCACAGATAATAACTATAGAACTAATATGTACTTAATATTAAGTAAACACTGGGTGAATGACTTACAAGGATTTTTCAAATAAACAACTGTAGGTATTTGCCTTTAGATACTTAATCCAGAAACAAATAAATATACTTATTTTCATGTCATATAACGTTGTTGCGCCTGCCAAGTTCCATATGTGATTATTGTAAGGTTTTGGGAAACAACAAAAAACATGTTATAGAATTGAAAATAAAAACCTCGGCAAAATTATTGATACCACAGCACAGACGTTTATTTAATATATTATAAAAATACAAAAGTTGCCAAAACTATCGGTCATTTAAGGAGCTAGAATTTTTTTAAGCAAAAAAGTGCACATTAAAATGAAAAAAATGCACAAATGGAATTTGGCAGGTGCAGCGACGATAAGTTCATCATCATCCAAAGCCTGACTTCACCGGGTGAAGTTCACCCACTGCTGTTTATATTAATCTCTTTGCTGGTACTAAGCATCACGCTTATGATCACTCACAATAGCAATAATGTTGTCTGCCCATTTCGGTGGTGGTTGACCAACACTTCTCTTGCCTGTTCTAGAAAATTACTTAAGTAATTTTTTTTTAGCTGGTAAAGGGCACAAGAAACTGTTCAGACTGCCTCTATTCAAAGACTCATTAAGATGTTCAAGTACAATAGAAACGCCTCCCAAAGAAAAAGAGAATTGTATCCCAGATGATACATCTTACAAGTCTATCCCGAAAGGTAACTTGGGCCAGCCCACTTGCCACACACATCCCCATTTGATATCAACAGAGGACCATTTGACATGTGGAATAACACAGGCCGAGTATAAAGAGAGGCGAGAAAGATTTGTGAGCAAGCTGACTGAGGAAGTTAATATTTATGCTACACATATTGTAAGTGGTTGTACTTCTATTGATTTTATTTGTCAAATTTATAATCCATACTAATATTATCAATGCGAAGTCTGTTACACTTTAAGGCTTAACCACCACACCAATTAGGATGAAATTTGGAATGAACACAGACTAAATTTTTTTCAAAAATCAACCAATAAAATAGAGGATGAAAGTGTGTATGAGATATTTATAATGATTTATTGAGTTTTGGTTTTTTCTTCAAATTAACACAGTTGAAACCACGAAGCACAGCTAGTAATAAACACTTAAATAAAATCCATAAACTACATAAACCTACAAATAATCTAAAATATGGTGTCCAGAAATTTGTCTACATTGCATCCTTCACTGGTAATGTGCCCAAGAGACTGGTGGCAGTGCCACATTGTATGTACATGACTAACTCTGTCCAAGGTAAATTCCATTTGTCCAAAAATATATTCAGTTTTATAAAATAAATATGAGTTTTGTTTTCATGTTTTAGGTTCCTGTATTTTTTGCCCTGTGTATGGTCTTCAAATTACAGTTTTTTATTTTTAAGTTATTCCATCGTTATTTTCATAATTTGCTTTCCCTTTGCCCAATCTAAATGAGATCACCTCAATATATTGTCTTTTTCACCCTCTGTAGGTAAAATTATTTTTTGTATATAAAATTGTCATGGGCTAGTTATACTTCTGGGCCAGGGGATTACACACATACAAAAAAATTGTTTATGCTATTCATGTTGCTATACCCAGGAGTTTTAGTTTTGCAATTTCTGTTAATTAATTATTGATTATTTGAAACTTAGTAGTCATGGTTTTTTCATCTTAATTTCAGATAGTAATACCAGCAGCTCGTAAACAGTACATGTCAGATAAAATACCATATGTCTTCAGACAAAGTTCAGACTTCTTCTACCTCACGGGTTGTCTAGAACCTTCGGCAGCACTCATCCTGCTCAAGCCTCCACAAACAGACAAATTCAAGGTAAAAAACTTGTTATAATATTCTACTTATTGAAAAAACTAATCAAACAAATCTCTCAAATATGTTCATTTTAAGACTTCCAGTGGAATTAGATGCATCTGATGCTCATATTTTATATAGAATAATTTAACTTGTTAATGAAAAAAAATTCCATATAAAAATTCAAGATGCCACTAATGATTTTTCATTTGTCACTATAAGTGCAAAGTTCATGGGTTTCAGGATTACTATAAATATAGCACTGACATAAACCATGTAAAGTCATCATTGGTGTTAAATTAATGAATTCTGATGGGATAACAAAAATAAGCTCAAAATTAAATCCAAGGAGAACTTTTATTTTTTTACTAGCCTTCTCTTTTCCATTCCTAGATAAAGGTCCACTTGATTTAATACAAAATAAATTCTACAGATTGTTTTTTTTTGTTATTACAAAATAGATATTACATTTTTATATTACAAAATAAATATTACATTTTTTTTATATTACAAAATAAATTATATTCATTCATCTATTTTCCCTTAGAGCATTCTATTCGTGCACGATAAGGACGCGCACGCAGAGTTGTGGGAGGGTCCCCGCACGGGCTGTGCCGTGGCCCCCAGACTGTTCGCCGTGGACGAGGCCAGGCCCGTCGAGCAATTTGCTACTTTTCTCAACAAGTGAGCATAATAGTAAACTTATTTTACACAGTTCTATTCTTTTACTTTATTTACTTACATTTCTTTTTAATTGCTTTGCTTTGAGTGATTAAATACATAATACACAGGGTGTTAACTAAACCAACTAACACTTGTTTTATATTATTATTTAACAAATTTTTGCCAGTAACTTCCGTTGCTGGAATTATGAAATGGAATATCGGAAGAATACCCAATGTTACATACTCAGGGAATAAAATCGTTTTGTTGAAGGTTGACTGGTACAGAATGCCTTGCTGCATTAAGTCCGCCCATGTACAGTCGGCCAAGAAAGTGGTGTACCACCCTAAGGTTGAATATCGCTTGCAGATTCATAGGTGATAAAGATTAGTTTCGCTTGCAGATCGATCTGACAACTTCTATTGCTGTCTTTATCTGATTATTGATAACGACTATTACTGTTTGTAACGTGACAGCTGTTCTTAGTTTGAACTTGATGGAACCAATGACGTCGTAAAATCAACGGCGGGGGGCTGTAGATTTTGATGACAAAATTGTATCTACAAATTCAGAATTGTAATCAACAAGTTACATAAAATTGTAAAGGCACAAGGCGAGTCCACAAACCTACAATTTCTGTAAACTTGTAATTACAATATCAATAAAAAACAAGCTAAAAATAGATTTATCCTTTTATTAAATTTATACAATCAATTTTACAATACTTATAACAAACAAAAACATAGCATATATAGTAATATTTAGAAGATATTGAAAATTTTTAAAAATTAGAAACGGGTGTAACCGCCGTTGGCCTCTATAACCTCTAAAAGACGAGACCTCATTGAACCAACAAGCCGTGAGCAAATATCGGTTCCCCGCATTTCCTCCCAGATATAATTACAGTGACTAATAAGAGCTTGTTTGGTTCTTTCATTTTGATGCGACCATCGTTGGACCATAAGGCCCCAAAGATTTTCTATCGGGTTGAGGTCCGGCGATCTTGAGGGCCACTGAATTACCCTTACGTCAGTGTGTGAACGAAACCAGGCTCTTACGATCCTCGCATTATGAATTGAACAATTATCTTGAACAAAATCAAATTGTGGCACTTCGTTCTCCGGGTAAACATTACGGACTGTCGGTAGCATTGCATTCTGAAGCACGTCGATATAATTTACAGCCGTCGCTCGAGGAGGTAGAGAACACAATTCTCCTACACCATCCGTACTCATCCAGCCCCAAATATTTACGGAAATTCGACCTGATTCTCTATTTGGGATTACATGATCATCTTTATACCGTGTTGAATTATATCGCCAAAGGTGAAGACGTCCATGCTGACTGGATTTAAACGTTTTTTCATCACAAAACACTGTATTAGACCAATCAAACTCTAAGTGCTCTCTGGCGAAGTTCAGACGAGCAAGTCTGTGAGCATCCGTCAAATATATTTTCTTGGCGTAATGCCTGTGGTGCAACCCCATGTAATGTAGATGATTCCTTATTGTTTGGGCACTCACATCGAACATCTCCGCAAAATGTTTTGTGGGCTTAAAACCATTGATTTCATATTCCCGTCTCATGAATTCTCTATCGTTATTGGAGAGTGCAGGCCGGCGACCACTTCTTCTGTGATCCAACAAACTTCCCTCCTCTCCTTCACGACGAATCCAAAAGCGGACAGAACGCCTCGATATATTCAAATTCCGGGATATCGCACTGATACTGCTTCCCTCATTAAATTGGGCAATTATTTGTGCTCTTTCGGCAATGGTCAAGTTGGCAGGCATTGAGATGATTTTATATGCAGTTGATTGAAAAATAACACGGAAAATATATCGATTTTTTGCATATATTTGACAAAATGTCAATTGTCAGTTTTCTTTTTCAAATGGAATTCGGTTGTCTAAATAGTTTTTATTACTTTTGTTTGGAAACATTTCAATTGCTTTGTAGAAACTAATGTCCTTTTCATTTATACTAAAGGTTAAAATGTCATGTACTTATATGTGACATATGACGTATGAATACTAAATACATAGGTTTACGTGATGATAATGTTGTCTCTTTCAGTAATATCTTTTTATAACGAACCTTGTTGTAATTTTCGATGACCGGGAAACTAAATCAAAACTGGTACACCACTTTCTTGGCCGACCGTAACACCATTGTACACAAAACATAAATAAATATCGATACAATCAGACGAAGTAACTTTCTCATTTACAACGTTTAGACTTTGGGAGCACAGTAATTATTCTTTAAAACAAACTTGACACTGATGCAAACATGGAAAATCAGTAGCAAAATAAATAAGTAACACATTCTCGCACTTATTTTTCTGTCCTTATCAATGCAAGTTTCGCTTGTATTAGATAGCCCACATTCATTACACCTGACCCGTCAGCCTTTCAAGCAACAGTAAAGTGGATCTTCTGGACTCGCTCGTCATCGCATTATGGTCCTTATCTATCGCTTACCATCAGGCGTGATCGAGGTCAGCGTGATCGAGGTCAGCGTGACTTCCGAAAGGCGTAATACGCAATTAGTGCTATGTCTGTACATATAGATTAATTAATTTAAAAAGCTCACAGTGAGAAATAATACAAAAATCCAGTCAAATACATATCACTAGTCCAATATAACACTAAGTCCAATGCAATGGCTTCTGCAACTTCATTCATTCATTAGCCTATACTTCTACTCAACAGTATACTACGCAAAATACAACTAAACAGTGCAATATAGATAGAATTCTAACCACCAACATAACCTGACATAAAGATTTAAATACCTAGCACTTGTTACAGGATGACTCTCACTAACAAGCCATCGGTTCTCTGGTACAACACCGAATCTATAGCCGACCCTGATATTGATAAAGCGGTGCAGGGTACCCAGAGAGGGGACCACCAGAATCTGACCCTAGCGGACCCTCAGCGAGCCCTACACTTCATGCGAGTGGTCAAGTCACCAGCGGAAATTGAACTGATGAAGGAAACCTGCTACATAGGGTCACAGGCCATCAATATGGCCATGGCTTGTACTAAACCTGGTAAGTTTATTTATGAAGATTTTGTTTGATGTGATGACGGTTGAAAGCTTTAATAATTATGGTCTTGGAGTGAGCTGATGTGTGTGTTGAATAAACGAATAGTTTGTTTAGACTGTTTCTTTGGCGTTAACGGATAAACAGTCTACCGTTCTCTCGTAAACTAGCTAACGAATGGACTCGTAATCATCATAGTACAACTACAAAGTAATCACGTTCAGTCTACGAAGTAAACCAGTCGAAAATTTTACTGCTTTTTCGACTAGTTTTCGATAAATGGCCTCGTTGCGTCGACGGCAAAACGTCAACGAGCCACCAATAATTAGTGATAGCTCTAACAACTATACAATTAGGTGGCCCCCCTACCCCCCTATGATTAAATTGAGGTCAACTTGTGATACATCCAACTAAAGTGGACTAAGTCTCAAAATCCAATTTCATTAAAATATAAATCTGCAAACAAAATCCAGAATGAATACACATGCAACAAGTATAAGCGTCTTTCAGTAGACTACTACTGAATAATCACCTGTTTTTCAGGAGTCACACTGCCTTGCTCGTCTGCATGCATGTAGCATCTGCCTATTTGACCTCCACAGCATTGTAACTGTATTCCATTATACCCTTTGGCTAGTATTACCATATTTCCTGGCTTCTGACATATCCAAGATCTTGGAAAACCGATCATCTCAATCTCAAAAAGTGTTGCTTACAAGATTAAGCAACAGATCGACTAATACTAATTATTTAGTTATTTATTGTTTTGTATTTTATATAGATAAATAGTACACCGTGGACTACCAGCGTATTTATTTTCTCCTTCTGTGTCAAATCCATCCAAAGGTTGTTTGTAAAATATCGCTTTTAGCGATAAGACCGCCCATTGTATCACCCTTTTTAGTTGTTAAGTCCATAATTTTGTTTTACTGTTATGGTGTACAATAAATAATATAATCTATCTATCTAATACTCCACCAAACCTAATCGCTGTCACTCTTTTTCTTCAGGTGTCTCCGAACACATGGTGAACGCCGTCCTAGAGTACACTAGCAAGCAAGGAGGGGCGGAGCACCTCGCTTTCCCTCCGGTGGTGGCCGGTGGAGCCCGAGCCACGCACATTCACTATGTGTCTAACAACCAACTGCTAGGAGCTGATGAGATGCTACTTGTGGATTCAGGTATGGGGGGCAATCTGTTCCTAGAGATTTTCTCATAGCAAGACTAAATTTATAAACAGTATACCTGTGTAACTTGGTTCTCAAGAGACCTAGGATTTTTTCCACTTATATGGGATTATCATTATACGCAGTTTCCCAAATAGAGTAATAGGTTTGAAATGACAGATATCTTATATATAGGGTGCTGCCACAAACTATGGAGATCTACCGTTATCATTTAAGCACGGAAAAAGAACCATTTTTTGTAAACAAACGTGACGTAACTATTTTAAACCCGATAAATTGTCATACTTATACAGGCTACAATGTCAATTATACATAGAAGTAAAAGTCGAAAAGATCTATGAAATCGAATCTAAAAAAAAATTGTTTATTTGACACAGAGTAAAGATATACACAATTTGGCATTCCTGCGCTTCAGACAAATTATTATATATATTATTTTATGGTGTATTACCAAAAGGTACTGAGATACTGTTTCCCAAGCTAAGCTGGAGCCTGTATGTCGGGAGACAGCGATCAGACCGCCAGAGAGGTTATTTACACTTAACAAAAATAGAGGCTTCTGTACTTTACTTCGTACGTATTATTTTACGTAGTAGATTATGGTTATTAATTGAGCAAAATATATTTACGATTGTTAACCCTTTACCGCATACTGTGACGAAAACGTCGAAAACGTTAAAAATCCAAAAAGAAGGCGCATAAATTTGCCACCTCGACAAGTGGCTGAAGACGGGATTGGGCATATTGGCCTAGTTGGGAAAATGATTGTCAGCGTTGTAAAAACTGTGGACAAAAATCTCAGTATGCTGCAGTAAATGTGGTTGCTACTTTTGCCTTAACAAAGACCGAAACTTTTTTAAGAGTTTTCATGTTTTCACAAATGAATAAACCTTTTAATTTACTATAAATGATTGATATACACAGTACCTGAAAACTATTTATATATTTATTTATTAAACCCATTTAACTTTACCGTACCTGCATGTTGTTCCAAATGTGGAACGTTTTTCAAAATAACCATGAATGCATGTTGTTCCAAATATGGAACAGGGGGTTTTTTCTCGTTTTTTATACGATTTTCTATGCATATATTTTTTTCATTATTTTTCTAGGGGGTTTTCTGGGGTAAGAAATATCATAAATTAATTTGAGCGTATTTTAAAAATCCATGCGGTAAAGGGTTAAAATATTACAACAAATTAAAAAATATACGTTAAAAATGTAATGATTAAGAATTAAATAAAAATTTAAAAACTAAAAAGTAATAAATATTACTAGCTTCTGCCCGCGACTTCGTTCGCGTGGGAGGGTTTTCCTGCTTAAATCTCGATCCCGTGGGAATTCCAGGATAAAAACTATCCTATGTCCTTCCCGGGGTCCTAAACATTCCCATGCCAAATTTCACCTAAATCGGTTCATCGGTTTAGGCGTGAAAAGGTAGCAGACAGACAGACGAGTTACTTTCGCATTCATAATATTAGTATGGATGGATTTCGAGTTTCCCATATCGCAAACTGAAACACTGGATTACGTAATTCAGGTACGCTACTTCACACATGTGAAGTAAACACAGATTTAAGTAAAATTGTATTTGTATTTCCCTAATGATTCCCGATAAACTTTATTATTGTTATTATTCTTCTAAATAATTCGGTGTCCCGGCGAATTTAATCAATTCATAGTAGTACTGATTATACTGTCGCATTTTTAAATATTTTTAGTTTTATATATTGTGTTAAATCCATTTAAACCTGCTGTTTTATTTGTTATTTATTTCAGTTTTAAATTTTGTTATTAAGTACTTTTATGTGTAACTACTTGTAGTCCAGCGGTCGAAAGTAATTGAAATGATTTCGAATGCATAATTACATGAAAATATTAGACCAGAAATTAAGCACAGTTATAGCTAACATAGTTCTCCATATAAATATCCCGTTTAAGTTCTAATGATATTGTTAGTGACCATGTCAGCTTCAAAAACGTATACTGATGTGTTACCATAAAATGCAGGTTGTCAACGATGGATGTACAACTCGGACATATCCCGGACGTGGCCGGTGTCGGGCAAGTTCTCCAAGTACCAGAAGATACTCTACGAATTAGTGCTCACTGTGCAGGTAAGTTATTACTTTCATATATCGCATTGTAGACCTACTGATATTCTGCCGGGGTTGCGGAGATATTCTTACGTGGTACCGCGGCCCCGGAATGCAAGGGAAACCGAAGGAGCAGGGTGAGCTTTTAGTCAGTAGAAGTCTGACACAGCCTTCTGCTCCACTCACAGCTGGAGTCATTTTATGATTTTCTCACCAAAAAAAACCTACTGATATATGGACGTGAGTAGAACGATACATAATTAGACTGTAAGTTGTATGTAGCGCCAGGGAAGTTGATAAATGATTCGCATAGAAAATTATAATAACCAGAAATAACGTCCGTTGAAACGGAACACTAAATTTTTCTTAATCTAACAACTAAAAAAAGCTTCTTTTAACCGCAAAAAAATGCCGGTACGCTGTCAGAACCTAACGCTGTTAACTACGCTTGTGCGATTCAGGATATGTGTCACGTGTGATTGGTTTGTACGTCGCGGGATAGATATTTAAAGGAATTATATATGTACATACTCCTGAACGATTTCGTCCACGGCGGCGAAATAAGTCATCTGCGCAAGAGATATTATATATGTGCGCAGATAGAAGGGCACTCTCTGTTCCTTTAGGCTTAATTTACACCGCCGTGGAACGGAATGGAATGGAAGCGTCAATTTCGCCTCATGACGCGAGAAGGCGCGCAAATTCGCTAGAATGCTCGAGTATTTTCCGAATTTGCGCAACTGCGCTATGAGGGACGTTCAGTCTGGATCTATTAGTTTGACACCGGACTGCTGTGACCGACCAACCGACTCCCCGTTCGCGGCACTTCCCGCGGATTCCACAGACGGCCCCGACCGAAGCTAGAAGAATGCGCGAGGATTCCCCGGAAGACACGCGACCTTTTTTTGGCTCCTATTTAGTTTGTACCTATGTTATACGATTGACAAAGTTCATTATGCTATGTACAATTTCGTTGCAAAAAGTCGCTCCTATTCCATTCCGCGGTGGTGTAAATTGAGCCTAACTCTGATAGTCCGATGGGACAGCGATCTGACACGACCGGAGAGAGGGCGGGCGCAGGATCAACGGCCTAACGTGTTTTCTGAGGCGGGTATCACACAACCAACATCCTAACACCGGGCTACTACTGAGAAATTTCTATTAGAAAACACCAATACCACTTTTTGTCCAACCTGGGAATCGAACCTGATACCGGAGGCAGTTAAAAGGGTATAGGATATTAAAATAAGGGTAACAAAGCTGCCTGTCACGAGAAATGTCCGAGGGTTAGAAAGAGAAGCAGTACCCTATCACAGGATGAGGCACAGCGAGATTCTGTCTCTTTTTAACCGAAAGGATGCAGCAGTGTTTTACATGGAGCGACTGTCTATCAGACCTCTACAACCCAGTATCTGGGTAACGCGATACTCCTTGGCAAGACCCGTAACGACTGTCAAATATGTCCAAATGACAGCCGGGACTAGGGCTGCCAACTCTCGAAAGGACCAACCCGGGAGAATTTGAATCTTTAAGAAATTTAACCTAACCCCCGGGTTAGACTGAAAGAAAATCATTAATTAATTTCTAAATTTGTATTTATTTTGTTTTCAAGCAGCATCTAATATTTATCGGTTTTTCTCCACAAACACAAACACTCTTGACTTAAAGCACAGATTACTAAATAGTTACTTCGTAACAGATACATCACTCTCATACAAAAGCGAAAATACCTACGCTATAATAGCCTACAAAAGCTTAATAATAATACCAGCTGTTTGCAGCGAGACGAAATGTACCATAAGTATGCACACAGAGAGTCGATATTGTTTTGCCCGCCGCGCGACATACGTCATCGAGCGAATGCCCTAGGGTTGTATATGATGATATTGGTAATAAAACGAATATAGAAAAACAATTATTTTTTATTTGTTGATATGTGAATATGTTTTCAGTTTAATAAAATGATAAATGCATTTTTTCCTTCCCTGAATTCCCGATTATTAAATTTTAGTGTCGAAAATATCCGAAACCGCGTAAATACTTTTAATTTTAATAAAATTCCGCGCAAATAAGTAATAAAAAGGGAAACAGGACCAAAGCGGAGGAAAATCAATTTATTTATTTTTTAAAGACCCCTAGGTTATAGCTATCTAACCTGTTTACCTGTAGCTGTTTTACGTAGCCAGGAGCTACTCAAGTCTGGTTCCCTGCTCTATTTATAATAACGTCTATGAGTAGATGTCCCTACTGTAGTAAGGTAATAAAGAAGTTACCTACTTCAACACTGGCATCTTCTGGGCTCGCTCGTGGTATCGTATCATCTATCGCTTACCATTAAGCGACAACGAGGTCGAGAGCGAGTTCATAAGGAACTAAAAAAAAATGGGTTGCACTCCGGGAGTGCCGGCAGAAGTGAAAACTTGAATATTAACGTTGTGCATTTTTGATATTTTGGAATGGTTAGGGAATAACTTTGCACGAATTGCTTTAATTATCAGTATAAAAGTACTATCATTTATGTGGTAGAATACAATATTTATTTATTGCGCTATCGTACACAAACATGACAATTTATATTACATTAAAAAGTTTATCTCTTTCAATCACAACGCCATCTAGACAGTTTTCTTATAACTATTGTAACGAAGTAATTGATGCACGCTTGTAGCTTTGACTGTGGCAAACAAAGTCATTTGGGGCTGTATTAGTTTCAATAAAGTCACATAGATGTCACTGTAGTAAAAAGTGCCCGTCTTACAAATTTTCGATCAGGGTCACGTGACCCTGACGCGAGTTTGCCCATTACAAAAAAGTGCACAGCGCCGCTAAAGAAGTTTTCACTTAAAAAAAAAACACGGACTTACATAATAATAATAATATACGTTTATTTGGACTTAAAAAGCTTGCACAGACAAACATTTACACACAAGTACAATTAGGTATACACACAATAAAAACCTTAACATAAAACTAAGACTAATTAATGACATTCATTGAAACGTTTGAGTGAACTCTGGTACCCAAGAAAAGATTTAACTTGTGGTGGTACCAGCACTGTCTAATAAATTAAATTGAAACATATTTGACATTCGATGCATTGATTTAAGTTACTACATGCATATTATTTACTTTTTATTATTAAAGCATTTTTTTTTTAATATTTGCAGATGCGATTGATTGAGATCCTAGGCGAACAGCGACCGCCTCTAGACCAGCTGTTCGATACCATGTGTCGACTGCTGGGAAAACATCTTCAACAAGAGGGCATCATCTCCAAGGACATTGACGGACAAGAACTGCTCGGGGTGAGACTATTTTGTTCAGTGGTCGTTTATCTTCGTCAGTGTGCTTATCCTGTTAATATTATAAAGGCGAAAGTTTGTGAGGATGGATGGAAGTACCTAATTTCTACTTTATGCTCATTTTTATACTATTGTTTTTTTTTTATTACATATTATTACCTACATCACCCCATTTTTAACCGACTTCTAAAAAAGGAGCGGTTTCTCAATACGACGCGTACGTATATATATATTTTTTATGTATGATCACCGGTTACTCGACGACAACTGAACCGATTTGGAAAATTCTTTTTTTCTTTGAAAGCGTCCCATTGTCATTTAGTCAGGATCTGATGATGGGATCCTGGAGAAATCGAGTGAAATTTTCAAATATATAGGCACACCTATAGTGATTTGAGTATATTTTTTTATAATATCTTGTGCCGTTGCATTCGAAAAGCACCATTTGATGAAGAGAAACTTATGATCAAGAGCACAGATGGCCACTGGAACTATGTACTCAATAATAAGTATTTCATGGGTTCCAATTCGATTCCTTGAATATGGTTATTAAACACAATATGCTCGTCACAATGCATATGCTGAAGTGAAGTTGATGGTGAAGTACCAGGAGAACTCCTCAACAATTCCCTCCATCAACAATTCTATCCTCTAACTTTTTCTTCAATTTTACTTATAACCTGTAAATATTTGGTGAGCAGAAAGCATACCGGCTATGTCCTCACCACGTGTCGCACTACCTGGGCATCGACGTAGAACTCCTCAACAATTCCCTCCATCAACAATTCTATCCTCTAACTTTTTCTTCAATTTTACTTATAACCTGTAAATATTTGGTGAGCAGAAAGCATACCGGCTATGTCCTCACCACGTGTCGCACTACCTGGGCATCGACGTGCACGACGCGCCGCTCGTGCGCAGGAACGTGCCCGTCAGCTCCAACATGATCGTCACTGTAGAACCTGGTGAGTAGTATAACATTCCAGAACTTTCACACAACGCCATCTAGTCCCAAACTAAGCAGAGCTTGTGCTATGAGTACTAGACAACTGATAAACATACATATATATTTCTAAATACATACGTATTATAGATAAATTACACCCAGACAGAGCAAATGATCGTGCTCATCACACAAACATTTGTCCTTGGTGGGAATCGAACCCACGACCTTGCGCATAGCAGTCAGGGCCACTGACCACTAGACCAACAGGCTTGTTAAAGTATCCGGGTCAAGGGAATTTTCTTACTAGGTACCGCGGCCCCGGAACGTAAGCGCAAGTGTAGGAACAGGGTGGGGTTCCCTAGCACTCCACCTGGTGTGGGAGAAGTCATTTGATGACCCCTCCTCCCCCAAAAATTGAATAAACTGGGTGGATTTTTAGTCAGTAGGAGTCTGATGGTTTTTATCTCAGAAAAACAAGTCAGTAATCATCAGCTTCTGACTACTGAAGACTGAAGAGGCTAAAAAAGTTTTCAACAAAACTGAAGATAATATTTTTTTTTACTGAATTTAGTTATTGTGTTCTTTTAATAAAAATAAAATCATTGTCTCCAGGACTCTACATTCGACCTGACGACACGACGATTCCTGAAGAGTTCCGAGGCATCGGCATAAGAATTGAAGACGATGTACTGGTCACAGATGGGGACCCCATCGTCCTTACAGACACCTGCATCAAAGAAGTGGCTGACATTGAGGCCGTGGTCGGCAAACATGCTCTATGAACATAGCTAAACCACCTATTGGCTATTACTTAAAATCGTTTGGACCAGGCGATAATTATTTGCTAAGGAATACTACTTAATTATTTGGAAGTCATTAAAACATTAGGTTGTGTTCTGGCATTTAGAACGTTATACAAGTACTTGTTATTTAATCATTTCCCTCACAATAGATGGACGAAGCTAATATCGAGTAGAGGGTGATTAAAAGGGATCAACACTGAAATATCTTCTATCTACGTGAAACTAACTTTTTACGAAAATTTCTCAGATGGCGGAGAATGAAATTTGGCACTGTTACAGTTTATAAGGGGAAAATTCAGAAATCTAATATTTTTATAATAACGTTTAAAATTTAAATTAAAATGAATTATGGTCGAATTTCGACCATTGGACGAACCACTAGTAAAAATAAATCTGCTTTTTAGTACATTACATAAAGTATAAAAAAATATTGCTCTATTTTCGACCTAAAGAGAAACGTAAATCGGGACGGAATAAAAAGTTACTGCTTTCTACTTCATGTAAATATTGAGCAGAACAATGTTGGCAAAATAATAATAATGACTTGTATTTGCATAACACTTTAGATGCAATGATTTGACTATTCCCATGTAAAAGGACCATTAGATATTAGTTGCCAGGCGTGAAAATAAAGTGTTACCTTGAAGAGATAGAGCTGATAGCTTACCATAGTAATAATGAACGCAATAAGCTTTTGAATGTATGTACTTTCTTTTCTTACGTTCGTCCTACGTTTTTATAATGAATATGGTGATAAGGTTTACCTTAGCTAAATAAGATTTGATGCTGAGTAATTTACTGGGAATTGTTGTCTGCAGTATACTTTACTGGGTAAATATTTATATAAATATATATTCAGTATCCAGCAACCCCCAACGGCCCGCGTGGTAATGGCCTATTCCTGCCTATGGCTTATTTCGGAGGACTTCAATATCAAACACTGTGACACGAGATTTTTATATATTACATTATTAATTTATTATTATATAGTATTTTAGGTTAAACAAGGGACTTATTGAGGGAGGGTATTCAGTATTCGATTCTCATCCCAAATTTGTGAAAAACCTATAACCTAAATTTTTGACGTAATTGTCCAATAAAATACGTTTATCACGAACACTGAGCCGCAAGAGGTGAATGAACTTGTAAACAGTACCTAAAGTAATCACGTGGCAAAACACGCACCAATCCTACCAAAAAAGGAAGCTCGTGCGTAAACCCCGCCCCGCAGGAGGCGACTTGCGAAGTTTTTGGTATGGTTCTTTCTGTTATTTATCAGTTTTTTTTTTGTTCATATTTTTATTAGTACCATGTAAGCATACACTATTGTGGGTTTGAATATGTCCCTCGTTTAAACTAATATACTGTATATAAAATGTAGTAAACATACGCCGCCATTACCTATTTTCACAACAGTTTCGTACTAAAAGCGCAAATATAAACTGATTGTACAATAATAGTGATACTTTGGAAGTATTTATTTCGTAGCGTTTGTGCGCGTCTTGTTTTTTACAACCGTGTGCTGTTCGTAAGTTGTATAGAAAACTAAATTATCTTGTTACTTTGTAAATAGAGATTGTAAATAAGATAAATAAAATGTTGAATTGCATCATTGAGTTTATTATTAACTTAAACAGTTCTTTACTTTTGAACCGACTTAGTTCTGTGGGAATCATATACACGGTATACATGATTTCCACAGAGCTAAGTCGGTTAGTCTGTACCTGTGTGTATACCTAAGCTTAGCAGAGATTACAAAACAGACTACTTATACTAAGAAATGAGATTATGGCTGTAAATGTAGTAAGAAGAGTAAGCATACCTCAGATTCAAGAAGGATCCAAATACAGTGAAGGCTTCATGTATGTTGTATGTACAGACGAGGAAAATAAAGGCTACTTGCCGTAAAAGGCTATTATTAATCTTCTACTGGATGACTGGCCAACTGAACTCTTCTCCAATATAGTTCGAACAACTATCATGACAGGTTATTCTGAAATACTTTTTGGAATCCAGAAACTCTCATGTTAAGATCGGAGGGAAACTTTAAACAGGCGCTTGGTTTTATTGAGGATATCACCGAGGAGATTTTCGAAGTCTGCAGTGCGAAGAAGATCCTCTTAGATGAGCACTCCGGAGCTCTCTGAGTATAACCTCCCTGGGGAGACTAAAAAGATCTCCTGACCCTCGCTGTATGGTCCTATAGAGGTGAGTAAATGCTTTGATTTATAAGACGCGGCGTCTCGGCTCGAGGCGTGTACGCTTCGACGTTTGCCTCCGCAAAGCCTCACGGTGTGGGCATGAAGGGTTCCTTCTTTTTTCTATTTTTTTCCTACGAATGAATTCTTCTGATCATACCAAATGTGTGAGCATCAAGACGGCGGGATCAAGTCCCCAATTTAAAATGTAGGTATCACACTAGTGTTCTGTTTGTAAGTATCCTAAACAAGACATTTGTACCTCTAAAGGTAAAGAAAGTATGTCATGACGTGTGAAGCGCTATTCACACCCGAAGACTTACTACTATTATGTATATTGTCTATATATATATCTGTGGTGTATATATACCTACATATATTCGATTTTCAATACAATAATTAATGTAAAGTAATAAATTGTAAGTGCCAAAATAAAACTTGATCTGGTCCCGTCAATTTGATATTTCATGCTAATGATCTCTATATTCATATGAAAATCGTTAGAACTCATGCAAAATTAAATTTAGAATTTTGTACTTCCAAGTTAATGAACGAGTGTAATTTACGTATTCTTCGGTTGTATCGTCTTTGGATTTTTCCTTCGGCTAGGACTCTTTATCGTTGTCCAAGAACGCGAGACCGGTGAACCATCTGGTCCTTCGAGCCAGTTCATCGATAGCTAGTCTATCGAATATTGAAACTAGATGGCAAACATATTGATCCAACTGCAATTATAACTATTGACTCGTGTGTTGAATGTCGTATGAGGTAACCTAATTGTGTGTTCCAATGACAGTTTTCAAGACTAAACTAGTGTGGAACTGACATCTTGCCATAACGCTTTTTTATTGATAATAGTCTCGCGTTTGACCACCATCTCACTGATGTGGTTGAAGACGTAGCACGCTTACCTAGAAGTAACCTATTCACTCTTGACTTAAAGAACAGCAGGGAATTCCATTCCTAAGCTGTACACACAAAGAAAGTAAGCGGCTGTGTCAGCCTTTTTAGTTGTCAAGTCCTTATTTGATTCTGTTATGGTGTATAGAGTATATCACCTTTACCATCATGCTCTGAGAAAAGGAAGTCCTTTCAGTTATCTCTCTTTGCCAGCATTTGGAACCTGTAGAGGTACCGTAAGATGGGGTTATTTAGAACTCACGAGGCTATTTGAAATTTACGAAAAAAAAGTTTTGATCATGTGGATATTTATATCTGAGAACAGTAGGAATTATATTTTACCATTTGGCAATACAGTGACAACTAATGTCATTGTCACAAAGGAATTTTGACAGATAACGGCTTTCTAAGTGGTTCAAATCGTAATTTTAAAGTGTTGTATTTTTGGTGTATTTCGTGCCTGGATAACTTTCGTCTGATAGACAAAATCTAGACAGGTATGTAAGAAATTGAATAAACTAAGTAATAGTGTTTTATGCGCTTTTCAGTGTTTCTATTTGCTAGTTTCTACCTTTTTCGAGCTGGCATATATTTAGATTTTTCTAAATGGGGCTATTTGGTTTCTGTTTTGGGGTTAATTGGAACGAAATTTCAAATAGCCCCTTTAAAGCATGTTATACATTGCCAAGGAATTTAATCATAGTTCCAAATAGTCCCTATTGCGCATTTTGAGCATGTTAAGGGCAAGATATTTCTCCGCATACTCACAAAATAATTTACCTAAACTGCACTGTATAAAATTAAAGAACATTTCCTGCATGGTGGATTGTCGCACCTGAACGATCAATAGTTATTCTTTAGATTCCTCTTCTTTTCTTTATAAGTACTTATATTTATTTACGAATTTATTTAACTAGTACTCACGCGGGGCTTCGCTCCCGTGGATTCTATCACGGTAAAAACATAACTCTCCTTTTTTGCAGTCGGGTAAAAAGTAGCCTATAACCTTCCTCAAGCTTCAAGCTACTTCCATACCAAATTTCATCCAAATCCACCCAGTACTTTCCAAGATTAGCGCGTTCAAGCAAACAAACAAACAAACTTTTCCGCTTTATAATATTAGTATAGATGTAAAAATGCGCCGTAATTACAAAGGATTTTTTTATTTATTTATAAAGTTTATTTATTTGCTACAGATATCAACTTTAAAACAAACAAAAACAACGAAAAGTCGTTGGTTCGACTCTGCGTGCTTCGAGGACTGGTTTAATACTGTCATAGTACCATATGCAAGAACAAAAACTGGTCGAAAATTGATAATTGGTGAAAATTTATCTTCACATTTTTCCGAATTCATATTACAAACTTGTCAGGAGCTTAATATTATATTCGTTTGCTTACCTCCTAAAACCACTCATTTACTCCAGCCGTTAGATGTTGCATTTTACGCGCCTTTAAAAAAATATTGTCGCGATGTATTGACAAACTAGAAGAGGACTGAAGGATTTAAAAAAATAAAACTTTAGTAAAAAGTTAATTTTCTATGTTATTTTATAGATTGCAGAATAAAATGAGAGAAAAGGGTTCAGAATCCAACAATATAATTGCCGGGTTTAACAAATGCGGCTTATAGCCTGTTAATTCTGAGCGAGCAAAATCTCGATTGCCACACACAAATTTTATTTCAGAGGAACTAATTGAAGACAAATAAAATTGCGAAATCGGTTCAGCCGTTCTCGAGTTTTGCGCTTAGCAACACATTTAGCGGTTCATTTTTATTTACATTGATAGATCATGCTTGCCCTTAAATATTCCAAATATAGCTTCACTTTCATTAAGAATACCTTTGATATATTAACATTACATTCCAAATAACCCGAAAGAAGCACTAGATCTCTTAGTGAATAAATGTTCAGTTGTAATTTTTGGCTTGTCTCTAGCATATAGAGAGTGAAATTAAGGCGAAATGAAGGCTACTTCTCACCCTATAACTTTTCCAAATACAGCTTACTGACTTTTATTTGACACAGCTAAAAAAATTAAAAAAAAACCAACGCAAAAAAGTGAGATTACAAATAACCCCATTGATACGATATTTGGAATAGCAACGGTAAAGTAATATATCTTCAAATCTATTAACAGAAGTTATACTACGATCGTTACTATTTATAGTTTATTGTGTAATCTACTAAAAAAATAATATTCCACATCATTTGAGATATTACAATTTTTATAAACACCTGTTTTACGAAAAAAGTGTTTTAATTAGCCCCATTTTACGGTACCTACCTAGCGCATCCGAAGATGGTCCTCGCGGCTTTCTTCTTCGGATGACTACTTCAGTATGAAGAATCTTTATAAGTAAGAACCGATTAGAAACGGGTCACTATTCTATCAAGTTTACTTCGCTCGTTCGTTTATTCTTTGAATTCTGTATTGGAATATGCATATGAAATAAAACCACAAGCATGGAGGAAAAAAAACATTTATGTAAAGTACACTTACTTTTTCCGGGCTTTTCACTATTAACATTACAAACAATATGACCAACTCAACCTGGGCAATGGGAATGCCGTATAATGGTTTCACACAATATAGACCACATTACAGCCGAAGTTTGGATGTTTTGTTTTAGTTTTCCTTACGGCCTTTGGAATATTACGTCTTTATTTTGTCGTAAACAGAACACAATTTATTATTGCCAGCTTACAAAAACTAACACATTTTTTGCCACAAGAAAATTTTAACATTTGGTCCCAGTTTGAGCTCAAACTTATATTTTAAAGTACAAACGTCTTAAAACTAATACATAACTTAAATCATGTACTTTTATATAAATAAAATTGTATGAAAATTATCATGAAAACTGATATATTCATACCTTCATTGCCGTTATTACTTTGTACAGCTCTCAAATTACAATGACAATATTTTGCATTATACTATGCAATTTCTTGATATAATCAATTCTATACCCAATTGATAATAAAAATATAAAACTTTATGTATTATTATTTATGCTGTAAATCATTTTTTGCATTATTCCATTGCATTACAAACATAATATAACAATTATATATAAAAAAATATGTTTTGTTAGGAATGTTAAGAAAAAATCTACTTAAATGTATAGTAAAAATAGTGTAGATCTAACTTTATAGAATCTATAGTCGTAACCGGCACGACTCTCCTAAAAACAACATTAAAATCTAATATTCGAGGTATGATTCGAATCAAATGCATATTTATTTGAGAATGTTTTAACATTTTATTAGTGAAGATGTGATCTTGAGGAAGCAACAAATATTTTCAAACGAACTTCGGTCATAAATACGACAGGATACACCTTAACATCGATCTAAGCAACAATATTTTTATCTGAATTTTTACTTATACTACACCACCTGTAAAAATATTAATACCCGTTTCCTGGAACGAATATTAACTGCAGATTATCAAGCAGTAGTCAGTATCAGTGACCAGTGACCGGATGCCTGAAATATTTCAAGCCAACGAATTGATTACCGCCAAAAATTTCGTTCCAGAAAACGGCTGTGGTCGTCGTCGAAATTGGCTTCTCATGTATCACATCACAGAACAGATAAAAGGGGTTAGAAAGGAAATAGTTCCTGACTTGTATGAGAACGCGTGTCTCCGCTTGTCTCCCCACTCTTTAGCTCTACTACAAGCAAGAGGCCCGTTACGTATTCGAATTACGCACACAAATAAATTACACACACTTAAATCGAGAGCTTGCTACTGATTGTAACTCACTGTCGATAAACATGCGCCGTGCATCACGGCCAATCAGGGCAAAGGACGACACGTCAATGGTTGAAGTGTTGAGGACGCGCTGCATGCAGTACATTATTGTAAGCGGACTTGGTCATTGCGTTGATTAAGCGAGTACACATCGGGCAGTGTACATTTTTTGTAACTTGTTGCAATAATGTTGTTAATGTTTGGAATTTCATAGTGACCAGAATATTTTTTTTTTACGTTTTTTACAAATAAAATTGTAATTAAATGTTATTTTCGACTTACCGATGGAAAGATATACCTGCTCGCTCTATATTTGCGGTCTGACTTTTGGTTTTACAGGTTATAATTGCACAACACGGCATTTTAAAGTAGAGCTCTGTGTTCCGGAGTAGTCTGAAGCGCACTAAACGGGGTGAATGAATTAATCGGTCGAGCTACGATTTTCGAATCATAGTTGTGGCGCGCTCGCCACGCCCACATTACCATTCCAACCTTATTCATCTATTCCGTGTATCACATGTTCACAATATTATTTAATCTACACTCGCGAGCAACTGAATCCACCTAAATTGATATCAAAAAAATGCAACATTTATTAATAACTTTTAAAATTATGAACTGTACCAATTTAAAGCTGAGATCAGCTTTCAAACCACATTATAAATAAGTTATGTATTTTTATTTAAAATCCATATGTGCTAGTATTCGTGATAATAGAGTGAGTCGATTAAGTTGCTCGCGAGTGTATATTTCCAACTGCTTACTAGGTAGCCATAAAAATAAGGCACTTAAGCTACCTTCACACTTAAAAACATCATAAATTATATTTAATATTCGATAACTTCTAAAAATAGGTAGAAAAGAAAACATTTTGTAAATAAAGTAATTTAACGCTATTTCGTTTAAATTGTATTTCAAACGGCTTCTGTTTCCCATACACACATGATAATTATATTTTTCTTCATATTTCATATAATAGCAACATGTCTTGGTTTCGTTACAATAATGTAATTAAGCGTGAATATGAACGTTTGAAGTATAAAAACTGGTTAATTTACTAATTCATGGTTACTGCTGGATTGAAATGAGTACAGCTAATATACAGTGTTACAAAGTGCCAATTTTTCAATCATCAAGTACATATTTTATAATAAAACATGGTGGCTTGACATATCTACATTTAAACTAATATTATAAAGGCAGAGATTTTTGTTAGTTTGCTATAGATAAACTCAAAAACTACTGAACCGGTTTCAAAAATTCTTTCATCAATTTTGTACATTATCAGCGAATAACAGACCACTTTTACTTCGATGAAAAATAACCTGTTCACGAGAGATTTTACCGGTCCATTATTTTTTTATTATTCCAAACACAGCTGTAAACATTACATTTAGCTGTAACCGACATAAAAATTTGCAGTATATACCACCCAACTTAAGCAATTCCAGCAGAATAATATTTAGAATGTAATGTACATATTCTTACCAAATTTGAGCGTAAGAATCTTGAGCAGAGAGTCCATTATTACTTCACCAAAAACGTTCAGACACACACTAAAAACAAATGGGAAATAATAAAGGTTCCGAAAAACAAATTAATCTACAGCGATCTGTGGCCGACTATTATTCTAATTAACCAGCGTTATAATGAATTACCGACAAAAAAACCAAAACATAAACGAAAAAAAAATATCCAATTCAACAACAAATAAGAGCATGTACAAATTACATTTTCTCTTAAAAAAAAATGGATCTTCGAATAACAAAACTAAACTTCCAAATAGAATACTGAACCTCCGACAAAATTACTAAGTTACCGACAACAGAGGTTTTGTCAAAATAATCATATTTTTACAACTTGCATGAACTATTTTAATTTCTATTGTTTGTTATCAAATTTATTTTTTAACTATCAATAATAATGAAAATACCTCAACTGATCGGCCCGCGCGATCGGGTTCGGGTCGCGTTCGGCTGTTTTCGCGTGCGAGTTCGAAAGATCTAAGCGCAGTGCGCTTGCAACGACCGATCCTTGCGTGTTTTGTCTGTTTATGTTACAAAATTAAATAGTTTTTGTTGCTATTGGTTTCATATTATAATTTCAACGAACTAATAAATCTACTAAGGAAAATACTACCTTACAATATCTCTCTATCAGTTTTATAAAAAATACGTTTGTAAACATCTTTTAGGGCTCGCTATTAGATTCAAGCTCGCGACTCCGCCCATGGAAGCGAAAGCACTACCTATAGGACAAAAAAGGAAACGGGGTCGTCCTACTAAATCCAGACCTGCTCTTTAATACAATGAAGATAATTAAGATACCTACGGACAACTAACTACCTGCCTCCCTACTTAGTTCATAAATACAATTATGTATACCTAACATTTTCTACTACCTATTAAAACTACATTTTCATAATAAACTGAGTTTTGTTTTATTTTTATCTTTGTTCTCGCTGACATTATAAAAACTAGGAAATTTGTAATAAAATAATACAGTATAATAGTAAAATATTCTGGGAAACCAAAGTCTTCTTGCTTTTCGATTAAAGCATGGATACGACTGTTCTAACTTTTTAACCCCTGAAATAGGTACCGATATCGAAGCATACCCGTGGTAAGTAAAATTCATGATAAATGATGCAAGTAAAAGTTATTGTTACAAGTACATTTTTATATTTTTTATAAGTTTCTGTATAACCACTCAGAATAATATTTTCAGTATAATGTTACAGTTAAAATAGCACCACAGTTTATGAAATATGAAAGGTCATTTATGAATTAATAGTAGGCAAGTAAAGATAAAAATTACAAAGCATTGTTTTCAGTAGAACGTAATTTATGCTGGTAGAAAAGTATTATAGCAATAAACAGTCATGTTTATTTTTCGAAGATTTCAGTATCTCATTCGGTCGTTTCGTCATTTTAATTCGGACAAAAGTAGTCGGAAAGTTAGTATTTTAGGCAGTAGATTTAATATTTTGAGTAAGGACAATTCTTCTTTTTTTGTCGGAGCTTTTATTACTACCCAAAACAAATCATTCACTCATTCATCCCCATCAACGCTCTCCGTTCACCAGTCATCATCTGGAACTCCTCCTGGATACTCCCCCGTGAGGCACGCAGTACAATGACCTCCGAGACCATCACTTGGAGTGGATTTCATATTGTAGTGCACGGCTGATACTAAGCCTTCTACGCTTAAGTATTCTAGACTGTCGGCGCCTGGAAATAAAGGTTATTTTAGGTTAAAAATTGTGTTTCTGGAATAATTGACATTTGGATCATTAAGTTTAGAAATGAAGTCAGCATGGTTTTATAGGAAATTGGGATGACAATGCAAGGGACATAAAAAAAAAATGAACAAAATGTTGTCTTGCCCAGTTCATTATTTTGTAAATGAATAAGTTCTGTCGGAAGCGAAAACCCGTCGATACAATTTGATGTTGCGCTGACCTAGAGTTACTATTCTTGATGTAAGACGGTAGTTTTATGTAAAAGAAAATTCTGTCTTTATTGGTAGAATATTGAACATATAAGTTTTAGAAAAATCAACGATTTTATATAATTAAATAGGATGAAACAGGGAGGAGGTCGTGGCCATATGGCCAGAGATAATATTCCCATGATATTATATAAAATAACAGTGGAATGGGTCCAAGGATGGGTAACTATCTTAACATCATTGTTAATGTGAGGACTATGTAGGTTATTCTTTCTTCGTTGTTTTTACTTTCACTATAATTTAGTTTTGTAGCAGTTTGAGTACTTGTGTGGCCTACCCAAATGTCCTTACTTTGGTATTGTTCGTCAAATTGTTGGACAATTGTTGGTCCGCTCAAACTTGCGTGGTTATTTCCTCTAATACCTATATACTTCTCAATACAAATACAAATTGTATGGACTTTAAAAGAGACTATGACCTCTGAGTTTGTTTCGGTTTTTTTCTCAGAGTAGTCAGTTAGGAAATACCGGCCTCATCTAGCTAAACTTAACACGCAAAAAAAACATGACGTGTAAAAGTGTTATTTATAACCAATTTACAAAATAAATATTTTATTTCATTTTTTTTTTTATTGTTAATTAGCTTGTGCCAGCGGCTTCGCCCGCGTGGGAAGTTTTTCCCGTATAAATCCCGATCCCGTGGGAATTTCGCAAAATCCTTTCTTAGCGGATGCCTACGTCATAACATCTAACTGCATACCAAATTTCAGGCCGATCCGTCCAGTGGTTTGGGCTGTGCGTTGATAGATCACTATGTCAGTCAGTCAGTCACCTTTGACTTATATATATTTAGATAGGCTCGCGTTTGACCACCATCTCACCTGATGGTACGTGATGATGTGGTCGAAGTTGGAGCACGCTTACCAAGAAGTACCTTATACACTCTTGACTTAAAGACTCCCAGGTTATAGCGATCAGGAATCAACAGAAATTTCAACAGATTGAGATTCGGTCAAGTCTCGGAAAGTAAAGCCGCTGTTTCTGGCTGTTATTTGTTACGGGTAGTCAGTCAGAACCCAGAAAATCTGACAGCAGTCTTGCCTGGATGTTACCCAGCTCTTGGGTTGTGAAAGACAAACAGCTGTCGCTCCGTGTAAAACTCTAGTACTCAGCTGATTCCGGTTAGAATTGTAACCAAATATGACATAGTTGGGACCGATGACATAGAATAATACAATGGGCGGCCTTATGGCTAAAAACGATATTCTAAATACAACCTTTGGATGGGTTTAAAAGATTAGGCGAGGAAGTGCTGCAGGTATCATAGTAGACTTATTGTTACGCTAATCGCTTAGCGAAGTACGTCCAGAACTTCGACAGAAATCTAGAATGTTCGAGACAGTAACGCCATCTAGCGGCGAGTAGCAGTACTGAGTATAACGAGTAGCGAGAAAGAGGGTAGACCGATTTGTCTGATCATAAACTTCCACCCGCAATTACTTCAGTTCATCCGTGATCATGGCGCTTGCAACAGTGCCGAAATATCGGAAACTCAAAACAATAAATACACTTGGTAAATATCCCGTTTTAAGTTCTAATGATACTGTTAGTGACCATGTTAGCTTAAAAACTTATATAGTACTGAGTATATCGAGAAAATTCGACTGACTTCTAATACGTTCAAGACACTAACGCCATCTAGCCGCGAGTAGCAGTACTGCGTATCTCGAGTAGCTTCTGGAATATTCTTGGCAGTATAGGCAATGAGTCGATTTTGTAAAAATGTTCTAGAACTCATAGACCAGGGTATAAATAGATCGCAGAGGAACGCAGACAGCAGTCTTATTTCAAGATATATAATCGAAGCTTTACAAGTGAACTTCGGTGCGATTTAAGTGTTAAGTGACAAATATTGTACTGTGAATAACTGTGTTTTGTGTTTATTTAATTAAAGTGTTAATTTTGGTCTAATTGTCGTTAATTATTTCTATCCCGAACCCCAGCTCGTAACATTATCATATGATTATTGCATTACTCACCGACATGTTCGGCTAGTTTGTAGGCGTCCATTTTGTTGGCGATGAGCTCCTCTCGTGTGGGGATGTTGATGCCCATATAGCACGGGTACTTGAGCGGCGGAGACGCTATCCTTATGTGAACCTGCACGCAAATATGTGCCAAATTACATACAATATCTAAATATCCAAGACGAAAATTAGTCTGTTCAAATTAATAGAATAAAAAAAATGTATATGGTTCGAATTGGGCGTTGCTAGTGAAAAGAACCGGCCAGAAACTTCATGGTTACTCTTTTCTAATAATTAATCATACCTAGTTAATTATTTTAATGTTTCCACATAACAGTTTCAACAGGTATGAGGAAAAACCCATACCACAAAGTAATTACATAAATATTAACGAAATAGAAAAACAATCTGTATTTTATTTATTTAATTTAAGAGTCTAAAGTGTTCTCTCATACACATTATTATTAAAAGACCCCAGACTATAATCTATCGGAACACTAAGGAGTGGCTTCGTTTGTACAACTTTGCACTTTATAGGCATCACATTAAGATCCATTATTGAATACTACATGAGCGACCTTAGACACAACTTCATGAAATCTCTAGAACTAAACAAAAAGCCATTGGGACTCACCTCAGCGGCCCCAGCATCTCTCAACAGCTTGATAATGGGTCCGATAGTGTTGCCTCTCACTATAGAGTCGTCGATGAGTACAATCCTCTTCCCGCGCACGTTCTCGGAGAGAGCGCCGAACTTCTTGGCAACCCCTAGTTGACGGAGGCGTGTGGATGGCTGGATGAACGTACGACCCACGTAGCGGTTCTTGCAGAGAACCTCCATGAAAGGTATACCGGACTGGAATAGGGAATAGATAGTTAGTAAACGCTAGATGCTCCGCTCCAACTACAACCAACCAACAATACATTGCCGGTGTCAGTAAGACAAGCTCAGTCACTGGCTACTTTTAAAAGCTCGGTTGCTAATTATTTTCTTTCCAATTTATGACTGTTCTTTTGTTTTCTCTCCACATGATGTTAAAGAACACATTATATGTATTGGTATTATTTAATTACCTATGTATTGTATTATATTTGCATATATATTTATTTATTTTAATATTTTTTGTTTTTATGAGTAATGTAGTAAGTACACTAATTTAGCCCTCCCCACTTTAATTAAAGTTTTTAAAGTCCTTCCAAAGGTTGTCTGGAAGATGACCGCTATTGTTACCAGAAATAGGTGTGTTTAAATGTTGGTGTACAATAAAGTATATTCTATCTATCTATCTAGCCAATTAGTTTGCTAGTGTATTCTAGAACGATTAGGTTTGGTGGTCGTCGATCTTCAAGCTTAGACTGCTTATACTTTTTCACAATTATGTCAGTCAGGGGTCAGTTTCTGGTATTAGTGTTTTCTGGGTAACCAAACCCCCTTTTTTACGTGTAGAAGATCTCAAGGATGTCGTCCGCTTTTGGCTCGATGCAGGACTCTAGCAGACTCTTACTTAATAAAACCACATGGGGACGAAACACGCACTCTCCATCACCCCAGCCGAACCCGATACTTCCCCTTACCCCCTTGTACTTGGCAAGACTTTTGTCAGATGTTCAGGCATCTAACTAACTACCCATAACGAATGTTAAAGAAGTACAAAAGACAGCTGGGACCAAACGTGCTCAAACGAACTGAGCTTTGAAGTTCGAGCCCGTGCGGAGGTTCTTTAGCCTTCTCGTCCTACTCTATACTTTATAAAGAATACCGATTTTAAATCATTAAATTGACTATTTGTATCGACTGTTAAGGGCAGTCAGATGCCTGTTAAGACGTGCAGATGACAACCGAAGGATACCTTTGTCTTTATTTATTTATTAAAACTTTATGCAACACAAAATGTACAAAGGCGGAGTTAATGCCATAGGCATTCTCTACCAGTCAACCATGGGTGGTGAAGAGATAACATGGCAGGTGCATAAAAAAAAAAAAAAACTAAGTAGATAATATTTTCAACGTAAAAGTTTTATTACAAGTGTATATATACATATACTTCTAACTAGAATAAACTTACATACATATTAAAAATATATTATATATATATAATATAAAACGTTATAGAAAGTGGGTTCTGAAAACTCTGCTTCCACTATTTGTTAAGAAAATAATCCCGCAACTTTCTCTTAAATGCATATTTATTGGTGGCCGTCCTGATATCGAGAGGTAGTGCATTCCACATAAGAATAGCCTGTATATAGAAGGAAGAATGAATAAAATCAGAAGTATGCGAAGGACAGAGTAAGAGAAGATTATTGGAAGAGCGCAGACTTTTAGCGTGTGAGGAACATAGAAATTGAAAATGAGAAATAAGGTAAGAGGGAGGGGTAGGAGAGTTCAGCAAAGAGAAAAGCGTAGTCAAAGCGCGCAAACTTCTTCTCTGGCGAATGGGCATCCATTTGAGCTCGGTCCTGTACCTCGATACGTGGTCATATTTTTTTAAATTAAATATGAACCGGATACAGTTGTTAAGGAGCCTATCGAGCTTATCCAACAAGACTGCATTCAAGTCAAAGTAGCACACGTCACCATAGTCGATAATAGGGAAAATTAAAGTTTGCACAAGCATTGTCTTGGTTTTTGCAGGTAAAAAGTTCCTCAGACGATACAGACATCGCAAAGTCCCGTTGACTCTTTGACTGACACCGCAGAACTGACTTTGCCAGCTAAGCATAGAGTCAAGACGCAAACCGAGATCTTTAACGCTAGAACTAATAGGGATGACAGCACCATTAAAAATGATTGGAGGGAGCGAACTTACTGTCAATCTACCGATCATACGCGAGCTTCCAATCACAATGGCCTGACACTTTGAGGGGTTTACAGACACTCCAAATCTATCAGACCAGCTTTTGATAGCATCTAAATCTCGGTTTACATCTCCTATAGCGTCTGATAAACTTTCCACCCGCGCAGATGCATACAACTGCAGATCATCAGCATAAAGATGATACGAACACCGAAGATAGAGAGTTATAAAGTTTATGAAGATTGAAAATAATAACGGAGAAAGAATACCGCCTTGTGGGACACCAGCATCCAAGTCACGCCAACTCGAAGAATTCTCATCGACACGAACCGACTGCTGACGTCCCCGAAGATAAGAAGAGAACCATTCCAGAGACTCAGAAGATACCATGAGATGTGACAGGATAGATAGGAGAATATCATGACTGACGGCATTAAAAGCATTGGAGAAATCAATAAGCACCAAAACAGTAACCTTTGTGTTCTCCATAGCCTCTCTAATGTCCCCAGTCACTTTAAGGAGAGCGGAAGCCGTACTGTGGCCTGGTCTAAATCCAGACTGGAATGGACTAACAAGATTGTTCCGGTGAACAAATCCAGAAAACTGTCTATGGACGCAGGCCTCTAGTACTTTGTGTTGCCATTTTAGAGAATGGGCAACACATCTATATTTTATATAGATTATTAACATCCGCAGCATCAGCATCATCATCCATCAACATCCTCTGGTTCAGGAAGGGTTCATGATGGGTGACCTTCCCATATCACTAAGTGCAAGCTCGTTGATATGTCTGTCCCGCCTACCCTAACCTATGGCGCTAAGACGCGGTCTTTGTCTTCGTCCAAACTGAAGGTTTGCCAATGAGCGATAGTGCGTAACATCCTAAATATTAAACGGACTGGCCGGATCCGCAACGTTCTTATACGCTCCAAGACAGGTATCGTCGATGTTGGTGAAAAGTCTGCAAGGCTGAAGTGGCAGTCCCCACTATATCCATCTATCTCCTATGTCCTTGTAGATATGGCCCACCATATTCTCAGGATGCATAACGATAGATGGGCCAGTATTGGCATGCGGAGGGTGCCAAACGAACATCGTAGTCGAGGCAGATCTTAGATAGATAGATAGATAGAATACTCTTTATTGTACACCAATAATTTAAACAAGCACTTGATTTACAATAATGCAACAAAAAAATGGATACAATGGCGGTCTTATCGCTGATAGCGATATCTTCCAGACAACCTTTGGATGGACTTTAAGAACATAAAACAAAGAGGGGAGGAGAAAGTCAGTGTACTTACCTCAAATATATAACATACACAAAAAGTAACTAAAGTAGCTAATATAACTATATATATAGGTATAAATAATACAATACAATACATAAATAAGTATAAATAAATATATGTTTTTCATATATATAAATATGTCATAAGGAAAGAAATACAAGGTAAAATCATAGGAGTGTATAAAAATGATTGACAAAGCAGCAAGTGACTGCGCTTGTCTAACTGACAACGGCAATGCGTTCCACAGACGAGTAGCCTGCACCGTGTACGATGAATCATAAAATTTTGTGGAATGCGCAGGCATTGAAAGTGTCAAATTTACCGATGATCTCAAATCTCTAGTATGTGTGTCATGAAGGAACTTAAAACGTTCTTTGAGGTAAAAGGGAATTCTTGGATTGAACAGAATATTGTAAAGTAATGATAAAATATGCGCATTCCGGCGAAGACGACTAGGCAGCCACTTGAGCTTAATACGAAACTCAGAAACATGATCGTATTTGCGCAAACCAAATATGAATCTGATACAGAAATTTTGGAGTCGCTCAAGCTTATCTAGCTGCACTTCAGTGAGGTCTGGAAAACTTGCATCAGCATAGTCAAGAATAGGAAGAAGGAGAGATTGGGCGAGCGCAGTTTTAGTGGCAGTTGGCAGGAAATTGCGCAGTCTACGCAAAGACCCCGCAGATGCAAACAGTTTGCGACTCACTTCTTGTAACTGGGGACCCCAAGACAAGTCCTTATCTATGTAAATACCCAAGTCTTTCACTACATCACTATAAGGTATTACTGCACCATCAAAAACAATTTGGGGAAGGTTCATCCAGTCAATTTTGGATCGCATTCTAGAGCTGCCAACCACAATGACTTGGGTCTTCGCAGGATTAACCTTCAGACCATGATCCAAGCTCCATTGAGAAATACGTGCTAAGTCATTATTCACAATGATCACTGCCTCAGACAGTTCATCTACAGGAGCTTGCGAATAAATTTGCAAATCGTCAGCATAAAGGTGGTAGGATGAGAGAAGTTCATTAGAAATAGAATTTATAAATACAGCGAAAAGAAGAGGAGAGATAACGCCCCCCTGTGGAACGCCGGCAGTGATATTGCACCAAGAAGATGATGAATCTTCAATGCGAATACGTTGTCGGCGGCCACACAGGTAACTTCGAAACCAATCAATTGCTGTTGGAGATATGTTAAGAGAGCGGAGTATACTGAGCAGGACATCGAAATCGACAGTATTAAAAGCGTTGTTGAAGTCCAGTAACGAAAGGACCGTCAACTTCCCATTATCCATACCTGATCTGATATCATCAGTAATTTTAACAAGAGCTGTGGTAGTGCTATGACCTGAACGAAACCCGGATTGGTACAAATTTAGGAGTTGGTTTTTACAAAGGAAGGCACTAAGCTGACTGTGGATAAGGCGCTCGAGGACTTTGGATAGGAATGGTAAAATGGAAATAGGGCGAAATTCAGAGAAAGAAACAGGATTACACTTTTTAGGGAGAGGAGTTATCTGAGCTTCTTTCCACAAAGATGGGAAAACACCTGAGGATATGGAATAATTGAGGATATGGGAAATGATAGGAAGAATTTCATCCAGGATAGGGAGAATCATCTTACGACTAATACAGTCACTACCAACAGCATTTGAGGTTATAGATAGCAAGCTCTTCTTAACATCACAACTAGTAAATTGAGTAAAAATAAAAGGAGAATAATTGGGAGCAGGAAGTGATGAAAGATTATGTAGAGTTTTAGCTTTAACAGCCCCGCTGAAGTTAAAAGAGCTAGCAAAATATTGATTGAGTGATTCAAGGTCTATATCTTTAGGAATAGACTCTTGGCGTGATTTTCCAACTCCCATTGTTCTAAGAAATTTCCAGACTTTAGCCGGATCACCATTTTCAACAGACTTATGAATGTGGCGGCGCTGAGCATCCCTACAAGCCAAGTTGCTGCGATTGCGGATAGCAACGTATTTTTCACGAGTCAAGGTGCTAGGTCTGCTCTTGTATCTTGATTTTGCTGCTGCCTTTTTCTCCAAAATAATTTTCAAGTCATCCGATAGCCAAGGAGCAGGCAGATGCTTGATTTTAACCAGCCGAACAGGCGCATGAATATCGTACAACTTGTTTAGGTAGGAATTCAAAATGTTGATTTTGTCATCAATTGACTCCGCATCAACAAGAGCAGACCAGTCAATATTATTAGCATCCTCACGAAGACTTTCCAAGTTCATTCCACCAAAACTGCGCTGTAGAATCTTTTTTGGTTTAGACTATGGAGGGCGAATTTTGTAAGAAAGGAAAATTAAATCATGGTAAGAGAAAGCGTCTGCTGAGCATTGTCCATGCTTAGCGACATGTTGAGTGGAAGAAACAAAAATAAGATCAAGGAGCGAAGGAGAACAGTTAGGGAAATGATGAGTTGCACCTAATGGAAGAAGAGACAAATTGCAAGAAAGAGAAATAGACTGGAGCGAGGAAGAGCGGGAATCGTTTTTGAGTAGGCAAGTGTTGAAGTCCCCCATCACAATCGTGTGCCTGTAAGAGGGCATAAGATTTACCAAGAGACTCTCAAAAGAGGAGAAGTAATCGATTCGCAGAGATGGACAGTAATAGACACCCAGCAAAACCTTCGAATGATGTAAATCAAGCTCTAAAAAAAGATGCTCGCCAGCATTTGACGGTGATGGCTGCGGTGAAGCATCAATAATGGTAAAAGAAATATTTGCACGCAAATAAATGGCAACACCACCACCGCCGCGGGCTGTGCGATCATTCCTAATTAGTTGGAATCCGGGCAAGGAATATGATGTAGATGGGAGACATGGTTTCAGCCAGGATTCGGAAACGAGGATTGCATGGATGTCCTTACAGTCCAAACTCGCAAGCATATCATGGTAATGAGCCGGAATACTTTGAGCGTTAATATGGACTACATTTAGATTTTTGGGAACATCAGAAAATTGAGACTGAAGGGTATCAGCAAGATTTGAAATACTATTCAAGCTGTTGTTGTCACTGCTAGCAGATATGAAGCTGTCATCACATTGCTACTAACAATCATTAAAAAAACACAAAATATAATATAATATGGTAAGTAAATTAGTAAACGTATATAAGATAAAGATAAAAGGTTTTTACTAACTAGACTTAAAAGTCCACCCGCCAGTTATGTGTTTACAAAAAACATAAAAAATAAACATAACATACAAATTTCTTAAGTGCGTCTTACGGATACAAGCAAAGCTCATAATTACAACAATACAAAAAAAAAAGCAAAACATTATTTTAATGTAAGAAGTATGCACAATGCATAATTATTGCAGTATGAACTACATTTTTCCAAAGTTATTTAATGCTCAATTTGTCACAAATGATTCAAAGTTAAACGGAACGCGACTACTTGACATGACAGCTGACATATGTCAATTGTCAAAATACCGATAATGAAAACAATTTTAGTGAGAAATCAGAAGGGATTCTCGCCACGGGTTTCTTGGATAACACGTGTGTCTAGTGAATTTTTATTGTTTTTGAGTGACAGTTGTTACTTTTGTGACTTGTTTTTATAGAATTGTGTCGTTCTTGTGTTCGTAAACAGGTTTGTATTGTGTTTGTCCCGGTGTTAGTTCTAAGATGGATTTAAATAAACCTCCCGATCCTGGTCCTCCTGACATCTCAGCTTCCCCAAACCCTTTTCCTAGTGACCCACTTACACAATTCGCAGATGTAGTCTGTAACATCGCAGGCATAGACGTGACCCTTACTTCACAATCTTCACGAAAACGTCCTGTTAACGAAGAAGTTCCTACACCCACCCCACCAAGCAAGCAACCCAAAAGCCAAATTGGTCGGCTTAGATACTCCGTAACGGATAAAGGTCCATACATAGTTCATGTGTCCCGAATTGAAACCCAACCAAATGCTGGCACGACTTTACATCCTGTGAATTTTGGGAAATTTTTAATTCTTAATAATTTCACTAATGTAGTACGCGATGGCGTTAAAAGAGTGGGCCGTAACCGAGTTTCTGTGGAGTTTACCTCACCTCAAGATGCGAATTCTTTCCTGGCAAACAATATATTACCAAGATTTAGTTATTCTGCTACGATTCCCACATTTAATATTACCAGGATGGGTGTTGTGACCGGTGTCCCTACTGATATTACAGAAGAGGAAGCTATAACTTACTTATCTGTGCCCTCAGGTTGTGGGCAAATCTTGAAAATTCGCCGCATTAATAGGAAAATATTTAAAGACGGTGTTAATGAGTGGAAGCCCACAGAAACTTGTGTTATTACTTTTGATGGCCAAGTACTCCCAAAACGTATTTTCTGTTGTTATACATCTCTCCCTGTAGAACAATACATTTTCCCCACAATTCAGTGTCGCAAGTGTTGCAGATTTGGTCATGTGGCCAATCTGTGCAGATCCAAACCACGGTGTAATAAATGTGGCCACGATCACCCTGGTGATGGTTGCTTCATTTCTGAGACAGATGCTTTCTGTGTGCTCTGCTCGGGGAGCCATTTTGCTAATAGCAAGTCATGCCCTGAGCATGGTCGACAGAGGGCTATAAAGACTATCATGGCAGAAAAATCTATCCCCTATGCTGAGGCAAGTAAAATTATTCCAGTAGCCTCACGCAACTATGCCAATGCTACTAAATCCCAACAGCAATCATATAATAAAACTGTGACCCTAAAACCCAAGACACATACTCCACTTTCCCCATCGTATGACAAATCAGCTCATAACCTATTAATTAATTCACCCCAACCTAATCAGCCTAATGGCTGCGCTCTAAATTATAATACCTCCCCTAGTAATACAATTTCTGTCATTGAACTTCTCTTAAAACTTCTACCAACAATTATTTCTTCTTCTTCTTCTAACCCCCAATCACCGTCCAACGTTGCCGATCAACTTATATCAATACTGTTAGAAATTAAAAATGGCGTCAAACCAAGTATTCCTTCAGTGGAACGTGAGGAGCGTGTGGCATAAAAAACACGACCTCATTTTCCTCCTTAACAAATACAAACCTTTGGCTTGTTCATTAGCAGAGACCTGGCTAACCCCAAATCTTAGCTTTCGTATGGCACATTACAACATACTTCGATGTGATAGACCTGACGGATATGGAGGGTCAGCTCTCTTTGTTAACAGTCGAGTTCCACTGTCACCCTTATCTCTTTCTGCACCCACAGGTGATATGAGTATAGTTGCTAGTCGAGTGGAAGGAATTACAGTCTTCTCAATATACATTGCTCACCCCAGTCTGAACTTATTAAATATTTTAAGAAACATTATTTCCAATGTCCAGGGCCCAATACTGGTCATGGGTGACTTTAACTGTCACCATTACCGGTGGGGGTCTGAACGCTGCGATGCCACTGGCATAGCCCTAGTTGAGATCCTTGATGATATGGACCTTTGCATTTTAAATGATGGTTGCCCAACTCGCAGGTCTCTTCCTGGACAGCAGAAGAGTTGTGTTGACCTAACGTTTTGCTCGGTTGAATTGGCTGCTTCGACCCATTGGAAATGTACAAGCTTATCGCATGGCAGTGATCATTACCCTATTGTCATATCTTTGTTAGATAAAACTTACTTAGAAAAAACTTCTCCTCCACTTTTGAAGTATAATTTGTCCAATCCAGATTGGTCCAAGTTTGCATCATCACTGGAGGAGAAAATAGATATACTTCCAAATTTAGCTTCAAGTTCTCCTCAAATCTCTGATCACCGCCATGCCAAGAGTTGTTATGAAGGCTTTGTTGAGGCTGTAACCTCGAGTGCAGACTCTTGTTTTCCATTGAAAAACTGTGCCCGTAATAAAATCCCGTCACCTCCATGGTGGGACCAAGAATGCACCTCAGTTGTTAGGTCGAGGAATGAGGCCGAAAGAACATACAATGGGGAGATGAACACCCAAAATCTGTTAGCTTATTTACGGCTCTATGCAAGATCCAAGCGCCTTCTCCGTAGGAAGAAACGTGCGGGTTGGGTCAAATTCTGTTCGTCCTTATCCCCCTCCACTCCAATTTCACTTGTATGGAAGAATATTAATAGGTTTAGACGTGGGTGTACTCTTTCATTATCCCCACCGATCGCCAGGGAAACTGCTGAACATTTTTTCGACATAATTGCGCCACCCTACGTTCCGCTCCTGTCTGAGTGCCATAATTTGCCGCGCCTTATAGAATCTGATGACCCTTTTGACGCGCCATTTACCTCAGAAGAACTAGATGTTGTGCTCAACCATGTCCAGGACTCAGCACCTGGTAGTGACGGGATACCGTATTCTTTTATCACTCGTGCAGGAAAAAAAGCAAAATTATATTACCTAGATTTATTAAATTACTGTTACAATCATGGTTGGGTTCCAGACCAATGGAAACTGCAAATTATTATCCCTCTGCTCAAACCTGGCAAACATGTGGATGACCCTAATGGCCTTAGACCTATCGCCCTGTCTTCAGTCTTAGCCAAATTACTCGAACATCTTATTAAAAACCGTCTAGAATGGATAGTAGAATCCAGAGGCTTACTGCCGAACTACCAATTTGGTTTCAGGAAGGGGCTCGGCACAATGGACAGTGTTGGAGTTCTAGTCACGGATATCCGTTTGGCGTTCTCCAAAAACGAGTCAGTTGTTGCTGCCTTTCTAGATATTTCCTCCGCATACGATAACGTTCTTCTTCCCGTTCTCAGGCAGAAACTGCATCAGCTGAGTATTCCGGCTAAGATGATCGAATGCATATGTGGACTACTTTGGTCTCGCTCTTTGGTTTTGAGGGTCCAGGGTGAGGACTTTGATGGGAGGGTGACTTGGAGAGGACTCCCGCAGGGCTTCGTCTTAAGCCCCCTTCTTTATAACCTTTACACAGCTGATATTGGCTCCTGCCTAAACACTGATTGTCGTATTTTACAGTACGCTGATGACTTAGCCCTGTATGTGTCACACTCCTCTATCGTAGACGCTGCGTCATCTCTGTGCCTCTCACTGGACTCTCTTAATCATTGGCTTTCAAAACGCGGCCTTACGTTATCTGCACCAAAAAGCTCGGCAGTAGTCTTTTCCCGCAAGAGGACAATCCCACAGATAACGGTAACCATCTCGGGGAAAAGCATCCCGCTCTCAAGTAAGGTCAAATTTCTGGGCGTTTTTCTTGACCCGAAATTAACTGGCAAGCACCACATTAATCACCTAATCAGTAAATGTGAACGTGTCATCTCAATTTTAAAAGTACTTGCGGGCGTATGGTGGGGTGCTCACCCGTACACCATGAAATTAGTTTATAATGCCCTAGTTCGCAGTATTTTGGACTATGGCACGTTCCACTTAACACCATGCAACAAAGGTGCTTTGGCTGGACTTGACAGGGTACAGTCCAAGTGTCTTCGGATCATCTCTGGATGTATGAAGTCTTCGCCCATCGGCGCGTTGCAGGTCGAATGCGCTGAACCTCCCCTGGCCCTAAGGCGACAGTACCTGGCCTCCCGTTTTTTATCTAGGGTAATCTGTAGGTCTTCCCATCCCCTTATTACTAAATTGCATGAGCTAAATTCCATAAGCAGAACCTCAAATTATTGGAAAAATAAAGAAACGCCTTTAATCTTAAAACATTTTCGTCTAACTCAAAGTTTAGAATGCCCAATCGTACAGTTTCCTAAATTACCCCTCTTTCATTTCGACTACGAAGTCTTATGTTTCATTCCAAAAATCCATTTCAATATAGGTATACCCAAAAATTCCCCTTCAGCAAATTCGATCTTCAATGCATCCGTGGCCCAGCGATGGGACGGTTTCCAGAGATTTTTTACAGACGCCTCAAAATCTACTGACTCTAATCACACTGGAGCTGCAGTATTTTTCGAAAACTCCAGGATCATACTTCAATACAAATGCCCCAAGGAAGCATCTGTGTTCACAGGCGAGTGTGTGGCATTATTGGAAGCGTGTCTTTTCATCGAGTCCCACCGCATTGACAAAGCCGTTATATTTACAGACTCCCTAAGCTGTCTCCAAGCCCTAGTCCAAAACCCCTTCAAAGGTAAATTGCACAGTTCGCTTATTTTAAGAATTAAAAAATCTCTTTTCTCGTGCAGTTATAGCCAGAAGGAGGTTCAGTTGGTTTGGATACCTAGCCATTGTGGCATTAAGGGCAACGAGTGCGTCGATGCCTTGGCCAAAGGTGCATGTTCATCTACTACAGCCGATCTCTGCCACAATGCCCATCAGGGCTATGATTTACTGAATCTCCCAAAAGAAAACCTTAACAGTACTTGGCAACAGCAGTGGAACTCGACTGGGAAGAAGAAAGGCAAATTCTTTTATGCAGTGCAACCATATGTTAAGCCAAAACCTTGGTTCTACACGTACAAAAAGGTGTCGAAATCCATCATCTCCGTCCTCTGTAGAATCCGCTTAGGTTTTTGTTGCACTCCTGTGTTCTTGGAAAAAATCCGTGTTCGGGACTCATCCCTATGCGAATGCGGCCTGGAAGAAGGCACACTGGACCACATATTTTTTAAATGCCCAAATATCGTCTCATCTTCAGATTTGTATAGTCGTCTCCCGAAATTTAAGATCCCTCTTCCAATTAACTTCCCTTCTCTTCTAACATTTCCTTCACCAGAACTGCTTGTGGCGCTGATGAGTTTCATCCGTCACAACAATATAAAACTGTGAGCCAGAGTACCAAAAATTGTCTGTATGGTTGTGGTATAATTTATGTAATCGTTTAACAACTATAATATTTATGTATTTTTATTCTTTGTTTGTTTCAGTCCTGTACTAACCCAACAAGTTCAACTGTACCAATTGAAGAAACAGAGACTATCGTTCCTGTTCTGATTTTAACTTTTTTCTTTTCTAAATCCATTCTGTCTCTAATCATTAATCATACACACTTGTTTTTCCAATTTACTTTAGACATTGGCAGAATAGTCGACATCGGCTCCACTTGCCATTAACCAAAAATAGAATAGAATAGAATAGAGAAATCAGAAAATTAATATGCAGAAAAGGAGAGGTAGTAGATAAATAGTAAAAAAAAAAGTGAACTGAAGGTAAACGAGCATTAAATAAAATAAAAGAGACGTGAGGCATTTACCAGAGCGACACAGCGAAAGGGACGATTCACTTTTTCACCGCAGGCTTTCTGATCCTTTTTAAAGGCGTTGAAGCTTGCTTCTCAGCCTGTGCCTTATGGTCATGTTGGCGATCCGGCTTATCAGCGTCGAGTCCAGGCACACCAATAGCATTTAGCTCACAGCAGCTTAAAACCCGATGCTTGCCCCCATCAGCTCCCAGAACGTATACGAATCCCTGCCTGGTCCAGCAATTCGTGATGCCAAACTTCTCACGAGCCTTCATGAAAACCTGATGCCGCGACCTAGTTAGGAATTCGGACATGGTTATACCAGAACCTTTTAATGTAGTTTTGGCAAACCAAACTTTGTCACGGACATCCAGATCCTGAAACTTGACCAGTATAGGTCGAGGCTTTCCGGCACTGCTCTGATCGATCTTGTACCTTTTCTTGATGGATTGTCCGCAAAAGACTGCAGACAAGGTTGTCTGAAAAGTTGTTGGGGAGGATTTTGCCCAGCTGTGGGATAACTCACCTGTCTGGCGTATCCATGCGCGGCCGCAGTACCCGACTCGGGCACAGAACTCACGATGTCGGCGTCAATAGCCGACTCCCGCGCCAACATGCGGCCGCACTGCATACGTGCTGAGTACACCATTTGTCCTGCAAAAGAAAATATATAGGTAAGTTTTGTTGTACTAAATGAGCATGGTGGTCTGTAGTTGTATTAAGGCGAATGGTTTTTAAGGAGTCTTCGTGTAAACATACATACATATAACTTTCATCTATCTATATTTTACTAGCTGACCCGTCACGACTTCGTTCGCGTAGTATCCTACCCCTACCCAACCGATACCACTACCCTTATCCTACCAATACCCTACACATACCTTACTCTACCCCTTCCCTACCCAAACCTTACCCTACCGTACCGTATCCTACCCCTACCCTACCCTACCCCTACCCTTGAGACCTTTCCTACTTTTTTTTTCATGAGAACCTTTTCTCCTGACAAAACCAAAAACAACAAAAAAGAATCAGCCAAATCGGTCCAGCCGTTTTCGTGTTTTGCGCTTATCAACACATTTAGCGATTAATTTTTATTATATAGATATATCAGGCAGAAACTAGTCGAAGATATTTTCAAAGGTAACAAATACTATTGTTATAATATTCTCCGACAAATGTAATTTAAAAAAAGGATATAGTTGTAACGGTCCTAAAATATGACTTCGTGGTCTGTAAAGGGGTGTGGAATTGCTGTATGTATGATACATACATACAAGATGATATATAATATGCACTAAGTACTTTAGAAACAATTATACTGCGAAAATTATACAATATGTTCACGCAACCCACTATTCGCCTACCGCGATACGGTCATCGGCGGACGTACCACAGATCTATTTTTATTTAAATTATTGTAACCAAAATCGGTATTAAATCTTTATTACATTTACGCGAGTCTTTAATTCATATCTTCAACAATTGGCGACCGTGACAGGACATGCAATTAACCTCACGCTATTTCATACAAATTGAAGTCTTTATTCTTAGAAATGAATGAACTGATATAAAACTTGACTTGTGCCTTTCCCCTTACCTTCAAAGATACTGTCAGCTCTCGCGAAGTAGACGTACTCGAATATACAGAAGGCTTGTTGTTTGTCTGCCGGTCGCTCCACGACGTCTACAGTTCGGATCCCGTGTCGGGACATCTCTATGATCTCGCCGGGGAGTACCTCGCGGACGTAGCGAGCACCTGCGAGAAAAATATTATTATAAATAAAACTATATACCTATTAGTGATAATGGATAATAATAATAATTTATTTCCATCAAAGTAGGGACAAATTTCTTAATATTATGAAAAATTAAATCTAAGTTTACAGGTTGTACGCTGTCACATATAATTATGGAGTTTCCTAACTCCTAAACTAAGGAAAACTTGTATTATAGGAGTTAGTGAGCTATTGACTCAGACCCAACCTTGAACTTATGTATCTTCATAACATAAACAAAATTTATAAAGCTTAAAATAAAAACAAAACATCATAGTCAAAGTCATACAAAATGATATAATTTACTATTTACAACTAATATACTGTACTTACAGACAATTCTTGACACCTATTATATAATTACTTTTTAACTATTAACAGTAATTCTGTCTGATCATAAGTCAAAGTTAACAACCAATTATTCAACTTATGCTTTACCTCACGTGTGGTTAAATTGTATATTGCCAGTCTTTTATTAATCTCATTATACATTCTTGAGCTAGCGACCTCATATTGGCGGCTTGCAAAAGCTGTTCTGCAGCTAACACCGGGACGTACAAGTGCACCGGAGCGCTTTGTACTTGTTTTTTGATTTAGAGGTAGCCGGAGGTGTCTTCGGAGTAAGGTTTTTTGAATGTATAGTTGTCTCACGGTTAGTACGCGGCATTCAGCATATAATTTTGTAGTTGAATACAATCGAGGCTTATGATGAATTACCTTCAAAACTGCTCTCTGTGATCTCTCCAACCTAAGAAATAGGGTTTTACCACCCCATATAGGTATGCAGTAGGTTAGTAAAGATTGGCAGAGGGCAGTATATACCATGTAAATCGTAGATTTATCGGCAGTAGATCTGAGCTTCTTAAAAATATACATAAGCTTTCGAATTCGGCTAGTGAGAGTAGTCACCTGTGGACGCCAATCAAGTCGCTTATCTAACATTATACCAAGGTATTTGATGCTGTTCACTCGCATTAGGGACAAACAGTCACAGTCCGTAGGCTCGGCACATGTATGAAGTTTCAACAAGTTAGTTGATTCGGGTCCGGGTGGTACTGGAGTACTTGGTAATCCGGATGAATTTAGATTTTTCTATATTTAATGTGAGGAGATTATTGGTTAGCCATTTTTTTATTGTACGCAGTCCATTTTCAGCATACTCTTTGGCAGAATTTCAGTCTACTCCATCTGTTAGCAAAACGGTATCATCTGCGTAAGTAGTTATATCACAGTTTGATATTTTGAGACTACACAGGTCATTTATGTAAATTAAAAACAGCATTGGACCCAGTATACTTCCCTGGGGAACGCCATAATCAATTTGTTCTTCATCACTCACTACAGTGCCGATCCTAACAGACTGCTTACGATTTGTCAGGAAGTCTTTGAAAATGTTCAAGACTTGACCACGTATACCGATACGTTCCATTTTATTCATGAACTAGCTTTTGCCCGCGACTTCGTCCGCGTGGAATAGTTACTTTGGGCTAACGTTAAATTTAACACCGATTTTGAAGCATTCTTCATTGGCGCTCCGCTCCTATTGGCCTTAGCGTAATGATACAATATAGCTGTGCCCGCGACTCCGTCAGCGTAAGTTAATGTATTGGTAATATTGTTTAGATCACGTTCACATGAGGCTTAAGTACCTAGAGAACGCTTCGACCGTGAGACGCGTCGAGCGCGGCGACCGATTCTCAAAAATAATCCTTATAGCATGATTCAGTATTCACGCGCGATGGCTTATTATTATAAGCGTATTTCATGTATAACTTTGGTGTTTCTATACCGATTTATATGATTCTTTTTACGGTTTCGTAGCCGAATGGCAAAAAACGGAATCTTTATAGTTTCGACATGTCTGTCCGTCTGTCTGTCTGTCTGTCTGTCCGTCCGTCCGTCTGTCACAGCAATTTTATTCCGAAACTATTAGGACTATACATGTGAAACTTGATAGGTAGATGTATTCTGTGAACAGCTTTCCGATTTTGAGAAAAAAATTAAAAAATATTTAAAATAAAGGGGGGCTCCCCATACATGGAACTAAACCTGAAAATATTTTTTTTCATGAAATCGATGCATGTGTGGTATCTGTAGACAGTTCTTTAAAAACGACATCGGGGTTTCTAAAACCACTTTTCCATAAAGTCAATCGTTTAAAAGATATAAGCTTCCAAAGTGCTAAAATGTGTGTGTGGCGGACACAACCTCTTCAACTTCTATAATAATGGAGTGAAAAATCTAAAAAAAATATATGTCTGTAGACCTTAATATAAACTTTCAACCAAAATTAGTTTGAACGAAATCAGTTCAGCAGTTTTTGAGATACAGCATATTTTCTAAAACCGCAAATATAACTTTGTAATTCATACAAACACTATGAAAAACAAATTTATTCGGCGCAGTTGTAAAAAATGTAAAAAAGCCAGTTTTAAGAAATTTGTAAGGTTTTTTTTTTTCAAAACAAATTTATTTGGCGCAGTTGTAAAAGATGTAAATAAGCTAGTTTTAAGAAATTTGTAAGGTTTTTTTTTCGTCAAATAAATTTGCATATTATATTATAGTTACTACGGAACCCTTCATGGGCGAGTCTGACTCGCACTTGGCCAATTTTTTATGGAATAGTTAATAATGTTAACTTTTTCAATTAGGGGTGACTGAGAGTGTTATAAACGTAAGAGTAGACAAATATTATAATCAGAAAGCTTCGAACTGCTAAGCTAACGGGAGTTACACGTGTTATTGTGAGTCAACCATAAAAGTTAGACATATGCTGTCGTGGGATATTTTTTATATAATTTTAAGGAGAACATTTTCGTCATGAAATGATTTGTGTAGCTTTAACCATTAAGGTTGCACACGCGACGGAAGCTTAAAAAATGGAGTAACTTCTCCCGTTTTCCCAACATTTCCCTTCACTGCTCTGCTCCTATTGATTGTAGCGTGATGAAAAGTATACTATAACCCGCTCAGGAGTATGAAAAATAATTGTACCAAGTTTCGTTAAAATCCGTCGAGTAGTTTTTGTTTCTATAACGGTTATACAGACAGACAGACAGACAGACAGACAGACAGACAGACAGACAGACAAAAATTTAACTGATTGCATTTTTGGCATGAGTATCGATCCTTAATCACACCCTGATAGTTATTTTGGAAATATATTTCATGTACAGAATTGACCTCTCTACAGATTTATTATAAGTATAGATATAGAAGATGTGGGAATAGAGACCGTGTCGAAAGCTTAAGGATGGAAGGAGGTCGTGGCTTAATAATAACAGCCGCACAGGTCGATCTTCAAAGTTAAGCAACGGTTACCGAGGTCGACTCGTGGATGGGGTGACCATCTTAACATATGGAGGTTTCCAGCTACTGTGAGGGTTGTAGAAGTCAGATAGGCAGTTGATCCATGTAAAACATTAGTACTCAGCTGCATCCTAGACTGGAAGCCAACCGGTTGGCTTCCAGTCTAGGATGCAGCTTTTCAATTGTTTTTTTTTTTTTTTTGTGTTTATAGTCCATATGTGTGGCTACAGTTTGAGACCAAAAAAAACTTCCAAACATTGAATACATAGGTCAGAAAAAAAAATAATTTGAAATATTCGCTATTATCTTAACCTCTAGAGCCCCAGCGGCACAAAAACGTGCCAGTAAACAAGTATTAGTTGAGCCCCGCTGGCACAAATTTGTGCCACCAAACCCCGACCGATTTAAAACTGTATTTGTAGTAAAGATAAGTCTTAAAATCGTTTGTGACCGGGGTCAGATTACGCTTACGATAAGAGCCCCCCCGCGGTGCTTGACGGATGGTTGACGTAAATAATGGCGGTCCTTGAGAGGTTAAAATTTAAAAGCCCTAGCCTACTCCTGATTGGTTCTTAATCTAGTCTTAGGGTGAAGCTTTCAGGCTGCAAAGGAACGTAAAGCAGTTACGTAGATACGTAGTTTATAAGAAAAAAAAAATGAAATCGCTAAACTTGACATTCCGGAATTCCGGAATAAAATTGCATTTTTGAAAAAACTATAATAGCTAGGCTGGTAGGAGATTTTGTCTAGCATTTGTAACATGTTTTTTCATACAATGAGCTAATAAAAATAAGCTGTCCCAAAATGAGGTCAAAAATATACTGTGCAACCCAGACATAATTGGAAAAAGGTCACGCGGAGAAGCAGGTAAAAAAATTAGGATTAAAGCTCTATGACATTTTTTCAGAGTGTCTATATTAACATGAAAAAAAGGTAAACGTTTTATTCGGTAACAAAAGTTGATTTAACAATATTGTGGTTGACTTTTCCTTTTAAATGAGAGACTACCTGTGCCAGGAGAGGCCGTAGTCCCTTATGATATTATTAGTGATGTTTTGGAAATTAGACAACCACATACATAAATACACAGTTACTTTTTAATCGTCTTACAAAGCTAGCCCACTTAATATATCCGACATAAATTACCTTTAGGCGTGATTATATATTTTTCTATTAATTAAACTAATAGATACAAAGAACAATATTTTAGTTAAAGACGCCGCGCCCGTGCCGCTCCATTCATACAAGGCTCGGTGTTTCTAAATACGTCATGCGTAATATTAATGAATAATATTTTAATTTTCAACCGACGACAAAAAAGGAGGAGGTTATCAATTCGACGCGTATATATATCTTTTTTTATGTATGATCAGTGATCACCGATTACTCGAAGACGACTGAACCGATTTGAAAAATTCTTTTTTTGTTTGAAAGGAAATTGATCCCTTTGTCACCAAGTTAGGATCTGATGATGGGATCCTGGAGAAATCGAGGGAACTCTTCAAATATTATAGGCACACCTATAGTGATTTGAGTATTTTTTATAGTAACTTGTGTAACATTCGAAAAGCACCATTTGTGTGCCACTGGAACTACTCAATATATAGGTAGGAATAATAAGTATTTCATGTGTTCCGCTTCGATTACTTGAATGTGGTTATTAAGCACAATATGCTCGTCACAATGCATATGGTGAAGTGAAGCTTATGGTGAAGTACCAGGAGAACTCCTCAATAATTAACGGCCCAACATTGGGAAAAGCAATATTTTGTAAATGAATATAAGTAGTTGACATTTAGGCTCTTGTAACTAACTAGGTAAATTAAAAATCGATCAACTAAAAAGAGTGAAATAAAAACATTTTACCAAAAATTTAAACCGACTCCGAGTCGGTGTCTTTAGTTTTGTATTTTCGTTTTTGGCACCGACTTCCGAAATTAAAGTTATTTTTCACTTTGCAGTGTTTTTTGGGAGTCGGTTTAATTTTTTGGTAAAAAGTTTTTTTTTAGATTATACAAATCTCATAAATACCTATCTTTTTAATAAACGTTTACTAGTCATTGGATACATGCAGTGGGCTGCCGTTGTCAGACGTTTAAAAAGTCACGGTGTATAATAGCATTTGTCTAGAGCCCTTTTTCAGTTGCCCTTACGCTCCGGATCCGATATCTCGTAAGAAAATCACCGCAACCCCGGCAGGCATTGGGTCTAGACTTCTAGAACCTCTTATTGTCTTTACAATGTAGATACATATTTAGGTAATTTATGTTAAGCTCACCTATAGAGAGAAAACCGCATGACTCCGACGACACGACCCAACCTTCGGCTCTGTCTTCAACGCCGTTCTTTGCACAGCCGTTCAATAAAACTGGAATAAATATAATTAAATTAGCATCGGTGCTATTTTCAATTGTATAAAAGAAAAAATGAAAGCAGAGATATGTTTGACTTGATAGATAAATATACTTTATTATAAGCTACTTGAAATACATACAATAAATAGGGTGTAACAATGACCTAATTTAGTTAGTGATAAATTAAAATGGACGTATTCTTTGTATAAGACATAACAAATATATTCATAAAACCGTTTTAACCATAATGCTTTGTTTAAATACTGATTTGTCAATACAAAATTTAAATTTTATGTAATTCATTTGAATTTCGAATCAACTAATCAGTATTTAAACCAAGCACATAGTTAAAATCTGATATATGTAATGACATCAGCACTATTTATTGACTACATTTAAAAAAGTACTATTGTTACCATTAGTTAGTTTGAATAGTAATGCTGTTTCTAAATACACATTCTTTAAAGAAAACTTGAACAAATTATTTATTAATCATTGTAAATAATAACCGCATATATGTAGTTAGATATTTTTAAGTCTATATTTTAATTTCATATATGATTATATATAAGTAAGGTTAAACTGATGAATATAAAAAATATATGTACTTATATAAATATGTTCTTAGCAATATCATGCATATTTAAATATTTTTATTAATTAAGTAATTAATGTTACAGGTCATCCAATTATCGCACCTTATTAGAGTGATACGTTAAACCCATAATTTAATAGAAATGTGAGGTGCAAAGTAATAGCAGAAGTATCGTTTAAGCCGATAAAAACTTGTCCCAAGATAATAGATATATTTCAGCAGGTTAAACTGCCTACCCAAATGCTTAGGCTGGGTTTGAACCACCCAAAGCATAACTATTGTTAATTCTTCCACAAGATTATTGGTAAAACACCAAAAACCTCACAGGACTGTATTACTAACATCATAAAAAAACAACTTTTGTTCTATTACTTTTAATATAGTGTTATATTAAAAGTAATAGAATATGAACAATGTAACAGACTCTGTTACATTGTTCTGAGATCTCAACTACCGTTTAATAAATAGCAATATGATAATCACTAATTGCAAGACTCTTGCGAGACTCTCGTTTGGGCAACACTATTTTAATAATTCATCATATTTTGTTCATCAGATTTTCGTACAAAAATAAAAATAATCGAATTGAACGCTCTAAATGTTACGCAGTCTGCGTAGCAAAAGAAAGCATTAGTATTGTAGGTAAACTGATATTACAATAAGCAGCGGAGGGATCTTTAAAGTTTGTTTTTGGTAAATGTATTAAGTTTTCTAAAAAGTCGTAAGACAAAAGTTATTATTTATGATGTTAGTAATACAGTCCTGCGAGGTGGTTAGTGTTTTACCAATAACCTTGTACAAAATGGCCCGTGGTATGAGGATAGTAAGGTTAATAAATGAAATATGTTCATGCATTACCCTCAGCATGCCGCGCCGACGACTGTTTGTAGACATCTGCAAATGTTATCTTATTAACATTTCATACATATGTATTAATTAACAGATACACAGTGAAGGACTGGTCAATAAAAACAATTGATTTTTACTTAACCTCTAGAGCCCCAGCGGCACTAAAACGTGCCAGTAAACAAGTATTAGTTGAGCCCAGCTGGCACAAATTTGTGCCAAAAACCCCGACCGATTTAAAACTGCATTTGTAGTAAAGATAAGTCTTAAAATCGTTTGTGACCGGGGTCAGATTACGCTTACGATAAGAGCCCGCCCGTGGTGCTTGACGGATGGTTGACGTAATAATGGCGGTCCTTGAGAGGTTAATGTACGACATTGTTGTCTGTTGTCCAGTTTAGTATTTTTTTCTTTCTTAATGATTCCTCTCTCGAGCCCAGAAGACGAATGTTCACTTATGCTTTAAAGGCTGACGGGTGATATGAGGAAGGTAATTTGTATCTTCCAATATAGATGCAATATACTTATAATATATAAACTTAGATTAAAGAATCAAATTATTTATTTTAAACGTATGTGCTTATCCATAGTGTTAATACACCTACAAGAAAAAAAATTTAGTAATTATTATAACAGCTAGATAGTTATTGTATCAACTCAAAATGGACCCATGGATTTCAAATGCATGCAATTATGAAAACATGACTATATTCATTAATATTACAAACCGCATGACGATGCGACTAATGTCATTACATTAGTCGCATCGTCATGCGGTTTGTAATAAATTAGAGATTGACAGAATTTTTATTGTAAAAATGATTATGCCAAATAGTGACCAGTCCTTCAAAACATGTTGGACACACAAATTTTAAGATATTAATGATTTATATAAGAGTAGTTTTTCCCATATTATGATATGTCCGGTATGTCATAATTAGTCCATTGGATATATCAGAATCTGTGATCAGAATGGAAAGTAAATTGTTAACAACAGTTGTTCGATGTGAAAACACATGACAGTCGAGTTTGTGTTGTTCTGGACGTTATGTGACAAAAAATGGTGCAAATTTTCTCTTATAATGTGAGGAGAGTTTCCTTCATATAAAATACTTACATGCATCCTAATTTAGCAGCATGAAGAAGATAATTACTTTGAGAGCTGACTGAATTTATTTACCAAAGATGCAAATTCATATGGTGTTATGAATTTTAATTAAAATTCTGCGCATCAATATCTAGTAACAGCCTTATTCATAAAATCCTTTTAAGGCCATCCGAGATTCTAAATTCAAATTCTCTAAACAAAATTTAAATGAAAAATATTAACTATTATTTAAATTTAGAATATTATGTTAATTACTATTTAAATTTATAATATTATGTTAACTACTATTCAAATTTAGAATATTTAGTTAACTTTTAATATAAAATTTGAATTTGTTAACTACCTATTATGTGAACTTAGAATTTGTTAGCTATTATTTAAACATAGAATACAGTTAGTTTTTGTGAATAAGTCTGTATATCCTTCGAAGACAGGCATTCAATATTAAGTCAAATTCGATTTTCAATATTTATGAACCCCATGTTGCATGCTACTACATTCTTAGGCATCCCAATGAAGTAAATATCGAGGTAATTTTTATATAGATACCGTACATCATTTTATATCATTTGACTTACATGAGGATCCTAGCGGTAAGATCTTGCCGAGGCACAGCGGCCTGTTCCCGTAAGGATCGCGAACTGCGTAGATCTTGTCTTTCAGCATTATCACCAGCGAGTAACTTAGGGGAGCCAGTCTGAAGGGAAGATTAAACATTTTCTATAAGAAATTGCTACCACATTGTCTTCTTAAGACAGTAGGATATTTTCAACCGAAGATAATTCATAAGTTTGTTGTAAAACCAGCTCTATAAAAAAATATTTTACTAGAGCGAATTAATAGAACTGATTGTTTTTTTTTTTAAATCCAATCAATGGCGGTTTCTTTTATGTTTTTTTTTTTATTAATTTATATGTAAATTTAACCCGTTTTTATATCCAGAACTGTTCGATATTATGTAGGATAATATGAAAAATATTATACATGATATCGAACAGTTCAGAAATGCATAATCCATGGCCTGATTACGCTAAACTGATGACGCGATGCGAGTGTTTACGCGGTTCTCACTTACTTTCATAGATAGCGTTTCGAGTATCGAATGAATATATTAGTGAGATCAGGATGTGCGTTGCTAGGATTACTTTATGGAAAGGCAAAAAAAAATTTGGACAATAATGAACTCCCGAGGTTTTCACTCTAAGGCGACGTTATGTAAGACGAAGAGGACTAGCATCCCCGACACTCGAGATCCTAGTGTGGAGGCTAGCGATAAAATCCTATACTGTAATGCTCTAAGAACAATAAACATTTTATTATTATTTTTAGTTGAATGTAGTACCTCATGAGATGATTAATACGCGCCGGCCAGTCGGGTCCATTGGTCTCGCCCTCGGGCGGGTTGAGGCAGAGAGCTTGTGTGATCAGTTCCGAGTCCGAGTGTGTGGACAGACCTACTCCGCGACCTAACACCTGGAATGTTACAAAGTTATCATCAGTATAACAGTTATGGGGGTCCGAGAGTAGTGGCAGTTATGAGGGTCTGAAGTAAAAAAAAAATTTTATGCTATACCTGCTCGGAAAGTGCCTTATTACTTTTTAAAAAGTTTGACAGAAAGGACGTCATTACTGTAGTACAAATGTGCGGGTCGCAAAAGTGTATGAGAATTCATTACTAACGTGCTGGAGACACTGGAGAGGGAGGGAAAAGTGTATGAAAATCCATTACTACCGCGCTGTTTTTTTTTTAATTTAGACCAATTCAGTAGCTAACTAAAAATACTTATAATGCCAAAAGACAAAAAGTTTTTATCACCAAGAGAAAATGATACTGGCCACATAGTATTGCTCAACATTGATTTAAAATTACTCCCAACACGCTGCTGAACAAATTCTCACATTAACTTTCAATATTCGAACATAATAAGAATAACAATTTGGCGCGAAAAATAAATGAGGTACCTACTGTCTATGGCCATAGGTCCTATCTTTTAACTCGGTTTCATTTATTAATGTACAAAAAGCTTTTTTCCTCGTAGGTATAGTATAAAGCACTATGTATCACTCGGAAGAAAGTGCGATTCCCAACTCGTGTGTATTAAGGCCCTCAGCTGTGCTTCGGGCCTCAAACTACACCCTCGTTGGTAATCGGTCACTTTCTCCCCTCGATGAACAATGTACTATTTTAACCCTCTCACCACCATGTGGTCCGCCTGCCGCCCACATAAATTTCGGTGCAGCAAGCCACTATAGATTCTTTAATTTTTACAGGCAGGCCATGTGGGCTGCCTGCGTACCACAACTAGCTGCAAAAGTTACACGAAATCTAGCGTAGCGTGGTGTAAAAGACATTGCATGGCCCGCGCGCCGCCCACATGACATGTTGTTCTAGAAAAACCTTAAATGTGTATGGCGGTGAGAGTGTTAAATTCTGAATAGGCACGCGTTTGACCACCATCTCACCTGATAGTAAGCGATGATGTGGTCGAACATGGAGCACGCTTGTCTAGAAGTAACCTGTTCACTCTTGACTAAAGACTCTCAGGTTATAGATTGTATTTAGGAGAAGAGGAGTTCTTAACTACACAGTGACACAGGCCGGTTAAGCAACGCTTAGTCGTTTGTCCCGGCTGTTATATGTAAAAATTTTTTTTTTAGATTTTCAACATTATAGTTAAAGAAATTAGGTTCAAGGTTGATTGGGAAAATTTGACAGTTTCGGGTAGCTTCATGTGCTGGCGTCTGTACACATTTGACATTCGTTACGGGTTTTCAGGAACCAGAAAAGCATACACTAGTCGTTCCAGGAGTTGTGATACCCATTTAGTGGGTTGTAGAGACCGGATAAGGCGCTGTATGGAAGACACTGGTGCTAAGCTGCATGAAAATTTAATAGTTGAATAAGTTTTAAACTATTTTTTAGTTACTTTAAAAAACTAAATTAACCACAAACTGAAAATCAGTATAGAAAAATGCGTGTTCAACCCAGTCTGCTAGTAATATGAGCAATAGACTAGCTAATTTTGCCAACTTTAATTCCAGGATGTCAACTATCTACTTACCGAATTTCAATCGGATCGGTTCAGTAGATTTTGCGTCAGAGAGTAACAAACATCCATATCTATATCTATACATCTATCCTTACAAACTTTCGCATTTATAATATTAATAAGACTAGAATATTTATAGTTTAATTACCATCTTTCTCAAACTGCTGCAGTTAACGAGTTCCCCGTTGTGTGCGACGGCTAACGCGCCGTGTGCTGTGTGCACCACAAATGGCTGACAATTCACCTCCTCGGATGCTGCTGACGTCGAATACCTGTCCAAGAAACGAAGAATAAGAACTGGTTAAATAAAGGGCGAATATGAAAACAGTAGAAATAAAAAAAAATTAAGGTATAAATTGGTATAACAAGATAAATCCAAGTTTTTTTCTTTATTGGTTACTTCTTGATTGCTGCCAGTACCTTGTTCTTATCAATTTCATATTATTATGTTGATAAGAGTAAAGCACATACATTGTAACATATAATAGTAGCTTATAAATCAAAGCACCTTGTATGTACTATGTACCTACTTGATGGACATCCCACCTATACATGCAAACCTTTTTGTGAGTACTTTTATTGTGCGTACAGCTAAGGAGTGGAATTCCCTGTCGGAGTTATTTCTGATAGCTATAACTTCAGGACTACAAGCCAAGACTGAATAGGTTACTTCTAAGCAAACGTGCTTCATCTTCGACCACATCATCGCTTACCATCAGGTGAGATGGTGGTCAAACGCGACCTAAATAAAAACTTTTTTGCAAAAAAATAAAACCGACTTCCATATCAAAACACTACAAAGCCAAAAATAATTTTAATTTCGGTAGTCGGTGTTATTGGTTTTGTATTTTCTTTTTTTTCACACCGCCTTCCGAAATTAAAATTATTTTTGGCTTTGTAGTGTTTTGATATGGAAGTCGGTTTTATTTTTTTGCAAAAAAGTTTTTATTTTCGCGCTTTTTAGTGGGTCAATTTGTAATTAATCTAGTTATAAAAGCCAAAATGTCAACTACAAAAAACTAAAAACGCGCGAACAAAAAACACAATATAGAGTAACCGAAAAGGTCATCAATGTAAATATTTTTTTTAGACTTTTGTTGATTTTTCAGAAACGGCTTGTTCGATGTCGATAAAATTTTCATGGGACCATTTGGGAAGTATACCCTTTCCCACAAAAAAAGAATTTTTCAAATCGGTTGGCGAGCGACGGAGCTATGCCCGAACAAACATAAAAAAAAAAAAAACAAACAAACAAACATCCGAATTGAGAACCTCCTCCTTTTTCAGAAGTCGGTTAAAAAAACAATATAGTAATAATAACAAAGAGACAAACCTAGTGTGTCCAATGCCGAGGTTTCCTTTGAGCTTTTTCATGGCTTCGTCGTTGAATATGTTGTTGATGAGTCCCATTCCTTTGTGTGTGTTGAACGTGCGTGCGCTTTTGCCCTCTGACGTCACAATACCGGCTGATTCTTGCCCTCTGAGGAATTATTTCTTTATTTCATAAAGAACATTAACATTTTTTGAAACGTGTGATAGCACATATTATTTAAATAGTTTTCATACCTAAATCTTAATGTAGAAAGATGCCATCTAAGCCTAATTACGCTTGCGCATTGCTATTTGTCTTTGTCAACCATTCTAAACGAAAAGAACGCCAGATATGTTGCTGAATATCAGAAATAGATCTGGAGTTCTTTTGATTCTCGATATGCTATTTTTATTTTAATTACGCTATCATGCAGATTCAAAACCAACGTATTTGAAATGTTAGTGATTGGACTTGCTCGTAGGGATGCAATGTTAAAACGCGTTCCAAATTTGTGTGTTCTGTGTTAAAATCTGTGGCGCGTTTACACCTCTTCATAATAATTAATAATAAAATTAACTAAATTAATAAAATAAAAATATATGTGATAACTAGTGTTTATGAAAACAGTATTTGTGGAATATTTAGGTTTTAAAAAAATAATATTTTATTCTAGAAACAATTTAAAGAACTTTTTAAAACCTTATTGCAACCCAATAAGGTTCATAATTATATCTAAAGCTGAAGCTTTAAATATTTACAACAATTTCAATACAGCGCGGTTCTTTCCCCAATTCTCAAAACAAATTAGGAAGACGGATGTGTGGTTATATGACCATTGTTTAAATATAACAATGATTTTGTTATTTACTTTGTAATTACTCCACTTAGTATTCTCAGAATCTAGCTTGCTATGTATGTGTAGGGACTGTTTCTGGTATTTGGTTTATCGGTCAAACTATAGTTCATTATATATTATTATTTTATGTGGTTAGTTACTAGAAAAGAATAGTCTTTACTATGTATCTGTCTACCAATTTGGTTTTCAGGATTAGGACATAAAATACTTTTTACCCCGAGAGTTGTTTTGATTAACAATATACAGGGTGGCGATTAGGTTATCACATTAATTGAAACCACGTACTCTATATTAAGTATTTTATCATATAAAATTAAAATAATTTAATAATAAAGAATATTATAGCCGTGGGATCTTTTTTCCATTTTAATATTTCACAACATCATGTATTGCATAAACGTAATCAGCTGACCAATCACTCGGCGCGTGCTCCACCGGAGCCGGCACCGTGGCTTTACCGCTTTTACAGGTCAGTAAACTAATATTATAAAGGATTATTTAATTTTTTACCAATAACGCCATTTATTTTGTTTTAAAATTGCATTTTCTTAATTTTACTAAAATTATTTATTTTATTATTTTAACGGACTGATAACAACTTGTAATACCTACTGTACAATTTAATGTGATAACCTAATCGCCACCCTGTATATGTATACGTAACCGTAAATTAGTAAAAATTAAAAGATTATAATTAATACTATATCTCGCGAGATTGTAATTGCATTATTACGCTTGCAATTTAACGCATTTTTTTATAGATTATAAAGTAATGCTGATTCTTTGATCGTAGAAAAGGCCAGCCCTCTGATAATGTGAAGACTCGAAGCGTACTCGGACCCCATGGTCCTAATGTTTCAACCGAGAGTATGGATTATTTCCGACCTTCATGCGAGCGAAATTGTTGGCAAAGGTTAGTATCTTATAAACTACTGGTAGAACAATTGATGTCATGTAGACCAGTCTTGAACCTTTTTTATACTCGAGGTGGAATGACCTCCGCTCTAACCGGCGAAGAGTCTTAACTGACTAAAGGCTGGTAGTGATAATTTTTGTGAATGTCCTCTGGTTGGTCAACTTGTAAGGTTGTCGGTTGCTCAACCAGACATGCCTGTGGCTGCCTTAATTATATTAAACGCTCCAACCACGGCTAATATTGCAGGTAGTTATAGATACTTGAATTAACATACAACAACAAGAATACTACTTAGTACTAATAACTAGTACTTATATTTGTATCTCACCTGTGCTGCAGCGCGACTAATCCTAGACATATAACTTGTGGTATATCGACTTGTGTGGGCCATTCTCCTGTGCTGATGGCGCCGAACACGCCACACTCGTGGGTTAATCCTGCAACAAGAATTTTTACATTCGATTATGATTATAAGCTTTAAAAGTAGACCATTTTCATATCCATAGAACACAGAAGGCAGCAACTAAAACTAATTAATCGTATTCATTGTCCCGAGTTTCAGCTAACAACAAAAAGGTTTTAATCGACTTAAAAAAAAGGAGGTGGTTCTCAGTTCGTCTTTAACTTTTTTTATGTATGTTCCCCGATTACTCGACGATGGCTGAACCGATTTGAAATCTTTTTTTTTTCACGGGTCTATATCATCTGCCGATTCTGTTACCAAGTATGTCAGGGTTGGTTTGCAGTCTAACAGGGTGCAGCTGAGTACTACACAACCTACTGGGTTGGGCTGGACATGTGAAGAGTGATAAGCAGAGTGCTGTCTTCGAGCAACCGAAACAGCGTGGCCCTGAAAAGGGCGAGTGTAACAAGGATGGCTTTATGAAAATGGAGAAAAAGAAGAAAAGGCAGCCTCCCTGTCGTAACCAGTGTGGTACCGCACTGGCTGGACCCAACTTCCTGCTGCGTGCAGCTGTACCAACGACGCAGCTCTACGTTTCTAGGCTGCACTACGCTACGAAGGTTGAGGAGATCATGGAGTACGTGCGAGCTAAGACCAACTGGACTTTGAGGGTCGAGGAGTTGAAGTCGCGTCATGAATTTTAAATCGTTTGTAATGCGGGTTCCAACTCATCTATTAGAGACATTCCTCAAGCAGGAATTTTGGCCGAAAGGTGTCGTGTATCGACGATTTCGCGGAAGATTACGCGACACCTCGCAGCGCAACACAACGCCGTCTATTCGTGTTAACTAGTTTTTTTTTTTTTTTGTTTTTTAGTGTTTTAAATTTGTTATGTATTAGTTTATTTATAAGATTTGTTTATTGTTTTATATGGGCCTAGTTGCCTGAAATAAAGGACATATTATATTATTATTATTAAAACTGGTGACCGATTTTCTGGCTTCGACTACAAATGATATCTGAGACCGATCGCTTAACCTGCTTTCCATGGCACGGAGGAGTCACCCATCCACAATCTGACCTCTGCTATCGTTGCTTAACTTTGAAGATCGAGCCGTGCGACTGTTATCAATAAGCCACAAGCTCAAGCGCCTCTTTCACGAGTCTTCAATATGCACAAAATATTTACATGCTGAAATACTATTTACTAGAGATGAGTCGTATTTACTAGAACAGATCCGAAGAATAGGTAAATTTCGATACTAGGTGGCACCTATTCTCACTTTGACAACACCTAGTATCATGAAGTATTGCGAAATCCAACTGCTCTTAGGCTTCATAGCACTAACGCGTAATTGCATTCCATTCACTTAACACGTTATAAACCTGCTTTACCGCTCATTCATGTTTGTCAAAATCATTCGTTTGTCAGTCACTTGAATTTAAACCCTAATTCAAAGTACATAAAAGTAACGCAACGCGCACGCGTGTTGTGCAGGAATATATATTCTGTCCTTTTTTAACTACGCTATTCCGTAGTCTTCCCATCTTTATCTTTCAATACTCGAGACTAGTCAGTAATCATACGATCCGAGAATACTCGATCCGAATGAGTACCAACTAGTCTCGACAAGACTAAGTATTACGAAGTATCTATTTACTTAGTCTTTTCAAGACTAGTTGGTACTCATTCGGATCGAGTATTCTCGGATCGAATGATTACTGACTAGTCTCGAGTATAAAGTCCAATTACTAGGTATCAACCTAGTCTTATCACTGAGTGCTGGTGCTAACACCCTAAGTTCAATAGAAATATCAAGTACAGGAGAAGTGGCAACGAGGTGAGTCCGTGAAGTTTAAAGACCGTCATCGTAAAATTTAATCAAAATACCGTGTTCATTTGTTGTTTAACAGTTTCCTGCAAAAATAGTAGCCACAATAAAAAAATTACTTGGACTAAGTACGTGCACCATGACCACATTCGATAAGTAATAATTGATACTAGGTGGACTAGGTGGAATAGGTATCTGGATCACGTATTTTTAAATACTAAGAACGTCCCAAATTTACCTAGTACAACCCATCTCTACTATTTACTGTTAAATCAATTATATTAAATAACTAAAATCTAAAAACTTCCTTCTGCAATAGAGTGCCGTACCTAAATGCGTATGTAGTGTGTGGAAATTTCATCAGATATGATCTATAAATCTGAACTATATGAAACGACTCGAGAATTACTCAAATAAGTAGGTAGTTGCCAGTTGGTTTGATTTATTAAATCAGTCTCTTACATGCTTCCACTAAGACTGATCTTTTCAAAAATTTGAAAATTTTGTAAAGTATTTCCACAACCGTAGTTATACGTACGGATGCAACGTTCTTAGGTATAAGGAATTAAGGAGTGCCATGTGTAACGAAACCATAGCGCCATTCAACGCGGGACGTTTGGCGGAACAACGCCATCTATCGAACACGATGGCCGATACGGAACGGGAACTTTGCAGGGATTGTTCCTGCTCTCTTTTTAGTAATCTACTAACTATTGCAATTGGCTTTTGTAAACTTAAATAGGAAAAAATATTCATAATAATAAGACATCATTTTATGTAAAATAGGTAGTAGTTACCATGAACTGAAATTATTACTCTTTTTCTTAAACAGAGTTGGAAATGTTTGCGGATAAATGGAAGATACTGTCAGAATTTTTGTGAAAGAATGTGTTAAAATAAATTATATTAAACTAGATTCTGCCCGCGACTTCGTTCGCGTGGGATGGTTTTCCAGCGTAAATCCCGATCCCATGGGAATTCCGGGATAAAAACTATGTCCTTCCAGGGTCCTAAACTATTCCCATGCCAAATTTCATATAAATCGGTTCAGCTGTTTAGACGTGAAAAGGTAACAGACAGACAGAGTTACTTTGGCATTTATAATATAAGTATGGATAGTGTAATTGGTTTCGGTCGTTCTATTTATTTCAATAAATAAATAAAGTGTTATTAACGAATATAGAAATACCTTTATGGGTACTAGACTATTGTTCGTAAAGGGCAATCTTTGGAAATTCAAATCTAATTAGTAAAATTATTTCCGAGAAAGAAACAAATTGCAAAATTATTTTCGCATTTGTTTTTACTATATATCTATTTATAAAAGCTATACTCGCGATTTCATACACGTGGCAGATTTTTCCTGTGTGAATCCCGATGCTGTGGAAATTCTGGGATGAGCGTTTATGTTGTCCTATAACCACCTCTATACTCTTTCAATTAAAGTCCCATTAAAAACCGTCCAGCCTTTCCAGAGATGAGTCAGGTAACAAAAAATTATCAGCACACTTTAACCGAAGGACGTAAATACTGATGGCCTCTTTTAAGGATGGGAAGTCTAAGTCTAAGTCAGAATTTAAAGATGGGAAGAGTGTGTCCGACTTTTACTGACTAAAACCCACCCGTGTTCCGTCATTTGCCCTTCGTGTTCCAAGTTCGCCATAACTCTTTCGAACGTATCAGCAACAAATACTGATGGCCTGTAGTTAAGATCATAGTAACATCTCGCACGTGGTACCAAAAACACGCTTACTATGAAACACGCGATGCTGTTATCTCGTCTTCACTCGATTCCCTCTACAAAATGTATAGGTATTCGCAGCAAGACCCTGCTAATCTAACACGTTTCTATCAAATAACCTTCAATTAATAATGACCTAGTTTTTGCGTTCCTCCAGTTCATCGGTAGTAGTAATTAATAAAAGATAATGAAACGCCTTCATTCAGTTAATAATTCTATCATTGAGTGCAGAATCACTTATCATAATTAGTATTAATATTTAAAATAATTATATATCGGGTTTGGAAAATTTTTCTATATTTTGTGCGGTTAAATGTGCGACCCGTAAGTTAACCAATCGAATCTGGTTTTGTGGACAGCTCATGTCAAGCAATATCTAATCGAGTTGTTGGTACAAAAATATTGTGAAATATTCGCGCAATTTATTATAGGTATGACTGTAGGGCTGCCATCACCAAAATTAGTGGCCCCAGACAGACTTCATAAACCCCGGACATTTGATTAAAATCGCAATTTTTCCACGGACACCGTAGAAAAAGTTTATTTATGGTTTTAGTTAGTGATAACATTATAGAGCTTTAAATATTTTTAATAAGTAATTAGTCTCTTCCTTTATATTTGGTAGGTACCTTACTTTTTGGTAACCGTAAGACCAATATGTGTCCGGGTTTGACTCGGACACTAATAGGGAAAATCCCTCCGGACGCCCCCGGACGCTCTTCAAACTAGGACAAATCCGGGGAAACCCCGGACGAATGGCAGCCAGTATGAGGAGCTTGCGCTAACTAATAGCTGCCGCACGGATCCGTTAAGCAACGCACGCTGAGGTAAATTTTTGTTTGCGTGACCATCTTCACACATCGAGATCCTTCCGTGGCTCTGAAAGCGTCTTGCCAAGGGATATCGTGTTACCCAGATACTGGGTTGTGGAGTCAGATAGGTAGTCATCCGGATACTGGGAGCAGACACCAGTTCAAGCTAAACAAATGATGAGGCAAGAGATAATATTGAAGATCCAAGAGAACCAAGATTTTATGGTTTTTACGGACTGAAGTCAGGAGAAGAGAAAACCGTTAGGACGTTCCAGGAACCCCAGACCTTGACCACGTGATGACTAAAGTTACTCCAATAGTAATAATCTAATATCACGCAGCAGACTGCGGCATGCCACACGTGGTCCTTATCGAAACAAAGTTAATCGAATTTGACCTCTGAAGTTTCGCAAACGATGGCACTATGACTGTATGCGTTAGCCGATAAACCTCCGAAACGGTCAGTTCCGAATCGAAAAGCGTTCGTACTTTCTTTGAGTACTAGCTTCTCCCCGTGGCTTTTCGTTAAGTATTTTTTAAGCAAAAAAAACCTCTCAGCCTATGTAATAATTTAGCTTTCTATTGAAAAATGAATTTCCAAAATCTGTTCAGTAGATCCAGAGATTACTTCTCACAAACTTACAAACTTTACCTCTCTATAATATTAGCATAGATTGAATAATACTGTGCAATAATACCGGTGACATAATACGCGACTACGGTTCGGAGGTCTCAAAAGATACAAGATATTCTTATCTATACAAGTATACATATAAATAAAGTATCTAGTCTTGATTTCAAAAAACTGTTTTCTCGAGTGATTATAGTTATACACGACACTACTACAACAAAAACAATTATTTTTGTAAATATTGTCCTACTGTCTTTCTATTTGCCGAGCTAATCTCTTATTCAACCGACGACAAAAAAAGGAGGAGGTTATCAATTCGACGCGTATATATTTTTTTGTATGATCACCGATTTCTCGAAGACGGCTGAACCGATTTGGAAAATTCTGTTTTTGTTTGAAATTGGTCCCATTGCCATCAAGTCAGAATCTGATGATGGGATCCTGGAGAAATTGAGGGAACTCTTCAAATATTATAGGCACACCTACAGTGATTTGAGTATTTTTTATAGTAACTTGTGTAGTTGCATTCGAAAAGCTCCATTTGTGAAGTGGACCTGATGATGAAGACCACAGATGGCCACTGGGACTACTCAATATATAAGTAGGAATAACAAGTATTTCATGGGTTCCGCTTCGATTATTTGAATATGGTTATTAAGCACAATATGCTCGTCACAATGCATATGGTGAAGTGAAGCTGATGGTGAAGTACCAGGAGAACTCCTCAACAATTAACGACCCAGCATTGGGAAAAGCAATATTTTGTAAAAGGTTATAATTAGTTGAGATTTAGGCTTTTGTAACTAGGTAAATTATAAATAGACCAACTAAAAAGAGTGAAATAAAAACTTTTTACCAAAAAATTAAACTGACTTCCAAAAAACACTGCAAAGTGAAAAGTAAAAAGTTTTTATTTTAATTTTCTCAGTGCGTATAGTTATTTACGAGATACTGCAAAAAAAAAACTATTTGAAGATATTTTTTTTAGCCTGTATTTCAGTTTGTCCTGGCTAATCTCTGGAACATTTGAACCGATTTTAAAGAGTGTGACAACGTAGAAATATAGATATCTTTCAGATACCCAGTGGCGGTACCTTCATATAAGCCCAAATGCCTTACTAAAAAATGCTCGATAGAGAATCAATGTCAAACCCGAACTATTTAAAAGTTCGCGCGCTTAATTCTTATCAAAATAACACAATGAATCTACTGAGTACAGCTAAACTACTACGCATCGCGATTGTTCGCGCGCAGAGTTTCGCATTTGTAGCATCTAATGATCTACATATTGCTATCTCGCTTACACGCACCGGCTTTTACCGGGCTTTCAAATACTATATCTGTCACTTTCGCACTTATAGCGATGTGCCGTATAACGAGTTAGGCCTTAGGCATAGAACAAATCGATCACTATGGCAGATATAAGCAGGGCATTCGTATGAAGTTGCATGCGTATGCGTGACCTTGTCAGCTTGCCAACTCTGCAGTGTTGCCGTTTTAGCCACACGTTGAAAGATCTTGGAGATTTTTAACGTGTTTGGAAACTTTTTTAACATTTATCAACAATAAAAACTAGCGACTTTTAAAATAACGAAATTAAATACAGTCAAAACCGTTTACAACAACATCATTTAGAACAACATACCGGTTATATAGACCAAAATCATAGGTACAAAATACTTTGTACCTTGAAAACATCACCGGTTATTACGACTATCGGTTTTTACAACCAAATATGAGTGGTCCCTTGGATGTTGTTATAACAGATTTTGACTGTATTCAAGCAATATCTTAAAAATAAAAAAAAATTAGCTAGATTTTTCATATACCTGGCGACTTTTTTTGCCTAAATGACAACACTTGAGTAGTTCCCGACATCTTAGAGTGCAACTAACTTCACTTCAGTTTCATTTGCTTGAGTGAAAAAAGCTGTTAAAGTTTTCTGTTTGTTTTCTAAGATTTTCTCAGTGATACAATTGTTTTGGTGATTTACCTACAACAATGGAGGTAATTGTACCTTGTGAGGATTTAAAATGCGTTCAAGTTTTGATTGGCGAAGATAAGGTAAAATCTTTAAACTTTGCTCAGAAAAAACAGTTAATTTCTTCATTAAAACCGACGCCTAATCTGTGTATTTCTCAGACTAGTAAATCGCATAAACGAAAATTTAATAGATCAGTCAATCATTTCATTCATGAGAATAACCTCGAAGATGCCTTTCCCGAGCTGTTAAAGTTAGCGTATCTTGTTGTAACTATTCCGGCTACAAGTTCTTCCGCGGAACGTGCTTTTTCGTCTCTTAAACGTATCCATACCTATCTGAGAAATACACAAGGTCAAGAGCGTCTTTCCGAATTATCAATGATAGCTATTGAAAAACAGTTATTGGTAGAATTAAAACGATCACCAACATTTTACTCTGATGTAATTAAATCATTTCTTAATAAAGATAGACGATTCCAATTAGAATATAAATAATTTATTTAAATTCCTTATTACATTCTATCTAGCTATTTTTTAACTTTCGTTTTGTAACTTTTTGTTTTGTTTTTTTTTTGTCTGTAACCTGGGTTCTGTTACGAAGGAAGCAACTACTTACCATAACTTTGTTCCCTCAAGCAATGAAGCAAACCAAACGGCTTTTTTCAAAGCCACCGGAGGTATGCAATTGCTGATATGTTTATTATATTCAATCTAGCACTAGCATGCCTTCAGTGTGCTTTGGTTACCTCATTCACCGCACGACAAGCAAGAGTGAAATTGAAGAAAGAAGAGGAAAGAAGAAGATGGATGAATTCACTTTTAATTTATTGTACCTAACCAGTAGTTTATGAGAAAATTGCGATGATACATACGTAGGTACCTACATACTCAGTCGAAAACGGAACTTTCTTTTTTTGAAATCGGTTCAAATTTTATTGGGCTTGCGTTATTTTGAAACCCTAGGCACGCCACTGCAGATACCAATTTCTTGCAACACCTCAAACCAGCCTTCGGGTTGTGCATCAGTTTGGACGATACCTTCTAACACCTAGAACCCATTACGTGGAGATGTTTTCCTAGGTGGCATTAAGAATGACGCCTCCTGCTCTATTCTATGTAGCCTATCATTCCTGTTTTAGAGACCTGAGTATAGGGTGGAGTTCTATGAAGGATTGAATATTCTAAGTGAACCTACAACTCAGATCCAAATATCTGTGATCATATAATAACAAGTATGTCGCAATCTTGAAAATAAATAAAACAATAATAATATAATGGCGTAACACAGCAGTTAATTACGGAGGGTCGTTATAACCCAATTATAACTCTGATATCGAGTGTGAAATCAACAATAGTAATAAGCGAAACGAGGTTTTAAACTCTCAAATGCAGCAGTTTTTTTATCGTTGCTACAGCATTGGAGTTTGTAAACATAAGACAAGGAAAATGAAAAACAATATGGAATTTAGACTAAATCATGTAGGAACTGAGATGGAGAAGATAATGTTATATAATAATTATACTATATAAAGCTAGATTACCACTGACTGACTGACTGACTGACTCACTCACTCACTCATTGACATAATTGTTCTCCCAGATGGTGGATGGGGAGGTGGGTATATTTTGACAGATTCGTAAACAAGTAACTCTCAAACCTACGGGAAAAGTGCCAAACCTCCCCTTTCCCCCCCCCCCTCTATCGTATCTCGGAAACTACGAGACCCGTATTTTTTGTTTTTTACGGATTCGTATAGAGGAGGCTCGGTAAAGTAAAAACCATTTTTCAAAGTCCCCCCCCCCCCCCGCCCCCCTTCTCCCCCCCTTTAGGCGGATCTCGGAATCTAAGAGACTTGGAACATTTTTTTTTTCAGATTCATTTAGAGGGGCAATGCTTTAGTCGAAATACTTGTGCAACCCCCCCCTCTTTTTTTTTTTTTTTGTCACAAGCTCGCGAGGTGCTTGCACCTCGCGCAACACGCAAATACTAAACCCCCCATCACCCCCCCCCCCCTTTATTTTTTTTTCACAAGCACGCGAGGTGCTTGCACCTCGCGCAACACGCAAATACTCTTTTTTTTCACAAGCACGCGAGGTGCTTGCACCTCGCGCAACACGCAAATACTAGTCTATAATATATAATCTTTATTTGCACTAAAAAATGATTACATAAAACCAGTTGAGTTCCTGACTCCCGTGCTAGGTGATAAACCTAAGTTACAGGAGCCAGTGCCCTCTCCCCGGAGGAGAATAGATGCGAAGATTACATAATTTTGAAAAATCAATTAAAACTTAGAGATAAACGATTAGATAAGAAACAAATATGACATCAAAAAGTTGTTAATAAACTAGTGTTAAGGGAAGAGGAGGGATTTTTGCAACTGTTGTTGCAATAATATAGTATAGTTATACGAAAGCGGATTACCTACATACGGGTTCATACTTCGTATTCCCCGTATCTATATATAACATTTATACTGTCCATGCCAATTTGCCACTAGACATAATCCATGGTCATGTTGCTGAGAAGCATAAAATAATCCGTATTCTTTATACATTACTTATAAACTACTGGGTGTTGCCAGCGTCTTCGCCTGCGTGAAAAGTTTTTTCAACGAAAAGTAGCCTATGGTGAAATCAATCTTTTTACCATATTTCTTTAACATTGGTTAACAAATTATAATGATAAATGATCTTTATTTTGCAAATTGGTTATTAAATAACACTTTTACACGTCATTTTTTCGTAAATGTTAACTAGATGAGGCCGGTGTTACCTAACTGACTACCCTAAGAAGAAACACCGAAACAAACTCAGGGGAACGGAACCATAAGCTAGTAGTTTATTGATAAAGGGTCACTGACTACCCTAAGAAGAAACACCGAAACAAACTCAAGGGAACGGAACCATAAGCTATGTAGTTTATTGATAAAGGGTCACTGACTACCCTAAGAAGAAACACCGAAACAAACTCAGGGGAACGGAACCATAAGCTATGTAGTTTATTGATAAAGGGTCTACTCGAGGGCAGCGCGATACTATCGCAGACGACAATAACTACAGAGACGTAATTGCTTTAAATTGACCGTCAGTACCTAAGGGACATGACTATTGTCAATTAATTATATCAGACATCTTCAGACATGGCGTTGATCTTCGTTATTTCGTTCGAACAAGACTAGGAGGAAGTATATCTATACTTAATATTATAAAGCGGAAAAGTTTGTTTGTTTGTTTGTTTGCTTGAACGCGCTAATCTTCGAAAGTCCTGGGTGGATTTGGATGCAATTTGGTATGGAAGTAGCTTGAAGCTTGAGGAAGGTTATAGGCTACTTTTTACGCGACTGAAAAAAAGGAGAGTTATGTTTTTACCGTGATAGAATCCACGGGAGCGAAGCCCCGCGTGAGTACTAGTGAATAATAGACGCATGATAATCTGCTTAGCCTTTCAGGATTCCAGTCTATCCTGATGCAGCTAAGTACTACATAAGTCTAAGTTTTACATGGAGCATCTATCTGACCTCCTATCCAGTAGCTGGGTAACAACGATACCCCTTGACGAGACTAATGTCCGATAATTCCGGCTTCTGACTCCCATAACCACTGCCAAGATAAGAATAACAGCCGGCACGGTATTTAACGTGCTTTATGGAGCACGGAGAAGTCTCCAAATGTTAAGATGAGTCACCTATCCAGAGACAGACCTTATTTGTTTTTTACTCACTCTTGCCTCGATCTCGCCTGATGGTAAGCGATAGATGAGGTCTACGATGTGACGAGCGAGCCCAGAAGATGCCTATTTACTCGTGCTTTAAAGGCTGAAAGGTCATAAGTGGCAGGGAACACAAGCCGGCAGAGAATTCCACAACTTGGCTGTGCGCACAATAAATGTGGAGGAGAATCGCTTGGTGCGACAAGACGGTATATCAACCAAGTGTGGATAGTTTACCTTGAAAATCGACACTTACAGCTGTTATTATTTATCCAAGAGCTCCTCTACAAACTAATTCTGTCAATCACATCTGTATGGAAATGCTTGTATCAAGCCAGCTATAGGTACTTACTATTCCTAAATACATCAACTCCTAGAAGCCAGACTCAGCAGTGGTGACTGACCACAATAACAGCGACCAGTAAATGAAGTTCGACGAGTCTCGGAGAAATGATTCAATCGTCTTAGATCCCGCAACGAAATAAATCAGAAAAGAACAGTCAAAGAATAAGAAAAACAAAGTTCTAATTCCCTCATTATATACATACATACAGGAGGTAGAATACTAAGCAAACGGTTGTGATAGGCAGATACTTATGGTATGCAAAGAAAGCCAGAAACTGATAGAATATGTTGTTTAAAACCATATAGAGCCACCATTACGTTCGGTTTAAAACCAGCGTCAGGCTATAGATTGAAATTTTGCTGAACCTCGCCTCTTTGGCGCAGCCTATCTATTTTAGTATCTATAAGTTCTTGTTTTCTTTATTATCTTGTAGTATGCTTTGTGGCATGTACCAAACAAAAAAAATTCGTTCCTTGTTTCATTCTTTCAAGAATCAGTCGAATTGTTGAGAATCACGAACCTTGCTCTGTCCCTGAAATACGAACCGAAACAGTGTCGATGATCACATCGATAACTGTACATACAGTCTAATATTTCTTCGATAAGGTTCTTCAAGTCGATTACTATTCTCAAACGATGTTCGACGAGATCGTAAAATCCAAGCATTCATAAATTTTAAATCACGATACACAAATCGCGACGACATATGTGCAGACGTTGGTTAAGAAAAATATTTCTTGTCCGAAGAAATTCACGTTTTTAACAAGAAAGAGGATGAAAATGCCATTGTGTTAAATTAAGCAGAAAGCTAGCTGGACGATGCTTCACTCGTGCACTATAACGCAGTTTACGAAGTACAAAATGAGATCTGAAGCACCGCGGTTGGGAGTTCCAGAGTCGTATGTACGTTAGTTTTTTTCTCAATGTATATTGTGCTGTTTCAGTGTAAGGGGCTAAAACCGAACAGAGCGTGGTGTAAATAGCAATACTCGGTATTACTCTATCAATGTGATCCAAAGAAAATTTAATAGATTTGGAATAAGATAGACCTCACTGAAAGACATGGTCTCCGTAATCCAAAATCCAAAAGTAGGTACTAGCAGAAGAGGGGACATATGGCACTGATGGTAAATAGTCCGTGGAGAGTCTGTGTTTCCTGATAGCTTTAACCTAAGGTTAGTTCTAGGCAAGCGTGCTTTATCTTCGACCACAACATCGCACATCAAGTGAGATGGTAATCAAATGCGAGGCTATTTTATCAATCAAAACTTAAGTTAACTTCTGGAATGGAGACTACTTACTAACAGCTGATGCGAGCATCCTCTCAAAAGATGGGTAGCTGTTGTATATCATCCTAGCTAATATACTAACTCTAAAAACTATGATCATGAAACTTTAGAACTCTACAGAAAAGGAATACAGACCTGATTGCACTGCTCCTCTTCCGAATCTCTTGCTGTTCACTTTGACTTCACCATGGGTTGTCCTGGTATCACAACCAGGACCCTCTTCCATTCCTAAACGCTCCATAGCTGCTTGTGTGTTGCTCTGACCCTCACAACCTCCTTGGCAGCATCGGGAAGGTCCTTCGGGACCGTTCATTTTTTTTCTGGAAAGACCAAGTTTGACCCTTGAGTTTTTAGTGATCGAAAGTTTAAAAAGACCAGTTGATAAGGTCCACAGGAAAACGGGCCAATTTTAAAATATATTAATAATACAAAATACTTTGTTGTATTGTATAAGCATACCAAATAAATCAAAATAAACAACTAAAAAACAATGTCGAAACCAAAAGTTAAATTTTAGACTTTCCTTTTTTGTGTATCCTTATTTATGAACGAGGATATATTTATTTAAAGAACTTACAAATTAGAGAACTGTCACTCAACAATAATATAGTCGATGTAAAAACGAAAGTTATTCTATAATCAAAACAAACACAGAGGTCACTAATTACTCTGACCACACAAAATCACACGGCGACGTTGAAATTGTAACTAACCAGTACCCTCTTAACACTTTAGATTATAAACGACTCAAGCATATACAAACAAGACTTTAATGCCAATAACATTACAATCGCTCGATAGTAAAACAATAACATGAACTAAATTAACATACTAAATGACATATAGTCGAATATTTTGCTTCACAACACTATAAAGACGTTCCATTTTTAAATTGTGACGTCCGAGGTTTGTTTAAATAATACATTTGACGTCATACCATGTCGGGATAGCGATAATTTGACCGATATTATGTTACCAAGCGCGATATGTTCAGTTAGGAGGATTTGCGCAGTTTCTCCGTTTATAGGTCAAAGTAAGATAGGGGGTGGAGGAAAGCTGATGAGAATAGAGCAATTCTATACATCACTTTTTCTTTAGACTTCTTCAGTTCAGCTAATGAGTGAAATTTCGTGTTGGGGTCTGTGTTTCTTGATAGCTATTACCTGGGGGTCTTTAAGTCTTTCAGGCAATCGTGCTTCATCTTACACCTTATGTGATCAAACGCGAGCCCATGAAGAAAAAAAAAACAACACTAAGCATTGCTCTCAGCTTCACTTACGAACAATCCAACATCGGCAACAAAAGCCTAGATAACCAACCAACCCTTAATATTGGTTGATTGTAGCTATACTATTATTATAGAGCAGAAAAGTTTGTTTGTAAACGTACTAATCTTCGAAAGTACTGGGTGGTTATAGCTGAAATTTAGTATAGAACAAGCCTGAAGCTCGAGGAAAGTGTCTCTTCTCCGCAAAAAGGAACCAATTCGAATCGGCTCTTACTTTCCGTGGTGTAAACCATGCCGATAACCGATCGTATCGAGCTTCTTGGGGTAACACTAACTTCCACCCTCAATTTTGGTCCGTTTATCGAGGCTAAGGCTCAATTAGCATAAAAAAAGTTGGGAATTTTGGCAAAGGTGAGACGGTACTTCACACCGGAACAGCTGCTCAATCTGTATCAAGCCCAGGTTCAATCATGTATGGAGTACTGCTCTCATCTTTGGGATGGATCTGCCAAATATCAACTGGACGCGCTTGAGTTCATTGAGAAACGGGCCAAGAGACTCATTGGCAACGATGCACTGGTCGAGTCAAAGCTCCAGAGCCTTGAACATCGACGACGACCTGTCGACGAGTTGCAAGTCTATCGGTTTTCTATCGGTTACATTTCGGAGAGTATGCGATGGAATTACACAATCTAATTCCGCCAAGTCCGTTCCATCATCGGACTACAAGACAAACGGCGATGCGCCATCGTTACATGGTGGACAATGTAGACATCCCACCCATACGCACTAAACGTTTTGGGCATACTTTCATTTTGCGACTGTGTACGGCTAAGGAGTGGAATTCCCTGCCAGAGTCTGTGTTTCCCGATAGCTATAACCTAGGGGCCTTTAAGTCAAGAGTGAATAGGTTATTTTTAGGTAAGCGTGCTCCATCTTCGACCACATCATCACTTACCATCAGGTGAGATGGTGGTCAACGCGAACCTATTATCAATAAAAAAAGGTTACAAGCTAGGAGGAGGGATATGTTTTTTATCGTGTTAATATAAATTCCGCGTGACTGTATATATTATATATATTGTAGACAGTAAACAAATCAAGCGCGCATATCACCTGTCTAGACAAACTACCACAATAACGAAGTGCAATAACAATATTGATTAAAGGGAAAAGAACGAATGAAATGTCACAGCCTACCGATACCCTAGGAATCGGACCGATAGCCTAAGTAGATTTCTGTTGAACGTCTTAAGCTTGTCTCCAAACGTAAACAAAACGTCAATCGTAGTGAATTACTTGAGCTATTGACACCATTTTTAGCATGCAGATACAGTGCGCAAGAAAAGTAGGCCTTAGTATCTGCATTTTATAAAGGCATGAGCAATCTATACATGCTGTAATTATTCACATATCGATCCAAACAAAATCTAACTACATAGACAAAATCGGGTCATGTGCGAATAATGCTTAAAGATTTTTTTGTTCATAAATGGCTTTCGCTTATATAGGCTCTTTTCACTTTAGAAGATACATTAAAGAATCTTTAAAATTGCTCTCTATTTCCCTCTAAACTCTTCTTCGACTAAGTTCTTTAACTCTTTCGATCCGGCGAAGGTATATTGCTTCAGTGTATTTCTGAAATCGATTTTTTAAGTCTATAAATCAGTTTAGTCCCAGAATAAGTGCTAGAAAGTTTGTATGAATTTGCGAGCAAGTGAAACAAACTATACCAAGCTAACTAAACCAATAAAACCCTATAAGATGTAAATGTTACTACCAAGCAATTGCTCACCGGTTCCCAGTCATACCAGATCGGACCGGTCGCAGCCTGGAATTTTGGGGGGTCACTAATAATAAAATATGTCGAGTAAATGAGTTTTCTTTATTGCACAATACAAATTTTATTGCACACATTATAAAACAAATGGAAGTCTTCTATTTTTATTGGCAAATCGGGTGATAATATTTGGAACGTCTTATTTTAAAAAGATTTAGAAGATTTTCTTTTGGGTGGGGGTCATGTCCCCTGTAACCCCCACTTCGGACCGCGCCTGCATTTCTGATCATATCTCAGAACAGCCCATCAGCATTACAACTTCAACCTTTATGTAGGGCAAACATTTTATACGTAAACAAGATTCTGCGGATACTACAATATTTCTGTCAGTCTGTGTCAACAGATTTCAACCGAAACTCAATAAACAAACGATTCAGCGAAATCAAAAACACCAAGACTATATCAAAAGTTATCGACATTAATGATGAAACACGCAAGAAATGAGTACAAAACAAAAATTTTGCTTCGCATTGTATAAATTAGCAATACGCTGGCAATGTGTCGTCATTACAAAAGACGCTTGACTCGTAGGGGGTCACTTATCTGGTGACTTTAAGTACATTTCCACGAGGGGGAGCAATAAACAAGCGAAGATAAGATTATTGGAAATTAACACGACATTAATAACTGTGATGATGACAGTGCCTCACTATATTTAGTGGTCTGGCTGGTGCAATAAAAAAACATCATGTACCTAGTGCATATTTTTGTCGCGTGGTTTGATAGAGAGATTCGAGTTGACCTATGCAGTTATCAGAGCAACAGGTCTCGATTAAAAAAATACGATTAGGCAGATTGCTGATAAATACGAGAATGGTCGTGGATCCGTAAATTGATACGGATGACCCTGGTTATTTTATGAAATGGACTGTCGCGATTACTCCGATGACAATGTAAGATCTATGCAATTTTGTATAAGGAATTGAACCTTTTGTAGTTTTGCAAATCAATCAAATTAAGTGGATCACGCGGTCACGCTATTGTATCAATATATCAGACGAAGTCCCGACTGTTGAAAACTTCTGCTGTAGATTTCGCGATGAACAAACCACGGCAATTGCAAAAACGCTTTTTGCAATTATTGCTTCGTGATTTATCTCAGGAAGTACTTTCCAAATTCAATTTAAATAACAACGAAATCACTGTTGCGACAAATACTCAATAGCGACGGTAAGCAACACCAGTTCTTGCTCTACCACAGCTAAATAGCCAACGGGTTATGGGCCAGACAGTTCCGATATTTTCTAAAATCAACTAGAGCAACAATTCATTCTGTCACTTCATTACAAGTTACAACAGATAGATACTTTCCTGATTATATTTCTAATAGGTAGGTACCTACCAACATGTAGCAACTTTCTTACATAATGTATATTGATTGTGATGTAATGTTACTACGGTGGGTAGATAATTAAGTAATTTGTTATTCAATGAGCATATTCGCAGACTCCGTACCGTGCTTTATATTTAATGCGAATTGAATTTTCAATATTGCAGAAACTGCCCGTGTTTGGAGATATTATGTATTTAACATGAAATACGTTTTTGTTTGGCAACTATTGCATTATATACTAGTAATTAAGACCAGATAAAACTAAGGAAGTAAAAATCCTGTAAATATATTATTTTTAAAAAGAGTCTGAAAGCTAACTACTGCTTGTTTACGTATTTTATCGGTCAAACAGTGTGTTATTTATCTATACTTATAATAAATCTGTAGAGAGGTTAATTCTGTACATGAAATATATTTACAAAATAACTATCAGGGGGTGATTAGGGATCGATACTGATGCCAAAAATGCAATCAGTAAAATTTTTGTCTGTCTGTCTGTCTGTCGGTCTGTCTGTCTGTCTGTCTGTCTGTATGTCTGTCTGTATAACCGTTATAGAAACAAAAACTACTCGCCGGATTTTAACGAAACTTGGTACAATTATTTTTCATACACCTGAGCTGGTTATAGTATACTTTTCATAACGCTACAATCAATAGGAGCAGAGCAGTGAAGGGAAATGTTGGGAAAACGGGAGAAGTTACTCCATTTTTTAAGCTTCGGTCGCGAGTGCAACCTTAATGGTTAAAGCTACACAGAAATCATTTATGACAGCAATGTTCTTAAAATTATATAAAAAGTATCCCACGACAGCATATATCTATCTTTTATGGTTGACTCACAATAACACGTGTAACTCCCGATAGCTTAGCAGTTCGAAGCTTTCTGATTATTATTCTGCTCCGAAATTTAAAACCACCACAACTTTGCAATGGAACTCGGCTAAAAGTAACCCAGTTGCAACAAAATATAATCGAGGCTCAAATTTTAACAGGTTGCGGTGCAGGAGAAACCGTCTTTATTCCCAGAATTCCCATAATACCAAATAATTTTCCATTCCAATTTAAAAGAACGCAATTCCCAGTATCGGTGTGTTATGCAATGACAATTAATAAGGCTCAAGGGCAGACTTTTCGTGTTGCTGGAGTAGATCTCGGTGTCAGTTGTTTCTCGCATGGTCAGTTGTACGTCGCTCTTTCCCGGGTTAGCGTTTCTAGAAATCTTTATGTTCACGTGCCGGACGGGTCAACTTTCAACATACACACATCAAAAGTGTCTAGGGATCAACATATATTTTTGCAATAACTTTTCTCCTGATTGATATTAATTAAAATTTTCTTTAAGGATTCATCAAATAAAGTGTTTTCGTTTGTCACAGTAACGATAAACCAAGTCACCTTTGCATTAATAAAGAAATTTGCCATTTTCCTAATAAAGGGATTTTTGACATTTGAACCACTAACATTAAAGTTCGAAAAAAAGACTGAAATAACAGTTTTCTTTAAAATTTTATTGGGTTACTTAAACAATTAATAATCCGTGTTTCTACCGCGAACACTAACAACACAAGAACATCGGTTTGGCATACTCAAAATGAGTTCATCCAAATCACGCTGTGGAATAGCCGCCCATGTTCGTTGCAACAACAAAAAAAGGTCTTCTTGCGACTGGATACCCTCCATATTCGGCAGAGCTCTTCTCTGTAGCATATCCCATGCATGCTCAATCGGGTTCAAGTCTGGCGACTGAGCAGGCCAGAGCAGGACATTGATGTTAGCTGCGGCGAGAGTCTGTCTTACAACTCTTGCGGTGTGCGGTCGTGCATTATCATGCAGTAACTGAAATAAGGGACCGATTTGCACTTGTAGAGGAACGATGACGTCAGATACAATCGTCTCAGCATAAATTTGAGCGTTGAGGTTGCCTCTGATTTAAATCAACTCAGTTCTTCCGCCGATCCAAATACCCGCTCATACCATGATGGTTCCACCACTATAAGGATGGACTTCCTGGCAGGATTTTAATCGCTGTTGGCGTCCAGGGGTTCTCCAGTGTCGTATACGTCTTGTATCCGGTCTCATACCAAAACGAGACTCATCAGAAAAGCACACGAAACGCCATTGTTCTTCTGCCCAATTTCTGTGTTCAAGAGCCCATTGATATCGAATCCTACGATTGTGCATTGCTATAGGTGGTACCCGTAGCGGTCTTCGGGAATGAAGGTTCACTTCATGCAAGCGGTTTCTGACTGTTTGGTCGCTAATTAAGTTCCCTGAAGAGTGATGAAGCCTCACGGCTAACATCATGGCGGTTATTGTTGGAGCTCTTCGAGATAAGATTTGAATGTATCGGTCTTGTCTCCGTGTGGTGCAGCGATACCGTCCTCCATGGCGCTCAGCCACGGTACCAGTGCTTCGGTAACGTGTCCAAAGTCGACTGATAACACTCTGACTTGCAGGGCTGGGCAAAATACATGCTTTGCTTTAATTGAAATACAAATTACAAAATACTGTATCGCAAGTAATTAAAATACGAAATACAAAATATATTTAAGTAAGGTATTTGAAATATAAAATACAAAATACAGTATTTTAGCTATTTTTAATTGAAATACAAATTACAAAATACAAAATAAGTAATCTAGACCAGGGAGCCGAGTCTGCTATTGCAATGGTGTCGGAATGGTGGATCATTGATTTTTAGGGTTCCGTAGCCAAATGGCAAAAAACGGAACCCTGAAAATATTATTTTTTCATGAAACCTATGCGTGTGTAGTATCCATAGACAATTCTTTAAAAATGACATAGGGGTTTCTAAAACCATTTTTTCATAAAGTCAATTTTCTAAAACCGCAAATACAGGGTGTTCGCCGGCAGATTTTATACTTAAGAAAAAAACAAAATGAAACAAAAATATAAAGAAAGACTAAGTTATTTATTTATCATCTTACAAAATAATAATGCGGATTTTAGGTTTTAAAAATCACTCTACTCAAATGGCGTCCTTCTAGCCACAAACATGCTTGCAATCTTTCTTTCATGTTGGCGAAAACTCTCTTGCAAAGTTCTGGACTGATAGCCGCAATCTCGCGTCGGATATTTTCTTGCAGGGCCTTTATCGTTGATGGCAAATTGATGTAGATATGAGATTTGAGGTATCCCCACAGGAAAAAGTCGCAAGGGGTCAGATCAGGTGATCTAGGGGGCCAGGCTATGTCGCCAAAGCGACTTATCAATTTTCCAGGAAAAAGTGGTCTGAGTTTAGTCATTGAGTCCCTGGAGGTGTGTGCCGTAGCCCCATCCTGCTGAAAGTGGGTTCTGTAATTGTAGCTAGCATGACAGTGCAGCTCCGGTATAAAAAAGTTGTCCAGCATCGCGCAGTATCGTTGTGCGTTAACGGTTTCACCTCTGTCGTAAAAATAAGGTCCAAACTGTGGTCTTCGGGCTGTGGAGAGGTTTTCATGGATTTCTTTTGGATTGCTCGCACTCCAATAACGCATATTCTGTTTATTAACGTACCCTCCGATGTGAAAATGCGCCTCGTCACTAAAAAATATGTTATATAACCGCGTAGGTGTAGAAAATCGTTCCAGAACGACTCTAGCATAATTCTGCCTTTTTATGAAATCATCTTCTTTCAATTGTTGGATGATTTGGAGCTTGTATGGATGGAACTTCAATTTTTTTTTAATAATTTTGTGAACTGATGTCTTTTTCAAACCCGTTGATGCTGCAATCTTTCGAACAGACTTACGTGGATTTGTCATAATTTCCCGTCTCACAAGTTCTGCGTTTTCAGGAGTAGTAACAGACGTTGAAGGTCCAGGCCGAGGCTCATTTCTGACTGATCCAGTTCCTCTAAACTTCTGTACCATATCAATTGGTTTGACGGACCATCCTTTACTCGTCGGATATCGAAGTGAGAACAAAACCGACGCCCGCTTGATTGATCTCACTCGCCACATTGATCGCATTATTGTTCGCGAAATACGCCTCAACCGCAAAAGCGCGGTGCGCTTCCGTCCACTGACTCATGGCTACTAAACAACCCGCAACGCTCCCGCGCCGAATGATACCCCGCTTCCCCCGCTGACGCTTTGCTAGTCACCGTGAGCTCTGTTCAAAGTGTAAAATCTGCCGGCGGACTCCCTGTATAACTTAGTGATTCATACAGACACTATGAAAAATAAAGTTATTTGGCGTAGTTGTAAAAAAATGTAAATAAGCTACTTTCAAGAAATTTGTAAGGTTTTTTTTCGTCAAATAAATATACGTATTATATTATTATAGTCACTACGGAACCCTTCATGGGCGAGTCTGACTCGCACTTGACCAATTTTTTATTCGTAGATTTTGACAAGTTTGGTACCTAATCTATTATTATAATATTCAACCACTGACACTCCATTGAAAGAAATGGCTTAGAATGGTAATCTCGTACACAATGACAAATGAATGACTGACTAAGGCTGCCCGCCCACATCCGATAAATGGTGACCGATTTTTTGTAGGAGAAAAATAGAACACACTGATAGCAATAATGCAACGCACACGTCCTACAAAAAGTTGGTCAGAAATAAAATCGGCGCATCCCGACCGATCCGATTATCGGTGAAAAATGGAATGTTCGGAAATGTAGCGTAAAACGCACACTACTCACCGACAGTCGGTCGCATGCACTTGCGAGGGAAGGACAAGTGTTGCGATTCAATAATATCTGAGAGATTATTGGATCAACAAATGTTCCTCAAAAGCCAAAGACAAACCTTTCATGATTCCTTTACATGATTGTCTGGCAGTTTGAGTGCTTTTGCGAGGCCCCCAAACGTCCTTACCTTGGTATTGTTCGTCAAATCGTTAAGCTCCTTGTTCTAAGTTGAGCTATACGTCATTTGACAAATGCTTGCACTGTATGGACAGGTCCACTCAAATCTGTGAGCATCTTTCTTTAAAAGACCGCCTCAGACTAAAACCTACAAGGTTCCCATATAATTAAACCAGTATAGATTTTATGGACTTTAAAAGAGACCCCTGAGTTTGTTTCGGTGTTTCTTCTCAGGGTAGTCAGTTAGGAAACACCGGCCTCATCTAGTTAACATTTACGAAAACAATGACGTGTAAAAGTGTTATTTAATAACCAATTTGCAAAATAAAGATCATTTATCATTTATAATAAATAAAAATAATAAAATAAAAATCATTTATTTTCAGACACAGTCCATAGATTAGATTAAAATTATGTTATTATTGTTCGTGTTATTATTATTATTATTATAAATTAATTTGAATCAAAAAAATTAAAAACAAAAATTATACACACAAAATCACAATAAATAGGTAAAAAGATAAATTATAGTTACAAATACAACAAAACAAATGACACATGCTCCCGCTCAGCAGGCCCACCGAACCCCAGTAACATGGAGTTCTGTGAACCTACTAAGCAGGACAGTGTTACTTCTATCGCCCACCATCCTGAGCACACTGTTACGACTTCTTCGCACTCATGCCATTACCGACGCAACCTTCTTGCGCATAATCGCATAAAAGTCTTCGACATGAGCGTCCACAAACATGCTGGAAGAACTGCAGTATCGAGGAAGATGAAACAGTGCCCTGAACACGTTATTATATTGGACGCGCAAGGCATTGTAGGCCTTTTGTGTAAAGTTCTCCCACAAGCCACTGGTGTAAAACGTCTGACAAAATGCTTTAAATAATGTTAATTTGACTTCAGCTGTACACCGAGTGAACCTGTGTGCTAACATGTTACCACGCACCGACAATGCCCTGCGCTCCCTTTCTATATCCAAATCATCACATAAATTCTCAGTAACTATATGTCCCAAGATATTTAAATTTCGAAACAAGGCCCAATGGTACACCATTAAGTAGTAAGGGTGGTATATAGCTGGGATCCTTATTATTGCATCAAAACATCATGAACTCACTCTTACTTTCATTATACTTCAGGCCGTGTTCTGCAGCATAACTTTCACACACCCTTAACAATTGCCTCAAGCCACCAATTGAAGGGCTCAGAAGCACCATATCATCAGCATAGCTTAGATTATCAACACATACCTCATCTATATGGCCATCCGACATACATGCTGCTGAGCTCCTCAATTAGGTGGTTGACATAAATGTTAAAGAGCCTCAGTGACGTCAGACCCCCCTGCCTTACTCCACACTAATAAGTATTCATCAGAGTGTTCATCATTTATCATTTCCTCTGTAAGTCCACCTTCCTCCTTATATTCATGATATTCTCTCTGTCCATGACGTGTTGCTCCCTCGATAGCCACAGACAAAGTGACGGACGTAGGCGTTGAGTCGACCACAAAATCGGTCCTGAGAATCGGAGGAAAAATCGGCCCGATTATCTGACCTACAAAAAGTTTGACGTGGGCGGGAACCCTTACGCGGTAATCTGCTAAAATTTTTACAGTACCAACCGAAATTTGGTCAATTAGCACCATTTTGTATTGTAATAAATATAGGCTTATCTATTTAAGATAATTTAAAACACATAAAATAAATCAAAACAACGGCCGCTAAAAATAAAAAACAGATGAAACGTCAGTAAGCAGTAATGTCACATTTGACTTTGACAGCTAAAATATTATTGAATTGTATAGTTTTACTACATTTCTATTAACAGGTTTTATAATAATGGCAATACAACTATGTCAATTTATAACACAATAGGGTAGTTTCCTGTGTTACAAAATAATTATTTTATTTGGTCCATTAGGTAGATTTTCAAAAAATATTGGTCACATATTTTTTGCTTTTTCAAGTTAAGAAAAATTCAAAAAGATAGAAAGCTTCAAAGTACAGGAGAGGGGGCTGCTGACGTCACACATTGCTAAGAATTATACCGAGGTGTGACGTCACGCGAAATTTCAACTCACTGTATCGTCTTAATTTTTTAATTACGTGAAAAAATAAAAAATACGTGTCTAATGTTTTTTGTTAAACTATGTGACGGACTAAATAAAATATTTTAGGAAACTACGCTATTCTACTAGGAGACCATTATGAATTTAACAGATTACGATCTTTTAGCAAAATGAAAATGGCATCGATTGACAATTAGGAAATCAATGATAGACCATTGTGGCACTATTGCAATAGTAGACTTGAGGCCCAGCACGGGCTGAAAAGTAGAGGAAAACAACATGAATTAATCAGTAAAACCAGAGTTTCCTTTCATGAACACTAAATTTTTAAATGTACTGTCAGACAAACAGCCTCTTGTTGGAGAATGAATAAAACCTGCTAAAAAAATAATCTTTCTACAGATCCTGATGAGCACAAACTTGTGTTAAATTGTTTGAACCATTTTCGTTCGTTCTACACAGAACAGAAGCTTTCTTTGTTCTGTGTTTGGAAAAAACTAAAACAAACCGTTATGACTTGACAGATTGACATCTTAGCTTGACATTGACAATTTGACGTAAGTCCATTTTTTGCGTTTTGAGGCTGCTTTACCATCATTACATTCTCGCGGTCTCGCCTCGCACTCACACGATCGCTAAATGAATGAAGGTTAAATGTATTTTAATGTTAAAATGTATTTTGAAGCCCCAAGTATTTGAAATACGAATTACAAATTACATTTTAAAGAAGTAATTGAAATACAAATACCAAATACGTATTTGTATTTCAATTACGTATTTTAATTACAAGTAATTAAAATACTGCCCAACCCTGCTGACTTGTAATCAGAGCTAAAGCCACAGTACGTTGCCGGGAACCAGCTTCTATCATTCCCACGGCTCTGAGCATCTCTTCCCTGCTTAAATGACGTCGCCGCTCCATAATAACGTTGGTTTTAATCAGTAGTAGGGAAACAGTAGCACTAATAATGTCTTCAATGCGTTGTATGTTTTTATAGGGAAAATATTGACAGCTGATTTTCATCTTTTACTCGAATTTGATTAACAGTTCCTGTTTCAAATTATGAAATGCACCAAAAAGGATCCATATAAATTTATAAAATCATAAATTTATTACAAAGCCACATCTCAATCTCAAGAAATCCGCATAAAAATGCTTGATCCCTAGACACTTTTGATGTGTGTAGTTTACCCTGAAGCTTTGCGCTGAAGTATTTTCGTTCTATAGGTACTTAAGCCTCATGTGAACGTGATCTAAACAATATTACCAATACATTAACTTAATAACACACAAGGAGTTACACGCTGACGGAGTCGCGGGCACAGCTATTAACAATAATATTGTGCGGTTCGGTATTGCGATATTTTTCAACAGTATTATAGATTGACATATTATATTTCCCTACTAAATTACGACGGTTAATCTGTCTCTTACATCAAAATCACTGAACCGTGAGGAAGGACATAGGCTACTTTTTTTTACGAAAAACGACGGAAACGTGGATGAAGTCGCGGTCAACAGCTATCTATACTAATAATATAAGGCTGAAGAGTTTGTTTGTTTGTTTGAACGCGATAATCTCAGGAACTACTGGTTCGAATTGAAAAATTATTTTTTAATTTAATAGTCAATTTATAGAGAAAGGCTATAGGCTATATATTATTACGCTAAGGCCAATAAGAGCGGAGCGCCAATGAAGAATGCTTCAAAATCGGGGTTAAATTTAACGTTAGCCCAAAGTAACTATTCCACGCGGACGAAGTCGCGGGCAAAAGCTAGTATTATATAAAGCTAAATTACCACTCACTCACTGACTGACTGACTGACTCATTGACATAATTGTTCTCCCAGATGGTGGATGGGGAGGTGGGTATATTTTGACAGATTCGTAAACAAGTAACTCTGAAACCTACGGGAAAAGTGCCAAACCTCCCCTTTCCCCCCCCCCCTTCTCCCCCCTCCCTATCGTATCTCGGAAACTACGAGACCCGTATTTTTTTTTTTTACGGATTCGTGTAGAGGAGGCTCTGTAAAGTAAAAACCATTTTTCTAAGTCCCCCCCCGCCCCTCTTTTCACCCCCTTTAGGCGGAAATCGGAAATTAAGAGACTTGGAACATTTCTTTTTTCAGATTCATTTAGAGGGGCAATGCTTTAGTCAAAATACTTCTGCAACCCCCCCCCCCCCCCATTTTTGGTGGTGGTGCTTGCACCTCGCGCAACACGCAAATTCTAAACCCCCCCCATTTCCCCCCATCCCCTTTTTTTTTCACAAGCACGCGATGTTCTTGCACCTCGCGCAGCACGCAAATACTAGTTATACTATATAAAGCTAAATTACCACTGACTGACTGACTGACTCATTGACATAATTGTTCTCCCAGATGGTGGATGGGGAGGTGGGTATATTTTGACAGATTCGTAAACAAGTAACTCTCAAACCTACGGGAAAAGTGCCAAACCTCCCCTTTCCCCCCCTTCTCTCCCCTCCCCAAAGTATCTCGGAAACTACGAGAACCGTATTTTTATCTTTTTACGGATTCGTATAGAGGAGGCTCGGTAAAGTAAAAACCATTTTTCAAAGTCGCCCCCCCCGCCCCCCTTCTCACCACCTTTAGGCGGATCTCGGAAATTAAGAGACTTGGAACATTTTTTTTTTCAGTATCATTTAGAGGGCAATGCTTTAGTCGAAATAATTGTGCAACCCCCCCCCCCATTTTTTTTTTTATTTCACAAGCACGCGAGGTGCTTGCACCTCGCGCAACACGCAAATGCTAGTTTTCCATATAAACATAGTCAAACACGGCCAATTTGACCGTCTCTGATATATTAACTGCATATTTTTACAAGTATTTTTTATTTAATAATTAATGTACACATTTAAATAAAAAGCCTTAAAACTAAATAAATTTAAAATATGGCGTCGAAAACTGAATACGCATCGCTGTCCACTGGTAATGTGGCGAGACGACTGACAGCTTTGCCATGTTGTAGGGCAATGCTTATTCTCTGTCCAAGGTGAAAGCAAGCCCTTGGATCACGCGAAGTGGCAACTAGACATTTAGGTCTCAAACTCCTACGATTAATTAATTCATTCGGACTGGTCGAGCTCCAAAGCCTTCGGTTACACTTCGGGGAGTGTGCGTCGGAATTGCACAATCCAATTCCATCTCGCCTGTTCAAACAACTAGAAGCGACGGTTCACTACCGATACATAATCATGAAGACTTTTGGGAATACTTTCATCATTTACATACAACTAAGGAATAGAACTCCCTGCCGAAGTTAGCTTTCCTCTTAGCTACAAAGGGTTTTTAAGTCGAGAATGAATAGGTACCGAACTTTTACTGTAGTCGATTATTAATTGCGAGCGTATTTTAACTGTATGCGTCATAGTTCTTATTAGTTAGACTCGAAATAAATGCTTTTTATTTTATTTATTCATTATTTGTTAACCTCGGATTCCTTTGGATAAGTTTGTGATCAAACGCGAGCTTATCCATACTAAAAAGCATAATTCAAATGGCGAAGGAGGCCGAAGGAACAATAACAAAAAACTTATTTAAAAAAATCTAAAAAATCCGACTACTCAACTGAAGTGTAAGAAACCAGCACATTTTTATTTTTAAAAGTGACAAGCAGGCGGGACCCAATTGAACATATTTTTTTTAAATGGGATGGGTCCGCCTGCTTTTCACTTTTAAAAATAAAAATGTGCTTGTTTCTTACACTTCAGTTGAGTAGTCGGGTTTTTTAGATTTTTTTAAATAAGTATTTTTTTTACAACTTTTTTGTTAAAATATTAATTAACATTTTTTTAGTTTTCCCGGTCGTGGCACATTGGCACTCCACCGGATTCAGAAAGTGAGTCCATATTTTTAAACTTTCTCATTGTGTTATTTTGCTAGTATTACACTAATGATAAACATGATATACCTTTTTGAAATCCTTATGTTAAGCCCTTTAATTTGATACCCATATTGTAGTATTTGAAAAAAAAACTTTTTTTTTCATCATGTATAATGGCTTCGCACAGCCGCCATGTTTAATTTTTTTAAATGTCACCTATCTAAGAACACTTGGGCTGTTAAGACAAATCTAACGATACCTCAATTGTGTGAATCCGTTCAGGGGTTCTGGAGATATGAGGTAATAAAGAATATTACAAACATACATACATACAAGATACGCGCGAAAAACATAACCCTTCCTTTGCAGTCGGGTAAAAAATACTCAGCATAATTTCGCAGAAGCTTACATTAGTAAGTTTGCCAAAGCCTATAGAAGCAAGACAAAGCAAGGAAGAAGACTAGTGGTTGTGGCCATATTCATGGTGTACTCAGTACCTACTGGGAAGGTCTGCATTGCTGTTGTGCCAATAGTCTACTTTTGCATAGAGACATTGCTTTTGACGTTTTGCGGCGTTGCGGGAACACTGGACTATACTGGTTTCTATCACAGAGTACATTTTAGGTTTCTATGGCCTTTTGGCTGTCCAGCGTGTCGCCGATCAGCCCCACGCTCTGTTTCCATTATTCGATTCTATAGGTATCCGATGTATTTCGAACTTACGTTTTGGCAGTACCCTAGTTGTGTAAATGTTTTTCTTTTTTTTATGACTGATGGGCCCACTCTTGACTTCGATCCCGCCTGATGGTGAGCGATAGATGAGGTCTAAGATGGGACGAGCGAGCCCAGAAGATGCCTATTTACTCGTGCTTTAAAAGCTGAAAGGTCATAAGTGGCAGGGAACTCAGAAGCCGGCAGAGAATTCCACAGCTTGGCTGTGCGCACAATAAATGTGGAGGAGAAGCGCTTGGTACGACAAGACGGTATATCAACCAAGTGAGGGTGGTACCCAGCCGTGCGTCTGGTAGACCGGTAGTGAAAGGGAGATGGAGGAATATTTAAACCGCAATATCATTCACATTAAAAATAAATTTTACGTCAATTTCTTATGATTAAAAAGTAGCATAACTACCTACAACACGAAACGAATATAGTTGCAATTTCAAAATTGAGGCACATGCGGCTTTTATTTTTGTATTACGCAAATACGCTGCAGGCTTATGTAGATCGTGTTGTTTTAGTCATGCAAAAACAAAATTTGCTTGTTAAATAAAAAAAAACTATACCTCACTACTGCGTACTTCATTCAAATATTATTAGCGATAAAAAAGAACGCTAATAATATACATATATTGGCAAACAAAGCACACGCATGAGTATTTAGAATGACGTAAGTACTAAAGCGTAGTTAGAGTGCGATATAATTTTATTCAAAAACTTGAATGTAACAAGGGCCTTGATTCTACAGTTCAAACTTGGTATCAAGCGAGATAAGAATTACCTACTTGCAAAATTATTACAAAGTAAGATTTAATTATACATAGTATTTATATGTATTACATATACATAACTAAACTGCTGAGCATGAAAATCTGACACTGATCTGGCCAAGAGGTCTCACCCAGTTACTGGGTAGTGGTGCTCTCATCTTTGGGATGGATCTGCGAAATACCAACTGGACGCGCTTGAGTCTATCGAGAAGCGGGCCAAGAGACTCATTGGCAACGATGCACTGGCCGAGTCAAAGCTCCAGAGCCTTGAACACCGACGACGAGTTGCAAGTCTATCGGTTTTCTATCGGTTACATTTCGGGGAGTGTGCGATGGAATTACACAATCTAATTCAGCCAAGCCCGTACCATCGTCGGACTACAAGACAGACGGCGATGCGCCATCGTTACATGGATGGACATCCCACCCATACGTACAAAACGTTTTGGGAGTACTTTCATTGTGCGTACGGCTAAGGAGTGGAATTCCCTGCCGAAGTCTGTTTCCCGATAGCTAAAACCTAGGAGTCTTTAAGTCAATTAGTCAAGAGTGAATAGATTACTTTTAGGTAAGCGTGCTCCATCTTCGACCACATCATCACTTACCATCAGGTGAGAAGGTGTATAGGCAGTCGCTCAAATACCGACATAGCTGGGAAATGGCTATGCAAATGATAATGAGTCTAACGAAATTATCAATTTGATTGGTTAAGAGGTAACATCAGCCTGCACAGGTAGATATACTAATAGCGACTATATTTTATACTGTGTAGTCAAGTTTTACTCTAAATTATAGAAATATTTATACAGACCAATCTATACTAATATTATAAAGCGGACAAGTTTGTTTGTTTGTTTGCTTGAACGCGCTAATCTTCGAAAGTACTGGGTGGATATGGATGCAATTTGGTATGGAAGTAGCTTGAAGCTTGAGGAAGGTTATAGGCTACTTTTTACGCGACTGCAAAAAAGGAGAGTTATGTTTTTATCGTGATAGAATCCACGGGAGCGAAGCCCCGCGTGATTACTAGTCTCTACTAATATTATAAAAAGATAAATATTTTCTTTAACCCTTCGTGTTTAAGACGTGGATCAAAGTTCGAAACATCTTTACCCTTATGTGCCTAAACGTGGATCCACGTCCAAACCTAACAAACTTTTTAAATGTGATTTCGTTCATTAAATCTTTGGATATTTGGGTCATACAAAGGAACGCTCGCGCCTATTCGTGGCAGCATACGACGGTAATTATTACGAGCGTGGGTCAAGCACGCGAAAGGTTAATGCTTGTAAGAAATAAACTCAAAAACTGCAGGACCAATTTCAGAAATAGTTTCACCAACAGAAAGCTACTTTATTCCTGAGTGACAAAAGATACATTAATGCTGAAAAAACTTTTCACGCGCGCAAAACCGAGGGCAAAAGCTAGTGATAAATATTTTATACATAGGTAAAATAACAGTTAGACACTTCAATCTTTTATTTCCGTTTAAGTTAGTGGATGAGGGTGGTTTAATACTATGTAAATTATATTCTAGATGATCCCCTGTAAACCAGTCATGATTGACAAAGTTGATCTCAATAATACTTATAACAAGAATTTAAGTTAAAACTGCAGTCATTTCAAGAAAGGTCAAAAGAATAATACAACTTAAGACATAATTGAAATTTAAAAAAAAGTCTAAAACTTTCATAGTTTATTTAATTTCAATATATACCCTATTATTGTTGTTAACCATAGACTAACCATTTTTATTAGGACTTTATTTTTTTGAAAACACAAAATTGTATTCTAGTCTATCTGGCTGGAAATCCAAGTTGGGATATAATTGATGTTTCAGAAGGAGTGTATTTTATGAAACATTGAAAAACTATTGAGTTTGTAATTTCTATTCTCTACCTACCCCATTTGAGCAAATTGAAGTGACATTATGTGCCAATGTCAAATGAATTCATAACCTAGGGCAGCAAAGGTAATAATTTTACAGCCTCTTAGTAAGCAAACAGGTTTAAGGCCATACCTTATTTGCATTGTAAATAACAAGATTGCCGTTAATGGTATTATTTTCTTTAATATCTTTGTAGCATGAACCTATTGATAGACAGGGCAAGTAACAAGTGGGCCAATAACACAGGCATTATTGTAAGTTATTGCTGATAAAATTGATGAATTACTTGGCTGACTATAGACAAATAAAACTGTAAAAAATATTTTTAATTGGTACCTAGAGTGATACAAGCAAACAAACAGGAAATTTATAATGCAATTTGGAAAAACCAACAATTAGTAGAATTGTTGGTCTTTCCAAATTGCATTATTGAAAGTTATTGCTGATAAAATTGATGAATTACTTGGCTGACTATAGACAAATAAAAATGTAAAAAATATTTTTAATTGGTACCTAGAATGATACAAGTAAACAAACAGAGGAAATTTATAATGCAATTTGGAAAAACCAACATTAGTAGAATTGTTAGTTTTTCCAAATTGCATTATAAGTACTAAAAAGTGTATAAATGTTTATTTAACAATTTTTATAACTCATTTGGAAAAAAATATTAAAGATTATTTTTTCAAACTATAGTATTTTTGGTAATTTACAATTTTTATAGGTTGGTTTCGATTTCTAGATAAGTATCATAATCATGCAATGCAAGTACTCATTACCGTATAAGAGATATTGAAATTATTTTCTGAATTAACTGCGAGTAATTTTTGATTAAAGTATAAGCACTAAACCAGTTTCTTTCTATTGATGATTTTATTTTGTTTTACTATATTAAGGAAAACTAACGATATTACATTAAATATGCACCGTCTCACCTAATGGTGTGATGTGGTTTCATTTACTTTACCAAATAAAGTTGCTACAATGTTATAATGTAAATAAAATATATTCCTTAGCTACTTATAAGCCTACCCTTATTTTAACTCCGCCCCTAAGACGACCCACTGACCCTTATTTTACTCAACTTAGTGTATTTTTTATAAAGAAAAAATTAAAAATAATTCTTTTCTTCATTTTCTTTTTTTTTAAATATGTAACTATGTACCTACTAATAAAATATGCTTCAAATTAAATCTCAAAAAATAACTTAAATATAAAAACAATAAGATCGTAATTCTTGCTTTGCCATAATTTAATATTAATGACATTGACGTTTACGTGACCTTGTGATTTTTCTATCAAAACAAAACCATGCTGCTGTCAAAAAATGAAAAAGGTAATAAAAATCCCGAGGCCAATGGTCATATTATGACCTAACCTTGCTTTGCAACTACTAGTATTTCCCCAATTGGACGGCAATTGCTACAAATACCCTTACTACGACCACATGTGACAAAGCAATTAAGATCTCTAATAAATTACGTAAAAAAATAAATCGTAAATTATAGCCATGTGGTGGGCATTTATGAATTAACATAATAACCAAACCAAATCGCAATGAACATTGCAAACAAACAAAAGTTTAATAACTTTACATGATTTCATTCCGTCGCATTATTTTGGAAACAACAGGTAAACGCACACCTGACCTGAATATGTATAAAGTTAGACAAGCTTACAAAACAAAACACTCACCTGGACGGATTACTTGAGGAGAGAATAGTTAGCGAGAAGTGTTACAGTATTTTTTAAACGTGTATTAACAGCAGCGGAGCGGCAACTTACGTATTGTGAAGGAAGTAATTGTACAGTCTCGTCTGTATTCATTCATTTGTTTGAATTAGTTTGACGTAAGACGTTAAGTGTGCGACAAGGATAAAACATCGGTCAAATCAAGTTGCGTTCCGATTTTTAGTCAACCCTTGGTCAACCCATTGAAAGCAGATTTTTGTTTATTTTTTAAATATAAAATGAAGCATTTAACTAGCAGCAAATAGGTAAACCCACTAGCCCAAAATGTGGGGAAACCAGACTATTTATTTAAAGTTTCTATAAAAATAAGTAATTAAATTACATCAGGAGATAATAACTTGTACCTACGTTAATTTCTTCAGATGACTGATGTTATGACATATTATCTTTTCACAAGCGACTACTGCAGTTACCTAATTTGTTTATTTTCTTAACCAGACACGTGATTTTAATACTAAGATACTAACAGCCAGTCATAATTCGATTATAACAAATATTGCAATTTGCCTTTACAGTTTACAAAGCTACTAATCAGTTTCGGAACGAACCTATAGTTGTCTCATAATTGACGAGTTTTGATACTTTCATATATTTTTACTATAAAATTTTATCCGGCTTTTATAAATAACATAATTATTAGACGTTTATGGAGTGATAAGTAGATTCATAATTCCAACGAACGAATTTTAAAGGAACTTTCTCGTATTATCAAGATTTTATCTTAGATACTTAATGTATTTCGATGTGAATTTCCTAATGACGCCTTAACTTATTTCGATGACTTTTGGCTCACAGGTAATTTATGAGATGAACCTTAAAAATAATGGTGCTAATTTTAGTCTGAAGTCCTCGTTGATAAAGTCGCTGATAGAAGCTATTAGTTCACAAGTTTTTTGATGTCGAATGCCCAAGTGCAGAACTTTTCGTACTGATGTGGCATAGAATATTATATAGGCCATATACATATATTATATACCATATCTATATAACACATGAAGCAAAAACTTTGTACCCTTTTTTACAAAACTTTCGCAGAGGAGAATGAAATTTGGCACAGTTAAGGATTTTGTGGATAAGGAGTGCAGAAAGCTATAATTTTTCTGAAAAAATACATTTTTAATATTAATGGGAAACACAGACTCCGGCAGGGAATTCCACTCCTTTTTGATAATGAAATATTTGCATAAATTTTATTTAATTACCAACATTAAGTTTGTTTTCGAAAATGGTGTTTCGATTAGTCTAACCTGTGAATATTACTTTATTAATAAAGTATTATTAAATGTATATATAACAATAAACAACAATTGTATGCAATATGCTAACGAACGGATCTCCTAATACAGTGAAGACTTTTTTTCGAGAAAATAATCATCAAAAGACTCCTCCCTCTCTTGATAGAGAAAAAATAGGAGAGTCAGACTGCAATTTACTAAAATTCACCATGTTATTTCAGTTGCCCTAGCATTTTAGGGCTACGATATCTCAATACAACATTTTCCACAACTCGGGTAGGCACTAGGCGTGCTTGGAACACGACACGCCGTCGACACAGGCCTGATCATTACCGGGCGGTGAGCTCTGGCTGCCGGAGATCAGCTCGCGATCCCCCGACGCCCAAGGCATTTCCCGCGGCTGTGCGTTTATGGAAATCCTTCTGGTATTCACAAACACAGTATGTCTTCTTTCTATCAGTTTTTATTACTATTTTTTAGTTTCCTTGAATAACACCGTTATGCCGTTCAGTCACGCCGTGAATAACTTGGGGATATACATCGACAAAACTCTGTCTTGGACGAAGCAACTGCAGGAAGTCAGTCGTAAACTGTTTGCTTCTGCAGCTCCCTGAGACGCCTGCGTTTTTTTCTTCTCATCACCACTAAAATTGCTATTGCACAACCTATTCTTCTTCCTATCTTGGACTATGCTGATGTCAGCTAACACAATTTGACACAAAACCAATTCGACAAGCTAGAGTGACTTCAAAATCTCTGTATTAGGTTTATATTTGACTTGTGCAAATAGGACCATGTTTCTGAATTTCGTACTAAGCTCAAATGGCTTACTATTAGGTTTCGCTGGAATGTTCATTTACTTTCTCTGCTTTATAATGTGCTACTTAATCCTTTCACTCCTTTTTATCTTAAAGACCGTTTTCGGTTTGTGACATACATTCAAGATCCTTGAGATCATCGGAAAATTTAGATTTAAGTATCCGTATGTATTCCACTTCTTTCTTCGATAAATCTTTCACTATACAAGCGGCCCGTTTGTGAAATGCATCACCCATAGACGAGAGGCGTGCTCAAACATTATCTACGTTCAAAAGAATGTTGAAGGAGCATTACCTCTCACCATATTTTTTTTTCCTCATTTCTGTATTACGAATTTGATATGTATTAATATACATTTATATATTATATTTTGTGGTATGTATTTTATATTATTATGTTTAATTGGTATTATATTGCACACTGACAACCCTAAATCTATCTCCTTTAATTTCTGTCCATCCAAAGGTTGTCTGTAAGAGATTGACCTGTGTGATAAGACCGTCCATTGTACACTAGTTTTATTATTTGTATCAGTAAGTAAGGTGTACAATAAAGTATATCATAAATAAATAATAATAAATAAATATCTCTGAGTGCTTAAAAGACTTTATAATAAAAAGTTACCTTCAACCATTTCATTATTCAGAGCTACGAAAGATCTGTATTCGGGTAATGTTTCCGATGTATTATTCATGACTTGGATATCTAGAAAGCATAAAAGTACTTAGGTACGATCTGAACCACGGGTCGGATTTCTGTTTTATGTCACTAATCTCGGATCAGAAGTGGTACTTACCGTAAACAACATAAGTTCTGCTTCTCATTGGTCACGTAAACAATAACTACCACATTTAGTTTTTTATAGTTGCACATGTTAAACAAAAAAAAACTGGTTTTGTGTGTGGGATCAATAAATAAAAGACTGTTCCAACGACTGCAGGTTAACTTAAAAAGCATTCTTTATTTAAAAACATAAACAAAATTTGGTCAAGTGCTGGTCAGACTCGCCTATGAAGGGTTCCGTGGTAACTATGCCAAATAACTTTGTTTTTGTACGAAATACAAAGTCATATTTGTGGTTTTAGAAAACGTGCTATGTCTAAAAAACTGCTATCTCGATCTGGTTCAAAACAACTTTTGTTTAAAGTTTTTATTAATATCCACAGCATATATTTTGTTTAGATTTTTCACTCCATTATTACAATAGTTAGAGGGGGGGACACATTTTACCACTTGGAAGCGCATATCATTTATAAGATTGACTTTAAGAAAAAGTGGTTTTAGAAACCTAAATGTTTTTTTTTAATTTTTAAAGACTTGTCTATAGATCAATTTCAGTTCTAAAAATCGGAAAGTGGTTCACAGAACACACCTATGTACTTACCAAGTTTTACATGTGTAGTCTTAGTAGTTTCGGAATAAAATGGCTGTGACATATGGACAGACAAACAGATATGACGAAACTATAAGGGTCTCGTTTTTTGCCATTCGTCTACGAAACCCTAAAAATGAACCCAACAGTTGATAAATTTAATTTGGTTATTATCATTTATTTTTTTATTAATAACTTGGTGATTTACGTAATATTAAAAGTATAATAATTTCTTCATTACCTTTAATATAAAATTTTAATAGTTTTTAGCCATCATGGTACGATTAATAATCATCCTGTCATTAATCTTTAAATACAATTAATGAAAATGCATTAAATTATTGTTTGAATAAACTATGCCAAAAATCACATAACACACACTTTCGCATTTATAATAGATAACGGCAGTCTGTTGGTGTGAATTATATAAATTTCGATCGAAATCTTTACATAACTAACAAATAAAAAAGTATCAAGACTGTTCCTTCCCATTATATCATTTGTTATCAAGCTGGGTCGGTCGTGTACGCAGCGGAGCACGTGGTGACAATCTTCACATCTACGAACACAAAAGTTTATAAAAGGCCCTCGCTGTGTCGTGGAACAAACGCGCGACCCTAGTCTTACAATTTCCACATTATATTACTCGCGCTTTACGGAAAATGGCTACACCCAAAGAAGGTAAACTTTTTATTTACATTTTGTAACTTTTCTACTGTCAAACATAACCCGCCTAAATTAAAAAGCACTACAGACAAGGACAACAAAAACTCAACGGTGTTTTTTTAATCGCCAAGAGTTGCTTTGTTCGACCTTGAGCGTAATTTAGATGTTTAATCTTTTTATTAGTTTTCATTATTTGTTTCTATTGATACAAGTTTTTTGTTATCAGTTTGTGACTGGATAACATGTTTTATTAAATTGATAGAACAGTCCTTGATCTGTAATATTTATCTCTGTAATGCGTCAAACTGATTTCTAGAAATTGAAAAAATTACCTACCCACATTTCCATTATAAATATAAGTGTAGTTGTATATTATGAATCTAATACTAAATAGGGCCTTTATTAAACACCTATAAACTAGAACTAAATAGGTACCTACCTCTTTCGTTAAATTGTAATGTTTTCAATGTTCACAATACCGGTAATATATCATACCTACCTTTATGCATAAATAAGACTATGTAATTTGAAGATTAGTTACGTATCTAAATACCTATAAATAAACATAAACCCATAATAATTAAATGCTTGAAATTATTTCATCGACTTGTTGTAAGTTTTTCTCCCACTTTGATTCCCAATGTCCACTGCTTTTACCAAAAACCTAGATGTGATCCTAAAAAAACAAATTCAAAGCTAAGCTGTTTTGCGTCGTCTATAACAATGCTCATTGAACGCAATGTAGGTATCTTAAAAGTATATCTACTTATGTAGGTACTTATTGTTTGACTATTTCTCAAATGACGAGCATGGATGCCAGTTTAGTAACGTCTTGGACTATGTGATTGGGCCTTGTTCAGCTATAGCCTTATTTGGCCCTTCCAGTGTTTTATTTATTGTTGTATATGTTGTATTTACAAAGATATCATGACACACATGTTATTTTATGTAGGTATAGAATTTTAGGTATTTTTTCGACAAACAAAAGTGGACCGTTTTAACCCTAAAATTCAAATCGATCCCCCAACCAAGAACTCGGTAATGTGCTATTAAGGGCTTTATGCTGTTATGTCAAATTTGGCATCTGATCTATAGACCGAAATACACCTTAACATTTTTTTTTAGATTTTTCCTAATGATATTTACAAAGATATCATGAATATCATGATACACATGATATTTTATGTAGGTATATAATTTTAGGTATTTTTTTTTTCTTAAATAACTAGGTTTTGAATAAAAGGAGATTTCGTATCAATGACAGTGAACATTTCGCAAAAAATTGCTTCCATTTAATACATCAATGATTTCAATAATCCCACAAGTTAAAACATATTTGATAAAATCACTAAATCTTTTCTCCTGTAAAATTTTGATTTTTAGATTACCAAGTAATGCTTGGGAGGGTCGAAATGCTTTAGAACTTTTAAAAGTGAAATCTTTTTTTTTCAGTTGGCGGTTACAAGCTCGGAGGCCTGATCATCGAGGGCAAAACAAAGCAGGTGTTTGACTTACCAGAAGTGCCCGGACACTGCCTCCTTCTGAACAAGGACCGTATCACCGCCGGAGATGGCGTCAAAGCCCACGATCTTGAAGGAAAGGCCGCAATCTCCAACCAGACCAACGCCAAAGTCTTCGATATTCTTAAGTCTGCTGGTACGGTGATTTTTGCATATTGTGCTTATTTATTTAACTGTTTATTTCCTTGCTTAATGTTTTAAAACAAGGAGCTCATGGCGTGGAGATCGATCCGTGGATGGGGACCATCATAATATATTGATTTCTCCGTGCTTCAAAAAGCTCGTTAAGCTGTTGGTCTCGGCCTTCATTCATATTCCGCAGTCGTCAGGAGTAGTCAATCAATAGGTTAGTAGGTAGGATCCTGAAAATCTGAACCCTGCTGGATTGTAGAGGTCAAAAAGGCAGTCGCCCCATGTAATGCTACATCGACCGGAAGCCGATCCCAACATAGATAATAATAATATAATAAGTTTATTTGTCATTAACAGATTTACAGTACATTAAAAGATGCAATCAAAGCTCTTAATGAAAAGACAATTATCAAAAGATAGGAAAAGGCTGAGCAAATGTTGATGACTTAGTAGCCCGCCAGTATCTAACTAACAAAGTAAGCTACCGGTTCCAGAGAAAGGAACTCCTTATAATTCGAAACGTCTCTAGTCTCTAGAATTACTGTCTCCTGAATCAAACCTCTAGATCCATACGTGGGGTGCTGGGGTTGCGGAATTGTTCGAAACAGTTACCGCGGCCTCGGAACACGAAGGGCAAATGATGGAACACGGATGGGTTTTAAGTCAGTAAAAGTCATTGGTTGATTTCCCATCCATAACAAAAACAAGATCCAGACATCTAATTGTTATAGTTGGTCTATTGGCTCTTTACACCGGGAGATAAAGTTTTTAGTTTTCGACTGCTAATGAGCAGCAAACGCAAAGGTGCTACTTACGGCTGAATTTTTAGCTCGCACCGTCCCGTCGGGTTTGAAATTCAGAAAATCTGGATTACCAAGTTCAGGCTGATTTTTGTTCTGGGTAACCGGACCGTGTCTTTGTAAGCTAAGACTAGTTGGAAATATCGTTCATATTATCCATTTTCCAGTTTCGTATATTATTAATTTAATTATTAATCTTTATTTGGAACAAAAACACATGTTACATATTAACGATAATAGCTACATAAGTTACAAACTGTGTTGTAGCTATTAACTAATAGATATGCTGCAATGTTTTAAAGATTTTATAAATCTAATTAAAATCATCAAGTAAACGATACTAAAGCACAATACTGACTAATAAAGCATAATTTATCCGCCTGTTTTTCTTTTTTTTCGGCTAATATCTGGAACAACCGAACCGATTTTAATGGGACCTTCATAAAGAGAGAGTTACAGTAGAACATATAGGCTTTCTATCCCGAAATTCCCGCGGGATCGGGATTTACGTAATCTCCCACGCGAACGTAATCGCGGGCACAGGCTAGTCATCTAATATTTTTGATACAAAATAATTTATAGCGTTAGTGACGTCTTCTGATAATTAATATTTAACAACGCTGATCTTTTCATCTCCTGTGGTCCGATATTTCAATTCAAGGGTAACCAAATGCCCTTCTTACGTTGCTTGCTACGTTCATAATATATCGCTAAGTCATGAATTCATGATACAATACTCTTCAGTTGCTCTTATCAATGAGATAAACGAATATGGTCTAATGATGTAACATTGGAGGTCTGGCCAAAGATCGTAGTTACGAAAATAGCTCGTATTGCTATGCATGTAAATGTGACTTTTAAGTTGACTTCATTGATACTAAATCTGAAGATTTATTGGAATGGACAATCGTTTTTATTAAGCATCCGCCTTGGTGTATTTTGAAGGATTGCAGTTGTTTTTATTTATTTTTGCAATATTACATTTTTATCCCCCAAAGAGGGAATGATGGTAAAACTGGACGTGTAATAAGTGATATTAAATTTCCAAACTTTTTAGGTCAAGTCTAGACTAGTCACCCCATATTGTTTACCCTGCATCAGTTTTCCCCATCCAGCAACAATATTACGTATAAATCGTATTATTACGTTCTTATTATTGTGACCCCCCTGACTCCCGCGCAAACAACAACAGATAATCTTGCAACCGTTATGAAACATTGCCTTCGTTAAAGGTCATCTTAATAATATTTATGGACTATTATTATCTGTAACGAGCTTGTTTTTTTAATAATAGAAAACAATTGCTTACGTCATAGGGGTGGATGTGGACTTTTGTTTATGTAGATTATTGTTTTTATCTTCTTGTCAAAGCCCGATAACCAAAATGTAAATAAGCTTCATGTACCTACCTCCTTTCTGGCGTGTATGCCCATACTTAAAAGAAAGCATGTTTTTTTTTTTTTAAACTATACAGGGTTATTGGTAAAACACTAACAACCTGGACTGTATTACTAACATCATAGGTACAGAAACTTTTGTTATATGACTATTTAGAAAATATAATATACATTCACCAAAAACAAACCTTCAAGGTCCCCTCTGCTGCCTTTTGTATTATCAGTTTACCTACATTACTATTCGCTTTCTTTTGCTTCGTAGACTGCGTAACATTTAGAGCGTTCAATTGAAATATTTTTATTTTGTATGAAAATCTGATGAAATAATATATAATAAATATTATATTATATGATGAATTATTGTTGGTCATACAACAAAAGTTGTTGTTTATGGCGTTAACAACATAGTCCTGAGAAGTTTTTAGTGCTTTACCAGTAACCCTGTATTGTCCCACTGTTGGCCAAAGGTTTCCACCATAGTTTTCCAATCTTCTCGGTTCTTTGCCCTCTCAGACCAATCCGTCAAGAACGCTATTTAACGCAGCCTTGTTTCAATATTCAAACTTAGAACCTTTAATATAAAGACCACTTCAATAACTGCTTACTTGTGCTAAATGAACAGGTACCGATAGTGGCTATCGGTTGCTAATGTAATCTATGCAATTTTGACCTAGAACTCTACTCTACTTGTACCATCTGTACTCTGAGACCATTTATCTAGGGTCAACTTGCTATCATATCTCATGACCTAACTTACTAGCTCTTCACTAATGAACCCCAACCTATAAGGTCATTTTGGTATTCAAACTTCTTCGTAATTACCAAAAGAAAAACTCGTGTACTTCTGGACAGAGCCCCCCTCAAGTATCGCTGCCGAGACTAGTCCTAAACCACTCGCATACAGCGGATAAATGAAACTTAATTAATTAAATTTTCAGGAATCAACACAGCCTTCGTCAAAATCGCATCGCCAACAGCGTTCGTGTCCAAAAAATGCGAAATGATCCCTATCGAATGGGTGACCAGACGCCTGGCTACCGGATCCTTCCTCAAGAGAAACCCTGGAGTGCCTGAGGGCTTCAGATTCACCCCCCCTAAGCAGGAGACGTTCTTCAAGGACGACGCTAACCACGACCCTCAGTGGTCTGAGGAACAGATCGTGTGTGCTAACTTTAAGATAAATGGACTTACTATTGGTGAGTATACTTGGATGTTTTATTAAATCAACCTAGACCCACGTTGCTCCAGCAAACTCAAGCCTTTGCCTTGCGGCAAAGGCTAACCTTGCTTGCGGCAACGGCAAACCGTATTTCAGTTTAAATTACAAAAAACTGTTTTAACAAACTGAGTATAAGCTATCCAGACAATAATTATCTGTCTCTCTTTGTTCTTCATAACTGAAGATCGTGATTACGATGGGATTTAAATCTGGAGAAGACGAACTGTCTCCATTAACTCCTGTCAGATGCAAATTTAGAATTTCCATGAACCTAGATTGTTAAATTGTTCGGCTCATCTGGTTGGTGAGCATCCTTTGGGTCTTTTCACCTCTATAAACTTTAAACAATAACTCCAGTTAAATGAGTCGAGTTTCTGGCGTTATAAAAGGCTGTTGCTTGTGGGTCTTTGTGGCTGTTGCATTTAATTTAATCTTTAGAAGTACAGCTATTATGACGTGTAAAAGTTATCAATATTTTTTTTGTTGTTTGTATTGTGTGCCTTTACATCTGGGCTAAATAAATTTTATTTTCTTTCTTTCTTATTTCCCTTCTTAATCTATGCTCTCCCCATCAGGTCAGGATGAAGTTGACTACATGAGAAAGGCTACAATTCTAGTGTTCGAAATCTTAGAGAAGGCGTGGGCTCTCCGCGACTGTGCACTCATTGATATGAAGATCGAATTCGGCGTTGACGTTGATGGTGAGTAATAAATGGATAAATAAATAAATATATGGATAAATATAAATATATAGGATATGTTATTATTGTTTCGTTGTTCGAGCTCCTTAAAGTTCTAAGTCAAGCTACGCGACAACTGACAAATGTTTGGTAAAATCTGTGTGTTTCTTTCCTCAAAAGAGCACCACAAACCCACATAGTGCTCATATGATTTGATCAGAACGGACTGTATGGACTTCAAAAGAAACATTTACCTCTAACTTAGTTTCGGTGTTTCTTCTCAGAGTATTCAGCCAGGAAACACCAGCTTCACCTAGTTAAATTTACGGAGAAAGAGTGACCAGTAAAAGTATTATTTATAACCAATTTGCAAAATAAATTTATTTAATTTGTTTTCCTGAGTATATTGACAACTTTGTGGCGGTCTTTTTATTCTCTATTTTTCCTGATATACCTGTATCAAATGTTAAATTAAAATTATTATTCATATAAGCAACGCATTATTTAGTACTTGTAGAGTTGTAGCAAAATTACCTCATTTGGCAATATTACTTTCACTTGGCCATATTACCTACAGTTGCCACACTGGCAATTTTGACTGAACAGGGTAATGTTATTAGAAATTACCAATAAATATTACGATACTGGACTAAATAATCTGCTAAAGGTCGATTTAAGAGTCTGTTGTTGAAAGTTGAATTTCGAATGTTATGCCAAAAGTCAGCTGGCTTTAATCTTATTGATTGGCTTTTTTTCATCTTTGCAGCATGAATGTGTATTACATTCTCTTTGGCATGAATAATAAATTTACGATTAATAAAGTTTGCTTTTCATGCGTTCAGGTAACATTCTGTTGGCTGACGTCATCGACTCCGACTCCTGGAGACTCTGGCCATCTGGAGACAAGAGGCTCATGGTTGACAAACAGGTAATAATATTAAGGACGTAAGTTCGAATCTGACGTAAATAAGCTGTTTTTGGGTGCCTTTTCCGACTAATATAAAGAAATTCAAACAAAACTAACAGTTGCAATAGATAGATTACTTCTTTATCTCCAAAGCAGCCGTGTTTAAAATACAAAAAATATGGTTTTTAGTATTGTAAACACGATTTTTCAAAACCTCTGCATACAAAGTTGAGGAAAAAGGGTTAAGTTTAGGATTCTTTTTCTGCTAAACATTTACATATTTTGATTCTTAAAAAATACCACAGGCTAGCAGATATAATTACCTCAAAATGAGCCTATTAATAATAACGAAAATGTAACAAATAGCTTCACAAAAAAATAAAATCCCTTTTAAATTTTTCATATATTTTGCTAAAGCGCATGAATCTTAACTGGTCGCACTAAGGGTTATTTTCGTTGGTCACTGTTTAGATTTATTGGACAGAAAAGTGTAAAGAAATTTTAATACGCGGTCAGCCGCCTTCGTGAGTGGACGCTATGTCGCTTGTCAACAGAAATTTGTCTAAAAATAGATCGCTGTACGAACACAAAATAATTCATAATACTACACAATACTTATTTCGATACTTTACGCATTTTATATGAGCAACTTGAGAAAGTAAGTTTTTTATCTATTGTTTGGGATTGGGAATAATTGTTATCTTTTTTGAATAAATGTCAAAACCCAAGATGATACCGATTTTTTTAATGGGTGCAAACGACTCGGTTTTTTTAAATGTATGTTTCTCGATTACTCGTAACTAGACCGATTTGAAAAATTATTTTTATTGTTTGAAAGGCACCTGGTAGGTATATTTCCAGGTGGTCCCATCGTCATCAAGTCAGGATCTGATGATGGAATCCTGTCGAAATCGAGGGAACTCTTCAAATATTATTATTTTTTAAAGTAACTTGTGTAGTTGCTCTCGGAAAATACCATTCGGTGAAGTGGAACTGATGATGAAGACCACAGACGGCTACCGGAACTACTCAATTATAAGTATTTCATGGGTTGCGATTCGATTACTAGAATATGGTTGTTAATCACTTTATACTTGTTAACATGTATATGGTGAAGTTGAGCTGATGGTGAAGTACCTGAAGAACTCCTCAAAAATGAACGGCTCTGCATCGGGAAAAGCAATATTTTGTAAATGGTGATAAGTAGTTTACATTTAGGCTTTTGTAACTAGGTAAAGCACTAGTCGACAAACCAAAACACTAAAAACAAAAAAAAATACTTACAACTTGTTATTTTTGGAAATCTGTCTTATTTTTAGTTAAAATGATTTTTTTCATGATATTTTTTTATTATATATTTATATAATAAACTACAATATATATATATATATATATACATATAGTAGTAAGTAACTATAATGATATAATATAAGTAATATGTATATTTATTTGACAAAAAATACTTACAAATTTCTTAAAACTAGCTTATTTACATTTTTTTCAACTACGCCAAATAACTTTGTTTTTCATAGTGTTTGTATGAATTACAAAGTTATATTTGCGGTTTTAGAAAATATGCTGTATCTCACAAATTGCTGACCCGATCTCGTTCAAACTAATTTTGGTTGAAAGGTTATACTAAGATCTACAGACATATATATGTATAGACACCGCAGCCCCGGATCACAAGGGCAACTGAAGGAACAGAGTGGGTTTTTATTCAGTATTCGTCTGACACTACTTTCCGCTACACCCAGAGCGAAAGGAGTCATTTTGATGATTTCCCCCCCCCCCCAAAAAATTGGCCAAGTGCAAGGCAGACTCGCCCATGAAGGGTTCCGAAGTAACTATAATAATATAACATAATATGTATATTTAATAGACAAAAGAAATAACTTGCAAATTTCTTAAAACTAGCTTATTTACATTTTTTACAACTACGCCAAATAACTTTGTTTTTCATAGTAGTTGTATGAATTACAAAGCTATATTTGCGGTTTTAGAAAATATGCTGTATATCAAAAATTGCTGACCCGATCTCGTTCAAATTAATTTTGGTTGAAAGTTTATACAAAGATCTACAGATATATATATTTTTTAGTTTTTTCACTCCATTATTATAGAAGTTAGAGGGGACACACACACACACATTTTACCACTTCGGAAGCGTTCATCTTTTAAACAATTTACTTTATGAAAATGTTCTTTTAGAAATTTAAATGTCATTTTTAAATACCTGTCTATAGACACACGCATAGGTTTCATGAAAAAAAAAAAATTTTTCAATTTTAGTTCTATGTGTGGGGAGCCCCCCTTTATTTTAAATATTTTTTAAGTTTTTTCTTAAAATCGGAAAGCGGTTCACAGAATACATCTACCTATCAAGTTTCACATGTATAGTCCTAATAGTTTCGGAATAAAATAGCTGTGACATACGGACGGACAGACAGACAGACAGCTTTGGGGGCTGAGTCACCCGTGTCCGTAAGAGGATACCCGTTTGCAAATCCCTACACGTGGCCCTCGGGTGGTGCTAATCAGGTGACATCAAACAGGTGGCAGGTTAAAACTGCAGGCTTGTGACCACCCACAGGGCAAAGACGTACCACCAAACGGCCTAGCTGTGTTCCGGTACGATGCCCTGTGTAGCCTATCAAGGAGTTGGGTCGAAGTAGTAGCTTCACTGCTGAAAGACCAATCTGGCTCGCACTAGTGCGGACGTATCGGGAGACTAGTCGCGGAGAGGAGCGGATCCGAGGCACGGTGCGCCGCTGGCCGACCGCAGGTAGTTGGGGGCCCAAGTAGTGTGCCAGCCACACATGACAGGCTGCCCCACTAACTGTCGAAACATCCCGGAATGCACCATCGTGCTGGTTGGCGACCAGATGAGAGGGCCCGATGGTCATTCCCGGGGGGGCTTGGGCGTCCCCGCAGTCTCCAGACTAGTTCCCCAATCAATACCATCCGTCTAGTGTGGGTCTGGAGGTTAACAGCGTGAAGCCTCACTTCACTTCCTTCCCCGACGGGATACCAGCAATGTTTAAGTCGAGTTTTGTTTATGTATATTTTATTCTAATTGTAATTTCTGTTTTTATTTCTCATTTTATTTTTGTTCTTGTATTGTGTTTTTGTATTATGTTATTATAATTGGTTTTTTTTGTAAGCCGTTATAACATAAATAAATAAATAAAATAAATAAATAAATTCTCTCCTCTTCACTCTCTAAATCATGAAATGGAATAAAAAGAGCAAAGTTAAACAGCGGCTGCACTCCCTCTCTCTCAAAGTGCACCTCAGTAATATCCGAGGTCTGCACTCAAATCTCGTCGCAGTCTACCACCACCTCGAGACTGAAACCTGCTCTGCTGTTTCTTTCGGAGACGCAGATCAGATGTCCATCAGACGTGTCGTATCTTTCATACCCAGGGTTTACCTTGGAGCACAACTTTAAACCACGTGCGGCGGTATGTATGTACGCCCGCGACGACATCTGCTATTGGCGTCTCCGGAACCTTGAGGACTCCAGGTTTTCTACACTTTGGGCTCTGGTGGACACGGACATAGACAAAATTATCTATGCTTCTGTCTACAGCTCGCACAGCGGAGATCATGAGAGAACCAGGCTCACACAATACATCAGTGAGGCGGCAGATGCGGCCCAGCAGCTCAGTTCGTGTTACTGGAGGACTTTAATGCCCATCACCAGGAGTGGCTCTTCCCATACCAGTGCACGGACCATGCTGGGCGAGAGACGCACAATCTTGCACTTGCATTAAATCTCACTCAGCTGGTCCAGGGAGCACCGAGGGTGCCGGATGTTGAGTCACACAAAGCCAATTGCTTGGACCTTCTACTGACTACAGATCCTGACCGCTACTTGGTAACGATATCTTCACCGTTAGGTAGTTCCGACCACTGTCTGGTGAAGTCTGTACCCGTCTCCTCTCCGCCCGATCTTAGCCTTAAAGTCATTCGGCGGGTTTGGCGATATAAGTCAGCGGATTGGGATGGTATGCGATCTTTCTTTGACAGGGGATGGAGTACTACATACCGTTCTCTGACCTAAATTGTTAGGTCAGAGAACGGTATGTAGTACTCCACATTGGTCCGGCAAAGCTCGACCTTGATTTGGCGCCGAATGTGATCGCGCTGAAGCGCTTAAACACGGGGCATACTTAGCATGGGTCGATGCTCGAAACTCCAAAGTAAATGACGTGGATCAGAAGAAGAGAGCCTTCAACAGGGCTGCCAAGTCCAGCAAGAAGGTTTTGCGGAGGGTTCGGTTTGACCACGTTAGCCGAATCGGGAACAAACTCGCTTCATATCCTGCTGGCAGCAAAGCGTTTTGGTCCCTGGCAAAGTCGGTCGAATTCAACTTCTGTCGTCCCTCACGGTAGTGTAGACCCGTCAGGTTTGAGCAGTGGTGGTAACCACTGCTCAAACCAGCAAACATAAGAAATTGATTTTTAATATTAAAATATTGTTCCACCCAGCTTTTGTCAAGATCGCTAATGCTATCATACCAAGGAAATGCAACACACGGTGAACAGTTTAATTGGCGAAATCTTTGATTTTGAACCCCATACGTTATTAGCGACCCCGAAAACAACGAAATTACACACCTACCAAACAGAATGGACCCAAACTTGATAAGCTATTCTTATCGTCTGGGATCTTCAAGAGCGGTTGCTGTATTCCTGCAGGCCACTCCACTGAGTTGGTATAATTATAATATCTCATCGTATCTAACAATACAAGCTCGAACTTGGTTGATATACCGTCTTGTCAAGCGCTTCTCCTCACACACACACTTATTCACATTCACATTTATTGTGCGCACAGCCAAGCTGTGGAATTCTCTGCCGGCTTCTGTTTTCCCTGCCATCTTTAAGTCTTTAAAGCAAAAGTAAATAGGTATCTTCTGAGCTCGCTCGTTCCATTGTAGACCTCATCTATCGGTTACCATCAGGCGAGATCGAGGTCAAGAGTGGGCTCATTCGTAAAAATTGGACAAATGCGAGTCAGACTCGTCCATGAAGGGTTCCGTAGTAACTACGCCAAATAACTTTGTTTTTCATAGTGTTTGTATGAAATACAAAGTTATATTTGCGGTTTTAGAAAATGTGCTAAATCTCAAAAACTACTGACCCGATGTCATTCAAACCATTTTAATGAAAGTTTTCATTAAAACCTACAGCATATTTTTTTTATTCTATTATAAAAGTTAGAGAGGGGGGACACATTTTACCACTTTGGAAACGTATATCTTTTAAACGATTGACTTTAAGAAGAAGTAGTTTTAGGAACCGATATAATTTTTAAAGACCTGTCTATAGATACCGCACACGAAAAGGTTTGATGAAAAAAAAAACCCGTGTGGCACTCGGGGACTGCCGCGGTAAAGCTATTGCATAGCATTTTTTATCAACTTATGCAATTATAATTATTTATATATTTTTTATTTATGCAGTATTTTTTTTTTCTTTGATATTAATTCAAGTTACCGGGTCAATTATACCACATTTTTAGTTTTAAGCAATTTCTCGCGGCGTTGACATTTTAGACTTTCTTTCTCCTATAAAAAAATGTAAAAAATGTTTCTTATTTTATTCAACAAAATATTTACAAAATATCTAAATCCATACTAATATTATAAATGTGAAAGTAACTCTGTCTGTCTGTGTGTTACCTTTTCACGCCTAAACCGCTGAACCGATTTAGATGAAATTTGGCGTGGGAATAGTATAGGACTCTGGGAAGGACGTAGGATAGTTTTTATCCCGAAATTCTTACGGGTTCGGGATTTACGCGGGAACCCCCTTCCACGCGAACGAAGTCGCGGGCAGAAGCTAGTAAGTATAATATAAAAGTACTTTCAATAAAAAAGAAATCATAAAAAGATATGATGAGACCCTGGGTATGATCCAAAATACTGACGGTTACCAATCCGATTCTTTACTAAACACGCTAATAGAACGTTAGTAACCTGAATTGAAATAACTGACCATATTCGACCGTATTAGGTTTTATTTTCGTTACGGAATTTCTTGATACGGTCGCCGCGCTCAAAGCCCGCGATAAAAGCTATGCAATAGCTTAAAAATATTTTTAGGTTCAGTTCCATGTATGAGGAGCCCCCCTTAAATTTATATATTTTTGTCTATCAATCGGAAAGCGGTTCAACTCGGCGGAACAGAATACATCTACCTACCAAGTTTCACATGTAGGTAGTCATAACAGTTTCGGAATAAAATGGCTGTGACTTACGGACGGACGGGCAGATAGACAGACATGACGAAACTATAAGGGTTCTGTTTTTTGCCAATCGGCTACGAAACCATAATAAAAAAAACTGCACATTTACATCTTGTTGTCAAAGAGATCCAGTACCAGTCATCGAAGTGTACCTACAAGTCACTCCAATAATTTCATGACATCAAACAGCACACAAAATAAAAGCAACCATGAAGCCATTAAAAAAAAATTAAATAATCTAAAGTATCAAAATGACTTTACGTACCCATAATTCGCGGAGCTATTCGTACGTTTGTGTGTGTTTGAGCCTTGTCTATGTAGTGATGCGATTTGATACCTATCAATTTTGAACATGCGTCCTTAACCTAGGAAAAACAACATTTTTAACCAACTTAACGAAAAAAGGAGGAGGTAGATTGTATTTTAAGAAGATTATTTTACTAAGATTTCCATCACCTGCGTAGCCTTTTTACAACATGGTGTGGAGGTGGCTGGTGGACTCTGTTACAACCAGATGCATCTAAATAAATAGATGAATTGACAAATTTAAGGGTAATGCTCTGAAATATGCTCAAGCTGGAGCCCAAAAGCTGGTGGCTAAGTAATAATGGGTCGAACATCAAGGTGCAGGTATGCAGCGCTAGTCAAAGTCGGCCCGTGGACGGGACGTGGTCGTATGTCGAGATTTCATAGATATTCAGAACTATTATATGGAAAACAGAAACAAAGGGGGCATTATCTGCGGTACAAGGATGTCCTGAAACGTCACCTTAAAGCTAGTGGAATACCTGTAGCTCGGTGGGAACAGCTTGCTTTGCTGAGACCGGAATGGTGTGGTTGAGTATTCTTGTCGGCCGAAAAATTTGAAGAGCGGCGTTTAGAAGAACTCGACCTAAAGCGCCATACACGCAAAACTGTCCTAAGCCTACCTACCACTACATCTACGATTCTACCGGCCAGCGCCACTGCGCGCGATCGGTCCAGACTTTCAAATCCAAGTTTGGATTTGCGAGTCACATTCGGGCGCACGAACGGAACCAGCAAGGGTCGCCGTCGTCGATCACGACGAGGAGGACTATAATATACAGAGTTGATACGACAGAGGGGCATTAAATTACACTACGTATACTATACGTGTTTAGTGTTAATTCGATACAGTTAAAAAATAAAACTAGCCTAAAAAAATTGTTTTTTCCAACAAACTAAATAGCTTACAAATTAGTCTTGCCAATTTCATCTGGTTTAAATGAGCAATTTACAATTGAATTTGGCAATCGATTTGGGATTTATTTTATTTAATCACCGCATTATCCATTGGTTGACCACCTTTGAACTTTATTGCCAAGTCCATAAGGATACAAATCGGTTGACCTTCTGCTCATGCATTCCTACCTTTGTTCTCTAGGTATACAGAAACCTGGCCACAGTTACCGCAGCTGACCTGGACGTAGTGAAGCGTAACTTCGGATGGGTGAAGGACCAGCTCGACTTCTTGAAGCCCAGTGTACATCACAAAGTGGTGGTCTTCATGGGCTCGCCGGCCGATCAAGAGCATTGCCAGAAGATCGCTAAAGGTAAAATATTTTTCCAATGTATTTGTACAAACGACAAATTTGAATCATGACCCACCTTAAGCTTATTTGCTTCATTCGCGAAGTATACCTGTATTTCTACGGTAACGACCTACGTTGGCAATTGACATAGCTTGCTTAATATTTAATTTCGTCTTAAATGCGGCATGCAATGTAAAAGACGGAATCTTTATTATTTTGACGGTTTCAACCACCACAACAACCCACCCAGGGTTGTAGAGGTTAGATAGACATTTAATATACTTATATAGAACAGCAATGTTCAGCTGTATCTGGTAAAACCTATAATAGTTGGGAGAAGGCTATGCAGAACAAGAAGTACAATAAACAGTTACTTAAAACCCTGTTTTTTTTCTTCACAGCGGCCCGTGACCTCGGCCTTAACGTAGACCTCCGCGTGACTTCAGCACACAAGGCCACCGAGGAGACCCTCCGCATTATGCAGCAGTACGAGGACACTCACGGAGCCCTGGTGTTCATCGCCGTCGCCGGCCGGTCCAACGGACTTGGGCCAGTGTTGTCTGGAAACACATCCTACCCAGTGATCAACTGCCCGCCGCCTTCCGATAAAATGGTCCAGGTAAATATTCAAAAGCCCGCTCTATATTTTGGTAAGCTCTGCCTTGTCTATTGAATTACAATAGCCAAATGCCTTTGTGTTACTTCTCGAGTAATGTCACTTTACGGAACTATAAATAAGAGAATGGTCTGGAGATTGTCTTCTTCAAATAGTAATTTTGCTACCGCCAAACGTCAAGTGTTTGAATATGTATGCTTGTAACGCTTTTTTTAAGAATGTTTTCAGATTACTATGCTAGCCAATTGTATAATATTTGATTTTTGTTTATGAATGCATTGGTTGCTAACATCACTAACCATTAATATTTTTCTAGGACATCTGGTCATCCCTCTCCGTGCCGTCTGGCCTGGGTTGTGCCACGGTCATCTACCCCGACAGCGCCGCGCTCATGGCTGCACAGATCATTGGCCTTCAAGACTACCTCGTATGGGCCCGCCTTAGAGTGAAACAGCTCCACATGGCGCATGCCCTCAGACAAGCCGACCAGAAACTGAGGAACCAAGTCTAAAAATACATTTTTTTATCAGTAAAACTCGAATATTACTATATCTTTTTGTTACTTTTTGTGCAGTATTTTGTAAGGGAAGTTTTTTGTTTTTATTGCAGTGGGTTGCACTGTTTTGAGTACAATGTATGGAGAGCAAATGCTGCCATTACATTCCGTAAAGTTTTGTTATTTGTATTCTTAACAATAAAATATGAAATATATAAATGGTATTTATTTGACCTTCTTGTGTTTTGTACAGCATGTTTAGATAACCTTGCTGTGATGGATGGCGGTTTCTCACCCTCCCTCATCTTTCCAACCCGATGTTGTCAAACTTCAAAGATGCGAAAGAAATTATGAAAGTAGTAACACCAAAACCTACATTTACCAAAGGAGTGCGCAAATCTGCTTGCACAAATTACACATAATTATAGCAAAGAAAATACCTAAGTTATCCATAGTTATTCAACAGTTACGACCATTCTGCTTTCGATTCATAAACTTTGTTGCTATAATTGCTTATCAATGACGAAAGATTACAACATAATTTCGTTAGCCAATCCAGTGATCTGATACACTAGGCAGGCCCATTCAATCTTATCGAAAATACGGAAGAGGTTCTAATCTCTATTTCTGTGTCTAAAGGTTTTCAATACTGCATTATTTTCTACGATTATTTTTGACCTTGGCAATACTGCAAATTTAAATGTCAATGTCAGGTATCCTACAAAAGTGTCGTGCGAGTGCGTATTGTGGTGTTTTAAAAATAAGAAAATCATACAGGCCGATTCATACGTACAAAATGGCAGATAAATCAACAGACTATTCTGCTGCTAACGGTTTTGAGAGTAAAACTCCGTTCCTGATCGGTGTGGCGGGCGGCACGGCCAGCGGGAAGGTAAGCCTAACCTATTGTTTTGGTATACCGTTATCGATTTTCTCCCTTGCGATGTTACTTACGTAACCAAGAATTCTACAACGCAGGTTCCTGAAAAAAATTTAAAAAATTCAAGGTTTTATACTGCTTACCGTTTGTTTTGATTTAGTACGTCGTATGTATAACCTACATGATCCAACCTCATTCTAGTGCAGCACATAAATTAAAAACAAAAATCATGATGAAAACATGGCTTTTTACCGCCTTCGTTATAAATCCCACGATATTACACTGAATTATAAGCATGTAGCTCAATATTCAACTGGACATATTACACTGATCAACAAAAATATTGTACCAGCTAATAACAAATCAATATTTTTTAATTAATCTAGAATTTGAATTTCCATAGATACACTATGGTTTGCGAATATAGTTCTAACAATATTAGAATAAAGAATGACAATAAATTTATTGAACCTTACAGATTTTTTTAACGGCAACTGTATTTTGGAGCCCGGGACATATACAGCAACAATCACAGCTAAAACAATGTTAATTTCAAGAATGATGCATAGCATGTATAATCATCTAAGAAACCTGTCTGTGCACTCTAGATTTGAGTCATTTCTTATAAAAGTCCTTGAATTTCATTATTTATCCTTAAAAGATCTTTAACCCCTCAAATTTGAAATGTCACAAAATGTACCGCATTTGTGGCCATCGGCGGCCTTCCGTGATTTGAGCGGTTAAAGAATGGCTATTGATTAGGTACAGTTTTCTAAGGTGAGGGTAAGATGATACTAAGGTTATTTAAATAAGCACATAACCCAGGAAGAACAAAGAAAAATATATAAATAAAAACAACAATCAACTTTATCTGATATCCAATCTGTTATAATTAAGTACAAAAAGTATTTGGTTTACTTCATGCAGTCAAATGTTATTGCATGAAGTACTAGGTTGTGTTGAATGGCGTGTTGCATGATTGTGACATGTGAATTTTACATTTTTTTACATTTTAATATTTCTTACATCCTACTTATACTATGTTTTTTTTTTATCATTTTGAGAAAACCTGTGTCCGAGCAATGGGAATAATATAGGCTGATTTTTACATTTTTTTTTTTTAGCCTGTATGTTGTGTCCCACTGCTGAGCGAAGGCCTCACCATTTTCTTTCCAAACCTCTCTATCTTGTTCAGATTGTCACCCCACCCCACATGGTCGACCTCAATGGTGTTGTCCTCCTTCAGGCGTCCCATGGGTGACGATCTTTGCCCACCTTTGTTGCATTTGTGCGACGTGGCTGGCCCACTCCTGCTTCAGCTTGGCTGTTTTTACTCCAACATCAGCTACTTGAGTAATGAAGGTGTGCAAGGTGGTGTTACTAATGCGATCTGTTCGCTTAACACCTATTATGCTGCGCTCAATTGCCCGCTGGCAAATCTTGAGTTTTTGTTGTTCAGTCAGTGACCAACTTTGTGCACCGTAGGTTAGGACGGGCAGGATGTACATGTCAATGAGTTTTCTTTTTAAAGTTATAGGAAGATTTTAAAAATAAGGATCGTAATGACAAACTTAATACAAACCTGTTGGGAATACCGGGCAAGCTTGAACCTGTATTTGTCACCGAGTATTTACCCCCCTCCATTAAAAGACTCTTCTATCTTGCCAAACAATTTGCTACTAACAACGGTTACAAGTACTGTTGGGCCATAAATGGAAGGATTTATTTGCGCAAGGAACCTGGCAGCGAACTTTTTCGGGTTTTATGTGAAGATAGTCTCAACAGTGTACCAGCTACTCATGTCTAATTATCTCACTCTTTTCCTTGTAATGCATGTTCAAACTCAAACAAACAAATTCATTAATTTCATAAAAAAATCCCTTGTATTGTATAAATGTTTTGGTGTTTCTAAACTCTCAATTACGTTTATCTCCACAAGCACTCAAAATAACTCTCTTACTCACCAGAACACACACATTTCACACATAACTTACTCTACTATACTCACACTTCTACAGTGGCTCATAATATCTTTACAAAAAATACCTGTTACTCAGCCCACATTGGATCAGTTATCATACTCCTGCTACATAAGTCATAGCAATCATTCACTCATCCTTATTTTTGATATTCTTATATTATATATTTTGATAGTCATGATCTTATTATGTAACCACCTTTTGGCTATAAAACGACATAACTAATGGCGAATAACGCTAATACCATGTTGTCTGAACTGGACTCCTTTACTCCTGCAGAAGTATTTACATGCCTACCATCAAACTGTTCCAATTGTCTTACTTCTAACACCAAAACGTTTAAAATAATACATCAGAATATTCGCAGTATAAGTAAGAACCTTAATGAGTTTCTTGTGATGTTGAAGACCACAGAATTAGAATATGATCTCATTGTTCTTTCTGAATGTTGGCTCAATAAGGCTGTACAACTACCAGAGTTAGATGGCTACACACTATATAGCACCACTCATAATTTTAATCAGAATGATGGTGTTGTTATATATGTTCACCAAGACTTACATCATCAGATAACTGAGCCACCATTTATTGATGCTAACTGTTTGGTTGTTACATTACCCGGTAAAACTACGGTTATAGCAATGTACAGATCTCCTTCGTTCTTGAAATTAGACAATTTTTTAAATGGTTTAAATGACATTTTAATAATGCATAAATCTTCTAGAAATATCGTGGTAGTGGGTGACATTAATATTAACATCTCGTCCGTAAACTCTAACAAAGACAAGGAAAACTACTTAAATTTAATCTCCTCCCATGGGCTTATCCCTGCCTATCATAGTCCTACGAGACTTGATAGTTGTCTTGACCATGTGTTACTCAAATGTGATAATAAACCCACCATTATTAAACTAGAAACATACATTACAGACCATATTCCGGTCATAGCATGTTTAAAGTTGACTACTTCTTACAAGCTACTGACACACGACATCACGCTTGTCGATCACAAGTCAATTGTAAGGGATATCAATAATTTTGATTTTTCTACTATCGCAAACATGGATAATGTTAATTCTGCTACAGATGCTCTTGTGTCCATTCTTAAATCCGTTATTAGTCTCCACTCCAAAAAAGTAAAGGTCCCTAATAAAAAAATAACTTTAAAACCATGGATTACACCTGGTCTTTTAAGGTGTATCCGTCATAGGGATAGTCTTCATAAAAAAGCGGTATGTAATCCTGATAATTTTGACTTAAATAAAAGTTTTAAAAGATATAGGAACTTTTGTAATGATCTCTTGCGGAAAGTAAAAACTGAATATGAAAAACTTGAATTCCAAGCGGCAAAAGGAAACACAAAAAATACATGGAATGTCATTAAAAAAATTACTGATATGCAGAAGAAACATTTACCGTCTATGGATCTCCTTAACGTTACCACCAACTGCAAAAACTCTCTTAACGTTGTCAATAATTACTTCGCGAATGTTGGCAAAAATTTAGCAGATCAAATTCATACTAATATAAAGCCTACATCTAGTCTAAAAAATTCACTCAAAACATCTCCAGTAAATACTCTTGTTATGCTACCCGTCGACGAAAGCGAAACAAAAAATCTCGTCTTAAATTTACGATCCAACTGTGCAGTGGGATGGGATGGCATTTCTGCGAATATTCTTAAGAATTGCATTAAGGTATTAGCTCCTCCGCTTACACATATTTTTAACCTTTCTTTAACAACAGGAACTTTCCCAAAGGCTTTTAAAACAGCATTAGTTCATCCCATATACAAATCTGGAGCCAAAGACGTTAGTAGTCATTATAGACCCATATCTGTATTATCTACGATGTCAAAGGTCTTAGAGAGGATAATAAATAACCGATTGAATAACTACTTAAACAAATTTAAACTAATTTCTCAGTATCAATTTGGATTTAGTCCTGGCGTTTCTACTGAGGACGCAGTAGAATATTTTACCAGTAATATTGTACACAATTTAGACTCAAAACTTAAATGTGTAGGAATTTTTTTGGACCTCTCAAAGGCCTTTGACACCGTCTCCCATAAAATTCTTATTTCGAAACTAGAAAACCTGGGTGTTCGTGGTGTCGGCCTGTCTTTACTTGAAAGCTATCTAGAAAACCGGTCTCAAATGGTTACCATTGGTAATAAATTCAGCGACAAGCAAACCCTTTGTCACTTCGGAGTTCCCCAGGGAAGCGTTCTTGGGCCTACCCTATTCAAAATCTACATAAATGAGTTATGCAACACTAAAATTTCTAATTGTAAAATAGTTTCCTACGCGGATGACACTGCCTTAATAATAGATGGTACTACTTGGGCTGAAACAAAATTGAATGCAGAACTTGCTTTAAAAACTGTCATGACATGGTTAAACAGTAATCTTTTAACCCTTAACATAGGAAAAACCAAATACCTAACATTTTCTCTAAAGAAATGCAATAAACCTCCTAAAACTTTTACGATCTCTGCACACACATGTCAACATACGGAATGTTGTTCGTGCATAATAGTAAGTAGATCTGATACAATCAAATACCTGGGTGTAATAATTGACGACGCTCTAAATTGGCATGCACATATTGATAACGTATGTGGGAGAGTTCGTAAACTAATGTTTATTATGAAAAAACTCCGTAATTCCGCCGATCGCGTCACCTTGGCCTTGGTTTACGATTCCCTCTGCAAGTCCATCATCTCATACTGTCTTCCTATATGGGGAGGAACTGATAAGACATCCCTAATTAAACTAGAGAGGTCACAGAGAGCTGTCTTAAAAGTGATGCTTTCCAAAAACTTCAGGCACCCTACGGTAGACTTGTATGCTGAGTGCAAAGTGCTTACTGTAAGGCAGCTTTTTATTTATCTTACGACCCTGCGTCGACATTCTACTGTTGTGCCGAACACCGCAGCAAACTTGTTGAGAAGAACAAGAACTAATCCTTGCCGTATAAATCCCACACGCACGGCTTTTGCTACCCGACACTACCCACATATGAGCTCTTTCTTATACAACAAAATTGACAAAATATTGCATATAGTATCTCTACCAAAATTCTCTATCAAAAGGAAATTGCAGGTATGGCTGCTAAGTCTTGATTATGATAAAACTGAAAAGCTGATACTCAGGTGACACCTCTACTACACCTATCTCCAGTTACACCCAATGAGACACGTACACAAACAGACAGTCACATACCACACTCACAACATACTCACATACACAACACGTACAACACACACTCACAAACACACAACACAAACACGCAAGCATAGGTATATACTCTTAAACACAAATAGTTAATTTTGTATTACTCAATAGTTTATAATTATGTATTAAAATTTAGGCTAGCCACTGCTGTACTGAGGAACACTGACTCCCATAACACAGATTACTCTAGCTTGGGAGTCAGCAGACTCACACTTTGTATATTTTCCCTTCCAAAAAATGTATGTACTCTTTGACTTTTGTAATGTTATTTGGTTGTGTTAATAAAGTTATAAAGTTATATTATATTAATTAACACACACAACGCAACTACACAGAATTAATCATAATAATCAGATCAAACTAATCAAAAATAAATAATTTCAAATATAATGTCAAGTTTTAAATAAATAATAATAACATAAAGAGAAAAAAAGTACAATAATGGCACTTTCCAAAACAAAATACTTAAGACCAGGCAGTGCAAAATAATTTTCACGCAAGATCCACCCCGGTTAGGCCGTTGTATACTAAACGCTAATGCAGCAGTAATAAAGTTGAATATCGCGTGCGCTCTTTCACCATGTTCGGTTTCGAAACTGCCGTTGTGTGCTAAACGCTAACGCAGCAGTAATAAAGTTGAATATCGCATGCGCTCTTTTACCATATTCGGGTTCGAAACTAAATGTCGTAAGTCTCAATTCTTATTTCATTTATAACTAAAGTGATAATTGATCTAGAGAAAAAATGACCTGTATTTGGATAATAAACTATATTTTCTTATTATCAATACTAATTTTAGACATAAAAGCCGAGTAATCTTTATTAAATTTTGAATAATCTTTAAAAAGGACATGTTTTTTCTATTAAAAAATGAATCGAGTGAAAATGTTTCAATTGCGAAACTGTTCTAGACATGGAAAGAAAAAGATCCAATAAATCATATACTAAAGTTCCATTTTGATTGTATGCGTGATTGTTTCAGAATATTAATACAAAATTACATACAATTTAGGGAGCCTCCTCTTAATTTTAAGAGCCAGATAAAATGGGGGGGGGGGGGGGCGTCATATGTGTTCCAAAAAAAGGTATTTTAAATTATGTAACTGTATACCATAATGACACATATACATGTACAACTTTAATAGATGCTAATTGATGGAAGAAATGCTGCAACCACGTGATACAAGAAGAAAATCTTACGTGAAAATTGGATGACGTCTTTATTCTCTATATAAGAATTTATTATGAAAGACTTTTGTTCTGCGTTCAAGAAAATTTCACATAAAATTTTCTTCTTGTATCACATGGTCGCAGCATTTCTTCCATCGATTAGCATCTATTAAAGTTTTTTTTTTTTTTTTTTCTTCTCTTCTTTGGCAACTGAGCCGGTGTCGACTATTCTGCCAGTGTCATGTTATGACGGCAGCGAAGGTAGGCCGTCGAACTTTGTACTTTGTGGTAGCTGTTAGTTCAGCTGCAAGGACGAACACATGAGTTAAACATATAATCTACTGTATACAAGCTAAGATATAGTATACTATATATATATTATAAAACACAGACTATTATCTACACAATAACTATACACATATTACGCACTAATTACATTTTAATCTCATTATCTGTTATAAATTTAGATAGGAGATTAATTAATTTAGGAGAAAAGTGGGTAAGAAGGGTATGGAAGCTGGTTGGGAGAGGAATACTGCATTTGGGAAGTTTTTGGTATAAATCAAAGGATCTATTGTTTAGGGAGCAGGAGAAGAAAATGTGATCTAGGGTACCCTCAGCAAGGCCGCACTCGCACGTCTCGAGCTGTCACGGACATGTATTTTATGCAAGAATACTGGGCTACAACAATGTCCGAGTCTAAGTCTGCAGAGTGACGAAACAGTCTTCTTGGACAATTTAGAGAATTTAAAAAACCAGGGTTTCTTCTGAATTTCGGGTTGTATAGCGGCATAGTACTTACCTTTGGTTTTTGAGGTCGACTTCCATGTTTCAGCCCACAAGTTAAATAACTTGGGTCTGGCACCATTCTGCAAATCATAGTTCTGTGCTACGTAGTGCTTTCGATCAGCCGGATTCGATGTGGCATACTTTGCTAACGAATCAGCGCACTCATTGCCAACAATACCCGAGTGGCCGGGGATCCAGGCTATCTCGATGTCTAAGCCGCTTTGGGAGCAATCAAATAACAAGTTCTTAATATCTATAATGATTTGACTATTAATTTTGCTGTAAAGTTGATTTTGTTTTAGGGCCTGGATACTACTACGCGAATCTGAAAAAATTACTGATCTTGTTATTTGATGGGATTTTATATAGTGTATGGCTTCTAAAATACCAATACACTCCCCTGTAAATACTGATGCTTCTGGTGGACATTTAAATAATAAAGCGATTTTTGAATTTTGAAAATAAACAGCAACCCCTGTGGATTCGGTATCAGATAGTTTTGAAGCATCAGTGAAAAATAAATTCCATCCTTCCCAATACCGCTTAACAGCTGACTCAAAGTCATCTCTAGGGTTTTGGGAATTCTTTGATATGCCCAGTCCCAAAACGGCTTTGGGTTCGAAATGAATCGTTTCGTATGTGGTGGTGAAGACCGGGAGAGTTGGGTATTGACAAACTGGTGCGGAGAGGTGTTTAAGCTCTCTGTACCTATCTATCAATAGAGGAACTGTTTTATTGTTCCAATAGGAAGAGTTATTAATTGAGAGGTCAATCTGTTGTAAAATTGGGAGCAAAGGATGGGATGAAAGCGAGAAAACTTTAGTCAGAAAGCGATCTGCCAGGTATTGTCTCCTAAGGTGAAGAGGAGGTTCTGCGCATTCAACTTGAAGTGCATTTATGGGAGTGGATTTCATGGCCCCAATGACAATTCTTAAACATTTTGACTGGATATTAATCAATTTTTTAAGAGCTTCTTTGTTGCAGGGCTCTAACAAAAAGCTGCAATAATCTAAAGCACTTCTGGTCAATGCATTGTAGATCAGTTTAAGGGTGTAGGGGTGAGCTCCCCACCAAACCCCAGCCAAGGCCTTGAGAACTGATACAGATTTTTCACATTTTTTAACCACGCTGTTAATGTGATCAACTCCAGTCAACCTTGAGTCCAAAGTTACTCCCAGGAACTTGGCACTATTCTTAACTGGGATGGTTTGTCCATCAATATTTATATCAATTGGGGGTACAGAACACTTGCGGGTAAAGATGACCGCTGTACTCTTTGGCACACTTAATGACAGACCGTGATCAAGAAGCCATTGGTTTAGTGAGGACAGAGAGATATTCATTGAAAGAGCGGCATCCTGAATGGAACTGCCACAGACTAACAAAGCAATATCGTCAGCATACTGAAGGATTTTGCAGTTGAAGTTAAGAGATGAGGGCAAGGTAGCTGTATAAATATTGTATAATGGGGGACTAAGAACAGATCCTTGAGGTAATCCTCTCCAGACAGTTCTTTGATCGGAGTCAGCCCCAGGGAATCTTAATTTAATTGTGCGGTTGGAAAATATGCTACCAATAATGCGAGAAATCCTACCCGGGATTCTCAGCTCGTGCAGCTTGTGCCTGAGATTGGGGAGGAGGACTGAATCACAGGCAGCTGATATATCCAGGAAGACAGCAACCACAGACTCATTCCTGCTGAGGGCCAGTCGGACCTCTGACGTGAGGATACCTACACTGTCAGCCGTGCCCAGACCTTTCCTAAAGCCGAACTGAGTCGCCGGGAGCAGTCTCCTGTTTTCAACCAACCACACTAACCGATTTTTAATTAAATGTTCTAAAAGTTTTAAAAGTATGGACGATAAGGCAATGGGTCTGTATGAGCAATGATCATTAGGATCTTTGCCTGGTTTTAATAATGGAATAACAACTTGAACCTTCCACTCTGTGGGAATGAAGCCGGATGTAAAGCAGAAATTAGCCAAATCCAGGTAATATTCGTGAGTTTTTGGACCCGCTTTAGAAATAAAGGAGTAAGTGAATCCATCCACTCCTGGGGCAGAGTCTCTTACATGGGATAACACGGTTTTTAGTTCGTCCAAGCTAAATGGTTTGTTCATAGGGTCGTCAGTGTTGTCTACATCTTCAATGCCAACACTGGCGTCTTCCTTAGTTGGAACATAAGCTGGAGCGATTTTAGAGAAAAACCGGTATCCCAGTTCCTCCGTGATATTATTCGAAGAGATGGGTGCTAAACTGCTCCTAAATTGTTTAACTTTACGCCAAACTACCGAAACCGGAGTGGATGGACTCAGCGAACTACAAAATTTTGCCCAACCTTCGCGTTTTTTCCTTTTAAAGAATTTTCTGGACTTAGCTAATATCTGCTTGAAAGCAATGAGGTTGTCCAGGTTCATATCGCTATTAACTGTCTTTTCAGCCTCATTCCTGGCCCTGACCATGTTAGTGCATTCCCTATCCCACCATGGGGGGGAAGGAAGTCTACCGGAGTGGGGTTTTTTGGAAGCGAGGCAATCATCTGCTGTGGAGGAGACAGTGGAAGAAAAGGATAAAAAACACTCATGGGCATTATTCTCATTCACTTTTGGCAGGGCTGATATCCTTAAATCCAAAATTTTGGAATACAGATCCCAATCCGCTGCATTGAGTTGGTGTTTTAAAAGAGGAGGGGAAACTTTGATGGGAGTATTTTTGGAAGGGAACTCAATTATGATAGGATAGTGATCACTTCCATAGGTCATATCCAAGCGACGCCAAATGAGAAGACTAGATATATTGGGTGAACAGAATGTCAAGTCAACACATCTATTATTCTGCCCAGGAGCAGATCTGCGTGTAGGACTACCATTGTTAATGACACAGATATTCAGGTCATCCAGTATATCAAGTAAGCCTATGCCAAAGTTATCACAAGTATCTGAACCCCAACGGTAGTGGTGACAATTAAAATCGCCCATGACCAATATTGGCCCGCTTACACTGCATAACAAATTTTTTATAACAGGAAGATATTCAATTTTTGGGTGCGTAATATAAAAAGAAAAAATATTTATATCCTCAGCCTTAACAGCAACAACATTTAGGTTATCACCAACAAAGGTTAGAGGAATCTGGGAGAATGAAACCTTGCTATTGATGAGCAAGGCACATCCTCCATATCCATCAGGTCTATCATTACGTACACAGCCGAAACATGGTAGCCTGAAATTACTTCCAGGCAGGAGCCATGTCTCAGCTATGCCGCAGACTGATGGTTTGAATTTATTTATTAAAAAAGAGAGGTCAGACTTTTTGGTATTAATGCTTCTGATGTTCCATTGAAGGAATGTCAGGGGATGGAACATCCTGAATATAATTTAAAATCGATGTCAGCTTCAAGGCAACGTGGTCAGGTATTGTTTGAGTTGGACTGGCTAGTATTGACATTAACATATTAGTTATTAACTCTAAAATATTTTTGGAGTTGTCAGAGTGGCCATAGACTGGCATTGGTTGTGCAATATCTGCTGGATAGGCACAGCCGTTGCCAATTGGGGAGAAGGAATAGTTTCGGGTAAGTTCTTGGTGGGCTTGCTTATTATAGCCAGGTGAAAGGGGAGTGCGGGGTTTAGGCTTTTGGAAGACCGTTTGACGGTATGATTTTTGAGTAGGATGTATTGGGCTTGATGACTGGGATAGGGAATTACTGGTTCTTACATATTTATGAGTGGAAGACTTGGAAACATCTGCATATGATCTGGAAACAGGTGGGAAAACACGGCTTGCCTCCACATATGAGATTGACTTCTCCGCCATAAGAGCTTTGATGCTCTTTTGTCGGCCCAATTCAGGACTAGAACTATCATTTGCAAAATGGTTTCCAGTACACGAAACACAAAAGCTCAATTCCTGGGTGACTTCACATCCATCGCCTGGATGATCTGCACCACACTTATAGCATCTCGGTTTCGAGCGACAGAGAGTGCGGGTATGGCCATATCGACAACAGTGGAAACACATAATAGTAGGGTAGGTGTATCTCTCAACTGGTAGAGCAGAGAAGAAGCTGTAAACACGTTTAGGTAGCACTTGTCCGTCAAATGTGAGTACAACGGTTTGTGTAGGCTTCCATTCCGTCACACCAGAAGAGGACACCCTACGGCTCATCCTTCTGGTCTTTATGACATCCCCACACCCTTCTGGGACCTGGATGTTTTTAATTATGTCTTCATCAGACCATTCTACCGGAATATCTCTAACAATACCCATTCTAGAGATATTGTATTGTGGAATTGTTGCAATGTAGTTATGTTGGGTAAGTATTTTGTTGTTGAGAAAACTGTTTGCATCCTGATGCGACTTAAACTCAACCGATACGCGATTTCTGCCAATACGTTTGATCCCATCAAGACGTATGTTATTCACATTATTCATTGTCAAAAACATACCAAACTTAACAGGTTGTAGCACAGTACCTGATGTTTGTTGATCTTTCAGTGATACATGGACAATGTAGGGTGGATTATCTCTCACTGTGTATAAATATCGACCAATTGTACTTTTCGAAACCTTTAATTTTGTATTAGACACAGTGGGAGGTGAACCAGCGGTCCTTTTACGACTGGCGGTCTGCGTATCCATATTTAGGTCTTGGGTGGGTATTCCTATATCATGGGGGAGGGTAATAGTAAGACCCGGGGAGAGGTCAAATAGTTTATCAGGGGGGTCAGGATCAGGTGGTTTGTTGGAACTCATTTTGGGTAATTATGGTTGTCAAAAATAAATAAAATAGCAAACAAAAAGGACAAATACAACTAACTACAAACCTTAAACCCTTAAACACACACACAAAGACCTGTTTTGACCTGGATTCACACTAAAATAACACCAAAATCGAAAAAAATCTTAGCACTAACAAAAGCACGTGTTAAGCCTTCACCACTACCAACCATCTATTAAAGTTATTGCGTCGTAAAATATTTTTTTACATCACTCATCTTGAATGTTGACTTATTGGCACTCACATATTCTTTTTATCTGGGCCCACACCAATTCAATAGGATTGAAGTTAATTAAATTATTTAATGTAGGTAGGTAACACATAAAAGACAACCGTTTCGCCAAAAGATCTCCAGTCAACTGGTCACTGTGAACTTAGCTTTATAATTTGTTGCGACCTAATTGGTCGAGAGGCGCGGACAACGATGACGTCACTATTTTCTTAACGTGAACCAACAATAGGTACTTTCGAATTAATATTTTTGATAAGTATGCAAACTGTTTAGATTAAACTGAATCAAAATGTCCAGACCGTCCATTAATCATAAAAAAAAAAACAATATTTAAAATAGAACTGCGGTAAAAGATAAAATTATTGCTGGGAAAATAAAATTTATACATAGTCTCAAATTCCTGTATTAAAGTTTGAAATTAAATATTTTTGCTTTTTTTTTTTCATTTGCGGCAAATTATTGTTACCAATAGTACTGATTATTATAAGTTTTTAAGCTAACAGGGTCAATAACAGTATTTTGTTTAGTTTTAGTGCTAGGTTGAGAGGCAACCAGCATTTTTGCCTTACGTGAAGGGAGTGACAGATAAGATTGCAAACATTCTTCGGAAATATGCCGTAAAGACTATCTTCACTCCGTTCAAGAAAGTATCTCAGATGCTGCGTTCGCCGAAAGACAACTTACCTCCGGAAAAATCCGGTGTCTATAAAGTGGACTGCAGCTGTGGAAAGGCATATATCGGTCAGACAAAGCGTACCGTAGCTTGCAGAATTTTAGAACACGTTAGGACTGTGAAAAATAATAATGTTCAAAAATCGGCAAAAGCACAACATCTCTTAGAAGCAGGATCGAACCATTGGATTGAGTTACATAACCCTCAGCTCATCTCGACAGAACGCCACTATAACCTAGACTGGTAAGGGAAGAACATAAAAAAAAACAAGAATTTCAACCGGGAGGACGGGTTTCAACTGTCGAGGGCCTGGAATCCAGTGGTTCAATAATTGTGTAAACCCCGTAAAAGTGTTCAAATAAGTTCGCGAGCGGACACCAACCAGTCTACGGTTTCTAGAGTATACCGAAGGTTTGTAGAGGCTCGTTCTTACAAAAGGAGACCCGGTATCGGAAGAACTCGAGCAACCACCCGTCGTGACGACCGATTTATTGTTTCAACTATGCTATGAAATTACTTCGTCACGTCAGTAAACATAAAAACAGAGCTGAATGAAGTGCGTGGAATTAACGTGAGTGCAAGAACAATAAGAGGGAGGCTTAAGGAAGCAATCACCCCTTTTAGACCAGTAAATGGTCCAAAGCTGTCTGCAGCTTACAGACAAGCTTGTTTAAGATTTGCGCGTGAACATCTTAATTGGACTGAAGAGCGATGGGCCTCTATATTGTTCACAAATGAGTGTAGGACATGTCTCAATGGTTCAGACGGTTGCAGAAGAGTCTATCGTCGACGTGGGAAGAGATATGCTCAAAGTGGCATTGAGGAGCGTGTTCCTTTTGGAGGCGGTTCGTATATGGTGTGGGGTGCAATTTCGATGATCGAGCGAACGGAACTTGTGTTCATCGACATGGTTCGTCAAAACAGTAGAGGACAGATAGGTACTTAACAGCACAATGCTATATAACAAAGGTTTTAAAAGCTTAGGTGGTACTTTACATGGGATTAATAGGCGAAAATTTTACTATAATGCAAGATAATGCCCGACCCCACGCCACTGCACAAGTTCGAAAATATTGCGAAGAGGTTGGAATACGTACCATGTATTGGCCAGCACACAGCCTGAATCTTAATTCCATTGAGCATGTTTAGGGACTCCTGTGATTCAGTGGCAGCACTAAGAATAGCGATTTCACAAGAATGGAACACTATTCCGCAAGACTTTAATAACCCTAATCAAATCTATGTGGAAACAATTAGAATGTGTAATAAGGGCACATGGAGGCAATTCAATTCAATTCAATTCAATAAGCTTTATTAATTCCTTATAAGTAGTAAGTACAATTATTACATTAAAAAGAATATACCATGCCAATAAAATTAAAATAAAATTACACACACTCAATTAATTGATACAACTTTAGAATAATATTATATACAATAAAAATAGCTCAAATAATTAAATAATTTTTAAAACTAAATAATAAACATCCAAAACAATATCAAGTTAATACAGTATTACAATCTAAGTTAAAGTTAAAATTCAAATTATACAATAAAATAGATTAATTTGGCCTCGTAAATTCATATATATTTTATAAATTAGTTATAAGGACCGCCTAGTGCGGTAAAAGCCTCCTCCATCTGCCTCCATTTTGTTCTGTCCCTAGCCAGTCTACTCCATGTTTTGCCTATTAAGCCTGCTATGTCGTCACTCCACCTCTTATTGGGTCTAACACGTCTTCTCTTTTTGTTTATGGGATACCAGTTTGTTATGATCTTGGTCCATCTACTATCGGTCGCTCTTTGTAAATGTCCAGCCCATTTCCATTTTAGCCTAAGTATTTGTTTGATTACGTCTTTTGCCTTAGTTTGTTGTCTTATTGAGCTGTTACTGACTCTATCCCTTAATTTATGGCCCATAAAGCTTCTCTCTATTGCTCTCTGGCAGACTCTTAATTTATGTAGAGATTTCTCTGTTAGAGGCCATGTTTGGCAGGCGTAAGTTAGGCACGGCATCAGGCATATCTCCATAGCTTTTGTCTTTAGCTCCGTACATAGTGAACTTTTAAATATTTCTTTCATAGCCCAGTATTTGTTCCACGTACTTTTCACTCTTCTGTCTATTTCTAACTTTGTACAGTCTTTGGTAGAGATCAAGTGTCCCAAATATGTGTATTCATTGACCCATTCCAGAGGTTTAGAGTTGAGTGTTATTGTCTTTTTAGAATAATTTGTCATAATTTTGGTTTTACTCTCGTTCACTTCAAGCCCTACTTGGTTACTTTCTACATTGAGAGACTCTAGCATGTACTGCAGCTCGTTTGGATCCTCCGAAAGCAAGACAAGGTCGTCAGCAAATCGCAAGTGTGATAGGTATTGTCCATGTATTTTCAGGCCAAGTTTGTCCCACGTCAGCGTTCGAAATATTTGCTCTAGGACAGCTATGAAAAGCTTTGGTGACAGTGGGTCCCCTTGTCTCACGCCTCGCTTTATGTTAAAGGCAGGACCGGTACTATCCATTTTGATTCTAGCTGTGCTTTTTCTGTATATTTCTTTAATGATATTAATGTACTCTGGATGCAGTCCTTGCACTTCTAACGCTTTCCAGATAGAGCTGTGGGAGATAGAGTCCAAAGGCTTTTGAGTAATCAATGAATCCTATGTACAGTGGCATGTTGTATTCGTTGTATTTCTCAATTATTAATTTCAGTACATGGATATGATCAACGGTGGATCGGTTGCTCATGAACCCTGCTTGCTCTACCGCTTGATTTTCATCAATTGTTTTTGTTATGCGCCTCAGTAAGGTTGTAGAAAACAATTTATAAAGACTTGACATTAAACTTATAGGTCTGTAATTGGAAATCAAGGATGGATCGCCTTTTTTATATAACAGTATAATTTCAGAACATGTCCATTGGCTAGATATTTCTTTCCTCACTATTATACTGTTGAATAAATTCGTTAGCGGTTTAACCAGTTTTTCTATTCCTGCCTGTAGCATTTCGTTTGTTATGCCGTCCGGACCCGGGCTTTTCTCTGATTTTAATTTCATCATGGAGATCTCAATCTCATTCTCAATGAATGGTGGAACAGGGTCGTTGTTGTTACTTTCCATATAAGTGCTTTCTGGATTATGTAACTCTCTGTTTGAGCTTGTCGTCGAGTAAAGTGCCTTGTAGAAGTTTGTAGCTACGCTGAGTAGGTCTTGTCTGTTTGTTACTGTGGTTCCAGAAGAATTTTGTACGTGAGTCATAAGATATCTAGTGTTGTTCAGTTTCTTGTACGCTTTTTTAATGGCTCCAGATTTCTGTATGTATTTCTCTATTATGTTTATTCTGTGTGTTTTTATGTTCTGTTCAATCTTTTTGTTTATGGTTCTGTATAGCTGGCTTAAATAAATCTTTTCTTGTCTTGTTTTGCTCTCCTTATTTTTCAGGAAATGTCTTTGGTTTATGAGTTCAGTTACCTCTTCTGTTATAATGTTTTCATTTCTTCTGGTCTTGCTTGATCTAATTGATTGTTTTGCACTGTTTAATATCATGTTTTCTAAGGCGTTGTATTGAGTCTGTATTGATTCATTATTATCTTGGTAACTTGAGGTGTATAGTAGAGTTTTAAATTTCTCCTGGTGTATTAAATATTGCGGTTTATTGTTGTACCTTTTACGGCTATTTAATGTTTTGTCGAAATTAAGGCTGATTCTTACTAGCCGGTGATCACTGGAGTGCTTGAAATTGCTAAGAACATTAATGTCCTCTATAAGTGGTCTGGGTAGGTTTGTGGTTATGTAGTCTATTTCGTTCTTAGTTGCCCCATCTGGCGATTTCCACGTCCATCTTAACTTTGGTGTCTTTTTGAAAAACGTATTCATTATCTTTAAGTTGTATTGGTAGCAATACTCTATGAACCTTTCACCTCTATGATTTCTTTTACCATATCCATACTTTCCCATTATAAGGTTTTCATCTATCAGTGGTTTTCCTAACTTTGCATTTAGGTCGCCCATTAATATAATGTTTTTAGGACTTTTTTCCATTGCTTGTTTAAGACTGTCATAGAATTGTTGAATTTCATTTTCATCGGCATTTTCTGTGGGTGCATATACCTGAATTATTGTATATGTTTGGTCTTGTATTTTTATTTCTATTTTTATTTCGAGGAGGCAATACACCTTGTTTAATAAAAACCTATGCTTCAACTTTTTGTTTAATTGTAAAAACCAATTTTCAATAAACCAACCAAAACCATTTATCGTTTTCGTTAAAAAAATCGAATGGTCCTTTCCGGTATACAAACATAAGGTATAACGACTACGCTGTTATGAAGTTAACGAACCAAACTATAGATTATAATTTAAATTTGTGTAAAAAGTTTTAATACTAAAATGTTTATTTCAAAGGCGTCTTGAACAGTGATGCAGTTTATGAGTCCGTCGGTGTATATTGTAAAGTATAAGTCCTGCTCTCATCATTGCACTTTTCGCTAAGTATAAGTATTATAGTTTTCCCAAATTATGGAGATGATTATAGAAGTTTGAGATTTTGACAGCATTTTCCATAGAAATTTTGGAGCTCTATTGTACGGAAAATACTATCGAAATTCAAAACATCTACAACGTGTAACCGATCGGTTATATTCATACCAAAGGCACGTCTTCTTTGGGTGATATCAAACGATATTGGAAGGGTTTCAACTCAAAATAAAATACTCTAAAACATGATACCAAATTTTCGGTTTCGTATGTTTCTTAAATTGAAATCATAACAAACGTGACACCGCACTACGTAGGTCAATAACTTTCCACGTCACTTGCAAATATCACGATAAATCTCTTCCGTAATTCTGTGCGCCTAGTAGTTGTAGCCTACAGCAAGGCGGTGTTCTTTTGTCGGCGCGAACTGACGAAATAAAAGACGCCGCCGCCGCGCCGCCAACGCGATGACGCGCGCGCGCAATAAACCATACCTACCTACTTTGTTTACCGTGATGTAAAAATTAATGCGTAATTATTGATTTGCAGTTTAATCGTTAATATCAACCCAGAAATTGCACGTAAACACTGAGATAACAAAACTTACGTATAAAATCGAAACAAAGTTTAGGTAGGTTAACTAGTTTCATCCTTTATTATTACTTATTACCGAGTAAACAGTAAAATCTTAAAGCTTTGCTTAATTTAGTAAACTGACTTACATTTTTAAAGATGGGGTTCTGATCGGTCCTACAATCAGCGCAACGGTACTGGATGGCCGAACTGTCCACGGTACGTGGAGCTTTAACGTTGCTTTACAAACAATAGGCTCTTAGGCCTTACTTCAATAGTTAAACTTATAGCCTAGACTTACCCTCTGAGCTGGAGACGACAAGCTTTGACCTTCCTCTGGTCACGTCCGTGTGATATGTGTCAGTGTGTAATGAGTAATTGAAACGTGTAATGTGGTCAAGTGTTGATGGACGATCATGTGGTGTGGTGGTTTAGATGGAGTAAAATAAAAAGAAGACCACAGGTTACAGCATTTATTTTAAAAGGGGGGTGGGTTCGGTTCACACAGGGTTCCCTCACTGGTCGAAGGTATAGAATGGTACTGCCCTGGGCTCAGGCCGCGACGCACGCAGACCGGCGGGCAGATCCCGTAGCAGGCAGCTCGCGCGCAGACGGGCGCAGAGGTTATGCGGGCAGGCCACACAATAGCACGCTGACAGTCACAGAGGCAGCGTGACACCCGTCGAGCGGCGGACGTAGAGGTGGTTGATAGTAGAAATCCAAGGCAGTAGAAACGAAGGAGAAGGAAGAAAAAAAAACCCTGGAATCCAAAAAGGGTGCTTCCGTAAGCGTGGTGCAGGAATCGTGAGCGCCAGCGATGCGTGCGTCTCCCAGCCGTAAGCCCCACGGAACAGTACCCGGGAAAATGGATGGGAAACTCACCATCGCGGCGGTTCACAAAGGTTAAATAGAGATAAGCGTGCGCATACCGCGTGCAACGATATAAAACGTAACCGCGTGCAAGGCGTTTAAGCTCGTAGCTGCTATGACACTGCAGAAAAGTAATACTGCGGCATGCGGACGCTTCACAATTTAGAAACACTAGTGGAAAACAGATGACAATGAAATAGCATAGTTATGATCTCGACAGAAGCCATCTTGACAACCGGGCAATTATATTAATTTACAAACACTGCAGATTATGGTGAAATAAGAGGATTACAATTTGGCAAGATGGAGAGAAAATGGCAGATACGATGAGCACTTACCCTTGGCACAGAGGGGTTTCTATATAAGTTACTTGCAACAGTAGGCGGCGAGAAAAGAAGCTTCGCGCACTAGAGATTAGAATTTATAGCTGGTCACTACTGCATAAGTGTTGTCACTCCGTGAAACCATAGACATTAGAGATTAGTGTGGTAGTCGACTTCTAGTTTAATCGACTACAACGCTACAGTACCCCGCCTGTTAGCGAAGGATTTTCCCTAGGATAAATCCGCTAGAAGGCCTAAACCACTATTACTGACTACCTATACGTTCATACATCCCATTCATGTGCTTCCATACTATTAATCATTCATCCATCCATTCTAAGTCCATCCCTGACTTGGAAGTAGTCCTAAGTCAGTGACGTACAATTACATACGAGAGGTAAGCTACTTATAGAGTAGTTTAACTCGAGACAGTCAGTAGGAAGAACAGCAAGATAAAGCAAGTGTATCTCCATAGGGTTAGGTAACCTTGGTGGACTGTTGCAGGCTATAGATAATGTTAGGTTTCAAAGCAAGAAGTGAGTTCATCGTTGAATATTAAATCATCAAAGTTCTAACAACCATTTAATAATAAGTTAAGGTTCTATTTTATGTTTAGGTTTAAAATTAAATTTTGTTAAAGTTCAAAGCTAAGAGTATTTTAAAAAAAAAATTAAAAAATTTTTTTTTTTTTTTTTTTTTGAAAAGGTAAAAAAATTTTGTTAAAGTTAAAAAAAAAATTTTTTTTTGATGATGGTCCATGTATATGTTCAAATTGGTTTAAGTTTCATTACTGGAATACGCATCATAAGTAGAAGTCCATTCGAGTGAGTTTCCGAACGTGAGTGTAATTTATAAAAAATAAATCAAGTCCATATTCATACTGTTGCGAGAATATCCGCACGTTATAGACGAAATTCGAATTAATTTAATTAGGGCAGGTTGAATCTAAGTAATATTCAGGATAGGTTTGTTCAATACTAAAAGGTGTTATGAAGTTAAAGTTAGGTTTCTAGTTTAGTGTTTAGGTATAAGAAATTAGATAAGTTTGTTGACTAAATATTGTTAGAATATTTCATGTAGATGCTATTATTAAACGATTGATGAAATGCAAGTTAGGTTTCGTGTTTAGTGCTTAGATTAAAGTTAGATTGTTACTAGGGTAGAATGGAACATAATTTAACCGTGGTGGTAGAGATACCAGCAGTTATAAAATTTTCTGAATAGTTTAAACGTTATGTTTTAATCTGGTTTAGGGCCTAGATTTAATGTTAGAAATGTTACCAGGGTAGACTGGTACTTAGTTTAACCGTGGTGGCAGATAGGTACCAGCGGTTATAAAAGAAAACAATACAATGGACTATGCTATATATTGTTTTATGAATAGTTTTAAGGTTAGTAGTGAGAAAGTTTTACAGTTATAATTAGACTATAAAGTTATAGGCTACTATGCAAGTAGTTTAATGGGTAGGTACGGTATTTGTAAAGAAATCTACCGGCTTGAAGCTGTTTTCAGAACAGTAGGTTTAGGAATTAATGTAAATTAACTAGTGTGCGGACACCCATGTTTCAGGGGGCCGTCTTTAAGACATCCATGAGGACATAATAACATAAATAAAAGTTAAAGGTAGTGTACTATGGAGACTACTCTGCCATGATACTAAAGAATCGCCCTGAGGGCCCACTATGTAGTTTCTCATAGTCACGCCGTAAAGTGAAATAATAAAAGAAATTAGGTGTGTAGTGTACATATGTGTGTGTGTGTGTGTGTGTTCAGCAGAAAGGTGGTAATGGAACTGAAGTTATGTTGGCTTATTGCAATGCAGTCAAGGTATTTAGTTCTATTAAAAGACAAATAAATATAGTTAATTTTAGAATAATAGTTTAGAAACTTTAGTCAGTAGGTTTTAATTAGGATTACCACACTGTAGGTGGGTGTGAAATATGATACTAGGATAGCTATAACCAGAGTTATAGTTAACTTAGGTAGTTAGGTACAAGTCGACCCTCCACAACCAATATGTTAGGCGGTCGTAGGTGTGTGTTCCCTTGGCATCGTGTGACCCTGTATGGGGTCAAACACTAGTAGTTAGCTAGGCCTACGGGATGCTCTGTCAGAAACTTTTATAAAGATCTAGACTTGTTAGGTATTTAGCATCCTGTAGGTTATCTAGAATTTCAGAGATATAAGTTAACTATAAGCATCCTTCTTAGTTACTGAATTTAGCTTGTGACTGTCTAAGCAGAACCACAATTTGCCATCCCATTTAGGTGTGAGAAGTACAGGTGAAGACCAAGGACTTTCACTTGAAAGTTGAGCGAAGGAATGTTGGTGTGAAACCAGTAACTTCACTAGTTGAGTTATTTAGTGCAAATTGAACAACTGGAATATGTAGATCCCAAGAGCGTTGGTCATTATTATTGTAGGTAGAAACAGCTGTTATGATTGTCTTATTTAGAAGACAATACTTAGAGAAACAGCATGTCAGTACAAAAAGATATGCGTTTTGGCGTCTAGAGACAGGCAGAGGGCCAACAATGTCAATACTGAGCATCTGGAATGGCCGAGAGCATTCTTTAGGTTTCCCCATGACCTCCAGTGGGGCATGGTTTACTTGTTTATGAGCTAGACAGATTTTACATGAAGTTACAGCTTTCACTAAGTCACTGTGCATTCCTGGCCAGTAGTAACGAAGAGTTAGTCTTTTATAAGTTTAAAAAAAATGCCTAGATTCATTAGAATTTGATTATATTATATTTATTAGATTGTATTATGTTTATCAGATTGTATTATGTTTATTAGATTTAATATATTTATTAGATTATATTTCTTATTAGATTTATTAGATTATATTTACTATTATATCAATTAGATTAGATTATATTTAGAAATGGGGTTCTTGTGGCACTTGCTTCAGCCTGCTGACCACTGGCAGAAAGATACTAGGAGTGAATTTACTCAGGAGAGCATTGTTAATTTGTTTCCTAAAGTCAGTGAATGTGCCCTTCTCACCGCCTCCAATAATGACCTCATATTCCAATTCGGCCTTTCTTAGGTGGATAAATTTTATTGGGTTAGCGCTCATTGTGATCTTTACAATTTATAACAAAACCCTAGTAGCTGACTAACAAATTATATAAAAGTAACAAATTAATAAAGTACAGAAGAAAAATATAGTAATTACCTACTAGGTACTTACCGCCACGATGTGTAAGTACAGGTAAATAGCGACCAGTGAAGAAAACCTTGTGAACCTTACCGAGTGGGCGCCACTGTGGGCGCCACTGTGGCGTTGTGGTTTAGGTGGTCTTCACAACATGGGCCAGGCAGCATTCACAGCGCGCCCCAGGCCGTATCCCAGCACCAATTCACAATTACTTTCAACAAAGTTCGCGTGTCAGTCAGTCTCACTTCAATACGGCGTTATTGTTCAAAATATCCCAGGTTCCCACTCAATTCGGGATTCTAGATTTCAATTAATCACTAATCACAACCAATTTGTCTTTAACCGCTTAGATTCAACTCGATTTTCAATTACAAACAATAAATCAATCTCAACAAACGAGGCGGTTTTTCTAACAAGAAGCAAGGTATTATGTCAAGTGTCAAGTGTCAAAATCAAAGACTATAGATAATTGCCATACCAAAAGGTGCGTTCAAAATACACGTATGGGACCGAACAGGTTCGATGTGGTGACCTTGGTATTGTATGCACAAGGCCGCTCGCTTGTTAATGGATACCTGAACATTGCGTAGCGTTGCGTTATTGTCCTGAAAGCGGCCTCAATCCGCACTTTCATTAGGTCCATCGTATCACACTGCACTGCATACACTACATACACTAAATTACCATTTTCGGCTCCGACACACACCCCTAAGACGACCCACTGACCAGACATTTTGCAAACACAACAAAAAAAATCAATTATGTGTAGCCGTACTGAACTGATACGCGTATTACAGGGATAAACACGAGTGCAATAGCTAAACGCGGAATCTCGACTGACTAGCAAACCAATAAATAAAATGCTAAATAAATAAAGCTCTGCTATCCTGGTACCTAATAGTACATTGTTCACCGAGAGGAGAAAGTGACCGATTACCGTCGAGGGTGTCGTTTGAAGCCCGAGATCGGGAATCGCACTTTCTCTCGAGTGATACATAGTGCTTTATACTACACCTACGAGGAAAATAAAAAACTAAATCTTTACTAATTAAAATTTATATTGAAATTGTTGCAGTTAGTGAAGCTTAATGTAACACTGTTTTCACAAATGGCGCCAATGGCGTCTGCAATTTTCACATGTTCTTTTTTCAAATTGTTTATCCTGCCGCCGCAGGGTCGCACTGCCAGCCCAACACCATCCAACACACAGCTAGTGGCCAGTGTCATTTTGCGAAGTTGGAGATAAAAACTCACTGTAAAAACTTTTTGGCTTTTGATATTTAGGTTACCGGCGCATAGTCTTACCCAAAATTAAAAAAGGAAAACCACGTAAGAAATGGATTTTCATACACTTTTCTCTCCCGCTCAGATGCGTTTTCTCCCCGCATATTTGTTCGATATGCAATGACGTACTTTCTACCGTAAATTTGATAAAGTATCAAGGTACTTTCCAAGCAGGTGTAGTATAAATATTATTTCGTTGTAGGGTAGCTGTCCCAGTTACTGACCATCCACTACTATTAAAAAATATTGTTCAAGAATTCAAGATTATTTTACATAATAACAGTAATTTCAACTAAACTCCGTTAAACTGTTAAGTAAATCTAACACACCAGAGCAAACTAATTACGCAATTCAAATTGAAAATTGAAAAATCATTCATTTTTTTTGGGTGGGAAAATTATCAATGACTCTGCTGACTCTGCTGACTCTGCTGACTGCTCCCGCCCTGGGTGGGGCGGAAGGAAGTGTTAGACTCTTACTGACTAAAAACCACCCTGTTTCTTTAGTTGCCCTTGCATTCCGGGGATGCGGTATCTCGTTAGAAGTCTAAATTAGAAGTTGAATTTACCAGGAATAATCGAAACTACATGGACAGCAATTGTTTCACGTACCCGAAGATACCCATACCCATTAGGTTTACACACATTATGATGTACATTGTGTGTAATAACTAACGTGACCATTTATTTTTTGTCTCAAAACGGGACATTGGTTTATTAAGGTCAATTAACAGGTTGTCAATGAAAAAAAAAAACACATCATTTAAGTTTTTTATTTAGGAATAGTCAGTTAGCTTAAAACATAGATAAAATAAACAAGTAGATATAGCCAACAGAAGAAATTATACCGGAACCGTGTGTCTCCAGTTAGGCGCTGGGCGGGGCAACAACTACACATGCAGTTTAATAAAATCAATAGATACGCACTCGCGCACACACCCGCATTTCTTATATTTCTATGACTTTTTTATATTTCTATGGCATAAAAGTTACGAATTAAATTTAAAAAATTAGTTTGGGACTAGATGGCGTTGTGTGAAAAGTTGTGGAATATTATATTATATTATACTTACGCGAAAAGTTAATTTATATTTATACTAGCTTCTACCCGCGACTTCGTACGCGTGGTAAGGTTTTCCCGCGCAAATCCCGATCCCGTGGGAATTTCAGGATAAAAATTAGTAGCCTATGTGATATTCCAGGCTGCCAACTATATACTTACCAAATTTCATTCAGATCCATTCAGTAGTTTTTGCGTGAAAGAGTAACAAACATCCATCCATCCTCACAAACTTTCGCATTTATAATATTAGTAGGAAGGAAGTAGGAAGTAGGATTAGTAGGATAGTAGGATATTAGTAGGAAATAGGATAGGATAGGATAGGATTTATCATATGAACAAATTTGCTTTAATATAGCTGGTTGATGATTTTAAGTAAGAATTAAATTCTTAGTACGTTTTTTTTTATATATTCACCTTAATTATCAACATCGCCGTTGGAACTGAAATTTGTAACTGGGTTTTCTCAGATGTCTAAAATTTTTGAACAATTTCCCATGCCCACCTTTTTTAAATCAGCCCAATAAAATATCTCCATTTCTATGGTAAGAGTAGTAGTAGTCTAACCTTCAACCTTCTCTTTGGATGTGGAATCTTCAAAAAAGTTTTTAGTAACAGGGGATATTTTTCAATACTCAAAAAGTAGTAAATCCTTTCCAAGATAAGAGGCTTTGCTATAGCCGAGCATTTGTTGATGTTCCGTTTCAGTTTCGGCTCAAAACTCCTTTAGAGCTTCAACTCGAATCGTATAAATATAAAAAATATATACACAATAATATATCTTCACAATAATTCTTTCGTACGCGCGATCAAAACATGATTGAATTAATTTCGATGAACAATCATTAGACCGAAAGCTGTGGTTTTCTTGTATCGTGTGATAATCCCAGACGCCTTATGCCGCGGCCATATCCAAATCCTTTGAAGTTGGCGCGACTAATTTCTTGAAAAAGTTAAACATCGAAAAACTAGAAGCGGCGCGCGGCGCACGGTGGGCTGAAAATCGGCTTTCATAGACTTAGGCATTTTATTTTGCAAGTGCGAGTTTTTTTGCCGGATATCACTTCTATTAGTTATAACAATATACAAAAATGACACCAGAATTGATTCTGCACAAAAACGAAGGAATTATAATTTTTTTACGAAAATTTTGTATGGAGCTAGTATGAAAAATCGAAATATCTCTAAAACGGCAGCGATAACCGTAATATCCTTATAGGGGGTTATAGTACTAATTATTTATGATTTTTTGACATACGTTACATAATGGTTGTAGATGCCTTTTTTTTTTAAAAATCGTCAAAATATTTTTATTTATTTTTACATATTTAAACGTTCCTTTTAGTGTTTAAGTTGAAGAATTCAGAGCTTTAACAACTCTTATCATAAAATAGCATCACCCCTATAGACCTGAAGGACTAGACAGAGGTGTGTAGTGTCTTGTTGATCTTGTAAGATTTCCAACAATACCAAATAGTTGAATATCAGTGTCAAAGTGCCCATGCTGTCGCTTCTTTTTGAAAGATAGGGGAATGAAATTGTTAATTGATCATACCCTAAAAGTATGATTACAACATAACCGGACACATAATAATAATAATATCCTTATAGGGGATTATAGTACTAACATTATTTATTTTAACATATGAAACTGTTCAAAACGATCCATGAACTGTGTCAAAGTTAAGAACATCGTTAGGAAGCATGCTTTTTCCCCAAATATTAAGAATATGTGAAAAAAAAAAAAGACTGTATATAAACTTTTTATTGATAGGTAATTTAAATAAAACAGAAGTAACAAAAATAATATCTAATAAATTCAATTATACAAAATACATATTTGAAACTATAATTTATGAAATTATTAACTAAACATATTGGTACAATAAACTAACATAAATAACAAAAGAACATAAAGAAAAATAATTAAATTTTACAAATTTTCTTTACAACTTTCGTTGTCGGACTCCAATTCCGAGTCAGAATCCAGATCGGATATACCTACAAACTCGAACTCAGTTTCCGGAAACTGTATTAGGTCGAGAGTTTCAGCAAAAAAGGTTGTCTTCCTTTTGGCATCTAACTTCGGCCTTTGTGCACTTAGAAAAGGATCCGAAGAAACAACAAGCATATTTAGGATATCTTGATTAGAATCTTGCCTGCTTCTTTTCCGCGAATGATGTTCCCGGAACCTCCTAAAATCTTTGTTTCGAGACTCTGAGGCTTCTTCCGAGAGAGTCCCAATCGGGACAATATCATTTTTTTCGATTATGTCAGCTCCGTGTATTAATAGTTTATGTACGGTTGATGGCATGTAGTACCAGTCGTATAATTCCACGTACTTTTCTGCTGTTTTGCGAGCAAAATCTTTAAATTTGATGACATCGATCTTCTCACCAGATGTTATTGCTTGCAAAATAACAGCAAATCTTTTTATCAGGTTTTGATCCAACCCAGTAATAGCTGCAGTTTTATTGGGAAACTCGAAAAACTTCCTTGCGGTATTCCCGTCATTGGTAGTTCCCGAGCCTTGTTTTACTATATCAATTAACAGATTGAGCTCCTCTTTAAATTTATTTTGAATGTTTTTTTTTCTGTTTTGTAACATATCTTTATGCTCATTACTTCTTGCTGCCCACTGTTTGAAGTCAAGTCTGTACGCAATGTGTAACAGACATTCCATGCAATTTATACGGGCATGTAGGGATGATAGGCCAAATTCATATATGTCAGAACACACAGTTTTTGATGTTACAGCATCTAAGTGGTTCATTTCTGTTGGTTTTGCTAAGCACAGGTAGCATGATGCATTTGATCTAGCTTCAGAAAGGTACGTGCAGACTTTTGCGTCGATCATTGTCATCATTAGTTTATGAGTCACCCTGTTACTATTAATGCACTCTGTGGGGTTAAGGGCCTCAATTTCCTCATCCATTTTTCTTTTGTTATCAATGACAACTGCATGGCTTTCTTTTACAAAAGTGAACTGAACCGGACGACAATAAAAAGTTGAGCATGGTTTCGGGTTTGTCCATATAGTATTATCTCCATCTGTCAGTTTCAGTGGCACCAAGGAGGTCATGAAAATGCTTGAATCATCATGCTCGCCGTCCATTTTCTGCTTGTATCGGCTTTGATTGGAAGCACCATCAAATCCCCACTTCGATATCAGCTTTAACTGCTTATTTTCCACATTATCAGAAAGACTTTGAAGAATCCGCTTCACCGTGATGTCAAGTAAAGCTTGAAGTGTAATTCTAGCTGATGAATCCGTAACTGATACTGATTGATTAGGAGGGTAGCATGCAAGCTTAGTTTGTTGCAGTTTATAGTAGGATGGGTAAATATCCTTAGCACCTTCCCGAATGGCAGTCTCTCGCAACGTAATATATTGCCACTTTGAAAGCTTAAGTGAAAGAAGCAATCCAAGTGCTTTCTCTGGTGTAAATATTACTGTTTTCTTAATGCTTTCCTTGATTTTAACGGCAGCTTCTGGATTTTTGATCATATAATTGATTACAGTTGCGATATCTTCATAACCTTCTTCTTTTAAACGTGCTGCAGCTGCATATGCCAATTCACAGGAATCCTCGCCTATGTGCTCACTAGATCTTCTCTTTTTCTGTTTGCTTCCCAGATCTTTGAATGGTTTTCGGGACCTTTTTGTCATTGTTCCAACAGTCGATGATGTCGAAGGTTCTGGAGAGACTGAGCGTGCTCTTGGTATCTCATCAACAGTTGGTTCTTGATTTATTAAAGTTTGCACGCAACTCGGCCAATCAATATTTGCTTGCAACCACTCTCCGTACGTATTTCTAAACTTATCAAAGAATCGTTTAGATTTCTGCCACCTGTTTAAAGCAGCTCGCGTGAATCTCCGGCAAAATTCTTTGAGAGTTACTTGATCTTCGGCAGAAAGGCAATCGCCTATGCGGGACACAATTGCACTAATCAATACTTCATGATTAAATGAAGGACACTCACTTTTTAGAAGAACAAACAAATCTAAGTTGGTGATTAAACTTTCCATTCTAAGATTTTGTAGTCGCAAAGCAAATAGTTTTAGTGTTAGCAGTTACACGGTTGTGAACAATCTAAATTATGGAACAAAATTATAGCCCTTTTATTGTATAAAGTCAATAATTAGTTAACTACCCTCATTAAAGTTATAAAAGATATGATAATAAAAATTTATAATCGTCAAAAACATTTCGTAGAACTCATAGTAGAACTAATCAACATTAGCAAATCACATTAGCTCACTAATTATAAAAAGGTGAATGCAGTTCTTAGTTGGTATTGTTGCGAGATATTTCAAATCATTTAATCACTTAATAGGCTCATTAGAATCAGAAGACTACAACCATCATTCTAATTACTTAATTACTTGTCATCAGACTCATTAGATGACTACACAATATGTTATTTAGTATTTTGAACGTATGCAAGGTTTTAAAATTCCTTTTGTGTCGATATTATTATGTGTCCGGTTATGTTGTAATCATACTTTTAGGGTATGATCAATTAACAATTTCATTCCCCTATCTTTCTAAAAGAAGCGACAGCATGGGCACTTTGACACTGATATTCAACTATTTGGTATTGTTGGAAATCTTACAAGATCAACAAGATACTACACACCTCTGTCTAGTCCTTCAGGTCTATAGGGGTGATGCTATTTTATGTTAAGAGTTGTTAAAGCTCTGAATTCTTCAACTTAAACACTAAAAGGAACGTTTAATATGTAAAAATAAATAAAAATATTTTGACGATTTAAAAAAAAAAATGGCATCTACAACCATTATGTAACGTATGTCAAAAAATCATAAATAATTAGTACTAAAACCTCCTATAAGGATATTACGGTTATCGCTGCCGTTTCAGAGATATTTCGATTTTTCATACTAGCTCCATACAAAATTTTCGTAAAAAAATTATAATTCCTTCGTTTTTGTGCAGAATCAATTCTGGTGTCATTTTTGTATATTGTTATAACAAATAGAAGTGATATCCGGCACAAAAACTGGCACTTGCAAAATAAAATGCCTAAGTCTATGAAAGCCGTTTTTCAGCCCACCGTGCGGCGGCACGATCGGCATTTTTATGTTTTTCAGACTATAAATGCTGTTCAATATCACTGGCACAACTGTGGACAACACTAAATTCTGTACGACACTTTTCGCATCTGACATCTGAGGAAGTATTTATTTGCTTGATGAACGGATATTTTGCTTGTAAGTCAGCACTGAACGAACACTTGCGTTTTGGCATTTTAACTTAATAATGCATTTAATTTATTTTATAAACAATTTTAACATTGTGTTGAAATTTTTAAAATTATAATTAAGTACACACAAAGTTACAATATACAATTTCAAATAATATTCTAGAATAACACTGTTACACAAATCATATAATTATGTTTATCATATAATTGTGTTTTGTTTTAATTAATTTTTATTGAAAATAGGTTCGCGTTTGACCACCATTTCACCTGATGGTAAGTGATGATGTGGTCGAAGATGGAGCACGCTTACCTAAAAGTAACCTATTCACTCTTGACTTAAAGACTCCTAAGTTATAGCTATCGGGAAACACAGACTCCGGCAGGGAATTCAACTCCTTAGCCGTCCGCACAATGAAGGTATTCCCAAAACGTTTTGTGCGTATGGGTGGCATATCCACCATGTAACGACAGCGCTTCGCCGTTTGTCTCGTAGTCCGATGATGGAACGGGCTTGGCGGAATTAGATTGTGTAATTCCATCGCACACTCCCCGAAATGTAACCGATAGAAAACTGATAGACTTCCAACTCGTCGTCGATGTTTAAGGCTCTGGAGCTTTGACTCGACCAGTGCATCGTTGCCAATGAGTCTCTTGGCCCGCTTCTCGATAGATTCAAGCGCGTTCAGTTGGTATTTCGCAGATAAATCCCAAAGATGAGAGCAGTATTCCATACACGACCGAACCTGAGCTTGATACAAATTGAGCAGCTGTTCCGGTGTGAAGTACCGTCTCACCTTGGCTAGGATTCCCAACTTTTTTGATGCTAACTGAGCCTTAGCCTCGATAAACGGGCCAAAATTAAGTGTGGAAGTTAAAGTCATCCCAAGAAGCTCAATATGATCGGTTATCGGCACGGTTACACCACGTAAAGTAGGAGCCGATTCAAATTGGCTCCTTTTTGCGGAGAAGAGACACACCTGGGTCTTAGCTGCATTAAACTTGACCAAGTTGGCATCGCCCCATTCGGAGACAGCCTTCAAGGACAAGTTCAAGCGCCCAACCATGTCCTCACGGAGAGACTGGATCTGTGACCCACCAGCTCGCGCGCTGGATACATATCTCTCAGAAACTGTGCTGTCGTCTGCATACCCAAAGGTACCGGGCGCAGATCGTTAATGTGCAGCAAGAATAAAGTTGCTGAGAGAGCAGACCCCTGAGGGACCCCGGCATTAATTGCCAATTGACCAGACGAGCAGCCATCAATGACCACTCGAACGGGCCGATATCTCAGGAAGTCTTCAATCCAAACGCAAAGTTGAGTGGGTAAACCGAAGGAAGGAAGCTTAGAAATAAGGCTATCGTGCCAGACGCTGTCAAGGGAAACAGCAAGTGATTTCCCGTGCCTATCAATGGCCTCACTCCAGATATGAATGTTAATGTCAAATATAAATTACGTAAAAAACACGTACACGAGCATTAAACAACTACAAAACAAATATCGAGAAGTGGGCGAACGAAAAATCTGTCAAATAAATGGTCAACAAAGCGCGAGCGACGACGTCTTGACCATTCTCGGCTATATTCGCATCGACCGATGAGTCCGTTGACGCGGTCTCAGAAAACGGGACAATTTTGCGTCCCAGAGATCATTGCGGGGACACCGGGAGTCGTAATTATAAAAAGGGACAGTCCCGTTCAAAACGGGACGTCTGGTCACGTTAGTAATAACGTAATCAGGGTTCTGTGAGCAAAGGATTTTCATTTCGGCATCACATACGGTCCTAGTACTTTTTATTAATTTCTTTCCACAGTTAGATGCAGATTTGCGACATTTTTTATTGACTTAATTTTGAATTAAATAGAGACTAAACTAAGGCTCAAACCAATAAAACCCATTTACCACTCAAATAGTACCGACAAAACGTGAACTTCCGATAATTATTTCGGTTAGTCCTACATATAGTTGCAAAACTTCTGAATAATTCCGGAATACTTCGGGGAAAGTTTCTTTAAATGGGAATTATTCAAAATGATAAATTCAATTTGAATCATTCTGATTTAAAGAAACTTTTAATTATTTATTAAGATTTCAACTTTTTTTGCTGAAAAATCGTATTTTGCATCGATCATCGATCGCTGTGCGCCGGCCGCTGCCGCCGCGCTGGCACCGCGACGCGCGCACCCGACCGCCACCGGCCACGAGTCGTGCGTGCAGGCGATGGCGGTGCGGGGTGCGGTAAGAGGGAGGGGATGCTCCCCGGAGAAGTTTTCACCCGCGCGAGAAAGATTCGTACCCCGCAATCGAATGTTTCCGAATATTTCGCCCGAATAATTCAATGGGAATAAATGTGTTTGCTTGTTGTGTGGTGGGTGAGTTAATTATTGTTCACTGCGAGAGTACTTATGTACGCTACGAGAGTAAAATATAAATGTTTATTTTATTATAAATGGGATTGATTAAGTATAAAATTATGTTGATATTTTTATAGGTAGATTTATTAGCCTGTGATTAACAGGATTTTTATTCTTTTGTTTTTAGGTAGGTACTATCGGCCAAAGATACGCATACTCACTTAAGAAAATTTTTCTGCGGAAGCGCAGCTAGTGACAAACCACATCCATTCCTGTTTTCGCCCAATTAGAAATAATATGCATTTTGTGAGTACAGGGCGTGTAACATTATATTAATACTTACTATTACGAACACTACTAAAATACGCTTCGTGCATCCTATTGGTCAAAATACATGCATTAGGCGATCGAGTTGTAAGTCGTGCTATGCGATTATAGCCTTAAATGTCAGTTGTGAAATAAAAAAAACAGGCCAAGCATATTTGATTTGCTATTTGAAAAAGGGTTACCTATGTTTTTGGTTAGTTTGTATGTAGCTTTGTACGCATCGCGAGTATTCGCGAGTCGCATAGGTAGGTATTAATCATTACCTACCTACTTAACGCGTATAATAGCCCAGTCAATAAAAGAAAATAAAGGCAAACCTTGCAAGCAAACACGTTTTGATGCGGTTTTCAGAAAAGTATTTGTTCTTACCTACTTAGGAGCAGGTTTTGGTATATTAACAGACTTCAAAGGTCGATTTTCCTGTTTTTTTTGACAGTTGAAATATTCCCAAAGTTTCGGAATATTTCAGAATACTTCCGAAGTATTCGATAGTCCTACAGTCAAAAATCATGCGTGCTTGCTATTATTTTGTAATAAAAAAAAACTTAACTTGTTGTTAATAATTTTCGTCATAATTATTTAAAAAAAAAAAACTTTTTATTTTAAAAATTACGAACGGAACCCACTGTAATTTTATTTGTACCAGGAAAGGAATAAATTCCGAAGAGGTGTATTGAAATGATGTTTTGGGTTCAGTTGAACATTAATTGTTACTAAATCCTTTTTCTATTTTAAGTTCTAATGGCAAATAATAATGTTTATTTAAGCAATTTGTGGTAGGATGCACGTAAGGATTCCATTTTTATTATCAATTCAATGGTACGAGCTGACGATTTTTCGAAACAATAAGCAAATCGATTCAATAGTAAGGTGAATCGAATCTCCTGGATCGTACGTGTAAAAATTATTATTATAAGGGCATATAAATAAGTTCATATTTGCCCAAAGTATTGTGCTGACAATCATAAACAGCGAATAGCCTACCTATTCGCTGTTTATGAATAGGTAGGTTTATCTATTTCAAACAAGATTAATTACATAATATGCCGACACTTTTTAACTTGTCCGCATTGTTTATGTTAGCACTAAGCAAAGATTGAAACATTTTACGGTGTGATAGAAGTTCTTATTTCGAATGACATAGCTGTATTTTATAAATTAATCGCTCGGCTTCGGTCGCATTCTGTATTAGTTTAGTTAGTATAGTTATGTTAACCGACTACATGTGTAGCTGTACCATCTGTATGAAAGTCATTAAATTACACCGGAAAGGTTATCAATTATTATTTATTAAAAGTTTAGACGTACCTACCTACCTGACTGGCAACTGTAAATATGTCATATAAAAACTTTTTTGCAAAAAATAAAACCGACTTCCATATCAAAACACTACAAAGCCAAAAATAATTTTAATTTCGGTAGTCGGTGTTATTGGTTTTGTATTTTCTTTTTTTTCACACCGCCTTCCGAAATTAAAATTATTTTTGGCTTTGTAGTGTTTTGATATGGAAGTCGGTTTTATTTTTTGCAAAAAAGTTTTTATTTTCGCGGTTTTTAGTGGGTCAGTGAATTTTCCAAATCGATTCGTAAATGACGGAGTTATGCGCGAACAAAAAACGCAATGCAGAGTAAACGAAAAGATCATCAAGGTAAATTATTTTTTTCGACTTTTTTTGATTTTTCAGAAACGGCTCGTCCGATTTCGATAAAATTTTCATGGGACCATTTGGGAAGTATAACCTTTCCAACAAAAAAGAATTTTTCAAATCGGTTGGCAAGCGACGGAGTTATGCGTGGACAAACATAAAAAAAAAAAAAAAAAAAAAAAAAAAAAAAAAAACAAACATCCGAATTGAGAACCTCCTCCTTTTTTAGAAGTCGGTTAAAAATAAAGGTGTGTTAAATGTTATTTAAAATTTTGATTACGATTTTTAATGAATTTTTAGAAGATCGATTCAAGAGCACGGGATTCGATCTGTGAATTGAATAAATAGGGGGTGGATGATTACTTTGTAAATAATAATTATCTACAAAGTAATGTTCTACAAAAGGACAACTACGTAAAAATCCAACAAGTGTGTAAATGATACACGTGACAATGCAAGCAGGTTTATTTAGATAAATTTGATACCTAGACTAATTAATTGTATTGTAGCTAGTTCCCAAAAATAAACAGTTTAGGAAAAGTCAGTAATAATATTTTGTAAACAAAAAATAAAACATGCGGAACCTTTTATTCAGAAATAATAGATTTATTTTTATTTACAAATAGTTCACTGACACCGATCAGCTGACTTAGTGCTAGTAATGTGCTTATTTCAATTTGAAAAGTTCGGTTTCTGGTATCAAGGTATTAAAAAATTCTCATTACTTCCGAACATGTACAGATAGGATTAAAAAACCCTTCCAATATCGTTTGATATCACCCAAAGAAGCCGTGCCTTTGGTATGTATGCCTTCGTTACACGCTGTATATTTCAGTGATAGGAAATCAGCCATATTAATAACAAGCCCATTGTACGTATTGCACAATGGCACGCAGGAATGTGTAAAAAAAATATACAATGACATAAGCAATTTGAGTAAAACATCGCTTTAATATTCCACTTAATCAACTTAGAATATTGTAAGAAATTAAAAAAATAATCATATCATATCCAATGACGTATTATAATATCTTAGACGCGTCATATTCCCACAAAGCACCTCTCAAAAACGGCACGAAACAGACACTTAGAGAATTACTATCTAATACGTGTAAAGAAAGGGACAGAAAATAAATGCCATCATTAGGTACACCTGATGTTAGAAAGAGATGAAAATACATCTTTAGTTACGTTCCGATGAAAGGCTGCATGCTTATTGGTCAAGCGCATGTATGACGTAACTATCAGAGGCATGTGTGGAAAGAAGGACACTTGATTTTTGAATAAAATAGTATTTTTAATTTATAAATATTAATGTAATATTTCACAACAGTAGTTATTGTTAAGGTATAATGTTGTATATTATATAACTGCTGTATGCTGTTTTAATTAATTGTAACAAAAGTTGTGGTTTTTTTTTTCATGTTATACTTAACATGTTGAAGGAAAATGTTACAAACTGTTATGAAATGTAAACGTGTTACACAAGGTTATAAACCATTACCGTTACACGTTGTATAATTGCTGCGTGGGAGCACCATTAAGCAATTATTATAAAACAAACATTAAAAACCTTAATCTTAAATTGTAGATTAACTAAAAAATGGGATGGACTGTGTCGGCAATCTAAAATGTAAATAAACATTATAGTTAGTATAAATAACATAGAATATAATAAAAATATTATATTCATTCAATATAATAATTAACAATACAAAAAAACTAGTACAATTGTTCCCCAACCTCACGTCACGTGACTGATTTCATTCATACGCTAGCCGCCATTGGCCGTGTTGAAAAATTAAAATAAAAAAGGTGTTTCTGTTGATATTTACCTATGAAATGACACATTTTGGCCTCTCACGGAAGCAGTATAATTAGTGCAACGTCTAAAAACACACAAAGGCATGCTTTTTTCCTAATTTTCTTTTAAAACACATTTGGTCTTAAGATGTGTAGTGTCGCGTTCGCGACACAGGTTCGTGCGTAACTAAACAGATACGAGGCACTTACCTTAATTTCAACTTGCCATTTCAGAGCGCGGACAACGCTTCTATGGTTTATTATATATTTGTTTATAATGTTTTTATTTATTTATCCTTTTTAATTGCATCGTCGCGTGACTGCTGAGTACGGGGTACAGTATTGGGTTTTTCTGTAAGGAGTTTCTCAGTAGTAGCTCAGAGATCGGAAGTTGGCGGTGTGTTAGCCCCGTGCCTCGGAAAGCTCGCTAAGCCGTGGGTCCCGGCTTTCATTTCGACATCTTTGACAGTCGTTACGGGTAGTCAGAAGCCAGTAAATCTGACACTGCTCTAACCAAATGGTATCGTGTTACACAGCTACGGGGCCTTTCAAGTATTACGTAAGCACATTTTTTGCAATTTTTAACACCCCTCCCCCTCGTCAGCAAAAGTAAGCAAAGCTCTAACCCCTCCCCCCATACTTACGTAACTGATTCATGAGCAGCAGTTATAAATCTAGAAATAAGGAATAAGTTTGGAATAGAAGTCTGTATCGCACATAACATTCATTTAAATAAACTTTACCGACACGGAATTAAACAATTAATTATTTGTAGGAATCCCCGAAATGCATTTCATTTTGAAGCATAGACAATGTGTGTTGCTATATGTGTAAAAAATTTAATAATTACTGCTGACGTAATCACCATCTAGATCCTCCACCCCCCACGTCATCAAAAATAAGCAAAGCAACGACCCCCACGCCCCATGCTTACGTAATACTTGAACGGTCCCTACTGGGGTATAGAGGCTAAACAGATAATGATGATTTATCCTTTTTACCAGACTGCACAGAAATACTTGAACGGTCCCTACTGGGGTATAGAGGCTAAACAGATAATGATGATTTATCCTTTTTACCAGACTGCACAGAAGCCCAAAAAGAGGGTTATGTGTTTCACCTGTATTTTCTATGCTCTAGCTAGGCTAGCTAGCTTTTGTGCTGACTTAGAAATACAAATTTTTATTCTTACCATTATCCTACAAAATTGTACCAATCCAGTTGCCTCAATAAAACACATTCCACAGTCAACAGTATGCCAGCGCATCATGGAGAAGCTCGGCCAACAGCACAAGGAGCAAACAGAACGCCGAGTCGTCTGCATCAGTCAGGACTCATTCTACAGGACCCTGACTCCATCAGAGAGGCTCCGCGCTGAACGTGGACAGTTCAACTTTGATCACCCAGATGCGTTTGATGATAAGAAACTGCTGGCTATTCTGAAGGATATACTGGCTGGCAAGAAGGTGGAGGTGCCAGAATATGATTACATCACAAACTCAAGCAGGTAAGTCAGAAATTTGCTATTATGCAAAGAGATACTGATGCGGAGCTTGAAAGTCTGATATTGGTCTTACTTGACAGGCTAGGCTGATCAAATATTCGTTGTACCCTAATTTGTGTTAGTTACTGGGTTGGCAAGGCCCTATAATACGGGGTGGGGGAGTCAACACATCACTCACCTCTCTTGAGGAGACCATTTATATCTATGCTCCCGCAGTGCAAGTATACGAAAGAAAACGTGCTGATTTTAGTCATTTATTAGAGACTGACAGGATTTGCATGTCGAAAAAAAAATTAATCTCAATCAATAGATAATCAAAATTCATTTTGTTATAATTGGTACAATGATTAAGTTTCCTGTAAATAATTTGAGAGAACATAGTTATTTTGAAATCACAGACAAACACTTCAATTTTATTTATATGTATAGATATCAAGGTATTGATTGGATTTTACAATTTCCATTGTGCACCAGCCCATTTCGCTCGCACACCATCTACCCCGCTGACGTGGTCCTCATCGAGGGCATCCTGGTGTTCTACTTCCCGGAAGTCCGCGAGCTGTTCCACATGAAGCTCTTCGTGGATACTGACTCTGATACCAGGCTGGCGAGGAGGGGTAAGTCTTATTAAACCGTTTCATTTAGCTTGACTTCGTCGTAGTCGTGGTTCAAATCTAGTAATTATAATTTGACCCCCTTCCTTTTGACCGATTAACCTGAAATTTTGTATCGTGCATTCTGTTGTGCAGTTCTGATAACAATAAAATTTTTCGTATTTAGTTATATTATAAATCCAAGATGGCCGCCGTCACAAAATAGCGGAGTACTTATTTTTTTAACGTATGGTTATCAAATAAAAGGGCTTGGCGAGTAAAATACACAAACATATATGCAATGAAAATTGGTTTGAATGAGATATAGGCAGGAATTTTAGAGATATATAGCATTTTCCAAAACTGTAAATACATATACCTAACTTTGTCACTGATACAAACAGTAATGAAAAACATTTTTCTTTTACGTTGCTACTACGGAACCCTTCATAGGCGAGTCCGAATCGTATTTGACAATTGTTTTTTTTTTCATAATCCAGTGCGCAGTTCAATTCCATGACACATATCTTTTCCATTTCTTTTTTTTTTAATTATAACTTGCAATGTGGGTAGAATTCACATTACTAGCAATCTTGTTAACCCCTCCAACTAAGCTAAATATGCTTGTGTCTGGAGTGGGTTCACAGCAATAGTGTATAGGATAGGGTTCGAATCCGCGACCTTTCGCCCGACATTAGGCTATTGACGTTGATTTATTTATCCTTGTTTAAAACTTCTCGCCATTTTATATTCCAGTGCCTCGCGACATAATGGAGCGCGGCCGCGACCTCGAACAGGTCCTGAACCAGTACATGAACTTCGTAAAACCTGCCTTCGAGGAGTTCTGCTTGCCGGTGAGTTATTTATGCCAACTATATACAAGTACGGTTGGCAGTCATCATCATTTCTCTGCCCTTTTACTATTTACTTGGGATCGGATCCACACGTTTTCTTTTTCCATTCTCCCCCATGTCAGACGTGTAACATTACCATTCTTCCTGTAACATTACCATAGACAAATACAAAGAATATATTTTTGAAATCATTATTTGCAGACCAAAAAGTTTGCTGACGTCATCATTCCCAGGGGAGCTGACAATCTGGGTGAGCCATGTTTTTTATATTATTTTATTATAGTGTTCTTCTTTAATTAGTAAGTTATTTAAGCTAGTCCGAGACAACTTCACGAAGCGGTATTAACTTCACGTTAATTATTACTGAATAATTGAAAATAAAACAAAAGTAAGCGTGTTTGAGTTTGTTTTTGATAGGTGGTTTAATTCACTTCAGTTTCACTTACTAAATCATAAACCGTTTTCTTATTCTAAGTGAAATTTTATATCCAAGGTAAGTGACACAAGGTCATAGCCACTGCAACGAGGTCGTATACTGCCACATTCTGTATCCGAACTTTTAAAAACAAGCAAAAAATAAAGCTTGCAGCGGCTATGCTCTTATGTAGCTGCAAAAGCGACCGTATTCACCGCGCTTAAAGTCCGTTTTGCATTGTTGCAGTGGCTATTGACCTAATCGTGCATCATATTTGGGATATCATGTATAAGAAGAGGGCTTCGCCACCGAAGATTGTGAACGGGTGTAACGGACACCAGGAGGTGGACGAAACAACTGGAAGACGGATGTCGGGCAGTTCCGAAGATACGCTGAGCCGATAGTATTAGTTCGTACGACTGTGTGTGGCCTTGTGATCTACTCGCAATTTTTTAACCAAGATTAAAGGTATGTTTTCTTTTATTTTAACGAAAATTAGGTTTTGGATATCGGCCATCTTGAATTTTCCATAGACTATTCGACTGATCCTTTCCAATAGCGCTACCATGAGTTCTTCAAGATCTCTGAAATAGTTGTAGCTTTGATGAGTAGTTTTGAAGGATGAAAAATAAAATTTATAAAAACTCCATGGAGAAAAACTCTATGACTTTATGGTTTTGCGTCATCGGGTCGAAGATAAATTGACATAGATTAAAACAAGACTATAGCTCATTATGACCATTCGCTCTTCAGCAGTGTAGCATAATATTAGTACCAAAGATTTGCCGTCATTCACAACAAAACTTGTAAACATGTTCCTATGTTTTATAACGAGTATATATACATAGATCACAAGGCCACAAGTGGGTTATGTCACGACCTTGGACCTCAAACACTTACGTCGTTAAAGTTTATCCGATTCTATGTCTTATAGCAAATGAGAGACAGGATACGCTTATAGAGTTTAAAAAAAATCTGGATGTCCCCGCTTTTGACGTCGATCATGCCTAATGGTTAGCGATAGATGATGTCTACGATCGAACGAGCGAGCCCAGAAGATGCCCGTTTAGTCTTGCTTTAAAGGCTGACGCGTCATATGGTCCATTATCAAACTATTGTTCCTGGACCACATAGTGATGGTGTTTGTGGCCAAACAATAACGTCTCATGAACATCAACAATCCCGTCATGTTAAAATGGTCACCTGTCCATGAACTAACGTCGCCAAACGTTGCTTTACTTTGAAGATCAATCCGTATAATCTAATAGACTGCTGTCTCTCATGTGCTGTAGGAGGGATTTCTCCAATATCTATATGTATAAGTAATATGTAGTTAAGGTCTATTATTGTTTATTATAAGGCTGACGCTTTTCAAAGCATATAGTTTAAGTGTATTTGTATAGCGTATTCACTTCATTTGTGGGGATATAGAAATATTTTACTTTTTTTTTTTTTCAGTTAGCACAATTATGTTTTTTCCCAATTTTTTGTAAACTGTCAATATATTTTGTGGTCAAATCAGTAGCGAATGGCTATTATTTTTATGACTTCGGTTATGGTAAAACTGCAAGGTATAGTCAACGTTATCTCGCGGCACAAATACAAAATATAAAAATAATTTGACATTTCTTTGTTCAAGATTCAAGTCTCGTAGAAACATTTGTATACATACGAGGCATGTAGGTTATTGCCACCTCTAGGTCCCAAATGCTCCGCTTTAGGGAACAAAAAAAAATTCGAAGCGTTAAACCTAAATATACTTGAGGTCACTGCTCCTGTGCCCACCTATAGTCCCTAAGGGACTGTCCCTTCACTCTACGTTGTTGCGTATCAGCATGCCGTTAGCGGTCATCAACCCACCTACCAAAAACATTTCTTAAAAATAGGTTAAACCGTTTCGGAGGAGTTCGGTAACAAAGACTGACACGAGATTTTTGAAAATATTAGATTAACATTTTTACTGAAAATAAACTAACAAAGTTAAGTATGACGGTGGATATTAATTTATGAAGGCGTTTTTATTTATAAATTAATATCCACCGTCATACTTAACTTTTATCAGTGAAAAACGATACTTAGTTTTATTGTTCTGTTTTCTATTCTTGTGCAGTTTTTATGGAAAGGGCAACGACCGCTAATGCAATGCTAAAACGAAAATACTATACCATAGAATGTCACCGCAGATTCTGTTTAATACAATAATAACGTCAATTATCTTACGAAGAACATAGATAGAACTGTAAATAAAATATTTCTATATGTCCACAACTATTTGTCCAATTGTAGTCCAATTTGCTTCACAGAGTTACACTGTATACTTTGTAACAATTGCCCCAACATTTAACGCCAATATTTTCATATAAAATTATTGGTTTACCAATATTTGTGACTGTAAAACACTTTCCCAATCTTTACTAAATTATATGCTTTATTTATCGGGAATTAAAGTTTATAATAGCTAAATTAATTTTGACTTATGATAATATTGTAGTTGGTTAAGATGTTTACTAAAATTATATCAGGGTTAGCTGATAAAATATGTGATCAGTATTTAAAAATACGCCATCAATATAGAAAGTAATTCATTAAAATGTTTCCATATCAAGTATGTATATCCATTTTAAAAATGCATTTTTTTAAACTGCCAGATATGGATAAGTGCTGATTATCATAATTATATTTTGGATGTTTTGGTACTGCTTTAGATCCAAGAGTTAGTGTCGGCAATCATAGTCAGGCCATTTACTGGAATACATGGCATCTTACTTGTGTTTAATTGTATTGAAAGTGTGTAAGGTGGATTCGGGTAATTCCGAAAGGATTTTTGAAGAGTTCGCAGCTAGTTTATATTTTAATTTACCACTTAGAATTGGTGGAGCTGATTACGTTAATTTCGCCGCTTTATTTATTTGAATATACAGCCTAAAACTCTATTTCAAAGACTAAAAACTCTGATACAAGGGTTTAAAAACTCTGATTATTTTTACTCTGTACAAGTACAATTCCGAAGAATGTTCAGGTAATTCTGAATGACAGTTAAAAGTGCGTTTTATTCAGTTTGCGCATTAACAACCTATTGCATATTCGTTCAGATTTACCCTCAAAAAGAAATGTTTTTCGATTTTAAACTCTCAGTACCCTAAACATAAATATGCGATATTTGTATTTCGGAATTGCCTACAAGTTGTCTACGGTACTCAAACTTTTAGTAAGTATGATTTTATTCATTTAAGTCAAATAGGGTTTTGCTTCATTTGTGCAAGTATAAATACGTTTGAAATAAAAACATTAATTTAAACTAATAAAGTTTAATCAAAATGTAATAGATAATGGAATGATTTACAATTCAACCAACATACTAAAACATAAGGAGATACTTCCACGTAAGCAAAATAAAATACTTTGTGATATTAATAGCATACCTACTTAAGTATTAGATTAAAAAATACGAAATTTCACTTAATGTAAAAAGAGGATATTTTAAATTAAAAATGAAATATCATGTTCTTTCGACATTTACACTCAATTTTAAAGAAACGTATTTGATTTTTTTTATTCAATTAAGAATTAATCATACTTGTCGCACTTTTAATAACTTTTCATTAACAACAGTTTCTGTCATTACTATAATAATGGTAAACCTAATTAGTAGCAGAGATCAACATTTAGGAATTGTCCTTTACCTACATATAAAAGTCTTAAAAAGTAAACAAATGCAACAGAGATCTAAAAACATAAATGTAATAAAAGATTGCCTCTCATTATTATTAAAACTTAAACTAAATATTTGGTAGTTATGTAAAAATCTTCTCACGAAAAGTTTGGTAAAATGAGCGTGAAGTGAACGGTCAATCCTTAGTATTAGTATGGAATGACAGTTTACGTTGCCTTTACTTCATCTAAATTTTTACGAGAATATTTTAACAGATTTTCATTTGTATAAAGTGTATTTTTATTGAAATCAGAGGAATTAAAAAAATACACTTCATTATTTTCATCTAACAAGTGAAATTCTCTATCATTCTCACTGTTTTTTTCTAAATCTAATTTCTTTATTATCTGTAGTTCCGTTATTTCGTCACGATCTTTTCTTTTTGATTGAAAAAATGTAAAATTTGGCCTTTTAATTGTCTTTAGGAAATCAACTATGTAATAGGTCTCGTTGTTTTTTTTTTTAATATGTTCTCAACAAATCCAATGTAGTAGGTCCATTTCTTTCTGCTGAAGTACCTTACAAGTACTGCATAATTTAACAGGTATTCTTCTTTTTTATTATAATTTTCGCTCATTTCATCTTCATCTGAATTTTGATTAAGGTTTTGGTCTGTAGTTATTTCTTCTTCTTCAGTCTTATCACTGTATTCAGTTTTGTTATTAGTTTGAGTTTCATCATTGTTTGTATGAACTTTGTCAATCTTAACATAATATTCATCCCTTTCCTTTATATTTTCTTTCCCTGTCTTGGTCTTTTTGCCTGTACCTTTGCCTTTTACTTTTTTTTATATTTGATATGTTCAAATTTAAACTCAATATTTTACGTTCATCTGATATATTGCTAATTATTTCCTGATAATTCGGAATTTTGGAATCTACTTGTAGTAGTTTGAGTTCTTTGTCTATTTGTGTATCATCCCAGAAAATTTCGATAAAATTTTCAAAGTCAGGATAATCTAACTCTATTTCACTATACACTACTAATTTTTAATTAGTACAAATACTTAAAGGGCGTATTAGAAAAGGTCTTGTTATTATATATGTAAAGTCTCACTATATAATATTGATAAATAGCAAAGTTATTAGCGTTTGTTTATATCCCAAAATGTCACTCAATTTACGGACATATTGTACAGGCCATTCATGTATTCATTAATCGTGATGTCGCGGTCACGCGGTCTCGCTCAAACTTGCCCCGCCTCCAACAGCTGTTATCGTAATTGTAGGTAGCTTAGACGCATCTTTAAGCTTTACGATAAAAAAAAGTAAAATAGAAGGTTTACGAAGAATAATAGGCACTTATTCAATTCAAACTTTACCTTCATACTTTTATTGGACTTAGGACCAACAAAATTAGCAACTTTTTTACAAATAAAACAACTAGGTAACTAAAGTAAAATGAAATCAAATCAAATCTTTAAAACTTGTTTGAAAAGTAATTTTGGCGTATTTAAAAGGTTTGAATCAGCTGATATTTACAATAATGAACGTTTACAAAACTTAAAAACAACTTACAGGTATTTTAATTGTCCTTCGAAATGTCCACCACCATTATCAATGCAAAGACGGGCACGTTTAATTAAATTATTTTTTAACGATAAAAGTATGTTTCGCTCACTTTTCACTAGGTCAAATGCGTCCAATATCTAGGTACTCTTCCCTGTACATACGAACAGCGGCACTAGCGTTTTCACCAGACAAAAAGTACACACGCAACATAGCCACGTAGGTACTCCCGAGATGAAAACTGGTAAGCCATCGCGACAGCAAAACGTAACAATTTAGATTAAAAAGCACGCGCACGTTTCCGCTAACAAATTGGCACTGTTAGTTCAGGTTCACTCAGTGTTGCCGTTTAGGAATAAAAAGAGTCCCCAGACGTCGATGCAAAAGTCGCTAGATTTTGAAAAGAACAATATTAAAAAATCCGCTAGAAGTCGCTAAATGGTAGCAAAATATGGTGTAAATAAAAGCAAATTTCTATAATCAAGCTTTTAATCATAGTAATGAAATCCCTATAGGTTTAAACAACTAAAAATTTCGTTATCTATTGCGTCATTTTCGACTTCGACAACTTCTAATGGCTAGTCTTGTGCATGCTCGGTCATTTTTGAGATTGCTCCGTACTAGTTCATTTCGGACAGTAAACTATTTAATTTTATTAGTTCTAATAGCTCTAATCGGTCATCGCTTTCAGCAGTCAGCGGTCACTAGAAATGTCTCTCGTGTTCGGGTGATAAGCTAAATTAGACATTATGCAATTGAAATAACACGTATCTTATCTCATTCTTGCGAATTCAGTCGGTAGGATTCGGGTAGCATCGTCATTAATCGGCTACTCTCTCCCGTTCTCATTCATTCACAGGCATCGAATGGATTCGTATAACGCTTCTGTCAAACAATCAGTGACTGTATTTCAATTCCCGTTCGCACATTACGATCGCGTGGTTTAGAATGTACATCTGTACGAGTTCGAAAAAAATCGAAAAAAAATGTCGCTAAGCACATCAAAAAACCGCTAGATCTAGCGACAAAGTCGCTAGAACGGCAAAACTGGGTTCACTCCGCGATAAAGGATCGCTGGCCAGCCGAAAGGAGGGGGCGTGGCTTGAGCTTAGACGCGAGTTTGCCGGGATCTATGAATGGCGATCGAACTGGACTAGCACTGCGCGTAATATTTTCTAGTAGTAATTGTTATGAATGATTGATTCAGTTATGAGTTTACCAGTTATGGCAAATTTTCGTAGACAATTTTGGGGTTTCGTTTTTTTTTACTTTTGACTACATAAATATGATCAGTAAAGTGTACGGATAGAACCCCATTTTTTTTTGTACTAATTAAAAATTAGTAGTGTATACACTCATTATGTCTGATATACTAGTTGAAGAGCTGTTGGAATATTGCTGCTCAAATTTCTTCCTTCTCTGTTTTCTATTTTTTGCTTTTTTAATATTCGACTTTGCAATAGGGGTCTTTATTAACCGACTTCTTTTTTTCTTTAGTCTTCAAACTCCGTGTTTTTGCTTCTCGAGAACATGACGCCCGTTCCTTCGTTTTTTTTTTTTGTATTCGCTTTTTTTCCATATTTTTATTATTAATGGATGCAGTAATGACCTCTGCACCTTTTGCTATTCGTTTTTTTTTTAAGATATGTATTGTCTTTTTTATCCTGGCGTATTTTTTCAAGCAAAGGTTTTCAAGGAAATTTACTTTTATATCTGAAAGTATAGTTATTTTGTTTCTTTTTTCATTGGATTAAAAATAAGTATTTTGCAGGCATTCTGGCAACAACAATTTGCAACAAAAGGCATAGTTTATTCGTCTGTACGTCATAAACTTGTCAGAGAAGTAACATTATTTGTGTTAATACCCTGATCAAGACTGTGAAATTCCTCAGTAAATTGAAAAACTTCATTGAAAATCAACGCACAGTTCTTTCAATATCTTGTCGGCGATTTAAGTCTTAAATGCATCTGTGGAACAGAATCTTTGTATCTTTTGTAAACAGTTGGATCGTATTTATCTTCTGGTATCACATGAGAATCAAAAGGGTGAATGCTAGCTTTTTTAAACCCACTTTTTAAGCGACATCAAAAAAAGGAGGTTTACAATTCGTCTTGAATTTTTTTTTAATTTTTTTTATGTATGTTACCTCATAACTCGGAGACGGCTGGACCGATTTGAAAAAATCTTTTTGCGTTTGAATGGGTATACTTTCTAGTTGGTCCCATTGTTACGAAATCAGGATCTGATGATGGGATCCTGGAGAAATCGAGGGAACTCTTAAAATATTATGGGCACACCTATAGCGTTTTGGGTATTTCTTATAGTACCTTGAGCAGTTGCTTCCGAAAAGTACCATTTGGGGAAGTTGAACTGATGATGAAGACCACAGATGGCCACTGAAACTCCTCAATAATAAGTATTTCGTGGATTGCGATTCGATTACTTGAGTACGGATGTTAAACACTTTATGCTCATCACAATACATATGGTGATGTAGAGTTGATGGTCAAGTACCAGGAGAACTCCTCAAACATTAACGGCTATGCATCGGGAAAAGCAATATTTTGTAAAAGGTGATAAGTTGTTGACATTATGGCTTTTGTGACTAGATAAATTACAAACCGACCCACTAAAAAGCGTGAAAAAATTTTTTAGCAAAAAAATAGAACCGACTTCCATATCAAAACACTACAAAGGCAAAAATAACTTTAATTTCGGAAGGCGGTGTCTTAAGTTTTGTATATATTTTCGTTTTTGACACCGCCTTACGAAATTAAAGTTATTTTTGCCTTTGTAGTGTTTTGATATGGAAGTCGGTTCTATTTTTTGCTAAAAAAAATTTTTAATGATATCCCGCCTCCCTTGCCAAGTTTCGACAAAGGTTTGAGCAAAAACTTTTTTTGCCATCTTAATACCAATATTGTGGCTGTAGCTGTAAAAAATTGTGGTCTCCATCCAACCTTTGGAACTAGCAGCATAAGAGAGCTCAAAATCTAAGTTTTCGGTTCCACTGTCCCCAGATGTTCTTCCCTTTAAATACTATTAACGGTGATAACTTTTTGCTACTTGCGCTTACAGTCATCAAAACAGTTATATTTTCTTTTCCAGTTCCACAAGTTGTTCTGGAACATGGTTTGTTGATAACACCAACAACTTTCGTTTTTGTTGGGTCAAGAGACAAAGATGTTTCATCCATATTCCAAATTAAATGAGGATTTTTAAATAAGTTTAAAGCAGACAATGTATCCTCGAGAAGTTTGAAATATCCAAATACTAAAAATGGGTCTGTCATTTTCTTTCGTACGTATTCAACCGGCTGTGGCTTTTTAATGGAAAGTCTGTGCCTTTTATTGAAAATTTATAAACCAGTCTTTGTCTGGTTTATTGTTTTTAAATGGTGTATTCAGTTATTGGTTTTTACAAACTTTGCGACTAGAGTTAGCACCTCTTCCTTTGAAAGGCCAAACCCCCATTTTCCATATTTTTAATCGCGTCGGCCATTCGACTTTCTACTTCCAACGGAATAGCTAATGGTCTCCCAACAATATTTGTACTATAATTTGATTTAATTTTATCATAAAAAGTTGTTGTAGGTATCCCATACTTTTGTGCTGCAGCGTACATTGATAATCCATTATTTAGTTCTCGAACTGCATTTGTGATGTCATTTTGGGTGCACCGGAGTTTTTTCATTTTTATTCGGCATGCTCCTGAAACAATGAAAAAAGTAATTAAGACTTGCAAGTATTTATGTAACTTTATGTTTTTATTAAAAAGTTAGGTATGGTCAAATCTAATTGATATAAATATATAACTACGTGTCGATTTTTAAACTTTCTTATATTTTCATTTAACAAGTATGTATATAGTTTAAAATACGTTAGTGCACATTGAAAAGTTGTAACTGAAAGAAAATACCAATTAAAAATAAACTATTCATAAAAAAGAGGCTTAAAACACTTGAAAATCACTGACCATTTCTTTGTAAAATCAATATCGGACAATTCCGAATGGTTTATAATTCAGAATTACCCGAGTCGACTAATTCCGACAAAAACAAATAACTTTGAGCTAGTGTGTCCTAAGGCTTCTCAACAGTGCACTAAAACGATAATTTATCGAATCAAAATAGAATTAGTCAAATAACTTACCAGATTTCTCGATTATAGATCTTCGGGTAAATCCGATAAACCAAAAAAGCGCGCGAAATGTCACTCGCTCACAAAAATTTCGTTCGCACACCAACATCCGCTCACAGCGCGTTGAACCAACTGAGGCGCGGGGGTGGATTAAGATGGCGGCTAGGTGAATGTTGCTAGAGCAGAACACATTGCCGCGATTTCGAAAAAAATGTAATTATTGGAATATCCCGATATTCGGAGTTAGCCGAATGCACCTTACTGTCTAAAATCTCTTTTTTTATGACTATCAAAGATTTTAACTATAGAGTGGTGTCTAGAGGTTACATCATCACCACTGCTCTGAAAACGGCGAAAAAAATATCATTAGGAAATCTGTATGTCTTAGTACGAAAAAATCCGAAGGCATGTGACATTAGACAACCCGCACTATGTCCGGGAGGCTTATGTCGCAGGAGTAAGAACGTTATTAGCTAGTTATGTTATTCACAAACTACATGGATATAATAATTTTTTTCTTTGCGTGTGGAAATCCTAATGGATGTCCTCCGCCTTGGGGTTGACGGAGGGGTCTGTCAGACTCTTACTGGCTAAAACCACACGGTGTTTCTCTTCTTCACTTCTAGCCGGGGTGCGGGGACATGTTAGCATTCTCCACAATCATCCCAGCAGTGACAGTTGACGGTCGTTTACCCCATCTCAGATAACGGGAGGAGTGAGTGAGATTTTAGAAAGGCGCGCGGAAACACTAATCGACACCTGCTCGGGTTGGATATAATACAATACCTCAACCTAAATATAGTTATGAGAGCGTGCTTATCCATTTAACTGAAACTATTTTGCGCACAATATTATACATATAACGTAGTATATTTTTCTTTTTTTACTTTAGACATTTTTTTTGTTTGCTTTATCTGTATGTATTTTTATTTCACACTAAACTGTGTGGAAATTAAGTGTTTCTTGTAAAATGTTCACTGTATCAATTTATATTTGTGTATTCTACTTTTTGCAATGTTATTCCTTAAAATTGTGTGAGAAACTACAGTTGAGTTTATAATTTGAGATAATGTGAATTTATAGACACCAACTCAAAAGATACTTTAGCGTTGTGTATTTTTTTTAAAAGAATATTTGTATGGATTTATGGAAAAAGCCTAAAAGGTTGCAATGGCTTTTGGACTTTGTCTGTTTTAGTAAAGAGCTTTTTCTTACAAAATTAGATTACTCTCTCGAATTCTGAATTCAAAAGCGTGTAGATTAGGATTACAAGTTACCATTGCCTTTTCCAAATGTTAACAAGACACCAATAGCTTTTAAAATAGTATATATTTTTCTTACAACAGAGCTTAGTAAAGACTTACATGTTTTTGTCCGAAATAATGTTATGATGTTACTTTAACGCAATTTTTGGGCTCAAAATGATTCGTATAATTATTATAATATTCGAATATTAAAACAGATAGTTTCGATGTTATTTCCTAATTACCGTAGCATATTAGTCTCTATTATTCTTTATTGTTTGTGTCGTTCATTACAATAGGTCCAGTGACAGCAATAGGATGCATATATAGAAATATTTTTCCAACCAATTAAGACCCTACTTTTTAAAAGGATATCTTTTAAGACTTTTTTTGTTTCTTTAAAAGATATTGTACACCGACTTAAGCAAAAATGATCCAAACCACACAAACCTATTATGTTAAAATATACCTTATTTTGGAGTACATAGGTCACAAACTCGAAATTGTCGAGGATGTGGGTTGGATAATTTTTGCTTAAATCGGTCCAATTGTGAAAAAGAACTGTGTTTTTGTTCTCTGTATATTTATTATTGGACATATGCAAACTTAAATATGACAACCAACATTCTCATTTATTCAGAGTATCTCAATGTTGAGACCATACATTGCTTATAAAGTCCATAGACAAAATTGTCATTTGTTTTTAATCATAACAACGGACAAATATGTCAAGTCGGGAAGATATGTCAAATTATTCTTGTAATAGACCCCCGCTTCACGTTGCATATGCATATTTAGGTAAAAATTTGATAATTTGCAGACTGATTCAACGTATTGGAAAAGACTCGTACATCCATACAATCATGTAGAAATGGTAGAATTTACATTGTATAAAATTTTTCACATCTTAATATCATCTGTGCGCCTTCTGTTTCTCCGTTTTGTCGTTTTTACATATTATATTTATTATATATTATTGTTTTTAATTATACAGGATGTCACGTCAAACATTGTCAAACTGTAATCCTTGTTAGGTCACTTGATTCCGCACAATTTTTGGTTTTTAATTTCTAGCCCTAAATTGATATTTTAGCTTTATTTTTTTAATTCGTCTTAAATTTGATTTTTTGACACACATCCGGTAATTTAAACTGGAGTTGTGGAAATGAGGCTTCTTGTCTCTATAATCTTATTCTATAAATAAAAAAAATAAATTACATGAATAATAAAACAGATTTTTAATAACTCGGAATACAGATAATACAATAGTGCTAACAGAGAGAAAAGTATATTTATCAGATCATAAAAATGTGCATGAAAATAAAAGCAGAAAGAAACAGAGGGTGCGGCCAATTCCAATTTATAAATGTGATAAAACTTAGTGGAAAACGTAAAAAAAAACATTTGACTTTAGGGTAAACGCGAACTTTTGTGATGATAGAGTTTATTTATTTATCTATATTGTTATTTTTCCACTGCTGGGCAGACTTCCCTCACACTCTTCCAACCACCTCTGCTAGTTCGAGCCAGTTCTTAAAAGAAGTCGAGCTCATCTCGCTGTCATATCCGCCTTATGTTGGTAAGATGTCGACTGGCATTTTATGGGGCTATTTTTTTAATAAAACATAAAACAAAAAGAAAAGAAAGAAGAAAGAATATAATCTAATCAATCCCGGGAGGATTGATTATATTATATTCTTTCTTTTGAGGGAGCGGAAGGTTTAGACACCTACTGATTTCAATTGTCTTTGCGCGTTCCGGGCCACGGTGTCTCTTTAGAACATTCCCGAATTCACGGATGGGAACCATTCGGTGGGTCTGTTTACACATTTCATAGAGTTGCTAATCTTAAAAAGTCAGACTTATTCATTGGTGCGTTTTTCCCCAATAAAGCGGTGCCGGGTGTACCTATATAACCTGTGCTTTGACCTTAAATATCTATAGATATAAGGCCGTGCGCGCACTGCCTTATTATTATCCGCGTATTTATTTTCTCCTGCTGTGTCAAATCCATCCAAAGGTTGTCTGTAAAAGATCGCTTTTAGCGATAAGACCGCCCATTGTAACACCCATTGTAGTTTTTTAAGTCCTTATTTAATTCTGTTATGGTGTACAATAAAGAGTATATCTATCTATCTATCACCGGTAGAATGACCGAGGCCACCGGTGACTCTACCGCACGCGTTTATTCCACCGCAGTGCGCGCACTTCTATGACACTCACAGATTTTGCGTTCCCAAAACGCAACGTAGTGCGCGCACGGCCTAACTGTTACTACAAAAGTCTGCGTTCAACCTAAACAAAATATCTTAGTTGTAAATTACTAATAAACTTAGTGAATTAGTTAAAATTGTATGTCTTGGCATATTATTGTGTTGTTCTTTTTTGTAATTATTATTGACTGAAAATTTTAAATTGTTTTTCTGGTTATTTATAACTTTGATACTTTCAAGGACTTGATTTACCTTGCATATGGCGGATATTATCTATTATGGTGAATTTGGTCTAAAACTTGCAGAATTTGCACCTATTGCCTGCATAGGCATACATATAAAGAATTGTATAAACAAGGTAAAAATAATCATTCTTTATTTAGGTAATATTCTTTACAATACTAAAATCTTACTATACTTTAATATTATTAGAATACATCTGTCCGTCATGCCTTAGATTTTGCTGTAGGAGTGTTTTGTTGTTTATGCACAATTGCATATTATAATAATGATTATAATTATGTAGATAGCATTTTACGTAGCATTTATATACCTACCGTTGTCATGTTGATTTTGTAGTCGAATCAATGTGTGTGATGTCCTCTATATTTACTCTGAATACTGTAAATGTTTTGCATAAAACAGTCCTTTTATTATCATGAAATAATGGTCCTGCTTTGACTACGAGTGTCGAAATATTTTAATGGTTTATTCGTATTAAAGTATTAAATAACGCATGCTTCATGTCGTACAAAAACTGCATATGGAACTATTCCAATGTATAACAGAGATGCCGCTACTTTCCATATAGCTTCATCTCTTTTTTGCACTTCAGTTGTGACAAGAAGCAATACATTTATTCCTAAGTGTGTGAACTAAGTTCATAGCCAATTATAAAAAAGTATATGCGTTCAATGTTTTTTTAGTACCCTTTAGGCTGTTTTATGCATCACATCAATGTATAGTTTTTACGTACTGTGCACAAACAAACTATCGTCGTTTAACGTTTATTGCCTATCTAATTGTATGATTTCCATTTTAAGCATTGTACCTATATTTGAAGTCATTTGTGTATATTTTAATGGAATAAAGTGTTTGCAAACTTGAATTTGCGTTTCTTTATGCATATAACCTCAAAATTCTACCGACCTACTAAGTATGTAAAGGCTAGAACTTTCTTTGATTGATTTTATTATATATTTATTATTTGTATCGGGTTTTTTGCAAGCTTCCGCGGGTTTTACTCCTGGTAAACTATTTCTTGTGATTTATTTGTTGATCTTGTAGAGGCTATGGGTATCTCATTACTCGCCCCTCCCGCCAGAGTCAAACATAGCATAATAAGCGCCAAGTGGCTAAGTTGTCGGCCGTGTGATCGAGAGGCCGCAGGTTCGAACCCCACCAATTACATTATTGCCGTGAACCCGCTCCAGACACAAGCATATTGAGCTTAGTTGCAGGTGTTAACAAGAATAGAATAGACTGTTTTTTTGCAAATATGGGCAATACATTTTACACAAGTTATAAGTGTTATACATCAGCTCAGCCCATTTCGCCATTCGGCATGCAGATATTAAATTATTATTATTAATAATGTGAAATCTCCCCAAATTGCTAGTTTTCTTTAAAAAAGAACTCACTCTCCTCGCTAAACTAGTCGGGGGGGAGTTAAAAACCCTACCTTCCAGAAGTTAGATCTGGTCTGTGGACTGGGTCCACAAAGGCGGGCTGGCAACAGTCGGCAGCCGCGTTGAAGAGTATTTAAATTCTATTGCAGCCTTGAAGTATGTTTGCGAGAGAGCACGAGGTGGTTCTAGTCAGTTAGCCTGACAGGCCCCTTCGCCCGCCATAGGGATGGAGGCCATCCATGAGGGTTTTACACTTCGAAAAAAAGCCTAGCTCATCTCAGTAAATTGTAGAATAGGTACATGACAAACCTACCCACGTTAGGCACCTGGGCTATAAAAGATTCGAGTCTAAGATTAGTTGCAGGCATTGCAGGAGTTTCCATTTCCATTAGAGCTATGTAAAGAGTTAAAATTCCTAGATCCCGTTCAGATAGCAATAGATTGTATAGTTTAATTTTTTCAATCATCGCTCTGGATGGAACGGAGGGGAGTCTCATACTTCTAGTAACTAAAAACCCATCCTGTTCCTTCTGTTGTCCTTTCGTGCTCGCTGCGGTATCTCGTTAAAAAATTCCCGCTAAGCAAGCAATAATTACATTTAATAGCAGTCTAGTTTATGGTTGCAGCTAGATTTTATATTTTCGACTTCAGTGATGTTTTAATTTTATTGGGAAATGTTGCTATAGTCTTTTTTTTTTAACAAACGAGTACCAAAATTTTGACTGCGTTTCTATTGGTCCACGGAATCAACATAAAGTCCGTTCCACACAAACGCTGTAGTTACATGTACATTCAGTTCATTCTCGACAACTTGACAAATCACCTACAACTCTTTCTTTCTTTCTTCTTCTAACTTCATCTCGCAAACAAGACATATTGAATGGCTACGGTCGAAAAATATTGCCTGTAACGAATCAATGTTAAAGTTGCAACTTTTGGATTTGGTTAAGCAAAACAAAGATCGTTTTGAAAAAATTGTTGTAGATGAGATGGCTAAGTCCACAAATCGAAATAGGTACTATGACAATATTGTTTTATTTTTATTTATTTATGAAAATATCATATAGGTACTTAACGCGAAGAAAATTGGTTACGAATATACTAAGTATGCAAATTTAAATCATAAAATAATAATTTAATTTTCTCTACAATAATTTTAACAATATGAACGGGCCTTAGCAATTTCAAAACAAGAACAAAGGCGTTGGCCCCACCCCAACCAATGATCCATCTCTGTCAATATCGGAAATGTGCGAGAGACATACTCTGTACTGGTTTGTTAAATAAAACACACACTTGACGACACGGTTGGTGTAGTGGTTGAGCGAGGCCTGCTGCGCTGCGTGTTCGATTCCCGCACCGTGACTAATGATCCGGGTCTTGGTGATACTAAAAATGCACTCACGATACAGGATAAATTCCTAGTGTTTTTTTTTATAGTAAACAATTTCAGACGTCCAACGCATACATAACAATAAAAAGTAGTTCTACTCACAAAATTAAGTACTTCATTATGCTAAGATTCATAGATATTGCGCGTCGATTGCGAGGCAGCAACCATAGAGATATAAGAATAGAGTGCAGAAACGGTTAAATATAACGATAGAGGCGAAGAGAGAGACAGATGCTGACTATTCATCTGTCTCTCTCTTGCAGAGTACTGTGATTGGCTAATGAGCAGTGTTTTCTAGCAAATCCTATCGCTTGTATATTGAGTGTGGCACACGCGGAGCTGTATGAAAATCGTGTATACATACGTATACCGTATATAGTACCTATATAGGCACCTTTTTGTTTTCATTTTGACTGATCCTTTGGTTTGTAGGATATTTAAAAAATCATGTAAGTATTATTTGAATTCAGTGCCGATAACAAAGGTGAAAAAATGAGTGGGATAGTGTGAGAAAACTCCCATTTCACCATCTTCATTGGGGCCAATCACAACGCTCTGCAAGAGAGGGATGGATGGATGAACAGACGCCGACTATTCGTCGGCGTCTGTCTCCCTCCTCGCTTCTATCGTTCCCACTTACAGGCTAATGTAGCACTTCTGCACTCTACTCTTCTCTACTATCTCTATGGCAGCAACTGACTTGATTGTGTAATTTCTAGTGGCCATCGATCTGATAGTGCAGCACATATCAGACTACCTGAAGCGGAGCCCCGTGGACAAGGACATCGCGCTGGAGCTCGGCCTCTCGTCCCAGTCGTCAGTGCCCGGAAGTCCGCAACGCGCCGGGAAGGGGGGCCGGCCGCACTAGACTTGTAAGGTACGCCGTAAGTAAGCAGAAAAGTTTGTTTGAACGCGCTTATCTCCGAAAGTGCGGGGTGGATTTTAATGAAATTGATATGGAAGTAGCTTGAAGCTTGAGGAAGGTTATAGGCTACTTTTTATACGACTGCAAAAGAACAAGGTTATGATTTTTTATCGTGATCAATTCCACGCGCGGGAACGAAAACCGCGCGACTGTTAGGGTCAATTTATACTAGCGCAGAGTCGAAGCGCATCGAAGCGTCAAATTCTTTACAACTAAAGCGAAGCCGCACGAATGCGCGCATTCGGAAGAATACGCGCGCACTCTTTTACGTCTAGTAATAGGCATCAACAGCAGTGCTATTGAAACAGTTGCCAGTTGACTCTCGTAGCTGAAATGTGTGTAAAATGGTTGACATTGATCTTGCTATGATATTACTTATATCGGAAGTTGAAGAAGAAGAAAAAGAAAGTGGTATTATAGTGTTCCGACTGATGACGCGTAGGTTCGCTAGTGAGCGCATGGATACGCGAGAATGCGCGCGCACCAATCAGCGTTGTTCACGAGCAGACGCGTGAATTCCGAAGAATGCGCGCGTCTTTTTAAAACCTCTGTGTGCGTTACGCTGTGGAGTTAAGGTTGAATTTGTTATGTTCAGTTTTGGATAGACGCTTCGATGCGCTTCGACTCTGCGCTAGGACTCTGCGCTAGTATAAATAAAATTTATCCTTAGTGCTGAAATAAGAGCAGCTTGTAGCTAAATAATAACACCCACGCAATCGGTCAGTCAATATTCAAGGTTAAGGAACGTTTTTCGAGGTTGGTCCGTGCATGCGTGCTTATCTCTGAAAGCACGTGAAGTCGTATGTAATACATATTTGTCAGTGGTTACGGATAGTTTGCAGCCAGAAAATCGGACAGCAGTATTGCCAAGGTGTTAGTGGAAGTCAATTTGCCGCTCCATGTAAAACATTAGTACTGTTCTTAATTTAAATTTTTGCAGTCTCCAATGTTGTCAACCGTTAATTAAGGGAAGGAGCGACAAAAACAACTTGCTGGACTGCCGTGCCAATCCAAAATACTGTAAGTCGACTTACAGTGTTTTTTCTTAACAGCTTTATATTAGTTCCTTGAAGTCTGTTTAACACCCCTGACTTACATTTTTTTCATTACAATGTATATTCTGCAAGATAAGGCAAGCTAAAAAATTCTGAATCACTTTAAAATTAAATAAATTAAAAACCTACATTGTTTTTAAATATCACAAATGTGGTTTTGAAAGTTACAGTGTTTTGGATTGGCAGGGCAGTGTGGCTGTTTCATTCATATTTGTAAATGTTTGAGACAAAAAAATACAATATATTTATCATTTTATAGTACTTAGCAGGGTCAGACAGGAAGCCGACTCGTAACATAGTTGGGACAAGGCTACGCAAATGATAAATAAATAAATATCTTTATTACCAAAAAATTACATAATTATTTTTAAAGATCAACCTCGTTTATATAAACTAGCTAGATTTTTGACACAATAGTCAAAAATGGCTGTGACATACGGACAGACAGACAGACATGACGAATCTATAAAGGTTCCGTTTTTTTGCTATTCGACTACGGAACCCTAAAAAGCATCACTGTCTGATGGATCATCCACTCATCTTCTTACATCATCCATCAATTATTTGTGGTTTATTAATAAGTCTAATATTTTCCAGGATAAGAGATATTGGAGCGACAGCAATAATGGGACACGTTGGAGACATACGATCAGCGACACTGCACAGACATAGTTGGATGCGGCACTACTACACGCGTAGGCTTCGCGATGTGGCGGGAAATGGAATGAAGTTACTTTTGCATTAAAAAAAAAAAAAAAAAAACTCCATACATCAATGACCTATTACGGTGTCTTTTTGACGTTCAACGTCACATGAAACTGTAAAAAGGTCATTGTGTACGAGCATTTTGTAATCGACCCAAAGTGATGGCATCGCTTGGAGCTGTGCTCACTCCCCAAGGGACATGGTCGTGAAGGTACACAGTGTTGAACACGTTTGGAATGTGCTTAAATTAGATATTTATACAAAATTTAATGGGCTCGTGAGTAGACCAGACCTAGAGGTGTGCCTTGCTGAAAAGGACGATATTGATATTTAATATAAACACGTAGTTATAGTTGTTTCTAATATCTCAGTACCGTAGAAACTTTCGAGATTTCGTCAATTCTCTTCGCAACTCTACTAACTGCGTTTAAAGCACAAAATATTTTTTATAGAAGTGTTCCGCCTTTCGTAGTAAAGTTTCCCGCCATTTTACTGCTGCGCCATATGAAAAAAAAAACAATTGCAAATTACCGTAGATTACATAACTTAAGTAAATAATTTTATTAAAGAAATTTTAAATAGGAAAATCTCATAAGAGAACCACATATCTAGATATATAATATAAAAAATATAATATAATCTCCCCCTAGTTAGTCACTAGTCAAAAAATTTGTTGAAATTAAATATACCTATGCTCAATGGCATTAGTACTTATTCGGTCTGTTAAAAGTTTTGATGTGTTATTTTTTCATTCTATTGAATTGTTAAATAAGATAAATTATTAAATTATGTATAGACGCCAGCACATGAAACTACCCGAAACTGTCAAGTTTTCCCAATCAACCTTGACCTTAATTTCTTTAACAATAAAGTTGAAAATCTATTAAAGAAATTTGACGGATTGTTGTAGCTTGATGTGCTGGCGTCTGTACCTACCCTAAGCTTTGAAAAGTATTGTTTGAACCAAAAATGTCTCGAAAAGCCCGACAGAAGGGCGTCTACCAAAAATATTGTGGAAGTTAAGAAAAAGGTTTGCTTGCCATACAGCCTTCGTCAGTAAACTGATTGTTTTAGATTATAAGGCCAAAGTGATTATGAACTTTAAAATGTAAGTTTTAGGCCCCTTTTTCAAAGTGCTTAGACAAATTCTTCCAAATTCACAGAAAATATCTGCCAGGCAAGTACTTAGGTAACTGGATACTTATCTGGTCAAAAAGGCCATGGGCCATCTTCCCTATTGAACGTCCTAAATTGTGTGTTACTAGTCAGATGTTAACGGATAATGTTAGGAATGATCGAGGCTGTTGAAAAATTTGATTGTCATATTTAATCGCGATATTCGCTATTACGTTGTTGATTTTATTTATTGTATAGTTTGTAACTAGTTTAAGCTGTAGCTTGTAGGCTTGAGGCTCTATTCCTCATATAAAGCACATTTTCTTGTTCAATATATTGAATATTGAACAAGAAAATGTGCTTTATTCAGATAGGTTACGTATGCTCAGCTGACCATTAATAATGGACCTTAATTTTAGCATGTTAAAGCGCAAAATCGTAAGTTTCGCTTAAACAGTCATATGAACATCAAGTTTGCAGTTTATGTCACTGAAAATAGGGTGTATTATTCTTTGTGCTGAGACTTGATCAACCAGACTACTCAAGTGAGGCTAGCCAACCGGGCTTTTAGCTCTTGTAAGATAGCAATGTATTGTGCCTACTGGCTTGCTCTTACATGACAGTCTGGTTGCACATAGCATCCCTAATCTTACTTTCCCTTATATAAGTTGCAAAGAAAGTACGATTATAATCGTTACCATCTTGGTAATAGAGTCGATAGTGTAAATCGCATAGCAAGACATGATAAAAATAGTTCGCATTTTTACCTTGTATGGTTCTATCTCTTACTAGTTTTTAAAAAGCAGATTAGCAATATGAATTTCACGGGGTTATTGCAAACGCCGTAAGTTTATAATTCATCGCGTGAGATTGTTACCTCTACTTGATACGACACAGATGTACGGTAAAGTATTGAATTAAGATGGGATTTATTTGAATAGATCTGTTGACAATTTATCGAGAGCTTATAATCTCGCGATATTAATTACAGACTTAAGTTGTTTGCAATATAGTGCAGTAAAATAAGCATAAAATGTGGTTAAATAACAGTAATTCACATAGAGCTTAAATACCCCATTATAAATGCCTAAAGTTCCCACGAATCCCGTTTGTGTAAAAAAAATACGAGGTCAAAAATGTCAGTTATTCGCATTTTCTCAAGATGAAACTCACCTCACCAAAAAATTGCCATACCGAAGTTTTACTTTGAAATATACAGTAAAGTTAGTTTTGAGGACTTCTGAAATTTCGTTTATAACCGTCTATTATATTTTTATTATGATGGAGGGACCAAGCATTTTGTTAAAATGTATGTACATGAGGTAGCTAAAATTATAGCAAAGGTAGTAAATAGTAGATTATAGTATTAATTTTTTATATATGTATGACAGACATTGGAGATTTGGCCCCTCCATTTTGACGCTCACTGAATAGACGATTATAAACGAAATTTCAAAAGTCCTCACAACCAACTTTACTGTATATTTCAAAGTAAAACCTCGGTATGACATTTTTTTTGGTGAGGTGAGTGTTTCACCATGAGAAAATGCGAATAACTGATATTTTGACCTTATTTTTTATACACAAACGGGATTCGTGGGAAATGAATGGTATAAATTTTTTATATATGTATGTATGACAGACATTGGAGATTTGGTCCCTCCATTTTGACGCTCACTCAATTCAAGAACTCCGTAAATTTTTTGCTCTATGCAAATTGTTGTTATTTGAAATGTCGATGCCGATGACAACAACACTTGTGTTGTAATAAAATAGATACCTGACATAGTTGTGTATTTTAATGCCTCTTGTATGTTGATTGTTTTTAATTATAAAATGCTAATTTGTTATCCATGGTGAAAATGACCTTTAAATAATTTATTTGGTTATGTTTTGAGATTATCGCAGATTTGTAAATCTTAACTTTTTCAACTTATAATTTTAAGAACGTTAAAAGACAAATGTGTATATTCTTTATATTATTAAATATCTGCAATCATTTCAAAATGAACCTAATTGTTTGTTCCTTGTTTATTTATTTAAATGAATTAGCTTTTCCGTTTTGTTGAACACATGTGACATTATGCCTATTTAATAAATACCAAAGAAAGTGTTTACATGTTAGTTCGGCGATATTTTTAAATTATTTATTGCTTTACGTTATTATTTAAATTAACTATTCACATAGCTTAAATATTTAACTGATGGCAAGTACGTGACTTTCGAGAAAAAATTACCATCATATAATAAAGTAAAAAGAAAGTAATCAGAAGGAATTTATAATTCTCTCCTTAGTGATGTGTTTAATGTGATAATTTCTGTCTGTAAATCTGACATTGGTCTGGCAAAAGCGTGTCGTGTTACCCAGTTACTGGGTTGTGGAGGTTAGATAGGATAGGCAGTCACTCCATGTAAAACACTATTACTCAGCAGCCAACCTTCCAGTCTAACAGGTTAGACTCCAACCTAGTTGAAGAAAAGCTAAGCAGATATTGATGTCTGTAACCTTTTGGTGCAACACCAACAGTGCCGTAAATAGCCTTTTATGCCTCCGGTGTGACTTTCTATAATAACGCTGGTAAAAATGGTGGCTGTGATCGTCGGAACCCCGTATTCGTCATTCGACACTCATTTTTTCGCTTCAGATAAATTATTATTATTCAATTAATTTTAAAATTCATAATTTTAATCCACAATAATAAATTACTTATTAAATGTTTTACTAAAATCTTATAAGCTAAAGTAGTCGACACCCATGTTGGATACCGCACTCCGTATGAGTAACAATCATCTGATGCTGTTACATCTACACGGGAGGCTACTAAAGTAAGAGGAGGAAGGAGATGAAGTAGAATTCAATATTTTCTGATTGTACCTAGTTATTTATGCGCCCCGCCAGGTTCTTCGCCTTAGGCATCCCTAGCACCCACCCTATTTACGGCACTGTTCATCAATAATTCTATCTCGCTGTAGGTACTAATATTACATTCCTATCCGGCTTCTATTCAGTGTAATCTTATCACTAGTCATCGTTATTCAGGCGCATAATCATCGCCAGAAAAAGGAACGAAACTGTCTCTTAAACCATTTCGGGAGAAATTGACACTTATGACTCTCTAAGACTTATTAATTTGTACCTATAGTGCAGCTGAATATGGACAGATATGATTTAGTGCCATATAATACGGAGAAAAATGGATTTCAATATTTTATGTGTTTTTGTTAACTTCTTGCCAGCAGTTGCTTACAAAGTCGCTTCAATTCTGCTAACACTAGGTGTTACTGTAAATATGCATTACTATATTCCGTTCTACATTCTAACGTTTTGTATTCTGACGCAATAGTTCGTTATTTACACGCATACATTGTACAAAATATATTATTTTTAAAATAAAGCCGTTAGAGTTTTATTTATTTTTGTTTTCCCTCCCTCTGACATCGACTTTAAAAATATATAAACTAAACTTTTAACAGCCATCGTTTTGATCCGGATTTAAAAATAGATCATTATTTTAGTTCCACGTATATCAATTATACTATGAAATCCTACTAATATTATAAATGCGAAAGTTTGTGAGGATGGATGGATGTTTGTTACTCTTTCACGCAAAAACTACTGAACGGATCTGAATGAAATTTGGTGAGTGGATAGTTGACTGCCTGGAATAACACATAGGTTACTTTTTATCCCGGAATTCCCACGGGATCGGGATATACGCGGGAAAAACCTCCCACGCGAACGAAGTCGCGGGCAAAAGCTAGTCTACTATAAATATCACTCGTACGAGAAAAGACAGAAGGAAAACTGACTAACAGCCCCAAAGATGATGTCCAACTCCTGTTGGACGCACTTCAAAGGCCAGATCTGGAAATTATTGATGACCTAAAGTAAGAGCGCAAGAAGAACATACAAATGAAATCGAACGGTGTTAGTTTTAATTGATTTCTCCATTGCTTTCAATACCGTTGATCACGACATCCTCCTGGCCATTCTGTCACACATTGGGATTTTTTCATCGGCACAAGATTGGTTCTCATCTTACTGTACGCTGATGACCTACAGTTCTACGCGCAAGCTGACTTTGACAACCTGGACAACTGGATCGCACTGCTGAATGCTGACCATCTAGCTATCAGTGATTGGTCAAGCAGGTTTGGGGTTACTGTCAGGCTATCTTGATCGGTAGCTCATATTTTTCTGCGAAACTTGGGGTCCAGCCAACTTCTCCCGCTTAACTTCAGCAATACTGTCATTCCTCTCTCGCCACACGTAAAAGACTTAGGCCTATATATTGACGACACGTTAAGTTGGAATAAGCAGATTGCATAGGTTAGCCAGAGGGTAACATTCACACTGCGATCTCTCTATAGATTCAAGAATTTCCTTCCTTTTAGCATTAAAACCACATTGGTCAATCACTTGTGCTTCCTATCATTGATTATGCTGATGTTTGCTACTCTAATCTTTCCCAAGAACTTCTTAACAAACTGGATCGACTTCTCAACAACAGTATTCGTTTCATTTTTGGCCTTCGAAAATATGATCAGTTTTCTTCCTTCCGTTCTCAGCTTAAATGGTTGCCTATCCTTCAAAGGAGATCCCTCAGATCCCTCTGTATGCTCTTCACTTTCATGAACGATCCTTGTGTTCCTGTTTACTTAAAACAAAATTTTAAATTATTGGGTAGTTCTCATAATCTTATCCTTCGCGCATCCAAAAATTTATTCTTCAAATTCCTTCTCACCGCACCAGATTTCTATCTAATTCTTACGCTATTTCTACTATTAAACTCTGGAATTTGCTACCCCTTGACATCAAGAAGGCTGAGTCAAAATTTTCTTTTAAGCGTAAAATTAAAAACCACTACTTTTGGGCTGTTACTCTTAGTTTGGTCTTCGTCATAATTATTATGAGCTCTCTTATTCAGAAAGATTATTATAAAGCACCGTATTTATTAGTTTATTATTTTAGCATACCTATTTATGTATTTTATGAGTATTAAGTATATATTTATTAGTATTAAATATGTTACTTCATTCCATTTTCTCGTACACCTACTACAATGTGTTTTTTTTAACCTAAAGGTTGACTGGTAGAGAATGCCTTGCTGCATTAAGTCTGCCCATGTAACACCATTGTACATAAAGTTTAAATAAATAAACAGCTGGATCTCTGACAAGACTTGGGAGAAGGTTCAAAGAAGGAAGTAAATAAAGACGAGAGGCCTGCAAAATGATGATGATCGTTTAGAGTACTCAACATTTGCTCTTCCATAAAAAAAATGTCAACGGGACAAAAACAAATTCATACACAGCATTAGCACCAGTGGCGTAGCGTGCCTTGTCGGGGCCCCGTATAAAAATTTTTTTGGAGGCCCTTATATGGAGGTAAAGATTTTTCACAAAAGAAAAAAAATATTGTGAGAAGTAATATTTATTTATCACATAATTTACCCATTTTACAAATAAAAATCGAATTTTAAATATTCACTCTCCTTGCCTTTTTATCGGCAAACTGATTTATTAAATAATTTATGGCTGATGATGATTTTAGTTTTTCTAAAGTTTCTGCCTCTATGGACAATAGTGAGATGTCTGACAGCCGTTCTTGTCCCATCGAAGTTCTTAAGTAATTTTTTATTAGTTTTAATTTTGAAAAACTTCTTTCTGCCGTTGCGTTTGTAACTGGAAGGGTCATGAATAAAAAGCATGCTGTGATTACCTCGGGAAAACTGGATGCAAGACTATTGAATTTTACTAGCAATAATTCAATGAGTTCTTTAATGGAAAAAAAAATTTTAATTTCAGAATTTAAGCATGTTTTTAGAGCCTTTAATTGGTCACAAAGATTAAGTGAGATGTCTTTACTGTATTTAGCAGACAGTTTTCCGGAAGCGTTTAATATCTCTTCGCTTGAAGAAGATAGGAGTTTCTCCGGTTGTAATATTTCGAATATACTACTCAGGTTGCAAAGGCTCTGAAATCTTTCTTTAGTTTGAGAAATTAATATATCTAAACAGCAATAGTATACATTGACTTTGAAATAGGATTCCGGGTCGGAAATTCTCTCATCTTGTGATAACTCATCAAAAAAACGCTTCGTTATCTTTCGCCTACTGTTTTTAAAAACAGTTGTTACCCCCCACTTTTTTGCTAAATCTTTGGATTCATTTAGCAAACCATTAAATGAATTCTGATTTCTTAATTGGCACAGTCTATTTAAAAGATTACTTAATAAAATACGAGATTTCTGTAAGTCATTATTATCATGCTGTAGAGCTTTAGAAACAGGATTAATAATTTCAAATAGTGAAGAAAAAAATGTAACGAGCACTAAGAAATCAAAACTCTCTAAAATATTAATTATACTTTTACATTCTTCACGTTCATCTTTTTTATTTGAAATTAAATTTAGTTGGTACAAAGTTTTCATGATTAGTAAAAAATTTTTCTTTACTGCTAATAAAGCGTCGTTCCTAGAAGACCATCTGGTAGGACATACCTTTTTAAGGGTAATCAAATATTTTTCAGATGAATCGTCACTTAGCATAGCCCAGCGTTTTATACTATTGCCAAAAATAGTATATATTTTTTCTAAATTATCGAAAAAAGTCGATACTTCACGAACATGTCTCGCAGCATCGTTCAAAACCAAGTTTAAAGCGTGCGCAGCACAATGAACATAATCGGCATTTGGAGCATGCTCTTTTATTAGGGTTTGTAATCCTCCATACACACCCGACATAACATTTGCTCCATCGTATCCCTGTCCTCTACATTTAGTCAAATCAATTCCATATTCTTTAGTCAAATTTAAAATGACAGTTTTCAGACCTGCAGCACTGCAATCGGTTACTGCTATGAATCCTAAAAAGGACTCACAGATTTTTATTTCTTTAGGCACATTATCATCATTTTCTGTAACCGAGATATATCGAAAAACTACAGATAGTTGGTCAATTTTTGACAAGTCTTGTGTTGTATCCAGAATTATTGTCAGAAATGGAGCTTTTTTAATTTCTGAGATAATACTGTTCCTAACGTTAGTACCAAGCAAACTAATAATTTCGTTTTGAATCGTAGAGCTTAAATAATTTATTTCACCTTTCGGTTTTAGAAAAAGTTCTTTTAAAGTTGCATCATAGTTAGATAGCAGACGTGAAATTGCCAGAATCAGAATCATGCCCCCTCAAAGGTAGATTACAAGATACTAAAGTAATTATAACATTAATTATACGATGCAGTACATCTCTCCAGAATGTAATTTTACTATCGATTTCACTTTTCAATAGAGTATCGATGGTATTTCCTTGCAACCAATTATTATAAGAGAGTGAGGCACTAATATGCTGCTGTGACTTTTCATGGTCAAGAATAGTTTGTGTGAAATTGCTTCTAACCGAAACACCGTTAACCCAAGCAGAGGAGTACGATTTGTTTTGACGATCTGCTAATAACCAACAGAAGTGACAGTACGGTTTGTTTAAAACGTTAGAATAACATAACCATGGTCTTATAATTTTTATGCCTGCCTGATTGAAATATGAATAATAATAAGCTGAAAAAGGTCGGTTATTTTCTGAAACTTTTGGAAATGGTCCTTGTGGTTTAAATGGACCCAATTTAAAAATTATTTTTCGTTCGCATTCAGTTAAATTGTCACCAAAATGTCCTCTATCTGATGAAATTATATTACAATCTGCATTATCTGCAGATATATCAGAATCGTTGACTTGGGGTTCCGCGATTTCTGGATGGACATCCGATAAAGTATGTGCTTGGCTTTCTTCTATTTCCGGATGGATATGTGACGAAGAACATGCTTCAGAAGAATCTAAAAATAAACGAGTAATTGTTAAAAAATAAATACGAATGCTTTGATACTAAACTAAAAAGAGTTATATATAAATAAATAACGTTACTAAGGGTCACAGTTAGAGAGTGTTCAGTTCAGACGCACACAGATTCTACGCGGATTGTGCTCGTACCTATTAGTAGATACAAAATCACCTGCAGCCCGTCCGTGCATTACTATACACCTGCGTGCTATTTAAACGCAGCGCGTAGTGTAGTGGCCATACAAAACGAGAACCCGAAAGCGAGTCTGCACATCTGAAGTTCTCAACACGCAATTAACGATACGATACGGACTGATAAACAAACAACAAAACAAATCGATCCTATAGATAAGTTAGAATTTTGTTTTTTTTAATCAAGGCACGGAACCCTAAAAACAGTATAATTGTGAAAATCGAGGGGGGAGACAACTTTTTGTGACGGACAGATGGACAGACCGAAAATAAAAGATTTCCTTGTTTATCACTACGGGCCCCTAATAAATGGGTTGGGTAGTAGTGTAGTACTTACCTTTCCAATCTAAATCACTCACAGTATCTTGTCTCTGAAAAAATGAAGAAATTTTGGGCACTTTTTTTATAACCTCGTCCCTTTTCTGTTTAATTTTTCTTTTCTCAGCGCCGCTGGGATAATCTCTTTTCCTTTCACTCATTTCTTTTACAAATCGTTACTAATACTGCTAAACCAGAAGAACAATATTGTTTGTACTGAATTACAATGTAATGCACATTTATATAAAGCGCGTAAATAAACAGTGCACTGCACTCCGTGGTTTAACATCCAATGCAAAGTACAACAACGTACACGTACATCGCGATATCGATGAAGGATTCCCGGGGATTCCCCGCTGAGTTGAAGATGAAGTAAGTAAAACGGGGAAGTCCCGCAGCCCGCCATAACGATGTAGTGTTGCCAACTTTTGAACGCACGCTTAAGGCGGGAAAAAAAGGAATTGCTTTATAGAATTTTGTCATTTGTAAAATAAAATAAATTAGAAAGTTTTTATTCTTTTTCCTTACACACTTTGGGGGCCCCCGTGGCCCGGGGGCCCCGTATAATTGATACGGCAAATACGGCGGTAGCTACGCCCCTGATTAGCACGATTATAGAAAGGCACTGTCTGAAATACCAAACAGCAGTGAGCAGACCTCTAACAAGAAAGTGCGTCTTCTCTCTCGGAAGTTTTAAGAAAATCATGGGCTGTTAACGATCAAAATAACACCCCAATGCACGGCCTGGTTAATATTGAAGAAACTTGGCACAAATACTGCAAAGGTTTGTATAAATCCTCAAATATACGCAGTCCGCAGCCACAAATTTCATTGAACTCGAACCGCCAGTTTTTCACACTGAAGTTCCAGCAGCCAGTACTCATTCGAAAGACAGGAAGGCTCCAGGAACAGACCAAATCACAGCGGATAAAAGCGTTACGAGATTAGGGAATTGATATACTGCACCATATTTGCAATCACATGTGGCTACATGGTGACTGGCCCCAAGATAGATGCAAATGAATAATTTTGCCACTGTATAAAAAAGACTCGACCTAAATGTGTAGCAACTATCGCATCCTTGCCTTAATCTCGCAGTAAAAATCTGCTGCACATAATAAATATGTGCATTCGCTACTATTTGGACTGGCATATACCTCAAGAACAGGTGCAGATAGCAATACTGAATATCAGACAGCTTATCATGTATTTCATTGACTACAGTAAGGCTTTCGATTGTGTCAATTGGGACAAACTATGGACCATACTCGGAAACCTCAACATCTCGGTACATTGTTTATGACCCTAAACGCGAGTAATGTTAACGCTCACTGTTTAACCCTTTACACCCGAAGAAAAAAAGTCGCAAATATCAGAAAAAAGTTAATTGACTCAATTTCTAGGAGTCTAAGGAAACTTAAGAAAAATGTGAAAAAAATAACTGTATTTTCAGTTTTCCTGAAAAGGTGCCCTCACGATCGTGACACTTAGGTATAATCTACAAGTCTCACAATAGTGAGGGTGATCTTTTTGTATTTGTTTTTTCTTGAAATAAACAACAAATTCTATACTAATCAATATTTATTTGTTTGAATAACCTCTCATTAATCAGTCTTTATCATTTAACAAAAAATTAAACTTCTTTTAAATAATTATCTAACAAAAATGAGTAAATTTCTCAAAATAAACAATGTCGATTTCTGACAAACTTAAAATCACAGAATAACAATTATTTTAAGTTTTAGAAACAAAAAGGAGATCATAAATTATTTAGAATTAAAGTAGGAATAACAAAAACTAACATAGTTTAAAAAAACACATAGTGATGTGTTTTTTTTAATTTGTTTGTTTTTGTTAATTTTATATCTAGTGAGATATTATGGTTTAAGGTTATAAAATTGAAAACAGTTTTGGTTTCGAGAAAGACATAGGTTAGGTAAACAGCACACTTGGAACATTTAATCTTTGATCGACTATGGCATTCCTCCATCATGCAAGACCTTGGTGCCTTTATGTCATCAAATACAGCCAGGTGATCATATCCATCATATCTTTTGCCCTGTGATGGACGTATTGGTCTGTATTGCCTATTGATAGGAGGTGGCTCGTTTTCAGAATCGTATACGTCGTCACGATGGACTGGAAAATTGGTTAAAGCGTCAGCAACACTGAAACGGAAATCCAGCAGTGTTAAAGTGTCCTTTCTTGGATAACCATTTGTCACGCAATCATTTTTGTATAGTCGCCAAGAATTAACCAACACTAAATCCAGAAAGTGGATGATGACTTTCAAAGTCCATTTTGTTGTCTTGATGAAGGTACGATAATACTCCATTTACTCCATGCTGGTCGAGAATATCAACGCCCCCCATATGTGGATTGTACTGTTGAATAATTTTAGGAGCCGGTACATCAATGTAGCCTCTCTGTTTTTTATCCCACCGTTTGACAGTAGTACCCGACGATGATCCTGTACAGTTAGATGCCATGATCACTGATTTGTTGTCCCTCCATTTGACGACCTGACGCAAAGAACAACGGCCACTGAATGGTATCATCTGTTCATCTACTTAATAGTAACATGGAACTCTTTCCAGTTTGTTGCAGGTATCTTGAATCCGTTTGATAATTGGTTGCACCTTCCAAAGTACATTGTTAGTCTCAGTTTCAGCTGGCTGATCGTGATCAACTACATGATGAGCATTGCGTAAAGTAATAAATCGGTCGCGAACTATTTTGTCGGCAATGAATCCAATCCTCATATTAGCTCGCCAATACATCGGCATTCGTGGTTATGGAAGGCATCCCATGAGAATATCACAGCAGACTTTAGTTTATTTCCGCTTTTGTTGTTTTGAGTACTTGGCCAGTCTTACCCATGAAATATAAGTTTGTACACCGAGCAGTCTCCTCGTAGAAGCCTTCATCAAAATAATCATTAAGATATGCGGATGGTGTACGAACTGGGTTTTTTGGTAAAGTTGCAGTATAGTCATGTGGCTTATCGGTAAAAGGAATACTCTTCCAGGTGTCTCCATGATCATTTTGCTGCAGATTTCGCCTAGTCGCAGTAGTACGAGAACGTCCTCGGCGTGATTGCATTCGCTGCGAAGCAGTACCATGAGAACGCCCTCTGTTTCCAGTTTGCTGCAAAGGAGTAATACGAGAGCGTCCCCTATTTAAGGCTGTTATCTGACTTATAGGTTCAGGTTCCATTTCATCGCCTGAATCTTCAGAATTGTCATCCTCGCCTAGAAGACCAGTGAGAACACGTGGCCCTACTTCAAAATCTTCATCGTCGTAAAATTCTTCTATATCTGACTCGTTTCCATCACCAAGGAGTTCCAAGATGCGGTCATCAGATACAGAAAACACTAAAATAAAAAGAATCAAGTATATTAGCCACAATTCCAACTTTTAATCAATAAACAAAAAAACACGTTGAAATCAACCTATAGGGTCACAACCGAGGGACCACGATCGTGATACTTGAACTTTAGTCTTATTTTATTTCTAACTTACAAAACGAAATAGCAAAAAGTGTTTTTATTTCATTTGATTAATGTTTTAATAGTAAGTAAAATAAAACAATAACAATACTCAAAATATAACGAAAAACAATAAAACACAATACTTACTCGTGCCGCCGGTCGGGTCAAAATACGCAGCCATCTTGTACCTTCGATTGAGACAAACTAACAACCTATTCCACGACTCTGACGTCACTACGCACGAGAATACATCCCTCACGATCGACCGTCGTCGGTTGCTTTCGCAAAAATGAATCCGCGCGGTCTTAAGAATTTTTTAAAGTTACCCGCACTATCGTATACCGTCGGGTGTAAAGGGTTAAGCCATTCCGGTTCCAAAAGGGACTATATATATATGTATATACATATATATATCGAATCTATATAGGGTTGCAAACGTACGTACGTCCCATTCTGTTGAGAAACCTGCGAAAACTGGAATGGAGTGGGGGAGTGACAATTGGAAGTAAAAAGATCACTAATCTCTGATACTCTGATAATACCACTATTGCCGTCAACCCACTCCAGATAAATCATATTTAGCTTACTTGGAGGGGTTAACAAGATTGCTAGTAACCTTCTACCCACATTGCTAATACCTAATCATTATTTTATATTAACCTTTTCACCGCCAAGCACTTCTATAGAAGTTCGGGATTTTCGTGCCACCAGCGCCACAACTTCTATAGAAGTTGTTCATTTTAACTATCTTATTAAAATAAATTTACTGTGATTAAAAGCTTTGTTTCATTTTATTATTTAAGATAGCACTGTCTACTACACTGTTTTTTATTTTTAACCGACTTCTGAAAAAGGAGGAGGTTCTCAATTCGGATGTTTGTTTGTTTTTTTTTTTTTTTTTTTTATGTTTGTTCTGGCATAGCTCCGTCGCTCGCCAACCGATTTCAAAAATTCTTTTTTTGTTGGAAAGGGTATACTTCCCAAATGGTCCCATGAAAATTTTATCGACATCGAACAAGCCGTTTCTGAAAAATCAACAAAAGTCTAAAAAAATATTTACATTGATGATCTTTTCGGTTACTCTATATTGTGTTTTTTGTTCGCGCGTTTTTAGTTTTTTGTAGTTGACATTTTGTCTTTTATAACTAGATTAATTACAAATTGACCCACTAAAAAGCGCGAAAATAAAAACTTTTTTGCAAAAAAATAAAACCGACTTCCATATCAAAACACTACAAAGCCAAAAATAATTTTAATTTCGGAAGGCGGTGTGAAAAAAAAGAAAATACAAAACCAATAACACCGACTACCGAAATTAAAATTATTTTTGGCTTTGTAGTGTTTTGATATGGAAGTCGGTTTTATTTTTTTTTCTACACAAAATAAGCCCTAGTTTGTCCTAAAATCGGCAAAAACAGAAACTCCGAATTTTGTTACTTTCCTCAGAACGCCAATCACTTCATATCAAGTTGGCCAGTGATGTGCCGTGAAAGGTTGACTTCACCATTGCAATATTTATAAATACAGAAAGTTACGAATATCGAAAACAATTTGAGGTCAATAAAATATGAACTTAGTTATCTACTTCATTACAAAGGATAGTAGATGAATTTCGACCTTCAGGTAGATGCCGATACGTAATTATAAAGTTGTTACCAATTCTTGTCGATAGTTATTTTCCCATCTCTACAAAACAATTGGTCGTCTATGCCCCTGTGCGCCACCGAGTGCCACGAACTACTATAGAAGTTGGTCAGTGACGTCATAGGCGTGCGGCTGTCAAGGTCACTTTGGCATAGTGCAGCACAAAATCGGATTCGCGCGTACGCATCTTTCTTTCTTTCACTTGATAACAAATAGAAAAATGAGTGAAGAACTTGATTCTGACGAACTTCACACACAAACATCTCTCACCCTAAACGCATATACCTGCTCCGTTCCGTCGTGGGTAAATAGAGAAACGCAATCTGTGCGCGGGATCCCCCGCGCGCAGATGGGTAAACGCTACCGATACATGAGTTAAGAAAAGAACAGAAACAACACTTAAAAAACAATGCTTTGATAAGTACACGGCTACACGCGTGATAGAATTTAAATATATACTTACTTTCCATTTCAAAAAACACTTTAAAAACAATTTAAAATTCTGCCACTTAGATACCTACGGTAAAAAACGTTGACTAAAGTTATTAAAAAAACACAGGAATAAACAAAAATAGAAGAAAGAAAGACCATAGACCCCATCCCTGATCAGAATCGAATTCAATGTGCCCTCAGTGCCAATAACTTGATATGAAGTTAAAGAATGAGATCATGACACAAATAGAGATGTACCCCATTCCTTACAGTTCTAATTGAGTTATGTATTAGTTTCTTTGATACTCATAATTTATACTGTTTTTTTCTTATTAAGGATACTGTGAAATAAAACAAATCTGGAAATATTTAATCAGTTTTTATTTATATTCGTAAAATCAACTTTAAATCTTAACTTTACGCGTACAAATCTTATTCATCGATATGACGATATCCCCATCACTACTGTTTACTGTATATTTAGTTATACATTTATAGCTTGGCGCTCGGCGAGGCATTGCGTTTTGTGTACGTTGGCGGCGAAAAGGTTAAGGGGCAGATATTCGATTTTCGATGATTTTTAATCCAAGATCACGTCTAAACGGCTAGTCGGTATGCTTTGAAAAAAAAATAATGATAAACTAGACTATTTCCTTAATAATTTGATATATGAATATTTAAATATTTTTTTGTAAAACATTGTGTAATTTATTTTTAAAAGTACGTCTAACGCGGGCATAAAAGCGAAGATCAGGCAACAACCATTGGGTGTATTTTTATGAAACTTTCACAGTCTAAAAGATAATTTAATTGCCAATCTTTTAGTATACGGCTTTTCTTCATATTGTGTTTGGTAAAGTCATGGTGTATTATTATTCGAATAATCTAGGTGCGCAATGAATCGGGGGCTCTTGCGGGCGACGGGCGGCAGTGCATCGCTGACCACTGTCACGAGTAGACGCTAACGCTCCGCGCAAAAAATACAAAATGATTTTATTCGCATAGAAGTTTAACGCCAAAATGGTTGGTAAACCCAAAACACTAAAAAAGAAACGCCTTACAATGTTAAAAATAGATTAATGAAGTAACGAATTTTAATTATTTATATAATTTACTGCCGCCATGGTCGAGTGGTTTAGGGGTTTAACTTGTGTGTGGTCGTGGGTTCGATTCCCGCGGGACGCATACTTTGTAAATTTGTTTCCACTTTGGCTAGGACAATGCAGGCCTGAATCACCTGATTGTCTGATAAAAAGATGGTTCCGTGCTTCGGAAGACACATATAAGCCGGTAGTCCCGGTCGCCAAATGGCGGTCGTCAGAATAGACCACGTCAGAGGCTCTTGAGGCAGTTTAGAAACTCTGACACTAGGGTGTATGGGGTCATTAGACATTACTACCCACACGATAAGAAGAAGATTATTTATATAATCTCTATCAATAGTTTAAATTAGCATATTGGAATAAAATAAATGTGATTTAAATGTAGTAAACAAACTTTTATTTTATTGAAATAATTATGTTATTTCCTTTTAGGAGAACACCAAATAGTAAAGATTCTTGAGTCAAAAATGTAGAGACAGGGTGAGTATTGAAATGTAATTTACGAGTAGGTAACCATATTGGAGCGTAGTAAGGACAGTTCGATTAGAGTTTCAAAAAATACTTGAGTGTTGCTGATATTGGAATAGTTGTAGGTATAGCTCTTGATACGTAAGTAGCATGACTTTGAATGCGGAGATCTAATATTTAATAGGTACTTACTTCAAATTATTTTTATTTTATTCAAATTATGTTTTTTTTTTTGGAGTATATCAAATAACTTAGATTCTCGCCGCGAAAATGCAGAGACGAGGTAAATATTGCAATGTAATAGCACCATACTACAGCGTAGGTACTAAGGACAGTCCGGATTAGAGTATCAAAAAATACTTGAGAGCTGATATTTACACGAGTTGTAGGTATAGGTCTAGGGTAGGTACTTATGTAGCATGACCTTGAATGCGGAGATCTAATGTTTAGTAATTTTTTATTTCATTGAAATAATAGTGTTTTTTTGTGGTGAGTACGAGGTGAGTATTTAACTATAATGTAACCATACTACAGCGTAGTAAGGACAGTCCAGATTAGTTTAAAAAATACTTGAGTGCGGTTTTTGACATAGTTGTAGGTACTTATAGCTAGCTATGGTACGAAAGTACCATGACCTTGAATGCGGAGATCTAATGTTTTGTTTACGCACAACTCTCCAATATTCCAACTTTTGCCCATATGGTCAATCCTACTTTCGCGCCCGTGCCTATACTTACCTAAATTTAATTTATATTATATAACTCGCTTTATATTATATAGATCGCATCGAACTTCTTGAGGTTACGTTGACATCCACCCTTAATTTTGGTCCGTTTATCGAGGCTAAGGCTCAATTGGCTGCCAAAAAGTTGGGAATCCTAGTAATTACACCCTAACTATTGATGATAATATAATAATATTAGATTCACAAGTCGCCACAGAATTTGAAAATTTTTTCATTGACATACCCGTATCGACAATCAAGTCGCTAAAATCATCTGCCATTGCTGCAGACACATTACTTAAAAAAAGTGTTCCAGTTTGTAGTTCAGAGTTTAAATTCCAATATGTTACTTCTAATGACATCATCAAAACTTTTAATTCTTTGAATGTTAAAAAGGCTGCAGATCTGTGGGGTAATTCTGTTCATGTTACTAAGTCCATTTAATAATTGTATTGATTGCGGTGAGATTCCTGATTTAATGAAATATAGTAAAATAATCCCACTATTTAAATCAGTTAGTACATCTGACCCTACTAATTATAGACCTATTTCTGTATTGCCCACTTTCAGTAAAATTTTTGAGAAAATTATTTTAATGCAGATGCAAAGATATTTTAATAAACACAAATTGCTACATAATAAACACTTTGGTTTTACAAAAGGACGTTCAACAACTGATGGCCGGTGTTGAACTTTTAGGACACATTTATAATGCATGGGAAGATAAGTGTTGGTAAGTGTTGGGCATTTTTTGCGATTTTTCAAAGGTATTTGACTGTGTTCCCCATGAGACATTAATCAGGAAACTGCACCACTACGGATTCCGGGATAAAGGGCGAAATATTGAAACCCGAAGATACCACAGTTTTCTTGGGCATAAATTTGGGTGCGAAGCTTCAGTGGGGCCCCCATATAAATTGTCAAAATAGCCAAGTTCTGCAGCATATGCCGTTAGAAAAATACGTGGATTAACTGATATCGAAACAGCACGTTTAGTCTACTTTAGTTACTTTCACAGAGTGATCTCATACGGCATTATACTTTGGAGAAACGCCGCCGACATTCATACAATATTTGTATTACAAAAATGGGCCATTCGTGCAATTTATAAATTAAGTCCTAAGCACTCCTTAAGAGACAAATTTAAAGAGATTAATATTATGACTCTGAATGACTCTGACTATGAATATTAATCTCAGTATATTTATGAGAATCTCTTGTATGCATACAAAAATATTAATCTTTTTAAAAAATACAGTGATATTCATAGTGTAAATACAAGGAACAAAGACACATATGTCATTCCTAAAATAAGGAAAAAAGATTGGTGGATCGTTTAGATGCCAATGTATACGTTTTTATAATAAAATTCCTAGCCATATTCAAGAACTAAGTATTAATAAATTCAAATCATTTATAAAACGTAAGCTATGTCAGAAAGCTTTTTACACAGTTACAGATTATATTGAGGACAAGAAGGCCTGGGAATGAGATGCTCCAGTGATATACGTGTGCCTTTTCATTTAGTTTTAAAATTTTGATTGATGATTTATTTTTGATTGATTAGAATATTTGCGTTTTCAAGTATTGTATATCCTTATAATCAATAAAGAGAAAAAAAAGTATTGTATATACCTATTAATTTTGTTTTTGTTTATTGTTTTTTTTATGTACAACGTGTAACGGAAACCCCATATCTAACCAAAAGGGCTGAAGACAACATTTGGTATGGAGTCTCTATGCACAGTTTCAGCACAAAATAACGGACTTAAAGAATTGATACCAAATTATTGGTTTCACATATTTTTTGAATACCAATCATAACAAACGTGTCACAGCACTACGAGGGTCAATAACTTTCCACTTCACTTGCCAATAACACGATAATTCTTTTCGTTCTTCTTAATTTGAAAAATTCGGTCTCTGGTATCAGTGTATTGTAATTTATAATAAGTTCTACACACGTAGACTTAGGATTACTAAACCCTTGCCATATCGTTTGTTATCATCCAAAGAAGCCATGCACTTGGTATGTATATACCCTTTAAATTACACGTTGTATATAAATATAATTATTTCATTATTGTACTTGTGAGGACAATGTAGGTTATTCTATCTTCATAGTTTTTACTTTCACTATAATTTCTTTAATGATGTCAAGTAGTTTGAGTACCTACTTGTGTGGCCTACCCAAATGGCCTTACTTTGGTATTGTTCGTCAAATTGTTGAGCTCCTTAAATTCTAAGTTGAGCTACACGATAACTGACAAATGCTTGCACTGACTGGACCGGTCCGCTCAAATTTGCTTGGTTATTTCCTCAAAAAAATACCACAGACATGAACTTACATGCTTCTCATATACAAATACAAATTGTCTGGACTTTAAAAGAGACTTTGACCTCTGATTTTGTTTCGGTGTTTCTTCTCAGAGTAGTCAGTTAAGAAATACCGGCCTCATCTAGCTAAACTAAACACGCAAAAAAACATGACGTGTAAAAGTGTTATTTATAACCAATTTACAAAATAAATATTTAATTTCATTTCATTTCAAAAGTGAGACGGTACTTCACACCGGAACAGCTGCTCAACCTCTATCAAGCGCAAGTTCGGTCGTGTATGGAGTGCTGCTCTCATCTCTGGGACGGATCTTCCAAATACCAGCTTAATGCACTTGAGTCTATAGAGAAACGGGCCAAAAGGCTCATCGGCAACGAGAAACCGGTCGAGACAAAGGTCCAGAGCCTAGAGCATCGGCGACGTGTTGCAAGCCTATCAGTTTTCTATCGGTTACATTTCGGGGAGTGTGCGATGGAATTGCAGTCTTATTCCACCAAGCCCTTTCCATCATAGGACTACAAGACAAACGGTGATGCGCCATCGTTACATGGTGGACATCCCACCCATACGCATGAAACGTTTTGAGATTACTTTAATTATGGGTACGGCTAAGGAGTAGAATTCCCTGCTGGAGTCTGTTTCCTGATAGTTATAACCTGGAAGTCTTTAAGTCAAGAGTGAATAGATTACTTCTAGGCAAGCGTGCTTCATCTTCGACCACATCATCGCTTAACATCAGGTTAGATTATGGTCAAACGCAAGCCTATAAACTATTAAAAAAAAAAATCAGCTCTGGCTGTATACAAAAGGGAAAAACTCAACTCAGCATGTCGAAAATGAGGACATGATTGCTGACAAATAAATTCATACTTATTTCAATATTCCGATTTCAATGTTATTAAAACTTAATTATTTACGAGTATCAAATGAGTCTAAGTAGCGTAGCCACATAGTCATTTTTATATATATAGATAGATAGATTTACTTGTCTAAATACACATAGTAGTTTTCAATGACCAGACAATTAAAGTCCAGAAAAAATTTGGATGGTGATAATAAATCAGGCAGTACAGTCTTTACTATTTGAAACGTATGGTTACCTTACGAAATTTCGAGCTTGCGTTGCGGGGGTGCATTGCGCGGTCGCGGGGAGTGACGCAAGCTTCTCCCCAGTCGCTCAAGGTCGCTGCCATATAATGTCGCCTTAAGCAAAATCGCTTTTCGCAAAAAGCGAAACTGAAAGGGTCAAATCGTTGGACATAATGGAGAGCTATTTTTGAGAACCGAGGCTTTTTTTTTTTTATCGTGGTAAAATTATCAAATAAGTCCTCCCACCCCGGACAGGATGGGAGGGACTGTCAGACTTTTACTGACTAAAATCCACGGTGTTCCTTCAATAACCCTTTACGTACCGGGGTCACGGTAACGGGATGAGTCCCACGACCCCGGCAGGGAGAACCGGGGCTAACGAAAATTTTTTTCTATAATAGAATAACATTTATTCGAATACTTTATATTATATAGAAGACTTCCATTCGTTTTATAATGTGTGCAATAAAATATGTATTGTGCAATACAGAAAATTACTGTTTTATCCTTAGTGAACCCCCCAAAACCCACCCAAAATAGCTGGCTGCGACCGCGCTTTCTGCAACGGACCTTGAGAAGCAGATGTCAGAAGGCGCATTGGGATAGTAAAGAGCACCATATCACAGTTAGAGCATTTGGGCAAATAAAAACATCTATGGTCCCTTACCTTGACAATCCATTTCCCAGGCCCAAGACTCAATTTCAGAAAATTTTAGATACGTAGATACTCTTTATAAGGACTTAACAACTATCTACAAATCGTGTTACAATAGGCGGTCTTATCGCTAAAAGCATTATTTTACTGAAAACCTTCGGATTGATTTGACACAGCAGAAGATAATACCTAATACGCGGTGTAGTTCATGATGATGTGTATAATGTAAACAACTGGCTATTGCCCGCGATTCCTTCGCGGGAGAAACTAATTTAAGTATAGTTGTGTTGAAATATAGGCTGAGGGAATTGTTTCCGGGACGTGGGTACGTCGTTGGGCTGTGATGGGTAGTGGGTGTGAACACTCTGATCTGGGAGTCGCTGTCTATTGCATGTTTGGCACTGGTCTGTCGTTCTCGAGGGATGGTTTTCGGTTAGATCATAGACACAATGTGGAATGCATACCTATGTTATGAAAACATGTGTGTGATTATTTAGTAAATTAATGTATGTTTAATTCAAGGTCAAGTTTAATGCAACTAAGACCCAGGCGTGTTCTCCGCAAAAAGGAGCCAATTCGAACCACCTCCTACTTTCCGTGGTGTAACCGTGCCGATAACCGATCGTATTGAGCTTCTTGGGGTAGCACTAACTTTCACCCTCAATTTTGGTTCGTTCATCAAAGCTAAGGCTCAACTAGCTTCAAAAAAATTAGGGAATCCTAGCAAAGGTGAGACGGTACTTCTTCACACCGGAACAGCTGCTCAATCTGTATCAAGACCAGGTTCGGTCGTGTAATGAGTACTGCTCTCTTCTTAGGGATGGATCTGCCAAGTACCAACTGGACGTACATGAGACTATCGAGAAACGTGCCAAAAGATTCATTGGCAACGATGCACTGGTCGAGTCAAAGCTCCAGAGCCTTGAACATCGACGACGAGTCGTTAGTCTATCGGTTAAATTTTGGAGAGTGTGCGATGGAATTACACAATCTAATTCCGCCAAGCCCGTTCCATCATCGGACTACAAGACAAACGGCGATGCGCCATCATTACATAGTGGACATTCCACACATACGAACAAAACGTTATGGGAATACTTTCATTGTGCGTATGGCTAAGGAGTGTGGAATTGCCTGCCAGAGTCTGTGTTTCCCGATAGTCTTTAAGTCAAGAGTGAATAGGCTACTTTTAGGTAATCATGCTCCATCTTCGACCACATCATCACTTACCATCAGTTGAAATGGTGGTCAAACGCGAACCTATTATCAATAAAAAAAATAATTGTAAGAAACAAGCGATTCTCGCCAACAAACTATAGTGTACCTAACACAAGTATATGTACTTATAAATTAACTGTAAATCTAATAAGGTAGATACTGATATAAGATTCAGTTGCTACTACTACACGAAACTCAAGTTTAATCGGTCGTCAAATAACTCAGCTGCGCGCCGTGGCCGCAACAAATTCAATTTCATCATTACTTTTATTTACGTATAGGATGCTAATAAAACTTCATACGATTTATAGGCAGTACATAATTGCCTATATAATAACGTTCTAGTTAGTCCTTGGAGCGCTTATAGGGAGTGTTAGGACCTGTTCAAGCATATTTCTATTTACGTACTCTGAAATAGATTCAAAACGGTGTACCTACTTATTATTGTTGAATATTTTATTGCGTAACAAATTATAACTACCTAATTAGCCAGATGGCATGTGCAACAATCATCTATTTAGTTAATTCTGAGATGCAGCTATCGTGCAACTGCAAACGTTACCGCAGCAGGATTTAATTTTTTTTCTCAATTATAGGAAATAGGGTACCAATTAAGTTTTAAAATTTATTTCAAATTGATATGTAGGTACCTAATTATTTAGATAAAATTATTTCAACATACCCGTTAGAAAAAGATCTGGCTGCGGTAAAGTTACTCCAGCCAAAACTGTTTTCATCAAATAATTACATATCAGCATACCAAATTAAAAAATCTGCTTAGCAATTGCAGAAGCTGTTTATCTATTGCACTTCTATCTGGCTAGGATAACGCACACAACAAGCTCCCGTTGATGAATTGTCTGAAGCGGTGAAGATGGTGAGTAAATAGTTAGCCTGTATTTCGGATTGTTCATTGTAGTTTGGAGTATGGCTTGACCGTTAATCCTGCGAAGACTCAAGTTATCGTCGTTAGCAACTATACAGTGACTCAGTAAAATACCTTGGTATGCATATTGATAAGAATTTGTCTGGGGGTACAATTGCAAGAAGTGAGCCGCAAACTGTTTGTCTCTGCGGGGTCTTTACGCAGATTGCGAAATTTCCTGCCAACTGCCACTAAAATTGCGCTCGCCCAATCCCGTCTTCTCCCTATAGGTAATCGCAGATGCTAGTTATCCAGACCGCACTGAAGTGCAGATAAGCTTGAACGACTCCAAAATGTATCATCTGATCTTCATAGGCGCAAATATGATCGTTACCGAGTTTACCATTCAACTCAAGTAGCTACCTATCCACTTTCGTTGGAACGCACATATTTTATCATTACTCTATAGAATTCTCTTCAATTCAACAACTTTCTTTTCCCTCGAAGAACGTTTTAAGTTCCTTCATGACACACATTACAGTTTGGAGATCAACGGAGAATTTGAGTTTTATTGCCTGCCCATTCCACCACCAAATTTTGCAACCATTCATTTGCGGTACAGGCTATTCGTTTGTGGAATACTTTTGCTAGTGTCAGTAAGACAAGTCTTATCGATAAACTGGATATTTTGAAAAGAAAAATACGATGATTTTGTTAGGAAGAATATGCTATATTGTTGGTGAAATTCGAGCATCTCCTTGCAATGTTATGTTTGCGATGGTGTTAGTTCATCAAGAAGAAGTGTAAAAGAGTAAAAAGTTTAATCATTGAAACATATAAATAAAACACCAAAATTAAAATTTGATCCATATAATACACAATAAAATAATAATTATTGCAATAATATAATAGAAAACAAGTTAATCGTTGTTTATTAAATATATTTATTTAGATAGTCTCGCCTTAACTAACGCGGTTGCACGTAAGGTGGCGCGCGGACTAGAGGGCGCTAGTGTCGTTGGCCAGTGACATGAAAAATCTATATTTTGAGGGTAGGTACAGATAAATAAAAAATATGTATGCTTATGTAAGAAAAATTAAATAGAAGATAAAGATTTTTGAAAAGGAAAAGTTGTTCAAAGATAGAAGGTCGAAAATAAGTATAGATCAGTGGAAGTATGCAGTCTAGTCTGTCACTAGTCAATCGGTTACTGGCACCCAGCGTGGGGCACGCGGTGCTAATCACAAACGATGCATCAAATAGCCATTAACGGATAGTTTTTTTAATTTCAAGCGATTGCTATAAATATGTACCTAAAAATGTTTCATGCCAAATTGATGCTTGTGAACGTGTACATTAAAGTCGATAATGGCCTATATTTGTATAAAAACGTAATTTGTAAAAAAAAATATTTGAACAAAAACTATCCAACGCATATCACGTTTGCTTATAGTACATAATTGTACGAATCGATGACCAGCCAACTAAACTGACTATAACTACTTAGTCGATATACCAAGCTATTCAAAAATCTACATGTCAATTTAGTTGACTGGATCGACTAATAAGTCAACTATTTGACTAAAGTCAAGATAGTCGAGTTACAACACTCGTACACCCGAAGCGAACAAAAAATATATCCGAATTTAATCTATACATTTGGTCAAAATATTAAAAATGAAATGTACAATTAAATACTACAATTATTATAATGATATATAAGCTGTAAACACTATGACGCTCTATTTGTTACAAATCAAAGTATAACTTAATATTTTAAGGTTCATTCACTGGTCAGAATATGGTACAAAAAAGAAAAAACGAAAGACGACACTTTATATTTTTAAGTACACTAATGTATTTTAGTCGAAGGATGAAAAATGAAGAGTCACAAAAACAAGCAAGAAACATTGTCATTACAATTAATATTTAACTATTTATTTGTACTTACATCAGAAACTATTATCCAACACGAAAAATGTACCGATCTTTGAAAGTTATACAGAGTTCGGCAGTCAAAATGGTATATTTCGACACACATTGCTTCATATGTTTAAAAAATCATGTCCACCGATTCCATTCATTTTTGTATTAAGCAATTTCGGTTTTTCCTCATTTTTAACCCATATAACCAGTGAACAAACCCGTTTATGTATATTACAAATAAAAACCTGCGCTATCGTATTGCATTATCTGTCACTTACATTAAAATATACACGATATTTACAATTATAGAAATCATTATCTATTGATTGTCGAATAGGAATACAACCCCAACTATACAGTGAATTCTATTAGCCAATGAACTGTTGTGCTTAATAACCAGTGTGTGCGTGATTTTGAAAAAAGCCGTTATAGAAATTAGAAAAATAAATGGTGTCAACCTTAATTGTACTGTAAAATGTGTTTCAAAACAAAAAACACGTCGACGAATAACAAACACATGTAATATATATAGAAATTTGACAGTTTTTTTTTGTTACAAAGCACAACAGTACATTGTGTTTTAACAAACCGTCAATTCCCCATCCAATACGTAAAGTACATATTGTCAAAGCTACACTGCTCGGATTCTTTAATAATATTTGGTCTTACTTTATTGGTGCACAATTTTATAAGATTGTTTTACTATCTTTAAAAACATAACCAGCCTATAACGGTCCCACTGACACAGGCCTTTTCTCTAAGAGAGGAAATGAGCCGTAATCCACCACGGGAACCCAGTGCGATTTGGTGGATTTTCCGTTTCTTCAGATTTTCGGTTTTAGGTAATGGTGGTTACCTCAAGATGTTTTTCTTCACCATTTTGATGGTGAAGATTTTGGGCCATCACTGCTCTCATACTTTCTATAATAACAGGTTTCCATCTTAGATACATTCATTGCTTATGTTATTATAGTGTTATTTCTGCGGAATAATTATAAAAAATAAACTTTAAACCAATGATTAATTTAAATAATTGTGCACAAATAAAGCAACACCAGTATAGCCCACGAAAGTTAATTTAAAAATGTGTACATGGTGTTTAAAGTCTGTGATTCACAAATGGTGTTTTGATCAGGTGAAATAACCACGTTTTACTTCTGATATAGATAGTTTAAATATCTGAAGAAAACCTGGTATTTCATTTTTATAGATATACCCTCGTTCTACAATACGTTTGTGTGTCTTTGTGACACTGCATCAAAGTGCAGGATCCCCCTAACTTCAAGTCATATATACACAAAAATAAAACGGATCTGTTTGTCGGTCTGTGATTTCAACATTGTTTTTTTCATAAATTTGTATTTGTCTGTTTGTCCGGACTAATGTCTACAACAGTTGAACCGATTTTATTGGGTCTTTTAAAGGAAAGTAGGTTGACGCAACGTGTGTTTTTATTCCGGGATTCTCACGGGATCCGGATTTACGCGGGAAAAACCACCCACACGAAAAAAGTCGCAGACGCAGCTGGTAGTCTAAAATATTATTCCTGCACGCAAGTACGGAAACCATTTATTTAAACGTACCCTGTACTTTGATGTAGTTTCTATGAACGACATTAAATTAATTTATTTCTGATCAAAAATTGAGGTTTTGCAGAAAGAGAGTAATCTTAGTAAGCCCGTTTTGTTACCCAACTACGTATAAGCCAAGATTAATGCAACATCACAGGATGCAATAATTTGCAGATGATCGGAGTTTAAATGATGTGCAAAGATGTTCTTAGGTTCTAGTGTAGATAAAAACTATTATGGCTCTTTCCAAATTAACGATTTAAATTTAACCTAAACCCCTCTGGTAAGGTCAGTGAAATCCCAATAAGATAATAATATTTAAATTATTTATGTATAAAGATGACAATTGTGTTAACTTCTATTTTTACAAACATTTGGGTGTTGAAAATACATATGTACATTGAGCGAGAATATATGAACATAAATTAATGATAATGTATTTCAAAAAGCCGGGGTTTAGGACACACAAACGAAATCTCACCAACATATAAGGCAACAAGTTCTCAATGGCACCGTAGTCAGGTCATTCGCAATCACAGAATCAACCAGTATATACCAAAATATATCACTATGACGTCACAACTCCGTACTAAATATTCATTTAACTACTAAACGCGTTTTGTTCCAAAATATTCATTTAACGTGTACTATGAACATGTGTTAAGATACTACTATCACGCGATAAGCCTTCGACCACCATTGCTTAATACTGCACGGCCGTTGACTTTTAATATAGATGTGTGGTTCCCTGCACGCGACTGATCCGCAATACCCACTAAGATATTTACGTGTGTAATGTTGTATTTACGTGTGTAATGCTGTATTTACGTGTGTAATGCTGTATTTACGTGTGTAATGCTGTATTTACGTGTGTAATGCTGTATTTACGTCATTGTCAAATTTTGCGCAGGTAAATCTGTCCCTCGAAGGTAGGTTGATTGTTACGGCAAATTATATAATTAATTGAATCAATACAAAATAGATTGCAATAGTACACTGAAATATTTTTAACATTACTGCATGGTATCACAAAGTAACAGAGTTGTAATTACTGATAATAGAGCATATTATCAGTAATTACAACTCTGTTACAATTTTGATATTTTTAGAAATGTTAGAGTTGTATATTTTTTACACCCGCAATCATAATAATATCTAGGATTATTTTCCCGTACATTGCTTACACATATTTTAGGTATTAAAATTTTAAACTTTTGTGAAGCCGTTAAAAACCTGCGAAAAATTTGACAATGACCAATTTATTACTCTGTAGAGACTGATATTTAACGTTAAAAAATAGTCAGGGAGTGAATCACATTTTAGAGGTAGTTTACTTATTCATAAAACTCTCGATTTTTATGGACTATTTTTGTTCTCAGTCAGAAACTCAGTCTTTTGGCAGGCACTTTGAATACAATCGTTTAGTTTGCAAATAGGTATATCTGCACACTATATTGACCAAGAAAACTATCTTGAAAACTTAAATATTCTCAGTCCACTGTTTATAAATCTGTGAGCAATCGACAGCGATTTGTATTTCCCAGTGGATGAAATCAGTCGAGTGCAGGAGAACCGTCCCTTAAGCAGTAATAAAATACAAAGCGATCGTGCCGTCTTTCTCTAACGTTTGTGTTAATTATTTATATCGATATAATAATATAGCGTAGTACGTTGAACAACAATGGTTGCGATGACTATGTGGCATCAATTACTTACAGAAAAGGTTTACTGACATTTAACAAATGGTTTTATGAAGTTTTCTAAGGCTGTAAACGCACTGACAGATAGTACTATCAGTCCCTAGAGTTGTGAACCAAAACCTTATACAATACACGCTCCGTCAAATGTCTAGCCTTTTCTAAGTCCCCTGTAGAAGGAATCTATAAGACGTAATCCAGTAAATCTTCGCATTCATTTATGCGACACACACGAATTCATCGCCGCTCCGATCTTTTTTCTGTTTTTGCTGAACAATTAAACGACGATAGCTTATTCGCTGAGTCTTTTTATATTACTAGGATAACGCCGAAGATGAAAGTAGAAGCACAGTGAAGTCAAGTAACCTGAGGTCAATGGTACCTTCAAGTACATTAACCCCTGATTATCTAGTCAGTAGTGAAGTAAAACGAATATTCTAAAATGTATGTGATCTTTGCGGTCCATTACAAACGCAACGCAACCTCTACAGGAAGCAAATCACCTGTCAGTGCGTTTACAGCCTATTTGTTTAAATCATTGCAAGTCACAGGAATATTATTTAACAATGAAACCAACATATCAGTTAATTAAATATGACTTCTCTCTCTGGTGGTAAGAGACATACTTCTTCCACTCTATCATTTCAAGACACGAATTCATAGTTAAATAATTTTCCTGTCAACATGTTACAGTGAAGTCAACAATTAAAAAATGGCTGTCCAACTTTAACAATCACTGAAATCATTATACCTGAGTCTACTATGAATAAAAACGAGCTGTCCGGAGTGTTTGTAGTACATTTTCAAGCTAACTGATCCTGGGGTCGGTATAAGCAGAGGGGTAGGTGTTTGATGGCACAGCGCGGGGAGGGGAGCGCTCGCTAGTCGGCGGGGCGCGGCGGCGGCGCGCGGGGGGGGAGGGGGGACGCCGGCATGCTCCAACTTTCACTGTTGCCCCATCTGTGAACAGTAGAACAGCTTTAGTAGTATCATTAGAATTTTAAACGGGATATTTACCATATCGACGGTTAAAAGGAAATAGGGTATAAGCGACAAAAAAATAAATGTTCAGGAGAGCCGTTCAAAGTTTAGAATTTTAGAAAAACTGATGTATTTTTTTATTAAAACATCGTGAAAACTAAAACAGTTTTTAATTTTCCAATCGGGAAATATGACAAAATAAAAGATGCAAATGTCCAAAATGTCGCTTATACCCTATTTCCTTTTAACCGTCGCTATGTATTTAGTAAAAAGTAAACAAACTAAAATCTTCGTCTGTCCTGTTTTTCTGTTTGTCCTGACTAATCTTTAGAACGGCTGAACCAATTTAATAGGACTTTCATTGAAGATAGATGTGGCTATTGAGCATTATATACATACATAGGCTACCTCCCACGCAAGCGAAGTGGCGGGCACAGCTAGTTTCCCCAATTTAAATATACAAAACATTGGTAATACAAAAACCTGCGTTTACAGCATAAACCAATCCTCATAATTTTTGCGTCTCTTTTTCTTGTCTCGATAGTTATGCGAACTACTTCTATGTATATTCAGGAGTATAAAATATTATGGTCTAATTTGCCAACTCTTGGTTCTAATTTAGTCTGATTGCGGCTTTCTTAATAGGCTTATCACTCAAAGGTGGACATAGAACGCTCTTTAAATAATATTTTGTTAATTTGCTTTTTTTACTCTTGCAGTAATTAACTGAAATAGTTGCCCTTTTTATAGGAGGCATAATGATTAAAAGTCTACTCCTACTCTGAGTGCAGCGGATGGCAATGTTTTCAATCATTCAGTCACACTTGCATTCTGCGTTTAAACATTCCCGCAACCCCGGAGCTATTTCTGTTCTAAACTACAATTTCGATATACAGGGTTATTGGTAAAAGCTAACAACCTCACAGGACTGTATTACTTACATCATAAACAACAACTTTTGTTCTATGACTTTTTAGAAAACATAATACATTTAACAAAAACAAACCTTCAAGATCCCCTCCGCTGTCTTTTATACTATCAGTTTACCTTCATTACTAGCGCTTTCTTTTGCTTCGCAGACTGCGAAACATTTAGCTTTAAATTGAAAAAAAATGTATTTGTATGTAAATCTGACGAACTAAAATATGATGAATTATTAAAAGTCATAGAACAAAAGTTATTATTTATGATGTTACTTGTCCTGAGAGTTTGTTAGTGTTTTACCAATAACCCTGTATAATAATCAGTACAATATTTTTGTATTAGTGCATAAGTTTTATTTGTGGAAGAAAATAAATAAACATTATTATTATATTATATATATTATTATTATTATAATAACAGAACCAGTACAGTCTACGGTATGCCAAGTAACATAACACTAAAAGTTTTGTACAAAAGAAAAGGAAACAAATACGTACAAACAAAATGATAGATGTGGCTAGTACCGCACGTGGAGGGGTAATGCAAGGTAATGAATGTGGTGGCTCACCTATGCTGCAGTTGATGTTGGTGAGGGCTGTCCCGGCGCGCTGCAAGGTGATGCCACTTGACGTACCCGCTGAGCCGGCGCTTCACCAGCCCGGCCAGCGAGTGCAGCCAGCCTGCGACCCAGCACCATCGACACGCGACCCACGACCCGCGACCCCACACACACGCCGCGCTGCCCGCTCACAACGTACCGACTCTTTGCTTGTGCTACGTACGAGTACACCAATTGCCAAACGATACTCAACCTTAAGGAGATTAGTTTCGAATGCCGTACACATCTTGTCAACCTGTATTATGCAAATTAATGTTTTGATTGATTGATTGAGGGCGTTTCCCTAATGCTGGGGTCAGTATCCAGTCTACATGGAGTTTTTACATGGAGCGAATGTCCTCTTGGCTAGAGCCAATGGTTTAACGTGCTTTGCGAGATACGTAGGAATGTTGATAGGTGAAGAGACTCAACCAGGGACCGATCTTAGCAAGCATTGTTTAACCTTGAAGATTGAACTGCTGCAGCTGTTATTATTTAGCCACATGCTTCTCTGGAACTTGGGTTTGATCAATGAAATTATTAACTAAAGACTCTTGAGACAGTTTGTGCATGTAGACCCATATTTTAGGACTAGGAGTGTGGCTCCTTTTTCTGTTTAAAGAACTTATTTGAAAACAAAATTTTAAAATGAGATACAAAATGGATTACGATTTAAACTATGTGGTTGAGTGTCGTTTTAGAACACCGGACCAAGCACTTAGGACCTAATGCGTGTCATTTTATTTACTCGACAGCTTGATAGTAAGAAAAAACAACTTTCTGTCATTACCAATACAACTTTAACGCTGTCGACTACGTAAATTAACTCGCACTTAGGTTATTATTGTACGATAGACTTAAAATTGAGTAACGCTTGAGAACTCGGTCATTTATTGCAGTATTGAGTGCAGTTTTGAAAATCTAATCTATGCCTTCTTCCGTCTGCGTAAAATGTGAACGAAAACGCGGACAGAAGCTTATGCTAATAAAAATAACTGATTTTAATAATTATCCCTACTAGCTTTTTTTTTGTAAATTAATTTATCATAATACAACCACACTAATTGATTTATAACTTTATTTTTTATTTCTTGAAGAAGTATTCCATAAACAAAAATATTTAAAAGCAGATGCAAATACCCTCTTTTGTTAAATAGTCGCTCACTTTTTACGCAGCCAGTGTTGTGTGTGAACCAAAGAGTCGGTACTCAATGCCTGCTAAGGTTACTGACAGCGAAGCTACCATGGTGATGAGAGATGAAGAACAGCTGTCTCACTCACACCTCGCCAGTAAAAGCCACGTTAAGTGGATAGCTTACAGTGCTGATTTACACTTATGGTACGAGAAGCACAAAATTAACGACTCAAGTATCCATTTTAGCAGATTGTATGTTAACCAGATTTTAAGTGACCATTTGTATAAAAAAAGGCTATAAGAGATATGCGAGTTCAACATGCGTTTATTTTTATTTATTTATTAAAACAAACAAGTTTTACAATTTGATACATATATAGATCTTCTGCTAAAATGCAGCACAGTTTGCCAGCAGTGCTCTCGTGGATTGCTTGCATTATACATAGGTACCGAGCTCGAGTGGGAACTGATCTTCCTGAGGTTAACTCTAGAACTATTTGAAATAAGTCCTTTTCTTTTTTTTTTTATAATGCAGAGAAATGTGCTTTTCTCTAGACACGAACGTGAATAATAGAGTACCACTATGAATAATCCATGTCAAAACCAAACAGTTTGTCGATAAATTAGAAACCCGCCAAAACCAACCCATTTATTTTAAAAAAGCTACCATAAACCATCCACTTAAAAAAATCGTTGCAAATGTCGATATAAAAATACAAAACGCAAGTATACACTATAGCAACGCTTCCCAAAGCGATACGTACCCGCAGTATACAAGTGTAGCCCTTATTAGCTAGGTGTTAAGGTCGTGTTTAGTGTAGCGAGGCATGTGACAGAGCTACTATGGGCAGGCGATGTGTGGGACGCGGAGGGACAGCGGCAAAGCACAGACACATTGGAGGGAACTTTCCAGAATTTAATGCTCAACACTGAGAGAGCTTCTCGGCAATCGTATGTCTAGTTTGTTCCATAGAAAATTTTAGACCACGGCCAAAATATATTAGGCAAGAAGCTGTCTCATTGTATGAACCTCTATACTATAAACTTTTTGGAAAACAGTTTCAAGCGCTTTTCTGCTCTACTGCCGTTGCAGCGTAGGTATAAGCATTGAAACTGCGTAATTCTAATGTTGTCAGTAGACATAAAAGTACAAAATAAAGCTTTCTGTGTAGAAAAAAGGTTTTTATTTATATAGCCTTGGTCAATCGAATAGAAAAGTTCCCTCAATATGTTACATATTACATACATCAACATGTCGGTAAGAAACATTTGTGAGAACAAACAATTTTGAGAAGCAGCAGTCTTAACATATACAAGACACGATTTCAATTAGCTAAAGTGCACAGCGCGACAAAATGTTTTCTAGCTCTACATTTTGGCACGCCAAAACAAGGTAATATTTAGTCAGACGGCGAGCATATTCGTATTTCAGTCCGGCAAGTCAAATCAGGGTTTTCAGAAAAATTCACACTATTTCATTATAGAGAACCCTCATTAAAATATTACACGTCGTGTATAAGTATATGTTAAGATCGCTAAACATACAATGAGTGGGTTAGGTAATAAAGTAGATAATTTGCGACATAAACTCTTATAATATCAAGAGCTTGATTAATTTAGCACATTTAATTACGTCGACACAATTTTTTTCGTATCGAGTTTTGTGGATAGAGATGTGACTAACGATGAATTTTGTTAAATTTAATTTTATCGATTACAGTATAACATTAAAATACGCTTTCACTTCAAATAATAGTTTATTCATTATCTCGATATACAAATATTTTTTGGTTATCATTAAGTCAGAAATATATTTACAAAACTCGACAAAATATCCAAAAGGTGTTTCGGCATCAAGCCTCTGTTCGGCTGCCTGACTTCGGTTGTGCGAAAGCATATAACCGCAAAGCACAGAGGACGCGTCAAAAGCATATATCCCATAACTTCATGGTTTTCCTCCGATATTTACATAATAATGGAAGGGTAGAAACAGACTGTATGAGAATGAGATGATTCATGAAATCATTGCAATGTTAAGTAAAACATTATTCGAATATCATCAAAAATTGAGTCACGAGAAAGTATCGATAAAATCGTTACAGCTATAATATGCTTATTCTGGTTTCACTGAACTATTTTGAATTAAAACAAAACCTCAGCTAAGATGCGGCTTGGTAATTGCAAGACGGTTAGTTTTAACCAGATTTTCTGCCTTAATAAAGCCAAATTCCAGCGGATTTTTGAAGAAAATAAATTTTATTTAATTTTATCAAGTTTTTATTGACTTCTAACATTAAAAATGTGTGCTATTGCAATAATTTCACGCGTCTATACACACGATGCGTGCGGAGAGCGTGCGCGCGCGAGGTGCCTCGAACAACACGCGTTTAAACTCATAGTAGTCATAGGCTGGCTGAACTCCTTCGTTACAAATTGTCATCGTCAATCATTATTGTTATAGTATAGTCTGCTATAGATCGGAAGGAGATGGCATTGATAGGTTTATTTCTCAGTTATATGATTCAGAATTAAATAATTTTCATTTAGCACTTTCGATGTCTATCACCCTGTACATGGGTCTAACAATAATTCGTTCGTGCATGGGCAAAAGTCATCAATAGCTACACAAAATAAAGAGATTATTTCATTAGCATTAGTATTACATCGATTGGAGTCACTTTTAAACAAGGAATAGCTTGTAATAGGTGACATCGTTTTTCCAACAGTCGCTGTTCAAGAAAAATAACAAAGCAATTTCTGTTATAGTTTTTCTATTTATACATAATACACTCGCGTTTGACTACCATCTCACCTGATGGTAAGTGATGATGTGGTCGAAGATGGAGCACGCTGGTGAATGAAAATAACATTTAAATTTATTGACGCCTTTGAAGAAGGCTAGAGAAAACAGCTATTTATAACTTTTCCGAACCCGAATAACAAGTAATGTGAATTCGCCAAGATTTTGTGGCATACAAGTAAAATATATTAATTGGGCTTGGCAACAAAAGTGTTAACCGAAATCAACTTTATAAAAGTAGGAATAAAGTTCATTATAGTATGATTTGATCTCTTTCTGATCGTACGCAGAATATACTACAATACAGTCATATAGGACACGAGATAATTTACGCCATATTTGCTAAAATTTATAGGACAAAACATAGTAGGTCTAGCAAATATGCGTAAAATATCATGTGTAGTGAATCTAATTTCTATTTGTGATAAATAAATTCTAGTCTAATCAAATGACTCAAAAATAGTTTATTCAGAAGTAAAAATAATTCATAAATAAATTACCCTACATTACTACAAAACGGAAGTTTAAAACTGTAAAATAAAAATATAATAAAATTTTCGTTTACGTCTCTTTTTGACAATGAGTAGACGTACCCAGCGCTTGTGCCAAAACACATATTATTAATTCTGCGTAGATTATGGTCTGAATTAGACATAAAATTGCGCAGTATGTAGGTAAATATAAGAACTGGGTTCATCCGTACAATTTGAAAATTCATTGCTTGCTAGGCTCGGGCCAAAAACAGGCTGCAAACTGCGGTATATATTGTGTTTATTTTTTGGGACAAAATACTTTTTTGTTCTTTAAACTCTGTCCATAATCTCCTCCAGTGATATTCAGATTTGAGATTACACAGAAATATACAATACTAGTATATATTAGTGCTATGGTTATATAATATATTAGTATGTGATAGTGAGACTAATAAATTATAAGATTTAAAAAAATTGTACAAAAATGTTTTAAAAAACATACTTTTTTTTATTATTTTCGTATTTTCTTCAGCAACCCTTTAATTTGAATCATGTCGTGCACTTAAAAACTAACTAGTCTGTCATATCAGCAGAACACGGTTGCAAATACAGTATGTTAACTAACAGAGGGCGTTCCCGTTAACCCGCAATTGTATAAGCACATCAATTAGATCACCGCACACGCGGCCCGTCATTCATTAATAAATTGCGACGTTGCCGTCCTTCACGTACAAATAAAAACATTCTGTTTTCGAATGGTAATATTTTTTTAGCATGAGGTATGGATGCTATACTATTGCGGGTTAACGGGAACGCCCTCTGTTAGTTAACAACTGTATATTAATCTTCAGACTCGTTCATTATCAATCTACGTATATCAGCAACAAAAAATTATTAGATGTATAGGTAGTTAAAATATAAAAAAAAACCACATTAAAGTAGTTATTAAAAAAGTATTTTGGCCCATTTAATGGTATTCAACTTATCTAAACTGCCTCATTACGGACGTATGCAGCGAGTTTTCAGCCTGAAATGTTAGCTCGATTCATGGTCCCCCATAGGATCGTAGTGCGGTACTTACCCTGGTCGTCGTGGTGATTTTTGTGTGGCGCGGGCGCCGGCGGCTCGCCTCGGTACCCGTTGCGAAGTTCCGCGCGGGTTAAGCTTTGACTACGACCTTCGGATAACCTGGGGCAGATTAACAATAACAATAGTTTATCTTCGTTTTTAGATAATTTAGCAAAACAAATGTGTTAGGACGTTCCGGTCTTTCGCTAGCCTTTATGTTTTAAGCCAATGAAGTGTAAAACTATTAATTTAATTTATGATTAAAACAACAATTTATTGATCGGGGTTTAATAAGAGTGGATGTCGTAGATTAGCAGTTAAGAATTTGACAAAGGAGTATCTAGTACAACTCGGTTAAGTTAACTCCGGCCCTAGTGCTTGTGACGTCACATTGATGCTCAGCTATGATGTAGAAAATATAGGAGTTTATTTAAATTATTATACTAATTATATCCATTGTATATAGTTAGGCTACTCATAAATGTTTCTAAAACAACTAATATTTAATATAAATAGTAATTTTCAGAGATTAATAAATTTAGTCCGTCAAATATATTATGAAAAAAAAAATTGGACACAAGTAATGATGACGATCATGTTTTGAAAAGAGTAAACGTGAAGTTTCTTTCCTATTCTTCTCCATAGGAAACGACCAATTTCGTACCGGGCACTTGCTTCTGACTTTTATAAATGCCCATGTAGGCCTCTATGAAATAAAATAATTTGAGTTTGATCGTCTATACAGTAAGTTGAAATTTTACACATTTCACGGCTTGGAAGCTTTTGAACTTAGTCAATTTTTATTGTAATAAAAAATAAAAAAGGTGCACATATTACTGGCAAACCAAATTGCATAATCATTTTGCAACACAAAAAAGAATCTGATTGGGATTATGGAGGTCAAATAGGATTTAGTCCTTAGCTAGCGTAGTTAGCCTGTACTGGCACAAATATTATAGCAATATGTTTTTGCTGTGTTTTTACAACTACGTTTTAATTGCTTTTTCTACTTACCTATCATTGAGTAATAGAGGCGACGGTGGGTGCAACCTCTCGTGTAACGCGGGAGGTTCCAAATCCGTGGTGCTACCGTTTGCTGGAATTATAATTAAGGTATTGATCATCTGTGCATTTCAATTTAAATTCAAATTCATTTACGCAATCTATGTTTGTGTATGTACCTTCATGACCTAGCATTGTGTGCTGTCGACTAGTCCTTGGCGGCGGTTCGGGCGACCGCCCTGTACTGTGTTCTCTACTTAAACTGAAATAAGAGAAATACAATGTTTTATATTTTTAAACTGTTAATCGTGGCGGACATGTTGAATAACCTATTTGGTATTCAGGCCATCATAATGATCTTTTCAATACACTGCCAACACTTTTATTTGTATATTTTGTATTTGACTTTGAAAGCTTGTGGCTTATATTTCTCAGAGTGATTTAAATAATTGTCTACTCAGCACAGTCAGAACATATTTTAAAATTACCGAGTACCAAGATTCCTCAAAAGAGCACCACAGACATTAACCTATATAATTCGCATTAAATGAGAACCATGTAGGTTCACATCTGTGGTGTAAACCATATTATGGTTTGATGAACACGGATTGTATGGACTTCAAAAGAGATGTTGACCTCCATAATGTTTCAGTGTTTCTTCTCAGGGTAGTGGAAGAGACATTTTTTTTTATTGAAAATAGGTTCGCGTTTGACCACTATCTCACCTGATGGTAAGTGATGATGTGGTCGAAGATGGAGCACGCTTACCTAAAAGTAACCTATTCACTCTTGACTTAAAGACCCCTAGGTAGCCTATAGCTATCGGGAAACACAGACTCCGGCAGGGAATTCCACTCCTTAGCCGTACGCACAATGAAGGTATTCCCAAAACATTTTGTGCGTATGGGTGGGATGTCCACCATGTAACGATGGCGCTTCGCCCACACCACACCAGCTCTTGGCTAAATTATAACAGCCGCACGAGTTAATCTCCAACGTTGAGCAACAATTGCCGAGGTAGATCCGTGATTTGTCGAGATTTCCCCGTGTCTCGGAAAGTTCGTCAAGCTGTTCGTCTCGGCTGTCGTTTGTATAACTTTGACAGTCATTACGGGTAGTTAGACGCCAGACAATCTAACACCAATCTTGCCAAGGAGTTTTGTGTTACGCAGCTACTGGTCTGTGGACGTCAGACAGACAGTCGCCAACCCCAGTTGGGGAAAACCGAAAAGATAATCTTACTAATATTATAGTAGATGTTTGTTACTCTTCCACGCAAAAACTACTCAACGGATTTGAATGAAATGTGGAAAATAGATAGTTGACATCCTGAAATAACACATAGGCTTCTTTAATCCCGGAATTCCTACGGGATCGAGATTTGCGAGAGACGCGGGAAAACCTCACATGCGAACGAAGTCGCGGACAGAAGCTAGTGATATATAAACATACCTTCTATGTCTGGGTGTAGCGTGCAGGTCGACTCGCGATCTTCTCTGCTGGTTCTGATGGTAAAACCTTTGCAGGACTATTGGACTAGTGTTACCGGAACTCTGCGGGAACAAATACCTCCTATTACTTATATTAATCCTCAGACGGATATGAACTGTATGCCAGTGTAAACTAAGTTGTTTTTACGTTAGTTGCATTACAGACCAAAACATGATGATAAGTCATACAAATGTCAACTGTATGGTATTATGTATCGTAAGTTGATTTTATCATGACAAAATGTGGAAGAGGTCATATCACAATTCCTGATTTGAATGTTTAGTTAGACAAACAACACATTATAAGGACCTTATATAAACTAATGCATTATTGACATAGATGATCCTAAAGGACAAGAAATTACAGAAATATTATTTTTATAAATATTATTTCTGCCAAACAACTACTTGTTCGATCTTAAATGCAGTATGTAACATCCGTTCTCCCGCTCGCAAATATAAAAAAAATCTGACAATGGTCCCAGAAGGGGCTATGTGCTGCACTCTGGTTCAAACAACTAGTTTATGGTTGAAAATTAACACTTATTATTGTCATAAAATATTGACATATCTTGAATTTCCGCAATCGCCTGATTCTAATCTAGAAGAACTTAAATGCAATTGAAATCGGACTAAAAATATTGTTTGTATCTACTCTCATAGCAGCTGTGAGCACTAAGTTGATTTTAGAATATCAGAAAGTTTGCAAGAGACAATAAAATTGGAAAATTTACAATGGAGAAGGCTGTTTTTTCTAAAATATTGCTGCTATTATGTGGCTCTATACATTAGAATAGAGTTGGCTGTAATTTACAAGAAGGTTCCTTAGTTCCTATTGCTAATTAATGTTAAGAGTCGACAGCGATGTGATGATTCATTTGGAACAAGACTGTTTCTACCATTCATTACTATGAAGATGACACACCGTGCAAAACTACTGCGACGCCACGCGCCACGGCGTTATTTTAAAGCCTGTTTAGACCTACGCTTCCCAATGAAATAGTGACAAAGTTTTAGTTTCGGTATCTTTCTTTTTGATTGATGATAGGCAAGCGTTTGTCCACCATCTCCCCTGATGGTAAGTGACGATGTGGTCGAAGACGAAGGACGCTTACCTAGAAATAACCTATTCACTCTTGACTTAGATGCCCCCAAGTTATAGCTATCAGGAAACACAGATTACAGCAAGGAATTGCACTCTTTAGCTGTAAACACAATTAAAGTATGTATTCCCAAGAAGTCCATCATGTAACGATGGCGCATCGCCATTCGTTTTGTAATACGATGATGGATCGGGCTTGGTGAAATTACATTGTGCAATTTCATTTGAAATGTAATCAATAGAAAACAGATAAGCTTGCAACACGTTGAAGATGTTCAAGGCTCTGGAGCTTTGACTACCCGTTATTTGGAGAATTAGTGCAGAAATTCTAATATTTTCATAATAACGTTCAAACTTGAAAGTGTATTATAGTCGAATTTTGAATACTTGGCGACATCTAATTATATTTAGTTATAACTATAACAGTTTAAACAGAAATATTTCGCCACTGCATTCTTCATTCATTGGGTTTCTAATACTGCGTAGGTCTGAACAGGATTTTAGAAGTCATTATAACCCCTTAGATTCTGGAAGTTTCCACCACTGTAAAATACACGGAAAACTGTCGTTATAGTTCTGGGTCAAATCCGACTAAGCAAATATAGAAAAAAAAGACACGCCAAAAACGCTAAAAAGTTCCAGTCATTCATCCATGAAAAATCATTTTTCGAGCATTCTGATGCAGTTGTGACATTAGTTATAGTTCAAGTAATTTATTTAATAATTAGATAAGATAGATTATTATAAATTTATTCATGCATGTTAATCACCGTCTTAACACACACACGGATATTACAGGAGAGACTTATTGCCATTACGGTGGGGTTCACAACCAAAAACACACACACGCACACACTAAGCCAATCAGCTAGTCTTCCAGAAGCTAAGGGTGGTCACTGGTCAGCATAAATTAGTGGTAAGCCAACGTTTGGCAGCGTCGCAGTCAGTCCCAACATACATGTAGGATCTCCTTCTGTTCCAGCTCCGGAGACCTAATGAGGAGTGGTGTCTGTATGTGCGCCGAGAGCCGCGCGTGCGGTGCTACGGAGAAGCGTATGTCCAGCAGTGGGCGCCGGTACACCGAGCTTGGCTCTTTGTTGGCCTAAATTGAGTCTTTCTTGTCATTAGTTTACCCTTCACCCTAATGTTTTAGGTTTGAATTCAGAATCTTACATAGACTATAACGTTTTCTCTTTGAAAGGTAATGGGTCGTAATCCACCAAGCAAGGCTTGTGAGGGTTGATGGATGTCGCATGTTTTAGGATTTTTCGGTCTTAGGACATGACGATTTCCTCCACAGTTTTGAGACCAATGGTGATTTTTTTTTCTCTTTTTTTTTAAGGGCTTTATCGCTGAGCGATAACGTCGCCCTGTACATCACCAGAATCTTAGGTCTAACTTAAAACTGACATGAACTTAAAGCGAATAATGCCAGTTTGATGAAACGTAACGTAAATCGTGCCTGTGACCACTGGGCTACTGCTGCTCTTACATTATTTTAATTATAGTAACCATCTCCTTAGTCGTAAAGTTGCTTTTATAGTGACTGTTTTCATTAAATTCGTAAGAAAACATAAGATTCGAGTGAATGTAAAATGCTCAAACTCGCACTAGGCCTGCATGGTAAGTTAAGATCTATTTTTTCACAGAAAGGAGGCTAAATTCCCATTTTTGTTTCAATTGGAATTTGTACTTTATTGCATGTGCCATAAAGTCTGTCTTTCAAAAACGAATGTAACATTCTGAATTCAATTTAAAGTAGTGTTTGAAGACTTACCGCAGGCGAAGCTCTCCAGCGATTGTCGGCGGAAACTCTCCGAACAGGCGGAGGGGGAGGCGATGCACACGCGTCTATTGTTCTGTCAAATGCAAAAATTACGTTAGCCGTTTAGCATAGTATGAGCGCAATTAAATACGAACCAAGTCGTTTATTTAAACAAACAACGCATGCTTTTCTTCCTAAATAAATATCATTTAAACCTGCTAACGAGCATATTGGGTTTGTCAGATTTTAATTCCAAAACATTAATTGTCAGGACACGTCCAGCAGTTAGCAAGGATTTAACTTTCCATGCGGAAAGTTTATTTATTTATTTATTTATTTATTTATTTATAACAAAATCCACAGCTCTTAAAACAATGTTTTATAGTAACTTAAATCTAATCTTACAGCCAATTACGGATTTACAATTTATTCACTAGTAACAAACATGTAGGAAATATTTTTTTTATAAGATTAACATTATTATACAGTATTAAGAAGTTACACGAAACACTACACAAAAAGCGTTACACAAAATATCGAGTCTTTTTTTTGGGGGAAATTCATTAAATAACTCCTTCAGTTCCTGGTGGAGGGTTAGGGAGTATCAGAGTCTGACTGACAAATATCCCCACTGTTCATTCAGTTTTCCTTGTGTTCCGCGGCCACGGTATCTCGTTACAACGTTCGCCAAGCCAGAAAGGCAATGCTTTAATTTGGCCTCGTTACTGTTGCTGACTGCTCTTTGAGGCTCGCGCGGAACGCGACGCGCTGTTGACTCGGAATATCGCAAGCCATTTTTTTCCGATCTGGGCGAAGCGGGAGGGTGTGTCAGACTTTTACTGACTAAAACCCATCCGTGTTCCATCATAAGCCCTGTACGAGCGAAGCCGTACAATAACAGTAGTTTTAAGTTTATGCTGACATCGACGCGCAGCGAAATGCATGTTCGACTTATAACTAATTATTTCAACGCATCGCGTTAGTAGCATCAGAAAAGTGTCGCGATTAATTTTATCAATTTATCATTTCAAATGTACCCTATCCGTACAAGCCCTTTGTGTTCCGAGGCCGCGGTAATTCTTTTGAACCATTCCGCAACCCCGCTAGGCAACGTCCCCCTGTGGGCCCTAACAATTTTGCTGACACTCTGAGGCTCGGCGCCGTCTACATGGGCCTGGTTTCGAGCTGCCCATTGCTCGCAGCCCGCAGGCCCGCCCGGAGGTGGCTGGGAGTCACCCTGCGACTCCCGACGCCCAGAGCTTCCGTCTCAACCCTTTCGCAAGAGGCCCTCTCAACCGCGCCTGCGGCGGCTGGGGAGAAAGGGTTGAGAGGTCCTTGAGACCCACCTCTCCCTCGCGCGTCCTGCCACCTCCTTCACTTGCATAACCGCTTTGCAGAAAGAGGTGACTATCCCAAGCCTTAACACCTTAAGGCTTGGGATATTCAGTCACGCAAGCATATCATAAAATATAACCTAGTGACACCTCACTAGGTTATTTTTTATGATATGCTTGCGTTTGCCCACCATATCTCTTGATGGAAAACGTTGATGTGGTTGAACATATAGCATGCTCACCTACAAGTAATCTATTCACTTTTGACTAACAGACCCCCAAGTTATAGTTATCAGGAAAGACAGACTGGCAGGGAAATCCAATCCTTAGCTGCAGGCACAATGATAGTAATCCCAAAACGTTTTGTGCGTATGAGTAGGATGTCCACCATGTAACGATGGCGCATCGCCGTTGGTCTTGTAGCCGGATAAAGCGAAAAGGTATACTTTACCTTCTTCTAGGGTAAGGCGAGTGGTTGGACATGTCAGTTTCTAAGCTGGTGGGCTGCGAACTGCTTCCACCAGCGTTTGCATTGCTACTAGTCGCCCACCATGCTCTGGAAAAGAAGATGTAAGTATGTATTTTTTATTGGTGATAATCTCGCGTTGACCACCATCTCACCTTATGGTAAGCGATGATGTGGTCTAAGATGGAGCACGCTTGCCTAGAAGTAACCTATTCACTCTTGACTTAAAGATCACAGGTTACAGATATCAGACTCCGGCTAAGAATTCCACTCCTTAGCTGTAAGTACAATGAAACGATTCACAAAAGATTTTGTGCGTATAGGTGGGTAGTACAACTTCTAAGGAAGAGACTTTAATATAAAATGAGTCTTCTAATAACACTTGAAGTTTTCAGAGAAAGTTTATTTTATTTTATTAATAATAGGCACGCGTTTGACCACCATCTCACCTTATGGTAAGCGATGATGTGGTCGAAGATGAAGCACGCTTGTTTCGAAGTAATCTATTCACTCTTGACTTAAAGATCACAGTTTAAGGTCAGTTTATATCATAATCGGAGTTACAGGATTTTAGAGTTAGGTTACTTTTGTGCTAGAGTCTGATATTAGTTAAGTGTTAAACAAATCCTATTTTTTTTAAAAGGCATCTGGCAATGTGGGTAGGATTCTCATTGCACATGCATATTTAGATTAGTTGGAGAGGTTCCTTCAACTAAGCTTAATATGCTTTGTCTGGAGTGGGATCATGGCACTAATGCCGACACCATAGCCATTGAGCTATCGTCATTTCAACGGAACTGAATCTCACCTTGCAGGCGTGGGCGTGACCTGTTCCATCCAGTGCTGTCCACTGGTCACGAAGTTCCGCACCGGCTGCGGCGTGGGGGGCGAGTCCGCGCCGTTGCTGGGGGGCGAGGGGGGGCGCGCGGCCGGAGGGGGGGGCTGCGCCGGCGCAGGGGGCGACGAGATCGACAGCGACGCGTACCACGCGCCCACTGAGATCGAACTACGCGCGGATTTCACTACGAACGGATGTTCTAGGAGCTTCGCGTATTTTGGCCGTTGTCTGTAGTTTTTTGTTAGGCTGGAAGAAATGGTATGTATATGTATATTATTTTTTGCAGAAAAGTGCGAATACAATTGAATATCCGAGAAAAAATTGCAAGCGGAAGTCTTTACTTATTGGTTCAAAAGTAGTGGCTTAAGAGTTCTTAGATTCTCTATTTCTGTACCCCTACTAATATATTGGAAGCTTTGTGATATACAACTTTAATCCCACTTATAAGACGTTATTTAGATTAAACCTTTGTGTTATACAACTTTAATCCCACTTATAAGACGTTATGTAGAAACCTTTGTAATATACAGCTTTAATCTCACTTGTAACGACGTTATATAAATTAAAGCTTTGTAATATACGGCTTTATTCTCACTTATAACGATGTTATATAGATTGAAACTTTGTAATATACGACTTTAATCCCACTTTTAAAACATTATACATATTGAAGCTTTGTAATTTAAGACTTTAATCCCACTTATAAAACGTTATATAGATTAAAAGTCCCTCTCTACACATTCAAATCTATAGATACAAACAAACATTGAAACTCACCACTGTGACACAAATAATTTAAATTCTGGCGAGAAGTCAGTCGTATCTGGAAGCTGCGGTGGGTCATCTGCTATTACCTGAGAACATAGCATTAAAATTAGTAATTAAGGTGCGGAAAGGAGCTCGTAGCTAGATAATAACAGCCCCACGAAGCGATCTGCTAGGTTAAGCAACGCTTGCCAAGGTCTGTTCTTGGATGGATAACCATATTAGCATACCGAGATTCCACCGTGTCTCAGTGCACCAGCACGTAAAGCCGTTGATCCAGGTTGTCACACGTACTATTGGCCAAAGATACGCATGCTAAATTAAGAGGAGGCTCCTTAAATTGTATGTAATTTTGTATTAATATTCTGAAACAATCACGCATACAATCCAAACGGAACTTTAGTGTATGATTTATTGGATCTTTTTCTTTCCATGCCTAGACCAGTTTCGTAATTGGAACATTTTCGTTAGATTCATTTTTTAATCGAAAATCATGTCTTTTTTAAAGATTATTCAAAATTTAATCCAGATTACTCGGATTTTATGTCTAAAATTAGTATTGACAGTAAGAAAATATACATTTTTTCTCTAGATCAATTATCACTTTAGTTATAAACGAAATAAGAATTGAGACTTACGACATTTAGTTTCGAACCCGAATATGGTAAAAGAGCGCACGCGATATTCAACTTTATTATTGCTGCGTTAGCGTTTAGTATACAACGGCCTAACCGGGGTGGATGGGGGCGGAGCTTGCGTTAAAATTATTTTGCACTGCCTGCTCTTAAGAAAATATTTCTGCGGAAGCGCAGATAGTGACAAACCACACCCGTTCCTGCTTTCGCCCAATTAGAGACAATGTGCATTTGCAGGGCGTGTAACATTATATTAATACTTACTATTACGAACACTACTAAAATACGCTTCGTGCATCCTATTGGTCAAAGTACATGCATTGGGCGATCGAGTTGTGAGCCGTGCTATGCGATTAGAGCCTTAAACGTGAGCTTGCGGAAGATTGGTTGATAGTACATTTTTGTCAGTTTTTACGCGTAATCAGAAGGCAAAAATCCCCAGCTACTCATAGATAGGCATTCGGTCCATGTACTACTCAGCTGCATTCGGTTAGGCTAGAAAGCAACCTGACATACTTGGTAAAAGATGACATGTGCTGAATCAACTGTTCGTTTAGCTCTCTGCTTCTCATCTTATGACCCTTCTAACATCGTTTGATGGACGATATCGTTACTCTATAACAACAGCGCATGGTACACCTTGCCGGAGTTGTGGAAATGTTCTTACGAGATGCCGCGGTGCCGGAATGCAAGAATAGCAACTGAAGGTTCAGGGTGGACTTTTAGTCAAGAGAAGTCTGACAGTCCCGCTCCACCCAGAGCGGGGAGAGTATTTAGATTTCCCCCCGACACAAAGATCCCTGGTATTGTTTTGTTTTCAGCAGGTAATGTTACGTTACACAGAAAGAGAGTCGGCTTGAACTATAAATACATAATTACATGCGAAATAACCGTGAAATTCAAATTTCATTGTTTTTGTATATTATTTTCATGACTTTGTACAAAGTGGAACGGTTTTTTTAGGGTTCCGTAGCCAAATGGCAAAAAACGGAACCCTTATAGTTTCGACATGTCTGTCCGTCTGTCTGTCTGTCTGTCCGTCCGTATGTCACAGCCATTTTATTCCGAAACTATTAGGACTATACATGTAAAACTTGGTATGTAGATGTATTCTGTGAACCGCTTTCCGATTTTAAGAGAAAATTTAAAAAATATTTAAAATAAAGGGGGTTCCCCATACATGGAACTGAAACTGAAAATATTTTTTTTCATGAAACCTATATGTGTGTGGTATCTATAAACAGGTCATTAAAAATGACATTAAGGTTTCTAAAATGACTTTTTCATAAAGTTATAAACCATATGTTGTAGATCTTAATATAAACTTTCAACCAAAATAGGTTTGAACGAGATCGAGTCAGCAGTTTTTGAGATACAGTATATTTTCTAAAACCGCAAATATAACTTTGTAATTCATACAAATACTATGAAAAACAAAGTTATTTGGCGTAGTTGTAAAAATTGTAAATAATCTAGTTTTAAGAAATTTGTAAGGTTTTTTGTTTTTTTTTTCTTTTTTTCAAATAAATATATTATATTTATTATAGTTACTACGGAACCCTTCATGGGCGAGTCCGACTCGCACTTGGCCAATTTTTTATCCTATTTTCAATCAATATGTTGTAAAGTTTAAGTCCTGCTCTCTGCATTGCACTTTAATCAAGTCTATGGTTTTCCGTCACTAAAATATAGACGTTTGAAACTCCTAAATCTATTTTAAAGAAAAAAAAACGAACATAATTCAAAATATCAACATTTCAGTGATGGAAAATCGTAGACGTAGAGATTTAAAGCAAGTTGGTTCACTTAGTGCAAGGTCATGAAATATGCAAAAACGATGCAATTTTAAGACTTAGTCAACAGATACAAAATCTAGAGCTGATAGACACATAGTTTCTTTGAGAATTATACTCATAATGCATAGTTAATTAAAATTGTTTTATCTGAGGCAAAATAAAAATTGAATCAACAAGATTTAACTTTTATATTACCTAGCTTACAAATAAGTCAATCGCTTATGTTTCGTGTGTTATTCGTAATCGTAGAAGAATAGAATCTATTTTGAAACCTCACGGGGTTGCAGGAATTTTCTAACGAGATACCGCGGCCCCGGAATGAAAGGGCAACTGAAGGAGCTGGGTGGGTTTTTAGTCAGTAGAAGTCTTTTAGGGAGGAGTCATTTAATGATTTTCCCACCTAGGTAGAGTAAAAAAAGGGTCTATTTTGAACAGCGTAAGGTCTAAAATCGTGTGCTTACCCTGGTGAGCACCTCGAAGTCATTCTGGCAGTCCCGGTAGGGGAAGACGCCGGTGGCCAGCTCCACGAGCGAGATGCCCAGCGACCACACGTCGGCGCGGATGTCGTAGTCCGGCCGCGTGGGGTCCGGCGGGTCTATCCGCTCCGGCTGCAACAACACACATCATTACACTAATACCCAACTGATATGGCTTACCGATGTACCTTATACGGCCTACGCAAATGTCCTTACTTTGGTATTGTTCGTCAAATCGTTCGAGCTCCTTAACGTCGCTGTAGAATGATAACCTCGTATGTCCAGAAATCAAAATTTCACAGGAAACGAAAAAAACGGTTAATTTTGTCAATGTTTAAAATATTTTTTATGTGCTTCTGTCTCATGTTTTGAATGATAAAAAGGACTTATTTATGTTATTAACCAATGCGTTACTTAACTGGATTATGCCAGAGAAATTATATAAGAGGTTTTCTGTTCTTATATCTACGTAGATTTTGTTTAAACGCCCATCTCTATACATAAGAGGTTTTCGTTTTACTCCATAGATGGCACTTGTAGTCATATACTGGGTTCACAGTTTCGCCGTATTATAAAATGCGTGGTTTCCATACGATTTTTACGAAAAAGAAAATTTACATACGAGCGACATTCTACAGCGACGTTAAGGTTCTAAGTTGAGCTACGTGATATTTGACAAATGCTTGCACTGTTCAAGTAAAATTGTAAAATTATAGGAAACAAATATGGACTCTGTCGGGCACATCAAAATTTAAAATAGGTAGGTCCTGCTCAAATCTGTATGATTCTGTCCTCTAAAGGGCGCCACAGACATTAACCTATATGGCTCTCATATGATTTGATCACTACAGATTGTATGGACTTTAAAAGGGACAATGACCTCTGAGTTTGTTTCAGTGTTGCTTGCTCTGAGAAAGAGTAGTCAGTTAGGAAACACTGGCCTCATCTAGTTTACATTTACGAAAATAATAATAATTACGTGTGAAAGTGTTATTTATAACCTATTTGCAAAATAAACATCATCACCTGCGCAGAAAATGAATTTTCAAAGTGTGGGAATAGTACATTGTTCACCGAGAGGAGAAAGTGACCGATTACCGTCGAGGGTGTCGTTTGAAAAACATCAACACAACACGTTTAAAATACCCGAGATCGGGAATCGCACTTTCTCTCGAGTGATACATAGTGCTTTATACTACACCTACGAGGAAAATAAAAAACTAAATCTTCACTAATTGAAATTTATATTGAAATTGTTGCAGTTAGTGAAGCTTAATGTAACACTTTTTCCATTAATGTTTTATCAATGGCGTCTGCAATTTTCACATGTTCTTTTTTCAAATAGTTTATCCTGCCGCCGCAGGGTCGCACTGCCAGCCCGACACCATCCAACACACAGCTAGTGGCCAGTGTCATTTTGCGAACCCAAGTTCGCAAAATGAATGAATGAAAAAATGATGAATGAAAACTCACTGTAAAAACTTTTTGGCTTTTGATATTTAGGTTACCGGCGCATAGTCTTACCCAAAATTAAAAAAGAAAAACCACGTAAGAAATGGATTTTCATACACTTTTCTCTCCCGCTCAGATGCGTTTTCTCCCCGCATATTTGTTCGATATGCAATGACGTACTTTCTTATCAAGGTACTTACCAAGCAGGTGTAGTATAAATGCTATTAACCAATCGGCACGCTCCACGCTTCTTTTTCGGTTACCTCTATTGGTCGGCAGCTGCCACTAGCGCGTGACGTGTGAGTGAGACGGAACTAACAGCTGCAGTGTATTATGAACCTTATAGTAGTGACCTAAGGTTGATTGTAAGTTAAGCACTCTTGGAACCGAAGTTGCAAAATATGGAAAACTAGTTGAAAAGTTGTTTTCGATATTTTATTACTTTCTTGAATAATATTCGTCTTCATATTCATAGATAATAATCGCATAAAGAGAGATCGGGCCCCAAGTGACGGCCATTCAATATCCCCCTTTGGAAATTAATTTTCCGGGAAAAACAAAAGCTGAAGCTGCAGTAAGGGTACTTTTTACCCGACTGTAAAAGGAGGTCATATCTTGTCGTGATAAAGTGCAATGGAACAAAGCCCTGCGGGACTGCTAGTATTGAAAAATGATAGCAGGTAGGCTACACTGTCACTATATACGACATTGTTGTGGGAGACATGTCGCTTGTGGGGTGGGATAGCCTATCTGTTTTGCATGTTTTTCTTTGATTTTATTGTAATTTTTTATTGTTTTGTGTGGATGTTCAAGATAATTTACACTGTAATGTATCTGTCGGTATGTGTCTTTTGATTTTATTAATGGGACTTTTGAATCCAGAATTAAACGTTTTATTTTATTTATTGCAATAATTTTTAGCTCTAATCGGCATTGCTTGCGCTCTCATGCCTCAAAAAGTATGACCCAATAATACGGGTTGAAGTTATTCCAGCCCACACGACGTCCATGCAAGCGTCAGGGATTAGTTGTTCACATGGTCATTAAGGTGAAAATTGTCCTCATCACTGAACATCACGTAGTTAAAATTGTTGAACCAGTTAAGCACCAAATTGGCAAAGTTAAATCGGTTATGTTACGGTTTGAATTCTTGGACTAGCTGAATCTTTATAAGCCTTCAAGTGCAAATCACACTTCAAAATTCGTCACAAAAGCGATCTTTTGATGTCCAAAGACTTACTGACGTCTCTTACGTGTTGATAATACATACTATTATTAGTAACCAATGATCAACGATTGATATGCTTAGTAGGTGGATTGACAAGACAGATAGAGAGATAGAATACACTTCATAGTACAACACACTTAAATAACAATATAAAAATTTGGTTACAATGACGGTCTTATCGATTAGAGTGATATCTTCCAGACAACATTTGGTAGGACTTTACGAGCTTTAATTAAAAAGATCAAGATGTGTGTTCTTAAAATTAGTTATAAGTTAAATCTAATAAGTCTAATATTGTCAACCAACTTTCAATTAAGGGAAGGAGCGAGACAACCCCGGCACAAGTGTTATATACTACTTAATGGGGCTGTTTTATAAACATTTGTTAATTTAACTGTTTGAGATACAAGAAACAATTTATTTATTATTATTTTTTCCTATTTCCAATACATACTTATAAATTACATTTTTAAATATTCTCTGAGAAAAAAAAACCATTTAAAAATTAAAAAAATAGTAGGCCACCGGTATCGAGAACAGGGTCCAAGCTACCGGCAGTCAGGGCTCCAGAGAGAAGAACCTCCTGACGATACGCGCCGTGTCGAGGAGTACTGCTTTCTGAAGCAAGCCCTTGATCCAACCGCCTAACGAGAGCCTCCTGAGGTGTTGGTCGAAGCTCTTGGCTATTGAGCCATTGGCTGGATTTAGTTGGATTGTGACTATCGGTACAATGATTGCCGAGTTGACATTATTATATTTATTAAGACGTCGGGGTATACTGACCGCCATATACGCTGCACAGCCAGCGCTACGTGTCTTGGCCTTAGAGTCCACCAGGCGGCCGCTGATGCCGAAGTCACACAGCTTCACGTTGCCGCGCTCGTCCAGAAGGATGTTGCTCGGCTTCACGTCCCGATGGATGACGCCATGCATGTCCTTCAGATAGGATAGCGCGTTCACTGTCTGTGGAACAACAATATTTAAGTTTTTTTTACACAATGAAACGATTCACAAAAGGTTTTGTGCGTATAGGTAGGTAGTACAGCTTCTAAGGCAGAGACATTAATATAAAATGAGTCTTCTAATAGAACTTGAAGTTTTCAGAGAAAGTTTATTTTATTGATAATATGCACGCGTTTGACCACCATCTCATGTGATGATATGGTTGAAGATGAAGCACGCTTGTCTAGAAGTAACCTATTCACTCTTGACTTAAAGACCCACAGGGTTATAGACACAGCTATCGGGACGTTGATTAAAGGTGGATGCAAATTTTGGTTCCACACTCTAATAGCTACGTGTGATATATCGTTGGATAGGTATTTTTGAGCTGAACAAAAGTGGCATTGTTCTTTGGGTAAGAAGAGAGCAGCGGTGGCGCAATTGTTACAAGTCCAAATTGCAAACTGCAGATCGTGAGTTCGAAACCCCCTCAACAAAAAGGCACATAACTATGTGTAATTAATCAAATTGATGAAGGACTGCGTTTCCTGATAGCTATAAGCTGGGGGTCTTTAAATCAAGGGAGAAAAGGTTACTTCTAGGTAAGCGTGCTTCATCTTCGACCATATCATCTCTTACCATCAGGTGGCATGGTGAGGTGGTAGGTATCTAAGTGGCAGAATTTTTAATTGTTTTTAAAGTGTTTTTTGAAATGGAAAGTAAGTATATATTTAAATTCTATCACGCTTGTAGCCGTGTACTTAACATGATTTTTAAGTGTTGTTTCTGTTCTTTTCTTAACTCGTGTATCGGTAGCGTTTACCCATCTGCGCGCGGGAGACCCCGCGCACATATTGCGTTTCTCTATTTACCCACGACAGAACGGAGCAGGTATATGCGTTTACGGTGAGAGATGTTTGTGTGTGTGTGTTTGTGCAAAGTAATGTTCCCACCTATCTTCTAAACTAATGATCCGATTTTGATGCGGTTTTCAATAACAGGTTTGTGTTTGATGAGTTCATGTTCGTAGATAGGTGTCATGGCTGTAACTCACTAGGGGGCGCCACAAGATAGACATACCAACATTAGATAGACAAGTTAGACATACCTCAGAATTATCTTCTGGTTCAATGTTCTCCACAAAATACTCCGAGTCCGATTCCACATCTTGCAAAATTTTAAGAAGTTCGTCCGAATCAAGTTCTTCACTCATTTTTCTATTTGTTATCAAGTGAAAGAAAGAAAGATGCGTGCGCGCGAATCCGATTTTGTGCTGCACTATGCCAAAGTGACCTTGACAGCCGTACGTCTATGACGTCACTGACCAACTTCTATAGTAGTTCGTGGCACTCGGTGGCGCACAACGGCATAGACGACCAATTGTTTTGTAGAGATGGGAAAATAACTATCGACAAGAATTGGTAACAACTTTATAATTACGTATCGGCATCTACCTGAAGGTCGAAATTCATCTACTATCCTTTGTAATGAAGTAGATAACTAAGTTCATATTTTATTGACCTCAAATTGTTTTCGATATTCGTAACTTTCTGTATTTATAAATATTTCAATGGTGAAATCAACCTTTCACGGCACATCACTGGCCAACTTGATATGAAGTGATTGGCTTTCTGAGAAAAGTAACAAAATTCGGAGTTTCTGTTTTTGCCGATTTTAGGACAAACTAGGGCTTATTTTGTGTAGAAAAATAAAAAACAGGGTAAGTAGACAGTGCTATCTTAAATAATAAAATGAAACAAAGCTTTTAATCACAGTAAATTTTTTTTAAAGATAGTTAAAATCGACAACTTCTATAGAAGTTGTGGCGCTGGTGGCACGAAAATCCCGAACTTCTATAGAAGTGCTTGGCGGTGAAAAGGTTAATGTATATTTTTTATCGCCTGACGCAAAAAGAGGGGTGTTATAAGTTTGACGTGTATGTGTGTCTGTCTGTGGCATCGTGGCTCCTAAACGAATATAATAATAATAATAATAAAATGTTTATTCAAAATCTTAAGGTAAATATTAAATACAATTTCGCTTAAATCTACATTAAGTTCACACATGTCATGTGCCTGAAATAGGTAATCCTGTGTTTCAGACGAGAATAGGTTTTTTTTTTAAATATTCACATTTATATAAAATAAACTGTATATGGTCATCTTAGGTAATGTATAAAGGTGTAAATAATATGAAAATAATCTTAGTCTCTTATTCTTAATTACATTTAAATAAAATACGAATTATCTCTATTTTAGTACCAGTAATAACTTTTCTGTGTCTTCATAGGCCATACTTTGAAGAGCTTTCTTGAGTCTTCTTGCAATTACAATAATTTAGGGAATAAATGTTTAATTTTGCGTTTTTACCTACAAATTTAGAGTGCCAAAACGATGAATTTTGTGATTTTTACCAGGGTGGAAGGCGCTGTCGACTGTAACACAGTTAATACTAGTACAGTCGTCAACGTGATCTCTTACTATGTACCTAAATTCATTGCCTTGTGTATTTAGAATAAGAGAAATTTGTACATTGAGATAAAAAATAAATTTTATGAATTATGAATTATGAAGTCTGTTATAAAGTAGTGGTCCAAGGAACATATAAAATTTGGTTGTGAAAGCATGTTCTGTACTTCTTTTAAGGCAAACTAAATCTTTCCGTCTTTTTTTAGTAAATTCAGTGCGATAGGGAAGCGCTGTATGTTGTTTTAGTACGGTGCTCATTATAAATAACTGACGAACTGTTAGTACTTCACAAGATTTATAGAGAAGGTTAGTGGGAAAAGGAAAGGGTGACAAGTAGACACCTTGAGGATAGCTCTTTGCGCTCTCTCGATGGGTAGTAACAAAGTTTTACCTGCCCCGCCCCATGAGGTAATGTAGTACGTCAAAATTGACTGACATAGAGCAAAGTAAACTTACCTTATTAGTTTTGGGTCTGCTATATATTGCAGATTTTTAAATATGAATATAATCTTACGAATTCGACTATTTAAAGCTTCTATGTGTGGTTTTAAGGTAAGGATGTCATCTATAATGATACCCAGGTATTTTATTTTGTTAGTAATTTTAATATGGGGACACATGCACTGACCATTGAGACGGACTGAACAACAATGAGCACACAACTTTGAGGCAATGGTAGGTGTTTGTTTCCGCATCTTAAATTTAATGAAATTTGTCTTTTCCGCATTAAGGGTTAGTGAATTTTGTTGAAGCCAATTATTTACAATATTGAACCCATGTTGCGCAAATCAGCCGAAAAAAGTAGAGCAGTGTCGTCAGCGTAAGATATGATAATGCCACGATGTAGCTTTAGATTGTAAAGATCATTTATGTATATTAAGAACATAGTAGGCCCTAAAATGCTTCCTTGGGGCACACCAAAAGACGTGTTTTTTTCTTCAGTGCTGAGTACATTGTCAATCTTTACGCACTGGGTACGCTCTTCTAAATAACTTTTGAAGTTTCAAATGGGTGCCTCTTACACCTAAAGCTTCAAGCTTGCGCAACAGCATGGGAATTGAAACTGTGTCAAATGCCTTCGCGAGGTCCAGGAAAATTCCTACAGTGTGGTTACCCTTTGTCAAGTTCCTGTGGGATGTAGTCAGTGAGATGATGTACGGCATCAGCGGTTGATAATAATGGACCGATTATGATGGGTTTTTTTTTAGAAAGCAGACGTGATCGAAATGTTTCTTAGCTACAATTTATCAAGATCTGTTCAGGTGGGTCAAGGTTGTCGAGGGTTACTAATTTTTTTAAATTTTTATTTAATTAGTTATGTCTTTAGGTACTTTTTTGCATAATTAATACTGTTGTCATACATATTCTCTATTCTTGCTACCAACCACAAGTCATCGACAAAATTCCGTAAACACAGACAAACTCACCGCCACGGTGACTTTCCCGAGTATTGCCTCAGGTATGGGTCCCCCTACCCTCTTGAGCAGCTTGTCGAAGCAGGAGGCCATCAGCTCCATGCAGATCCACACGTCGGCATCGGTGACGAAGCAGCCCAGACACCGCACGATATAGGGGCAGTCGTGGGACCTCACCACTACGTCTAGGTCCATCAGGATGCGTTTGGTTTCTTCTGAGTTACCCGAGCGACGCATTTGCTGTTGTTGGAGAGATAAGTAATAACTTAAATCATCTTTAGAACTTTACGCAATGAGTTGCGACGGCATGAAGCATTTTTTTTTCGGGGGATCATCGTCTTATGACTTGTCCCGCTCTAGTTGCGGCGGAAGGGAGTGCGACACCCAGGCCAGTTCCAGTGAACGGGAACCTTCCGAAACGCCCTTTTCCGGTCAGTACCTGCCTCAGGCGGAAGGTGAGAACGCCATGGCGTCTCTCAAGTCCAGATCAAAACTTACATTATATTGTTACATAATTATTGTAATGTGTTTTGTCCTGTTAAATAAATAAAATAAAAAAAATTTACACAAACATCAAGTATTTTGGTTCTAAATAAAGCATTAAGTTTTTTTTTTAAGTTTACCTCGACACTATTCTATACAAACAAACACACAAAGTGCGTCCTTACATAATTATTATACATCAAAGTCTCTCGCCACGTCTGCTGTCTATCTGTTAGCGATAAACTCAACAAGAACTAATCATATTTTCATGTAATTTTGACCAATAAATAGAGTGTAATATCTAATATCTCTGTAATATTAGTTACTAGTGTATTTTTAATGTTTGTACCGAATAAACTTAAAAATTACAGGACAGTCTTCTAGAATTCTTTCACTTTTAGAATGCTACGTTATCACTGAGTGGCATAGGATACATTTTTTGCTGAATAATTACTTTTTACTAGTGATGCAACGAATACTACTTTTACGAATACGAATACAAATATCAAACCTACTATTCGGCGAATACGAATACGAATATTTCGCCATGGTAATAAAAGACTTATTTATTTGATGAATGTTTACTCTTCTAATAATTAAAATTTACAACAGGCAATATTTTATTTAAAAAACATAAACTTTGTAGATTTTCTGGTTTTAGGCGATTTCTTTTTCAGTCTGGGTGTTCCCAGCCGTTGAAAAAAGGCTTTCCGAGGCGACTGTACATGGCTTCAGTGAAAAATATGTTTGGGCGAGTTTTTTTAGACTTGGAAAGTTTTCATATCTGCAGTAAATAGAGTTGCGTACAAAAATATTAGATTTTAAATATTCGTATTAGTATTCGCCGAATACGAATATTCGGTAAATGTCTACTATTCGGCGAATACGAATATTCATATTCGTATTCGTTGCATCACTACTTTTTATACGTGCGAAGCTGTGGGTAGAAGGTAATATCTTGAATTTAGTGGCTTTGCAACATATTGCCGAAGCTTTCGGCAGATTGCCATATAAAAAAAAAAAAAAAAAGCATGGCCGTCAACAGCGGGATCGTACGAATTTTATTTGTTTATTTATCCACTTTACAACTATCCTTACAGGGTAATCTAATTCGATAGTGTACTCATTCTAGTATTAATAACTATTTAACTGTTTTGTAACAAATTACAAATAAAACACTCCTAGTGAATTCGCCCAGTGAACAATTTTAATTTTCAACAGCTATATACCTTAACAGCGATGACGGTGTTGGATGGCTTGTGCAGCATCTTGACGACATGCCCGCAAGTGCCGCTGCCGAGCTCGCCCAGCTGTTGAAGGTCATCCACGTGAGATCTGTACTCTACGCCTTCGACGTCCAATTTGCCGCTAACCTGTGAAAAACAGAAATGTAGGGTTATACATAATTTGTTGACTTGATAGTTGATAAAAAACGAAACCCTTGTAGTTTCGTCATGTCTGTCAGTCTGTCTGTCCGTATATCACAGCCATTTTATTCCGAAACTATTAGGATTACAGAGTCATGTGAAATTTGGTAAGTAAATGTATTCTGTAAACCGCTTTCCGATTTTTAAACAAGAATAAAAAATATATAATATTAAGGGGGGCTCCCCATACATGGAACTGAAACTAAAAATATTATTTTCATCAAATATCTACGTGTGTGGTGTCTATAGACAGGTCTTTAAAAATGAAATTGAAGTTTCTAAAACCACTTTTTCTTAAAGTCAATCGTTTAAAAATATATGCTTCCAGAGTGGTTAAATTCCCCCCCCCCCCCCCCCCCCTAACTTTTATATTTCATACCAACGCTATGATAAACAAAGTTATTTTGCGTAGTTACTATGGAACCCTTCATGAGTGAGTCTGGCTCGCACTTGGCCAATTTTTTCTTGTAAATGTAAACTAGATGCGGCCAATGTTTCCTAACTCACTATCCTGAGAAGAAACACCAAAACATACTCAGAGGTCAATGTCTCTTTTCAAGTCCATACAATCCGTACCTACTGATCAAATCATTTGAGAAACATGTAGGTTTATGTCTGTGGTACTCTTTTGAGGATAGAAACACAGATTTGAGCAGGCTTACAGATTTGTGCGATGGAATTACACAATCTAATTCCACCAAGCCCGTTCCATCATCGGACTACGAGACAAACGGCGAAGCGCCATCGTTACATGGTGGACATCCCACCCATACGCACAAAACGTTTTGGGAATACCTTAATTGTGCGTACGGCTAAGGAGTGGAATTCCCTGCCGGAGTCTGTGTTTCCCGATAGCTATAACCTAGAAGTCTTTAAGTCAAGAGTGAATAGGTTACTTTTAGGTAAGCGTGCTCCATCTTCGACCACATCATCACTTACCATCAGGTGAGATGGTGGTCGAACGCGAGCCTATTATCAATAAAAAAAAGGCTTGTCCAAACAGTGCAAGCACTTGTCAGTTATCGTGTAGCACAACTTAGAGCTTTAAGGAGCTCGAACGATTTGACGAACAAATCCAAAGTTAGGACATTTGGGTAGACCTTATAAAGTACTCAAACTGCCACACTGTCACCAAATCTACCCATAATATTCGTTGTTTTCCCATATTGCTTTTCACCACATTTACAATATAGCTTTTGAAAACCATCCAAATTGTTTCTTAGTCTTTTGAAGAAACACATATTTGAGCGTATCTTTCCAGTCATTCTATTGCCATGCAATACTTATACATGAAAATTTCAAGTAAATATTGCTGATCAATACATTTGGTAATAAGACTAATCGCCCAGAGGTTCTAAGTGTCCACCATTGGCAACACATGATCGGCTTAGCCTTTTTCTGACTGTGTCGGGATCGGCTTCCATTCCAACCAGATGCAGCGGAGTCAGTGTTTTACATAAAATGACTGCCATCTGACTGCCACAACCCAGTAGCTCGGTAACACATTACCCCTGGCAAGACTGGTGTCAGATTTTTTTGCTTCTGAACACTCATTATGACTTTCAAAGACCTATAAATTTTAATAACATCCGTGACTAAAGGCTATTTCCAAATTTTGTAAAGGCTTTTGCAGTGCACAGAGTTTGGTTATGTTGTTTCACCGTAGGATCCATCAATCGCTATCTATCTATCGCTTACTATCAGGCGTGATCGCGTTCAAGAGCGAAATAGGGAGCGTTCATACGAAAAACAAATAGGTAGATATAAGATAGGTAATTAGATCTAATTAACTTAATAAGAATCTTATAGTAAATTGACCTTTAATTTTTACCTGATTGCCAAGGAATGTTAAATGTTTTCGCGCCTATCTTGTATATTTGTACATTTCTTTATTACTTTGTATCTTTTTACTGTCCTATGTCTGATTCAAATGATATTTAAATTTATCAAGAATTAAACAAAACTGAAGTCAGTCTGTGATTTCTAAATAATTATACTTTCCCAAGTGCCTATAGTTATCTACATCATACTTAAACAAAAACAATATGTTTGTCAGTTTGTCTATTTGTTTGTAAGAGCTAATCTCTGGAACAGCTAAACTGATTTTGATGGAAATGACAAAATAATGGATGCAAAGCTAGAAAGAATACCTTGTAAACCTCTCGCATTCTATATTCAGTCTCACTAGCTTGTGGCGATCTTGGTGGGAATGCTGGTATTTCTCTGCTTGAGAACATTGGTGCTGAAACAAAAATTAAATTATTAACAAATTAATTTACATTACGGGTACCTCCTATCCTGTATGAGATTGGCAAAGGAAGGAGGAGCTTGTCACTAGAAATGTGTGGCACATACCCAGCATTGGGTGAAATCAAGAGGTGGATGAAGATAAACAAATTAATAGAACCAAACATTTTTAACATTGACAACAATGTTGGCGCAGCGGTTGTACCATTGGCTGCTCCGCTTTGCTTCAATGTATTTAAATAGATTTAGGGTATGATGGGGCTGTCATATGCAGTGCGTAAAAGTAGAAACCAGTGTAAGTGTGGCCTAAATATTGTTCTTTCAGTTTTATAATAGAAACCCAATTTCTATTTTTTTTTAATGATAATTACTTTCAAATTATACCTCTTCAGTATTGATCAATATTGCGTCAGAGAGTTGTCTACTAGATATAACATATTGGCATCATCATACATGTATATAATAACAAAAGAAGCTATAATGTTGCAATGCTACATAAAGTAATTAAGTAAATAATATGTTAAACATTACACAAAATGACAGTTTTATAATCAATTAGGAAAATCACTAGTTAAATTAGGCCAAATCCATAAATGTTAAAAACACAATTTATGTAATATTATGATGATAATGAATTAGTAATTTTTATTATAACACTGCTAAGAATTTACTGTATGAAATGGATTCATCAGTATTAAACCTATTTTATGAATGATTTCTAGGTCAGCAGCTGTGCTAAAAGTTCCCAGATACCAGGCACAAAATAAATACAAAAATACAAAATAAATAATTCAATAAAGCAGTGTGTGTGTTCCTTACAGCTATTCTAAATAAGCCCAGTTTAGCAAAATCCACCAGACAACTTCTAAGTGCCTATCATTGGTTTTGAACTGGACAAGTTATACAGTGTAGTACTAAAGATGTTAAAGTAAAATCATTTGTCACATACTTATTACACACAGCCTTCATACACACAGAAATAAACATTGATATCTATGTCCAATATGAAATTGTATAGGTTAAAACCAATACAGAAAAACAATGTATAGGCTCAAGTCTCAGCAACGACCACCCACCGCTCACTCAATGCCAATTTATGCAAATAATTTGAACACAATGTACAGCTCAGGCGGCAGGGAAGCTGCCTGCATGCATTATAACACGTTAATTTGTAACGAAACACTGCATAACCTTTAGGTATGATGATAACAGAGGCTCACTTATTGTAGACAAATCATAGGTTCTTTTGTATAGGTTTATCCACACACAAGCAATAAAAATGTATGTACGGCTTAGATTATGAACTGAAAAACCAAAATAATAACAGCACAGCATCCAAAAAGTGATTAGAACGTAAAGATAAAGTAATATGGTAATGGTTAGAAATGATAAATGTATCGACTTCATTGATTGCACATGCCCTGAACAGCGAAATCTTGAAGATACTCACGGGGCCTCGGCCTCGTCCTGCCGCTCCCCGGCCTGGGAGCACCAATTCCACCTTGGTTGTTAAAACCACCTTCTCTTCGAATACGCATTTCATTTTCGAATCGTTCCTGTAAGCCTTTCAGTTTCCCCTCAATTGAACTGTTTGACATTGTAGCAACTAAAATAGTCCACTGATAACATTTAAGTACTTATTACAAAACAAATATACTAAATTTTATTTACACAAAATTACAATGAAAAGCGCAGCAGTCCAAGGATTTCCTTCAATTTCCTTAGCCCAACATTTCCATTCGTTCATTTTTAATCTTTATTCACTTTTAGTCGTTCGTTCATACGGTCAAAACATTCTTTTTGTAACCCAACTAAATTAAAATGCTTTATCTTTCGTTTTCTATCTCCGTTGCACTTACTAAAAAAGATGTTTAGGAAACGCTTCATCATATAGCGTTTCGATTTTGTTATATTCGAGATGGAGCTGTCAAAAATAAAGCGTCCAGAAACTAGAAAATTTAAAAGTTCTGCAACAAATAAAATTGTACTAAAATTCCAATGCCAGACTCAATATTTAATTAATTGTTTTGGTTTTTATATGTTAAAATTGGTAGGAGAGGGGATTCGACGTTGAAAAACAATTGCCAGATTAACTCTCTCCTTACTTTTACCAAATGTTCAGAAATTTTGTAGAATTCCTGAACGTTATTTTCATTCATTCATTAGCCTGAGTCTCAAAAGACAGAGTTGTAAGTCAAGTAAAATATTATAAAAATACGAAATTCATTTCGCGTTTCTCGAATCGAAACTCGTCTTTTTGCATTACTTTCCGAAAAAGAGAAACCGTGAAAATTTAACTCAGAATTCTCAAGAAATAGTGCCCTTCCAAAATTGATATCGAAAGATATTTGCAATCTAATGGATAGGAAACACAAAGTGCGATTTACTACGCAAGAGTAATGAAGGAAGTGAAAAAGTGACAGAAACTTGTTTCCTTTTATTGAAATGACGTGAAAATACAATTTCATAGACATTTTAGTGCGAAATGTATTTGTTAATGTGCGTTTGATTGTGAATTATCATGATGCAATCAACATCGGAAGGATGTATGAACATCGCCGAGCTAGCGAATCAGCTGAGGCGAGAGAAGATATTTATCAATTCGGAGAGGCAGCTGTTGCAAAAGCTCAATGAAGAAGTGGAAAAACGGGCCCTGGAGCTGCTTCAGGTTGCCTGGATCTGTTCACAGCAGCGTCAGAACCTTACGAACTTAATCACATCAAGATGCGAAGCTGACTCCATAGCATTTTGTCAGAGAGCTAGTCTCCTTGAGAGAGCAATTTTTGTAGATGCCTTCAAAGTCTTGAAGTACAAGGTGAGTTATTATTCATACTTAAAGTGATGATTTATGTACAAAACATTAGCTTGCATTACCTCAATCCTTAAAATAAATTGTGTGACATTTACTTTCTGGACACAAAATTGTTCATTATTTTAGGAAATCATACCAAAAACCACTTAGTAATTATTTCAATCAAAAGCTTGAGATAATTATCAAAGTAATTACTTTGTTGTGTTTTCATAGCAGTATTACAAAACAATATTGACCTACATGTCCACCCACTTTTTCAACTATGATTGTTGATTGAGTTATTACTCAGATATCCTTGTAATTTGTGTCATTGCAATTTTGCACACCATTTAAAGAATCAGATATACAATCTAATTTTACAAATTAAAAAGAATACTTAAAAATTATAGCAGGTGACATTCTATAGTTTCTGCCTACCCCATATGATAAAAGTATGGAAAGCTCTTCTTTTAGAACAAAACCGACTCCCAAAAAACACTGCAAAGTGAAAAATAACTTTAATTTCGGTAGTCGGTGTCTTTAGTTTTGTTTTTTCGTTTTTGGCACCAACTTCCGAAATTAAAGTTATTTTTCACTTTGCAGTGTTTTTTGGGAGTCGGTTTAATTTTTTGGTAAAAAGTTTTTATTTCACTCTTTTTAGTTGGATGATTTTTAATTTACCTAGTTACAAGAGCCTAAATGTCAACTACTTATAACCTTTTACAAAATATTGCTTTTCCCAATGCTGGGCCGTTAATTGTTGAGGAGTTCTCCTGGTACTTCACCATCAGCTCTACATCACCATATGCATTGTGACGAGCATAAAGTGCTTAACATCCATATTCAGGTAATCGAATCGCAATCCACTCAATACTTATTATTGAGTAGTTTCGGCGGCCATCTGTGGTCTTCATCATCAGTTCCACTTCCCCAAATGGTACTTTTTGATAGCAACTGCACAAGTTACTATAAGAAATACCCAAAACGCCATAGGTGTGCCTATAATATTTGAAGAGTTCCCTTGATTTCTCCAGGATCCCATCATCAGATCCTGACTTTGGTGATAATGGTACCAATTTCGACGAATACCTATTCGAACAAAAAAAGAATTTTCCAAATCGGTTCAGCCGTCTTCGAGTACTCGATGATCATACATAAAAAAAAAAAAAAAAAAAAATATACGCGTCGAATTGATAACCTCCTCTTTTTGTCGTCGGTTGAAAATGAGCTTCACTACTGCAGCCTATCCTGTAACTTTCTGTAATTTCCTGGCATAAAATATTACAAAATAAACAGTACATAAAATGTGGATAAAAAGACATTTCGTTTATTTATTTATTTAAACTTTATGTACAATAGTGGTATATGGGCGGACTTAATGCAACAAGGCATTCTCTACCAGTCAACCTTTGGGTTAAAAAGACCACAACATGGTAGGTGTATTTATATTTTATTATTTTTCTCCAGTTTGCACAACAGTCCAAAACAAGGAGTGAGTTTCAAAAGTAGTACTCATAGCCCTGTATCAGATATATCAGATCTTCCAGAGGAAAATTATTTTACTAGTTTTTAACATTACTATGGATTGTGCTGATGAGTGACCAAGTTGCAAATATATGGTACATTGATGTATTTGAAATGCCTAATGAGTTAAATAATAAACTATCATTTCATATGTGTACTCCGAAGCAGTAGGTTACTGTGCGTCATGAAGTTTTTTGGTGGAATGATCTAATCCATAATCTCTTAAAGTAAATATTTCTAATTCAACAAAAAAAAAAAACTTAAAGTGCTAACAATCTATTATTAATATGTTTTAGAAATTTCAGTTCCAAAAAGATTTTATATACTTACATACCTATATAATTAATTTTTGTGTCTGAATAAACATTTTTTTTAATATGCAACTGAAGCATTTGCCAAGGTCAATTGTAGTCTCTTTAAATGCTTAATTTCCTGAATAAAAAGAATTGCAATAAAAATCTTAGGTATAGATTGTGATTTTGTTTTTTATTATTAATATTTAATTGTATTATTTTCTTGATTATGATTCTTATTACTTCTCTTAAATTATTGACCTTAATAATGATCTTACCTTTCTGGTAATTTATAGATTTTTAATGTCATAAATTGACTTATTTAGTTCAAAAGACTTCTACAAAAATAAGTAGGTAATTTGTTCCGAGTTAAAATTCAAAACTTAGACTTAGTTAGTTTTTTATCATCACAAGTGGTTCAGAGGCTAAAACAACTTCAATTGGCATTCCTATGTGTCCAGTGAGTGACTTGTCAAGATGAGCTTAATACATATCTAAAGGAATAGGTCACACTTGCTCCAAGCCTGAAGTATTTTTGCCCATTTATTATTTAACTAGTTACTTAATTACTATTTGCCAAATTATTTGAAAGATCTATGATAGGCTTTATTTGTGTGAGTATCAATCTTTCTTTTCTCAGTTAATGAAGTTCCTGCTGCAATACTTTTTAGGGTTCCGTAGCCGAATGGCAAAAAACGGAACCCTTATAGTTTCGACATGTGTCTGTCTGTCTGTCTGTCTGTCTGTCTGCCCGTCCGTCCGTATGTCACAGCCATTTTATTCCGAAACTATTAGGACTTTACATGTAAAACTTGGTAGATAGATGTATTCTGTGAACCGCTTTCCGATTTTAAGAGAAAATTAAAAACATATTTAAAATAAAGGGGGCTCCCCATACATGGAACTGAAACTGAAAATATTTTTCTTCATGAAACCTATACGTGTGTGGTATCTATAGACAGGTCTTTAAAAATGATATTATGGTTTCTAAAATGACTTTTTCATAATGTTAATCGTTTAAAAGATATACGCTTCCCTAGTGGTAAAATGTGTGTCCCCCCCCCCTCTAACTTCTATAATAATGAAGTGAAAAATCTAAAAAAACCATATGTTGTAGATCTTAATGTAAACTTTCAACCAAAATTGGTTTGAACGAGATTGAGTTGCCAGTTTTTGAGATACAGTATATATTCATTTGACATAGTGATCTAACAACGCACAGCCCAAACTACTGGACGGATCGGGCTGAAATTTGGCATGCAGGTAGATGTTATGACGTAGGCATCCGCTAAGAAAGGATTTTGCGAAATTCCCACGGGATCGGGATTTACACGGGAAAAACTTCCCACGCGGGCGAAGCCGCTGGCACAAGCTAGTTAAATATATTAAGTATATTATATTTATTATAGTTACCACGGAACCCTTCATGGGCGAGTCCGACTCGCACTTGGCCAATTTTTTAAGTGTTATTTCCAGTGATCGGAGTAGGTAGATTGAAATGGGGTCATTGATCCGAAACGTATATATTAATATGGACATTCCTCCGGAATTGGTGGATTATTAAAAAAAAACCGGAACTTATGTAGGAATTTTATTCTGCCAGAGTGGATGGAGTCATTTGATGATTTGCCATCCTCAAAAAAAAGGTAGGAATTGTAATAAAATGAGCAATATTATTACAGATAAAAATAAAATTACATATAAACAATAAAAATTACAGATAAATAATGAATTAATTTAGTTTTTATACCTTCCTTTAAATTTTGAATTGAGTAGGAATAATATCACTACCAACATTAACAATGTTTAATTGAATCCGGAAATACCGGAATTACTTTCCGGGAAAATGGCTTATCCATGTTATTCTTTCTGTGTGCATTTATGATACAAGTACCAAAAATCAATCGGACAGAAATGTGAATCGCCAAACAAAAAAAAGTAATAATAGCAAAGCCAGCAAACTTAATGCCTCCATATTTTCTTACTTTTTAAATTTTCCCTGACCTCCACAAATATTTTATAACCAAAATAAGTGAAATGATCAGTTGTTCTGGAACTTTACAGAGGCTAATGAACAGCCGTTGATTTTTACATAGAAGTTGTTTGTTATCTCTAAGGAAAATTATAACATCATAATTATAGAATACATATATCTATACTAATATTATAAAGCGGAAAAGTTTGTTAGTTTGTTTGTTTGTTTGTTTGTTTGTTTGTTTGCTTGAACGCGCTAATCTTCGAAAGTACTGGGTGGATTTGGATGAAATTTGGTATGGAAGTAGCTTGAAGCTTGAGGAAGGTTATAGGCTACATTTTACCCGACTGCAAAAAAGGAGAGTTATGTTTTTACCGTGATAGAATCCACGGGAGCGAAGCCCCGCGAGAGTACTAGTAAAATATATTTCTGCAATGTAACGTGATTCCATTTTGTACTTCATACTAAAGGATCATGATAACAACTGTCATATCATATTATAAAAACAATTTCCAATCACAGACGAGAGTGAAAGTGGTTCAGGAAATAGACAATGGATGTGTTTGTCTGTTTGTAACAGTGTCTGGCCTCCAGTCACACATAGTGAACGAAAAACAATAGTGTCGATTACCATGTACTGGGAGTACGAGTCTTTGTCTGTGCTCACATATGACAAGTTGACGTAGTAACTACGTTGGTGAATGGGTACGAGTTGGTACGACCATAGAGTAAGGAAGGCGTAGAAACGTGCTCGCGTCTCATGACCACGGTCTCGGAATATAGTTATAAGTCACCGTAAAATTGCAAATGCTGTTAAATTATATTCTAACGCGCGAGATTGTAATCTATCGAAAAATTGTGATCTGATACTGCTTGCAATTTAACACATTATCATTCAATAGATAATAATCTATCGAAGTAAAATAAAAGATTCTTCGTAATAGTCATCAGACGGCGCTTATTCAGTTTTAGTAGTTACAAATTGACGTTAAAGTTACGTTGAAAAATGCTTTAAGGCTGTATGTAGCTGTATCGATTGACTAGATACCACATGCTTTCCGAGAAATTCTCACACATTCCCATAGTTCCTTCCTTATTTATCTAGCTTGTAAGCAAAATTAATACAAGATATAGATTATACTGTACTGTACATACAATTTTGTTCCAAAAATATGATTTCATTCCTTACCGCAGCAAGCTTAAGGTTTAATATAAATAGAGCTTGAACATCGATCGTATTAAACACAATTTTAAGGCTTGTTAAAGGAAAGTAAGGTCCTCGATAACAATTTGAGGACAGGTAGCTGATTACTTTAGTGCTAGGGATATTTTAATTCGTTTATAGGAAAGAAACTGGTGTACCTACATCAGTTTCGCGTCTATGCGGTTTTATTATTCTATGGTACGACGTACCAACGGAAATTGTAGAGGATAATGTGATGTAGGTACAGGAAATTAGTTGAATTGCTTTACAATGAAATTGACTTTGGACCAATGAATTCATTGGGGTGAGGAAGGATCCATCATGTATTTGATAGCCTTCACTTTATCGCTTCGACTATGAAACAAGAAAAAAATAGTCTCATTCACCTGCAAGTGACGTCAAGTACAAAGAACAGTCGGCAGCAATGACGGGACCCTATGGGGTCACTGTCTGCCGGCGTTGCGAGAATGTTCTAACGAGATACTGCGGCCACAGAATGCAAAGCCAACTGAGGAAACAAGGTGGGGTTTTAGTCAGTAAAAGTCTGACACTCCCTTTCGCTCCACCAAGGGCGGTAGGGGTAGGAACCATTTGACGTTATTCCTCCCGAAAAAGGAAAGTTTCGATAAGTATTGAATCGCGTAAGACCCTAATCCAGTTTCTGGATAAGCCTGAGCTTCATAATATGATGTAAATGTTGTTTTCTCTGAATATAATCTGTGAATATATGTACCTAGAGAGAGGGCGTTTAACCCGCCCCCAATGACGTTGACGCCATAACGTCATCTGCCATACACTCTTATCAGATGTGAAAAACACGGAATGCAGAATTGCTGGCATTATTCAATGTATTGTTTTTTACGGTTTCGTATCTCAAAAGGAAAAAAGGGGTAGTAGGGTCGACAGGGTACTTCCCGTTGACCTAGAACTATGAAATTTGGAAGAAAAAATATGAAAACTATGTGTAATTAAGTCATGTCGGTGCCCTCAGTGGGCAAGTCCGACTCGCAATTGTCCGGTTTTATAAGATTTGGACTAATTCTTAACTTACTGGTGGGAAATGTAAATTGGATGATATAGGAGAGGCATTTGCCTAGTGGGACTGAATACGCAAAAAAAAGATGTCTTCAATGGAATTGTAAAAATGTGGCAAATATCATCATATACTTAGCCTTTTCACAAATGTTTTGTGGTCAGATTTCAGTCTAAGCGGATGCAGCCGTCTACTAGTGTTTTACATAGAACGACAGCCAATCTAACCTCCAAAACCCAGGAGCTGGGTAAAACGATAGCGAAAAAAAATGTATTTGGGGGCTGTCTTCAAATCATCATCATCATCATTCAGCCGAAAGACTTCATCCTATAGGCCTGTTCTGCTACGCTCCCATCATCCTCACAATCTCAGGTCGATAGTCAGTCCTTTTTAAGGGCCGCTGTAACTCGCTTGCGCAAAAATGGCCCCTTAACAATGGCAACAAAGGCAAAAATACCCGAATAATTAACTGAAATCGATTTGTGCTAAGTTACACTACGGACAATGGATCGTTGAATTCAAGGAAAAACTTACCGTTAGGAATCTCTACAGGAAAAATGAACGAATACAATAGAGCACGATAACTATGCAGCTGATTGGTGCCTCAAAAGTCGTCGTTTTTGTCATCAGTTATGATTGCACGGATATAAAACCGAAAGGTTTTTGCCTTATACGCTCTAAAATGAAAATTTTAGAGAGTGTAAAGCAAAAATCTAAGACAAAATGCTAGAAGTAAGTACTATTTTTCTTTCTTCGTGGGAAAATCATCAAATGACTCCTCCCGCCCTGAAAGCAGCTGAAGGGAGTGTCAAACATTAACTGACTAAAATACCAGGGCCATAGTATCTCTTTAGACCATTCCCGCTACCCGGACAGGATGCTAGAAGCGATTCCCATAATAATACTGGATAGCATAACGACGTCTTGAGTGAAAACCTCGTAAGTGAAAAAGGAGTAACTTTTCAGGAGGAAGAAAAATCTGCGTGCTGTAAAATTTTGGTACGGTTTCTTTTTTTTTTATTAATTTATATGTAAATTTAACCCTCTTTTATATCCAGAACTGTTCGATATTATGTATAATATGAAAAATATTATACATAATATCGAACAGTTCAGAAATGCATAATCCATGGCCTGATTACGCTTAACTGACGACGCGATGCGAGTGTTTACGAGGTTCTCGCTTACTTTCATGGATAGCGTTTCGAGTATCGAATGAACATATTAGTGAGATCAGGATGTGCGTTGCTAGGATTGCTTTATGGAAACGCAATAAAAAAACCTCCTTGCCGGATTGCTGCCCTGGGATCTGGAGGCGACTGCTCTCCAGCGCGTCTATGAATGGCGCGTGGAGGCGCAGCGCCGGGGCGTATCCCCGCTGCCTCGAGAAGTCGAGGCGCGGCGGGAAGAGCTCCGGCGCGATTTCAAGGCAGTATAGAGGGAACGACTGTCGCAACCGACGGCCGGGCACGCCGCAATTGCGGCGGTAAGACCCCTCTTTGAGGAGTGGCTAGATCGGCGTCACGGCGTCCTGACCTACCGCATGACGCAGGTCCTCACCGGACACGGAAGTTTCGGGAGGTACCTGTGTCTGATGGGTAAGGAAGAGACGCCTGGGTGTCACCACTGCGAGGGTCGCCCTGAGGACACAGTCGAGCACACGGTGCAGGACTGCCCAGCTTGGGCAGAGCACCGACGTGTCCTCACGGCGACAATAGGCGGAGACCTCTCGCGCCCGGCCTTGGTCGAGGCCATGCTGCAGGGCGAGAGGGAGTGGGAAGCGGTCGCCTCCTTCTGAGAAGCAGTCATGCTTCCGAAGGAGGAGGCGGGCCGCGTGAGGGAGAGGATGGCGTCCTCCCTCCAGCCCAGCCGCAGTGGTAGACGCCCACGGCGTCGGACGTCGGCCGACGATCTCCGGCCACCGTAGGCGCGGGCATGCGGACAGCGAGTAAAGGGCAACTCGCTGTCCGACCATGGACCATGCCCGGGTCGACAGCGCGTCGTGTTCCACGCGCGCCTCAAAGAGCGTCAGCAACATGACGAGGCCCCCTCTGCAGAGGGCCGAAGCCCGCCGGGGTCGTGGGACTCATCCCGTTACCGTGGCCCCGGTATGTAAAGGGTTATTGAAGGAACACCGTGGATTTTAGTCAGTAAAAGTCTGACAGTCCCTCTCACCCTGCCCGGAGTGGGAGGACTTATTTGATAATTTTACCACGTAAAAAAAAAAAAAAGGCGACGATAAGCAGCTGATTAACGTACGTGATTTTATTTTATTTTATTTATTTGTGACAAAAAACAGTTATACATTAAAGTATTTTACAAAAAGTGGTTATCTTAAAAGGTAAAAAACGTATAACCCACACTATTGTCCACGAAATGACATTATGAGTAAAAATGCGGACGCGTACATGTATATTTAAATACATATATGAAAAATAAAATTGTCTGAGAAATAAAGAAAACTATAACAAATTAATCTGGTGCGGTGGACAAGTAATTAATGGTAAGGAGCTAATAAATTTGATGCCTTTTTCTTAAATTTGGAATGCGACAGCGCGAAAATGTCTAGGTCCATGAAATGTGTGTTGTACGTTTCCACCAGCCTTCGGAGAGGGGCCCGTACCCCAGCATTCGTCCTGCAGCGTGCAGTATAGAATAGTCGAGGTACGCGCACCTCCCGCCGTATTACAGTGCGAGGTACTACATAACATAGCCGATTAGTCAACTTAGTACAGTTAAACTTATTGTGGCATATACCATACAGCATCATAACCATTAGCAAGTGACGTCTGGAATCCAAGGTTAATAGTTTGAAATGCTTTAATAAATCTGTGTACGGAATCCTTGTATGGAAGCACTTATAATTTACAGCACGAAGAAATTTTTTTTGTACCGCTTCTATACTAGTTTTGTATTTATTGTATAGAGGGCACCAAATAGGTACCGCATATTCCAATTGTGAGCGAACTAAAGCTTTATACAAAAATAAAAAAGTAGAAGGTTTTTTGAAATCCTTGCAAGATCGCATGACAAAACCATACATCCGAAAGGCCCTGTTAATTATGTTGTTTATGTGGATATCTAAATGTAATTTATGATCCAGTTGTACTCCAAGATCACGTATGCAGATTGTTTTATTCATTGTTTTGTTATTTAACATGTATTGGAAGTCAATAAAATGTGATTACCGGTATCCGTAGTAAGTTGAACTCGATATTAATCATCTTTACTGTCGGCTTCTTGTCTAATAGGATACAGCAGAGTACTAGTGTTTTACATTAAGCGACTGCCTACCTGACAATATCCCTTTTTTCGGCGGGAAAATCGCCTAACGACTCATCCCGCTGTGAGAATCATCTAATGACTCCTGGTGTGAGTGGAGCGGAAGGGAGTATCAGACTTCTACTGACTAAAAACCCACCCTGTTCCTTCAATTGCCCATACGTTCTAGGACCGCGGTATCTCGTTAACACATACCCGCAACCCTAGCAGGCAATGGCCCTGTCTTTGACGATCTATGACGAGTGTCAAAGATGTACAAATAACAGATGAGATCAACGTTTTAACGCGGTTTCCAAGACATACATGGATCTCGATACGTTTAAATGGTTACTTATCCACGGACATAGCTCGGCAAGCATTACATTACTTTGTGCGTCGACTTGGGGGACTGTTACTATATGTATTATAGGTATGAGGTCCTCCACAAACTAGTATAATATTGAGAAAAATAATTGTCGCAGTATATATTAGTATTAGCAGCCCTTCTTCGGCTTCGCTCGCGTGGTCTATATCACTATAAAAATAAGCCCTCCTAGCCTTCCTTAAGCTTCAAGCTAATTTCATACCAAATTTCATCCAAATCCACCCAGAACTTTCGAAGATTAGCGCGTTCAAACAAATGAACTTTCCGCTTTTTAACCGACTTCTAAAAAAGGAGGAGGTTCTCAATTCGGATGTTTGTATTTTTTTTTAATGTTTGTCCGCGCATAACTCCTTCGCTTGCCAAATGATTTGAATTTTTTTTATCTTGTTAGAAAGGGTATACTTCCCAAATGGTCCCATGAAAATTTTATCGAAATCGGACAAGCCGTTTCTGAAAAATCAACAAAAGTCTAAAAAAAATATTTACGTTGATGATCTTTTCGTTTACTCTGCATTGCGTTTTTTGTTCGCGCATAACTCCGTCATTTACGAACCGATTTGGAAAATTCACTGACCCACTAAAACGCACGAAAATAAAAACATTTTTGCAAAAAATGAAACCGACTTCCATATCAAAACACTACAAAGACAAAAATAATTTTAATTTCGGAAGGCGGTGTGAAAAAAAAAAGAAAATACAAAACCAATAACACCGACTACCGAAGTCGGTTTCATTTTTTGCAAAAAAGTTTTTATTAATATTAGTATAGTATTATTCAGGTACCCACTTTTAAAAAAGCTCCGACCATTCTTAACAAAATTCCTAATTAAAATATTGAGGTAACTTAATCACGACGTTACATTATCGCCTGTCACCTTTAGAGTAAGCGCTCGGCAATATCTAAGCAAGTTCATTAACCCGCAACACGCATATTAACCTACTACACACAAACAATGCTTGCTCTTACGACTGAAACAATCCGCTGCTTGACCTATGCCAGGGAGTTGTATGAACATTGTAAGATTACAACAATAATATACAATATTCATAGCGAGTTTGCTTACCACTTTACCTTAAATGGTAAAGTTTCTGCAAAAAGCTATACCTACAATACAAGCCGGGGTTTCGGAAAAGTTGTAACGAGATACCGGGGTTCCGTAACGCAAAGGAAAAAAGAAACCGAAACCGAGACTACAGAGAGTACTAGTAGTATTTTATATGGAGCTCCTGTCTAAATGACCTCCACAACCCAGTAGCTGGGTAACACAGTACTCCTTGGCAAGACCAGGGTCAGATTTTCTGTCTTCTGATTACCCGTAACGACACTACGCAACTGTATCGATGTGCAAATAACAGTCAGTACCAACGGGTTAAGAGGATGCTCCCTAAATTGTATGTAACTTTGCATTAATATTCTGAAACAATCACCCATACAATCAAAATGGAACTTTAGTTTATGATTTATTGGATCACACGATACATGTCTAGACCAGTTACGTAATTGGAACATTTTCGCTCGATTCATTTTTTAATTGAAAATCATGTCTTTTTTAAAGATTATTCAAAATTCAATCAAGATTACTCGGCTTTTATGTCTAAAATTAGTATTGACAGTAATAAAATATAGTTTATTATCCAAATATAGGACAAGTTTTCTCTAATTCAATTATTATTTTAGTTATAAACGAAATAAGAATTGAGACTTACGACATTTGATTTCGAACCGGAACATGGTAAAAGAGCGCACGCGATATCGAACTTTATTACTGCTGCGTTAGCGTTAAGCACACAACGGCAGTTTCGAACCCGATCATGGTGAAAGAGCGCACGCGATATTCAACTTTATTACTGTTGCGTTAGCGTTTAGCATACAACGGCCTAACCGGGGTGCATGGGGGCGGAGCTTGCGTGAAAATGTTAAAATGTTCACCCATTCACAGACTGACTTTGGAAAGCGTTGCTTAACCTCAAATATCGTCCAGTGCGGCTGTTATTCTTTAGCCACAAGATTCTCTATCTCTAGCTAGCAAAGTAAAACAACAAATATTTATGTAGTACTAGCTGTGCCCGTGACTTCGTCCGCGCGAAATAGTGACTTTCAGCAGCATTTTTAATTTTTTAAACTAATTATTTTGAAAATAAAACTCATACATAATTTGAATGTCTTATTTATTAATATCTAATCGAAAGTCTAAAAAATAAGTTTCAAGCTTCTAGCTTTAAAAATGACGTAATTTCCATACAAACTTTTATGCCCTGTTTCAACCCCTTACTGCCCTTTTTCGCATTAAAAAGTAGTTTATGTTCTTTCTCAGGCTCTAGACTATGTCCGTACAAAATTTCATTAAAATCGGTTCAGTAGTTTAGGCGTGATTGCGTAACACACAGACAGACAGAGTTACTTTCGCATTTATAATATTAGTAAGGATGTTATACTGATTGAAGCACAATACAATATACATTCGTATGCGTTCTAAACAATGCTCTTAACCTACAACTACAGGAAGTATTAGCGACAACCGGTATACCGTGGACTTGCTAAATACAACTGTTTAACAAGTGTAATGTGTCTGTCTTGGGAAAATACCTGGTCGGCTCTTTGTTAAATTACAAAATACTATCTATCCAATACATCTGAAGTTATTCTTACTACATGTTATAAAACAAATTCTCCCGCAGCTTCCATGTCTGCCTGTTCGCGACTCTCATAAACTCACAAACTACTGAACAGATTTTCATGCGGTTCTCACTAGTGGATAGTGTGTATAGGTAATTTAATATAGTTTCGATGTATCTTAAATATGGAACAACACTAAAAAACCTAATTGGTGTGCATAATATATCGTGCTTTTACTAAAGAAACAACAAATCATTCAACATTTCATAGTTCCGTAACTCATTAGGAAAAACTTGAAACCCTTATCATTCCGTTGTCCGTCTGTCAGTCTGATTTTCTTTTACGATAGTATATACTAGGAATATATATACAGTCATCGCCGAGGAAGGCGACTTAAGGGCATTTATGACGAATTCGTCGGAAAGGGCAGCCCACCGGGTGGAGTGGAATGCTATGTGTAGACCTTTGCCCAGCAGTGGGACAGTATGGGTTACTTAAATAAATACAATTTTTAAAAGTAAAAACGTACTAATGTTGGTCGGGTTACTTGTTAAAAAATACACAAACTAAATTCATAAATGTCAGCTATCGTGTAGCTGCAACTCATAATGTCATACCCTTCCTGTTTCAAATTAGAATGTCGAATACTTACAAAGTGCAAAGGTCGGGCGGTGTACTTCCGTCAAAGCGTCAGTTAGGATATTACCGTGGGGACAGGTCACAGAAAGGAGGACCGTCATAATTGGGACATGCGCCGTAAGTCTCTGACCTACCGCCTTCGCCCCGTCGTTATCATAGGTCAAGAACTTAAGAAAAACAAGGAACTGCGTTCATAAATGTTTTGCGTGTTAGGTACTTTGTAATATTAATACTTGGCTCATTGTATTCTAATGAGGAATTATTAATTTTACTGTGACTCTGAGGTCAATGTGTGTGAAACTGTTATACTGCTTTGAAATGTGGTATTGGAGATAAATGTTACATAATTATAATGGAATTGGAAATGCTTATATTTTAGTACAATGCTACTCCTCCAGTTATATATAGAGTAGCTAAACTGTTGCGATCAAACAAGTAACAAAGTGCAAGTTAACGTAACTTTGCGGAAATCCATAATTATCAGGTAAACATTTTTAAGACTTGAATTCGTCAAAAACCAGTTGTTCGCGCTTGAGTGCAGTATGCAAAAAGAAACCACAGAAGGTGCGAATGTTGACTTCCACCCACCCATCTATACTCGCTTCGGTTCTTGTAAGGAGCATCCTATTGAGATATATAAACGAACTTTCCTGTTTTTTCCGTGCGATCCATTGAGCTTTTATGTAGGTACCGTTATTTTTTTCAATATAAAGAGTATCTTATCGAGAGATCACGGGTTCGAAGTCCACCCATTACACTATGCCGTGAACCCACCTCTGATACATGTAGGTATATTTAGCTTAGTTGGAGCGGTTAATATCATTGCTAGTAATGTGAATTCTATCCACATTGCTGGTTCTCTTTGTTGAAAACAGAAAAAATAATCTTTCAGACCCTACCTAACAATTTATGAGAGTGAACAGGCATCTTCTGGGCTCGTAGTTTCACCGTACACCTAATCTACAGCTTACCATCAGGCGTAATCGAGGTCAAGTGCGTGCTCATCCGAAATAAAAAGGAATAAAATAATTACTCTTCTTCAACAGGAAGCGACAGCATTAGGAGAGCTTCTAGGATGGCTCCGCGACTCCCCACACCTGGTCGCCCTCTGCCTACTTCTGGGCGAAGACCACATCCCGCCCAGTCTTCCAACAGCCCTAGTCTCAGGGCTGTATGGAAGCTGTCGGTCTGCTTCCGACAGGACCAGATTCCTGGCTGTCGTCAGATCGCTGATCAAGCATCAAATGGCAACGTCTAGTGACCCTAGGAAGTGAGTATCTTGCTATGACGTATACTTTTTATAGTGATTTAATAGTTGAGGTAATTTTTACTTGACTGCCAAGTTGGTCTAGAAGTCACAAACGCGACTGCATGATGTCCCGGGTCGGGCAAAACGTGCTATTAGGATTTTTGTCATTTGGACATCTTTGACAGTCGTTACGGGTAGTCAGAACCCAGAAAATCTGACCCTGGTCTGGCCAAGGGTATCGTGTTACCCAGCAGGTCAGGTTGTGCAGGTCAGATAGGCAGGTAAGACTGGAAGCTGACCACAACGTAGTTGGAAAAAAGGCTAAACAGATGTTGATAGTTGAGGTACTTTTTACTGAATTTTATGTTAGGTTAATCTTAGTTTACGTTTATACGGGGGCCTGCAAAGGCGGCCCTGGCATCTATTGGGGGTCGTGTTGAAGAATATTTAGGAGCTTCCACAACCCCCAGCGCAAGTGAGCAAGGGAACACGGGGTGGTTTTTATTAGTTAGTCTGACAGACCCCTTCGCCCGCATCAGGGCAGAGGTCATCCTTGAGGATTTCCATCTCGAACAAAAAAGCAACGCACCAACCGTAGCGTAAGTGGGTAGTTAAACTATAACTACCCACTTACGCTACGGTTGGTGCGTCAAATACTCCAAATCACTACTGTAATTGGTCATATTTTGATGGAGGAAAATTACTCAAATGCGGATAAATTGCCGTTAACTCCTCTGCAATTACCGAACGAACGTAACTTCAACAAATTAATGCATCATTCATTAAAACAGGACATCAAATTAAACAATTTCCTTTTGCTTGACAGCGTTACGATATTGTATAATATACAGATATATTCTTAATTGTCTTTGTCGGTCAACATTATAATGCATCTCTAAATACACAAGTTAGTCGCATGAACAATATACATACAGCACAAATTGCACCTGCAAACATACCAGGATAAAAATCTTAGCAACGACACCAAGGAGTCGTCCTCAAAACAAATTCGGTTAGATGGTTTAAGTACTTATTTTATTGCGAAAATATCAATCTTAAACGAAGGGAGTATGACACCTTGGTTGTCAAAGTTATCAAACTTTCATTCCCCAGGTTATTCCGCGCGGGTAAGTGCGCGCTGTCCTCCCTGTACGCGGTGTACCGGGATGGTCACACCCCAGCGCGGCAGTTCCTGGTCGCAGCTCTCCAGAACCCAGTAATGGCTGTGCTGGCTGAGGACGAGTTTTTCCTCGATATTGATCCTGATAAAGCTATGGAGAGGTGAGTGGAATTTGACTACATACAATAATAAGACCTTAATAATAAGAAGGCCTGTTGGTTTAGTGGTCAGTGGCCCTGACTGCTATGCTCAAGGTCGTGGGTTCGATTCCCACCCAGGACAAATGTTTGTGTGATGAGCACGATCATTTGTTCTTTGTCTGGGTGTAATTTATCTATAATATGTATGTATTTAGAAATATATATGTATGTTTATCAGTTGTCTAGTACTCATACCACAAGCTCTGCTTAGTTTGGGACTAGATGGCGTTGTGTGAAAGTTGTGGAATATTATTAATATTATATATATTATATTTATTATTATTGCAGTGAAGATCCAGTGTTAACTAGCACGATTTATGAGTTACTAGCTTATGTGTCTTCGTTCGCGTGGGAGATATTTCCCACGTAAATCCCGATTATGTGGAAATACCAGTTATTCCAGGATGTCAACTATCTACTTACTAAACGTACAGATCCGTTCTGTAGTTTTTGCTTGAAATAGTAACAAAATGGATATTTACTCTTTCAAGCAAAAACTAAAACATGTAAACATCCTTCCTCACAAACTTTCGCATTTATAATATTTGTTAGAAGTAAGGTTAGGTCGTAGGTTTGACCCTAACCATGTACATTGCTTAGTGTAATTTTATTAGAGACAGATCTTGCACACGCACCTAGACGGCTTTGACTGTGCGTACAACTAAGTTCAGGAATTCCCTTCCGGTTTCTGTGTTTCCTAGTAGCTATAACCTGGGAGTCAAGTCAAGAGGGATTAGGTTACTTTTAAATAAGCGTGCTTCATCTCTGAATACACCATCGTTTACCATCAGGTGAGATGGTGGCGAAACGCGAGTCTATCAACAATAATAAAAAACTTTTTACCAAAAAATTAAACTGACTCCCAAAAAACACTGCAAAGTGAAAAATAACTAATTTCGGAAGTCGGTGCCAAAAACGAAAATACAAAACTAAAGACACCGACTACCGAAATTAAAGTTATTTTTCACTTTGCAGTGTTTTTTGGGAGTCGGTTTAATTTTTTGGTAATTTTTTTTTTATTTCACTCTTTTTAGTTGGTCTATTTTTTATTTACCTAGTTACAAGAGCCTAAATGTCAACTACTTATAACCTTTTACAAAATATTGCTTTTCCCAATGCTGGGCCGTTAATTGTTGAGGAGTTCTCCTGGTACTTCACCATCAGCTCTACATCACCATATGCATTGTGACGAGCATAAAGTGCTTAACATCCATATTCAAGTAATCGAATCGCAATCCACTCAATACTTATTATTGAGTAGTTTCGGCGGCCATCTGTGGTCTTCATCATCAGTTCCACTTCCTCAAATGGTACTTTTTGAGAGCAACTGCACAAGTTACTTTAATAAATACCCAAAACGTCATAGGTGTGCCTATCATATTTGAAGAGTTCCCTCGATTTCTCCAGGATCCCATCATCAGATCCTGACGTTTATGAAAATAGGACCAATTTCGAAGTATACCCTTTCAATCAAAAAAAGATTTTTCCAAATCGGTTCAGCCGTCTTCGAGTAATCGATGATCATACATAAAAAAAATAAAAAATATATACGCGTCGAATTGAAAACCTCCTCTTTTTGTCGTCGGTTGAAAATAATAAAAGACAGCCTCGTGTGTTTGGCTTTATAGCTCACTACTATGCATCATCGAAAGTGTATAATCCCAAAATTGTTACATGTGGCTTCCATGGATTGTAATTCGCTCTAAATTTCAACTCTATTCTATAAGTGTTAGAGCTGAAAATTGGTTGATGTCACAAATGTAACGATATTTTCCAAACAAACGATGTACAAGGTGTGAAGTGTTATTTATAACATAAATATTTACGTAGTAGTGCGAGATCAGACGTGTCGGACTCGACCTTTTTAGGATAAACTAGTTTTATGATGATCTTGGCACGTAAATCTCACACCTGCAAGGAAAACATTGAAATATATTAATTTATTTTGCCTTATTATGGTGTTATGTCTTATTAGTAACTAGCCCGGTCCGTGACTTCGTTAAAGTATGTTTTTATCCCTCGGGAATCCCGAGATAAAAGTACCCTTTATGTTGCCCTATAACTTAGGTGTCTTTAAGTCAAGAGTGAATAGGTTACTTTTAGGTAAGCGTGCTCCATCTTCGACCACATCATCACTTACCATCAGGTGAGATGGTGGTCAAACGCGAGCCTATTATCAATAAAAAAAAACCTCTATCTTCCATTGAAAGTCCCATTAAAATCGGTTCAATCGATGCAGAGATGAGTCCGACAAACAGAACGACAGACAAACAGACATTTAAAAAATCGTGTAAATAACTATATAAGCATTTAAGAAAACATAATTATTTTGAAATCAGAGACGGATAGGTACTTCAATTGTATTTGATCATCATTATCGTAGTTATTTTTAACCTTTTCCCAATTATGTTAGTGTTGGCATCAAGTCTAATGAGATGCATCTAAGTATTAGTAAAAAAAAAAACTATTATTTTCAGACACAGTCCATAGATTAGATTAAAATTATTATATTATTATTATAAATTAATTTAATTAAGTAAAACAAAATATAAAAATTAAAATTACAAGTACACACAAAATCACAATAAATAGGTAAAAAGACAAATAGTTACAAATACAACAAAACAAATGACACATGCTCCCGCTCAGCAGGCCCGCCGAACCCCCGTAACATGGAGTTCTGTGAACCTACTAAGCAGGACAGTGTCACTTCTATCGTCCACCATCCTGAGCACACTGTTACGACTCCCTCGCACTCATGCCATTACCGACGCAACCTTCTTGCGTATAATCACATAAAGTCTTCGACACGAAGCACTGCAGTATCGAGGAAGACGAAACAGTGCTCTGAACACGATTATATTGGACGCGCAAGGCATTGTAGGCCTTTTGTGTAAAGTTCGCCCACAAGCCACAAGTTTTACATGGAGCCTATTTGACCTCAACAACCCAGTAGCTGGGTAACACAATACTGGCTTCTGACAACCCGTAATGACTGTCGAAGATATCCAAATGATAACCAGGACCAATGGTTTTAATTTCTAAGGCACAGGAGTATCACAACGCCAACATCCAAACTCTGGGCTACTACTGAGAAATAGAAATCTCATAGAAAACCCAATAGCACTTTTTGCTGACCCGGCAATCGAACCCGAGACCGCTCAGCAGTCACGTTTGTGAACACTAAACCTACGAGAACATCAAACTCTAAGAATGAATATCTTTAAGAATAAAATAAAACACCTCAATACAGCTAGACAATTAAGCACGTGCAATTGTGAGTGCACTGAAACTAACCGTCTAGTCTGTTCAACCTTCATCGATCCATCATAATTTATATAAATAATAGACCTGTCTGTTCTTTGTGGTAATTCTAGAAAGATCGATTCGTTTCATTATTGCCAACTTGTGAAAGTTATGAGATTTGCTACGATGTCGTTTGCAGTTTGCATGGAATCAGTTGCATCGTATGCGGGTCACATTCATTTGATTTTAGGTCAGGGTTAGACATTGTTTTAATTTTTTAATCTAATTAATGTGAATGATGATGAACTACAAAACGTCTATGATTACATTTACTTGGGCCCGCTAGTCTATATCCAGGCCAGGAAAAGCTACACGTCCTGAAGGGACTTATGAAAGGTAGTCTTCCTTTGTCACTCAAGTGCAAAATCATACTTGGTCTTTAACAAAAATTCAGAAGTCTAAACTCTAGTCTAGTCTGAAGTCTAGTCTGTTAACGTGCAATGGAGCGCAGCATCCAGGCGACAAGCTAACGCTTGTCCGCAACACTCACTGCGCTCCAAGCCACAAATTGCTGACGTTGCTCAAAAGGCCGCTGAGCTGAAGTGAGCGTGTGAGCTGGCCATGTCTGCCACATGCCCAATGTGATGGTGTGATTTGTGGGCTTAAATTTTTGGAGCCCAGACATAGCCTAAAGCCGTAGCGGCAGACCTCGTAGAAGGCAGGATGAGCCGAACAACAAACTTTGGCCTTGGATAGGACAATTCAACAAGTAATACAAGTCATGGGGAGAGGCCTTTGCCCAGCAATGGGATGATGTAGGCTAACAGCATCAGTACTTAATTAATCGTAATTTTTTAACGTTGCCTATTAGTAAATACTCCTCTATGGTGAATGCTTGATTACAAACAAATAAATTAATATGCACAAACAGCCAGACGCGGAACTAATTATATTTCGAGGCGCTTGATATTAAGAGTGACTTGAGCGTATAAGTACATGGCTAACGAATAAAACAGTGCATTGGAAATTAGTTATTCTACAGTCATTTGTACACAGAAAACTAGTCTAATTCAAGCTTTATTTCACATACGACTATAGCACGTGCCATAAATTGGGCAAGTTTCCCAAAATATTTTATAGCGTCTAGACATTCTATTTTACCGTTCCACAATGGTCTATTCATCTGATCAGTGTATACTCTAGTTACTCCCGATAAAGCTATCACTCTGCCGCAAGAGAAACGTAGTGAAATCAGTATAATACAAAAAATCAGAAACAAACCGTACTTCCGTCCTCGCCGCTGAGACACTTGCTAGGGCCCGCGCCGCTTGTAGTTTTAAATTCGTCCCAAAATAATCCAGCCCTCCCCTTGCGACGCCCTTAGCCGAAGACCGTACTCCGCAGGATGTGCCTTTAATAATAAATAGGTCTTTATTTAAATTGCCGTTTTTCATAAAATAAGTTACTTTTTTTTTGTTCTATATTTATTATTTCTATTAATCAAAGTAATCATTCATGCAATCGAAGTATCTTTACCAACGCAGTGGTAGTAGCTTTTATAAATGCCCTTCTTGAAGAAATTAGCTTGACGGGAGGCAATAAATTGTTCAAAGGCATTTTGTACTGCCTCTCGGGAATAGAATTTTTTCCCGCCAAGAAGTTATCCAAATCCTGGAAAAAGTAGAAGTCTGGAGGCGCAAGGTCTGGTGAATACGGCGGATGGCGGAGAACTTCCAACCCCAGCTCAGCCTAATATAGTTGTCGCTTATTAATTTGTAATTTGCCCTGACTGAAGACTATTATACCCACCTTTCTGATAATAAACTTATTACTTATTACTTACTTATTATTATAATGATTGCCGCCAGTTTGCCATAAGTCTGGTTAATAATTTAAAAAAATAATATTATCAGGCATCCGTAGCCTATATGACCTTACAAACTAAGATACTGTTATAATATAAATTGAGGTAAGTAACCACTATGCCTTATGGCCAAAAGTCCTGCCATGACGAGGTTCAAGAGACTAGTTGGTATTGCATTGCGTTATGACTAAATTCATGATTTTATCTATACTAATATTATCAAGTGGAATTTTCGAAAGTATTAGTTGGATTTGGATAAAATTTAGTATGGAATTAGCTTGAAGCTTAAGGAAAATTATAGACTTTTTACACGCCTGCAAAAGAAAGAAAATTATGTTTCATCGTGATTCAGTCCACTGGAGCGAAATACCCGCGCTGTTGGTAGCGTTTCCTATAAGTAAAATTTAATGGCCCTACAATGACCTTGTACAAAGTTCATAGTCATAGTCATTTATTCATAAACAAGAAATTTGTATCTGAATTTACACAGATAAATAAATTACAATATTACAGTTTTACAATAAAATAAAATAAGTAAATTTGGATTGTTCTATGTATGTCAACAATTTAAAAATAATAAATTTAAATGTCATCAAAAAATTAAACAGGGTCAAACCATAAAATTTAAAATAAATTACATTAAAAACATTAATTACACATAAAATAGCAAATAATGTCAGATGAATTAAAAATAACAATTATAAAATGTATAGCTAAATTAATGAATAAAATCCAATAAAAAGTAACACAATTATACACCAATAACTTAGAGTTCTTCTACAGCATATAGACACTTATTCAATAGGAATTGTTTTAATTTTAATTTGAAAGCGGTACTGTAGACAGCACTTTTTATGTCTAAAGGCAACCTGTCAAATAATCTTACGGACTGGTATCGTGGACAGTGTTTGACAATTCGTAGGTTATGATCACTTCAAAAATGAACTGCATCTTGCAGGTCCTCGTCCTATATTCGAGAGCATCTATTGTTATTTTCGAGGTAATCTATCTCCACGCATGCGCATCGGTTTGCAATGGCATTGAGCTCCAGGATAAGTTATTCCAAGGATGCAGCTGTGCAATGAATGCATCGTGAAATTCTCATTTCATGAAGTGAATAGGAATCTCTGTAAACGTTTTAATATTAAACTCCAATAATATAGCGTGTGAACTTCACCAGTTGTTTAGTAGTTTCCTTAGTTTGTTCCAGTGAGAACTTCACCAATTTTTTTTTTATATAAAGATAACCGGAAAAGTAGGGAGAATTCACATTATTAGCAATCTGGTAAACTCCTCCAACAAAGCTTGGCCTTGTGTCTGGAGTCGGATCACGGCAAGAGTGCATTGGTTGGGTACAAACAAGGGCGGATCATGGGGTCATGACCCCCCCCCCTCCTGGGCTGGGTCCAGGACCTAGGTGGACCACTAATTAAAATTTTTAAACCTTGTTACTAGATAATACTCCAGTTTCTGTTGTTGTAAACGAATATCGGCAGTGGATGGCCAAGTGGCAGCGGAGTCAGGAAATACAAATTATAACTTCTTGTGACTTGACCACGATTATGTGACCCCCCCAGCACCAAAGCTGGACCCGCCCTTGGGTACCAATTCGCGACATCTGGATCACAACTGGACCACAACCTTAGCCATTAGACTATTGCTTGTGTCTAGAGTGGGTCCACAGCAAGTGTGAGTGGGTTTAGAACCTGTGCCCTCTCGATCACAAGTCCGATACAAGTTTTGTAATTGTTGTTTTGCAATAACAACCAGATTCAGACACGAAATATAGTTGAATTTGACACTTCTACTGAAGTTGTGTCGTAATGTTGCACGATTTCTAAATACTACCTAATGTAGTAAAGTTCTAAAGAGAAAACCAGCTAGGAAATAAATAAAAACACCCGCGGTTAGTTCGTGTGGCTATATGACAGTCCAGACCACAAGGGCAGTTGAATGAATAGGGTGGGTTTTTAGTCAGTAGAAGTCTGACACTGCCTTCCGCTCCACCGACAGTGGAAAGAGTTATTTGATGATTTTGGGCACACGTTCCTGGATAAAAATAGCCTATGGTACTCAGTATAGCTTTCTACTTGAGTAACGGTTTTCGTCATCATGTTTGTACTCCCAGTTTGTAGAAGTTTTCCCTACCAGAAGCTGTATTTCCTGATAGCTATGACCTGGGTGTCTTTAAGTCAAGATTGAATAGGTAACTTCTTGGCAAGCGTGCTTCATCTTCGACCACATCAATTTTAATCCTTCAAATTCATCAATGACATTTTTACGATAAGGCTGCATTTACATGTTCTTATAGCATCTTATATTGTACGGTGTACAATAAAGTATATAATAAATAAATAAATATAGTTACAGAAGACCACGGCCACATATAACTTGGTGAGCACAGTTAAACAGGTTTTACATTCTAAATCTCCCACAGATTCACCGCAGCGGACCGCACCAAGAAGTTCGGTCAGCCGAACACGCAGGAGTACGCGGCCAAGGTGGCTCGCTACCGCAAGTGGACCATCCAGTCTCTGTACAACCTCACCAGCAAGTTCATCGCCTCGCTGCGGGAACACTGGCCTAACTTCCCCGCAACCATCGCCTGGATTGTGCAGCAGATTGTCCACTTATTGAAGCAACATTCCAGGTAAGGGATTAAATAGTACGGCGCTTCGTATTCCTCGTAAAACCAGTAAGCAGCTGTGACGAGCAATGTGGGGCTCTCGGAATGTTCTAACGAGATACCGCAACCCGGAACGTAAGAACAACTGAAGTAACAGTAATCTGCCACTCCCATATGCTCCACCTAGAGCGAGGAAACAAAGTAATAATTATAATGATTTACCTGTTTCTTATAGCCGAATAAAATAACGACGCCTTTATCACTCAAAAGTGTGTCTTTCAGTCTGTCTGTCTCAGCCAAGAATCTTCTGAACCCATTCAGTTCACATTTGGCTCCCATATGAACTATTGTGACTAACAGAGATGAGACAAGTTCATAAAGAGCTGTGAAAATACCTTCGTTCAATTTCGAACCATCTGAGAGCCTTCCACCTAGGCATATGCTACCGTGGTTTTTGGATTGTGGATTTTTTGGCCAAATTTATATAAAATGTGTTTGCCATCATCTCACTAAAAGAAGCTGGGTAAATTTTGTATTTAACCAGATCTATCTGCTTAACTAGTTACTTTCTCGTCCCTCAGACGTGACACTTCCCGAATAAGAGATCCATAGTGATGGCGTCGAGCCATCAACTCGCTAAAAAGAAGAAAATTGTGTTTTTTTCTCTCCAGAACATCAGACCGAGAACTGCACGCGATATGCACGGACCTAGTGTTGAACCACTTCATATGTCCGGGCATCGTGAACCCGGAAGCACACGGCGTGGTAGAGGTGCCTGTGTCGTACATAGCTCGCTTCAACCTCATCCAGATCGCGCAGATCATTCAGATGCTGTGCCTCGCCAAGTATCAGGAGGTAATACATCCGTGTTCCTACTAATATTACTTAACATAATCAACATACAACTCTCCCATTTGGGACGCAGGCTTCCTGACTATGAGAAGGAATGGGTGGTAAGTGTTCAGCACCAAGCCAGCCAACGGTAACTGGTATGTCTGAACTGTCCACGGTACGTGGAGCCCTAGCTACGTTGTTTTTCCAACAATAGGCTCTTAGGCCTCTGTACAACAATTAAGCTTATACTTACCCTCTGAGCTTGGACGACAAGCTTCGACCTTTTCTTCTGGCCACGTCCGTGTGGGAGATGTGCAAGTATGTAATGAGTAATTGAAACGTGTAATGATGTCAAGTGTTGATGGACGGTCACAAGGCGCCGGTCTTCAGATGGCGTGGTCCAGACAGCATTAACGTTTCCCCACAGGCGTATTTTAGCACCAATTCACAATTACTTTCAACAAGTTCGCGCGTCAGTCAGTCTGACTCCAATACGGCGTTATTGTTCAAAATATCCCAGGTTTCCACTCAATTCGGGATTCTAGAGTTCAACTAATCACTAATTACAATCAATTTATCCTTAACCGCGTAGATTCAACTCGATTTTCAATTACAATCAATAAAATCAATCTCAACAAACTCGGCGGTTGCTTTTGCAAGAAAAGTTATAATGTCAAGTGAAAAAGTTATGTCAAGACCACAGATAATTAATTGCCATACAAAAAATATACGTTCGGTTACACATATCGGACTATGAGAAGGAATAGGTGGTAAGTCCCCACGCGAGCCCAGAGAAGGATACTGATGTCGCACACACATTTCAGTTTCACCATTTCAAGAGACCATTTCAAGAGCAGCCCTGGCTGGGGGCCTTTAATTTATTAGAGGTCACCACAGGACAGACCGGTTAAGTAGTACATTAGCCGTATAGAGCTAAACTACGAGTGGCCCTACCTAAAAAAAAAAAAAAAAAAAAATTCAAGACCAGTGGTGGCGATGGAAATCACATAAAGTAGCCTGTCCGGGCACTCTTAACACTAGTTACGACAGTCAAAGATGTGCAAATTTCAGCCGGGACCAACGGCTTAAGAGCAGGCAGTCCAAAATAATTTTCACGCAAGCTCCGCCCCCATCCGCCCCGGTTAGGCCGTTGTATACTAAACGCTAACTCAGCGGTAATAAAGTTGAATATCGCGTGCGCTCTTTCACCATGTTCGGTTTCGAAACTGCCGTTGTGTGCTAAACGCTAACGCAGCAGTAATAAAGTTGAATATCGCGTGCGCTCTTTTAACATACTCGGGTTCGAAACTAAATGTCGTAAGTCTCAATTCTTATTTCGTTTATAACTAAAGTAATAACTGATCTAGAGAAAAAATGTCTTATATTTGGATAATAAACTATATTTTTTTACTGTCAATACTAATTTTAGACATTAAAGCCGAGTAATCTTGATTAAATTTTGAATAAACTTTAAAAAAAAGACATGATATTCGATTAAAAAATGAATCAAGCGAAAATGTTCCAATTTCGAAACTGGTCTAGGAATGTAAAGAAAAAGATCCAATAAATCATATACTCAAGTTCCATTTGGATTGTATGCGTGATTGTTTCAGAATATGCTTTCCTCTTAATGTGTTTCCTCGGCACGGAAGAATCCGATATGTTATGTTATGATGGTATGATGGACAGGCCGGCCTCGGCAAGCGTTGCTAAACCTTGTGGATCGATTATTTCATGTCATGTTTAATCACGTTTATCTTAACCTCTAGAGCCTCAGCGGCACAAAAACGTGCCAGTAAACAAGTATTAGTTGAGCCCCGCTGGCACAAATTTGTGCCACCAAACCCCAACCGATTTAAAACTGTATTTGTAGTAAAGATAAGTCTGAAAATCGTTTGTGACCGGGCTCAGATTACGCTTACGATAAGAGCCCGCCCGCGGTGCTTGACGGATGGTTGACGTAAATAATGGCGGTCCTTGAGAGGTTAAAGTACTGATTAATAATTAAATCTTTGAATTACTGACTAGGCTCAGTTAATTATGAACCTGGTGTATGGACAATGTAGGCTTGCATTGGACCTCAATCTCAACAATGATATGGTCGAAGATGAATAAAGCAAACCTAGAAGTAACCCGTTCACTCTCGACTTAAAAACCTTAGGTTTAGCTGTAAGGAAACACAGATTCCGGCAGAGAATTGCACTCTTTAGCTGTTTGAGTAAGAGAGCCTTCTTCAGCAGTCATCCGATGATTATTCATTTAACTTAAAGAACATATTTGTTCCTTTACAGGTAGAAGCAAAAGTACGCGACGTTTACCTGAAGTTCGAGCGCTCGTGCGTGTGGACGCTCATAGACAACGTGGCCAGCGAGGCGTGGTCGAGCGCGCCGCCTCTCGCGCACGCGCACGCGCACGCGCACGACGATTCGCCGCGCATCGCCACGGACGCGCATCTACACACTACAGTCTCGCTTTTTACTCCTCAAGATGCTCAACTCCTGGTAAGTCATCCGCTATTTCGGGCATACTTAAAGTGACCGTACGTTCCGCTTTGAGAGGGATTGTCCCGCTTTCAGGCTGTCTGTCCCGCTATCCCCAACGAGCATAAAAATACTTTTTTACATTAAATTATCACTAAAATCGTGCGGAAGACGGCAGCGTAGACGCGGGGTTGAGAGTCAGGAACAAGAGAGTGAGTAAATGACAAGCCATATACCATTCAGCTACCATTATTTAAAGAGAACTAGCAGCTATGTGGATAGAATTCACATTACTAGCAATCTTGTTAACCAACCATCTAAGCTAAATATGCTTGTCTGGAGTGGATTCACAACAATAGTGTAATAGGTGGGGTTCGAACTCGGGACCTTATCCATTAGGCTATGGACGCTTAAGATTTACCGAATACTGACTAATCTTAACTCCTTGCTATATTATACATACAAAAATAACTCGTTATGTTTTATGCCTAAACCGTTTAACCGATTTTACTGTAGTAAAGTAGTTTTTGTCTCAAGATTATTTATAAAATTTATTTTTAGGGTAAGTTGGTGTATGAATTAAAATTCCAGTGAGAGTAAGATACCACAATTATTTAAAGTCACATTTTAAACTATAATTTGTATTTTTCTCTTAAATATAACATCTTACACCGACTTATTTTTATTTATATACAAAATTCCACAGGTGCATTGACACGAAAAAAAAATAGTTGCATTAGGCATACTGCCCGTCATTTTATACATGTAGTTTGTGGACTAGCTACACATAGCGAGCCGTCAGTGCCCTGCGGGTCCAATATAACAAAGTTTTCAGGTTGCTGATGGGATTGCCTCGTTACTGTAGTGCGTCAGCGATGTTTGCTGGAGCTCAAGTGAATGGCTTTCACGCCATTATTCGTAAAAGTAGCATCGCTGATACGAAGGATGAGGGACAGTCCCAACAACTACCTCAGGGTAATTGCTGAAAACGTCCATGGTCCGATACGGAAGCAATGGATCAAAGTGCATGTAATGTAGGCTGACTCTAATTTTTTACATTTTTTGTTTCTTATTGTTTTTTTTTTATTGTTATTTGAGGACGGTGTATAATTTACAAAGATAGTTTTAAGTTCCATCATGTAATGCTAACACTTTATGGACTGAATAAGTGAAATGAATTGAATTGTTACAGATAATGTTCCTGAAGCGCATTTCGTCGAAGCTGAACAATAACACTCCGAGCGTCACCTCCGCCGACGACCAGTCCTCGGGGAGTGGAGCCGTGCCTGAAGCTGCTCTAAGGTTCATTTACATTTTCACTGTCTTCTTCAATCAGTTCTATAAAAGAAAATTCAGAATAAATGATTGCAACATTGGAATCCGAATCTCTGTAGTTTGGTGCGAAATTTGGATTTCATATAAAATTCTCTACAAAATGTTTGGATATAATGACTTCGTATATTGACTGCTAATTAGGACCTATTTTTAGTAAAGAACTTTTACGTTAAAAAGGAAGAGAGAGGGTTCACTTTCTATAGGAAACTTAGAATTTGCTCGCAAAAAAAGAGCAATGTTAAGTTTTCCCTTTGAACTCGATTTCGAATAAAGTTCCTTATTAATTAGTCCCAGGTATCTTGTGTATGAGATTTGTAATTTCCAAGAATAAGGGGTAAACAGTTCGTATGAAACACCGTGATATGTAAACGCTCTTAAGATAGATAGATAGAATATATTGTACATCTATAATTTAAACAACCGTTTCACAACACTGCTTAACCTAAATCTCCCAGACAACCTTAAACCTCTCAAGGATCGCCTTTATTTACGTCAACCATCCGTCAAGCACCGCGGGCGGGCTCTTATCGTAAGCGTAATCTGACCCCGGTCACAAACGATGTTAAGACTTATCTTTACTACAAATACAGTTTTAAATCGGTCGGGGTTTGGTGGCACAAATTTGTGCCAGCGGGGCTCAACTAATACTTGTTTACTGGCACGTTTTTGTGCCGCTGGGGCTCTAGAGGTTAAGGGCAAAACTAGTTACACATATGGTTTATAACTAACGTGACCAGACGTCCCGTTTTGAACGGGACTGTCCCTTTTTATAGTTACCAAGTCCCGGTGTCCCCGAAATGAACTCTGGGACGCAAAATTGTCCCGTTTTCTGAAACCATGCGAAAATTTGGGTAGTCGTGGTAGTCTAAAGGCTGATAAAGTTGCTGATCAGGTGAATATAAAAAAAAGTAGCAAGAGTTTCATTCGTACTTATAATCACATACAATTAAAGCAAATTTGTTCCTCTGATATAAATACATATAACTAAACGTTTCGGGTGCATGTATTTTTCAATTTGTAACTTTAACCTAACTGGCTTTTCTGAATAAATAACTTTAAAAAAGGGTTTTTTTCTCTGACCACCTCTTAGTTGACCTAAATAAACCGTCCCGTTTTGAGTCAAAGAATTAATGGTCACGTTATTTATAACCCGGAATATTACATATTTAAGCTTCTGTTTATCCCCAGAAAAATATGCAATATTTCCTTTAGAAATATCGTTTTCTTACAGTAGCGAGTCGAGCAGTGAATGCTCAAGCAACGGAGAGGCGTGTGCGAACCGCCTCGCTGCCTTACTACAAACCACTGAACCTAACTACAGGAGTCGTCTGCATGACCTGCTGCGCAAGATGCCAGACTTCACCAAGTACAGGTGAGAAAGAGATAGGGATATATTTACTAGAAGCTGGAAAGAGACAACACTGTCTTAGAGGACTAGTATGTACGTGAATTTATTACCAATCAGAACTAATAAACATAGCTGAAGTATCCGTCTGTGATTTCAAAATAACTGTGTTTTCACGATTGCTTATACACTTATCATCAGAAAAATCGAAACACCTTGCAAGTTTATGTTTTGTAATAATTATCAGGAAAAATTGTATATTTAGGAATACATGTGAAATGTCGTTTAATAGTGAATAATATGAGGTTTTCAAATCCTAATGTTAATGTTCTAATTTCAAATAAAATTTCCATAGGTTTCGTATTTTGTTTAACAAGTCATTTTTACCCTGTATGGAGTATGAAGGAAAGTCATAAAACAACACACGTAAATGAAAAAAAAGCTAAGAAACGTTTATTTAATAACCTGTATTCCCTCCCCGAGCTCTTATTACTGCTTCCATACGGTTCTTCATCGATCAGATGAGAGTCACGATCAAATGTTGTGGCATTCCATTCCTCTTGGATTGCATTTTGCAGCTGGCTAAGTGTTTGTCCGGCAAGATCTCTTGCACGAATTCGTCTCTTTAATCCATCCCATAGATGTTCAATCGGATTCATGTCCGGGCTTCTTGCTGGCCATTCCATAATGGAGATACCAACTTCGGTAACATAATCTCGTACGACGCTCGCGGTTTGAGAACTAGCATTATCGTGCATAAATATGAAACCGTTGCCAATGAAAAGTGTATAGGGCATCACGTGAGGCTCAAGATATTGTTCGATGTACCGATGACTGTTTAGTGCAGGCAGACGTGGCCCAGACACAAAGACAAGCCCTGTCTTACCGTCGGCGCTGATTCCTCCCCAAACCGTCCACGAACCGCCACCATAGTTGACCTTTTCTTCAATGCAGCATTTTGCAAAGCGTTCTCCATCTCTTCTGTAGACCTTGTTCCTTCCGTCGTTACCATACAGCATAATTTTACACTCATCAGAAAAGAGGACTTTGTTCCACTGGAGGTATGACCAATTTAGGTGCTCACGTACAAAGTTAAGGCGCGCTCTTCGATGGTCTGCATTTAATTTCGGCCACGGTACGGTACCAGTCCACGTTCCTTAAACCTTCTTCTTATTGCAGAGTCACTTACAGCCACCCTACGTACAACATGAAGCTGCTGCTGCAGTTGAAAAGCATTAAGGCGTCGATTTCGTAAAGAAGTTGTTACAATAAATTGATCATCTCGCTCAAAAGTGACCCGATTCCTGCCAGATCCTGAACGGCGTGTGAACAAACCAGTCTCCCGATAGTGTTTGTAGACTCTATGAACAGACGACAGGCTTAGATGCAATCTTTCAGCCACAACACGCTGACTAAGTCCAGAATCCAGCAATGCCACCACTTGGGCGGCTTCTGCAGGCGAAGTATCCATATGGATACTAAGATAAAAGTATTTTTATCTAAAACATATGCTTTAGATAAAACACTCTAAACACACATTTGTCTCAAAACAGTGAATCATTTCATTTATAGGATAAACAAATGAAATTCTAATTTTGAATTTTCGCTTATTACTGTAATGGCCAAACTGCCAGCTATACAAACATGTGATTTTTTTCATGGAATGAAAACTCTTGTGTTAAATTAGGACAGAAACCATAAAAACTGAAGTTTCGATTTTTCTGATGAGATGTGTATTTAATTGTACAGTTATAAAACATATACTATATTATATAAATTATTTAAAATTTTGGTCTGACTGTCTTTCTTTTTGTCCGGGCGAATCTCTGGAACAGCTAAATAGATTTAAATGGGACTTTAACTGAAAGATGGAGAAGGTTATACGGCAACATATATATGTAGGTGGTGTGGATGACCGAAATAATACTCCCGAATACTCCTTTATTATATTGACTTCTTACAATTATTTAATGTTTTTGCGTCTGAACTCTACCTCGTTCCCTACTCTTTCATTGCTGCGTTTATACGCAATTACTTTATTAGATTTATTATGCGTTCTGAATTAACATCCTACATATATTCTGTTTATACCGGGAAATACCGCGTAGGTAATATCGGCATCGACAACAGTCACTTTATTTTCTAAACCCTACCACACACTACATTTACACCTCAAGACAACAAGGAATTAACTAATTTTGCCATCACTCGTCCACAGGCAAATATCACCTTCAGAACCAAAAGACATGCCGCCTCCCGTTGAGAACGGACACTCCAACAAAAAGAGCATCCTGGCCAAGGTCCAAAGACCTCGGCTTCCCCGCAGCGCCAGCTCCAACTCCTCATTGGCATCAGCTGCTGAGGACAAGCCCATGAACGGCACTTCCAAGGACGATGGAAGCATGGAGCATTTGGAGGTGCTGGTCATCAAGCTTGCGAATGTGGAGGAGCAGGATTATGTGGGTGAGTGAGGGTACTGGGAGCTGGTTTGCTAAAGTTCTTCTTTTTTCTGGGAGACAAAATTATCAAATGACTCCTATGGCTGTAGGTGGAGGCGGAAGGGATTAGCAGACTAATAATAATAATTTTAAAGGTTCCACAAAATTTTAGCACTAGGCTACAATTTTTTTTTTTTTTTAATTTTATTTGGCAATTTTATGTGCTAACAAAAGAATCTAGCATCTGTAACCGAACTAGGCAGTGCCTGTACTTCAGTTATCAGCGCCAATCCTCACCAAATGTTTTAAACTAAAAGCCATCATACAATTAATAATACTCAAAATTATATAAAATTAAGTTAACTTAAGAAATGACAAAATTATACAAAATTAAATTAAGAACAGTTATGTCCTCTTAGTTTGTTGTGATAGGACTTCTACTAAAAACCCACCCTCTGATCCTTTAGTTAACCTTGTTTTCAGGGGCGGAGGTATCCCTTTAGATAATTCTCGCAACTCTTTTTGCTTAAGTCCTGGAATACATAAGGAATCTGTTTGGTTGGAGACAAGTAGTAGGGCATTTGTAAGTGCAGAAAGCTTTAGTCGTTTAAGTATTTTATTTCTGGTAGGGTTGTGTTGCACACATTGACATAATATATCACCAACATTCCCAACTATATCGTCGGATGGTAGCCGAATATACAACCTAGTAGCTGTGTCACGTGATACCTCTTGCCTAAACTATACCCGGACTTTTAATTCAATGCAGTAAACTGACAGTTTCTGAGTTGTCAGATAATGACGACTACCAAATTGTGATGTAATTAAATTAATCTATTCAAGAATAAAATCGAGTAACGATACAAACTATTTTTTTAAATAATATTGTGTGAAAATAACAAAAAGTATTATAAAGGGGCCTGAAAAATAAAACGAATAGATCATGACAATATTTTTTTTTATTTTTTTGCAATAGGCCCGTTTACCTGTACCCATTCCAACGGGGTTTAGGTCGCAGTCTTTTTAATAGTAATTTTAGTTTTCGCGATTTTTATTAAAATATTCATCACATGAAACAATTTCCCAAAGAGTGGCTTTTGTCATGTCTGGTAAGATATGAATATTCTTAACAAAAATAGATTTATCTATAATAAAACCTAGTAACTACTTCAAAATAAAAGATAATAGTATAAATTTTATCATTTATTTATATTTCTCACGAATAAAAATCGTTCATTTATTATTCGATTGATTGAATCCATCACTATTCGGTTAAATAGGGTACCATTATTTTAGTAAGTAACCACCAGCTTATGTCAGCTTACTGCATCGAATTAAAAGTCTGGGTATAGTGACAGATATTCTGGCTACTGAAAACCCTTAGACTTTCAAAGATGAACAAATAACATTCGAGACCAACCGCTTAACGTAATTTACGAAGAAAGGAGGAGTCTCAATATGGGAAGGAATATAGTCGCCAAACCACGGAAACACATCGGAAGCCGTTGTTTTACCTTAAAGATTGACTCTTGCGGCTGTTATTACTTTTGTTTTACCTCTTAGGTGGCAAAAGACTTCTCCTGACGAAAAACCCACCCTGTTCCCTCAGGTGCCATTAAGTTCCGGGGCCGTGGCATGTCATTAGAACTTGACCTCGTGATTACTAGGCCTCGTCATATATCAAAACACTGGTAGTCTGGTAATATTTGGAAAAGAAGTCTGATATAAACTTAAATTTCAGAAATTCTTACTTTTTACTTTTACATTTCATTTTTTTTTTATTATTATTTGGTAAGTGATGATGTGGTCGAAGATGGAGCATGCTTGCCAAGAAGTAACCTATTCACTCTTGACTTAAAGACTCCCAGGTTATAGCGATCAGGAAACACAGACTTCTGCAGGGAATTCGACTCCTTAGCCGTACGCACAATGAAAGTATTCCCAAAACGTTTTGTGCATATGGGTGGGATTGATTGAACTGTAAGCTTACAACGTTACGTATTTCTTGTTCTTTGTGTGTGATCTTATTTCTGTTTATTCTGACTGTCCGTAACATTGTACACTATCACGTGTTATTGTATCTATCACCTTTTCTTTATGTTCTCCAGGTCTGGTGCCCGAATCGAAAGTTCTAGAATGTTACTACGGCGGCTCGGAAGCTGGTGATGCAGACGAGACGGGGTCAGCGCTAGCCGTGGCCGGGCCCGATGCACCGGTACAAAAGAGAACTAGGTAACAAGTTATTTTGAACCTTATTGCATTGAAGTTATGATGTATTTTATCACGAGACTTAAAGCCGACGTCACAGGCCCAGTGTGGATTGGTGTCAGGCACATGTCATCGAACTGTTAGTCCTAGGACTCTCTAGTCTTTTCACAATGTTCACCTTCACCAATTTGAAAGCAGTTGTGATAATATAAATTACACAAAGTAATGTGCCTGACTGATTTCGAATCCGGGACCTACAACTCGTAAGGCGGGCCCGTTACGACCGGGCCACCACCATTACCACTTTAAAGTATATATCTTTACATCCCCGTCCCCTCCCACTTAAAAGAGACTGACCTTTGAGCTGGTTTCAGTGTTTCTTGTCAGGGTTAAACTGACCGAAAAATAGTGATGTGTTATTAAATCATTCGCTTTGAAAGTTTATTTATAAAAAACAATGAAACTTCTTATTTCTTAGAAGCGAATCCATAAAGTGTTAGTAACTTATACCTAATAGTTTATCATCAACCCATCACTCTCCGCACAAACTGCTTCATAATCGGAGAGGAAACACTGTCTACTACAATTCTGAAGATGTTGTTGATTTTTTTGTAGAATTCATATTTCTAGCAAGCTTGTTAACTCCTCCAACTAAATAAATATTCTATTGTCTGGAGTGGTATCACGACAATAGTGTAATGGGTGGGGTCCGAACCCGTGACCTCTCGATCACAAGTCCCACACCTTAGCCATTAGGCTATTGTCGCTTAAATTATTTACTACGTAACTTTTTGACTCAGCAAACATGATGACTTTATCCAACAATTTTGTTCAGATTCTCAGTGTCACACGATGAGGTGTCCCTGGGTAATACGTCAGATAACTTGGAGGCTGTGTCGGAAGCTGCGTCCAATCACAGCGTCACCTCCAGTCTGGAACTGGAGACTGAAGACCAGAATGACAACCTATCTGATATGGTGAGTTACTTTAACCTCTTAAGGACCGCCATTATTTACGTCAACTATTAGTTGAGCCCCGCTGGCACACAAATTTTGTGCCAGCGGGGCTCAACTAATATTTGTTTACTGGCACGTTTTTGTGCTGCTGGGGCTCTAAAGACTAAAAAATAACATTTAACAATTTATAATGCTGGCTCCTGTGCTAGTATATACTGTATTACAGAAACCAGTGTCTTCTCCATACAGGATGCCTACAAAAGAAATAGTTATCTATACTAGTATTAGAAAAACGTAAAATTTGTTTGTAAGTTTGTATGTGGGGGGTAATCTCCGGAACCAATGATCCAATTCTAATAATGTTTTCATTGGTGAGTGCTTTCGAAATCTACGCGGACGAAGTCACAGGGGAAGTGCTAGTATACTATATAATTCACCATATTTGTAAAACCTTTTGATGCCAATAAAGATGATTTATTAATTTACTTGTTGAAAATACAAATAAACATTTATAAAATTACTAAAAACTACTCCTGTGTGTTTGTGTGAGAGAGAGAGAGTGAGTAGATGTGTATGTACGGGCAACCGTATTTTTAATTAGACTGTTAAACCATTACGCTACCGCCGTGAACCCGGGATGGGTTCTACAGAAGCATATTCAGCTTAGTTGAAGGGGTTAAAAAGATTGCTAGTAATGCGAATTCGACATATTACTGTTAAAAAAGAAAAAAAATTATCAATAAATCAGTTCATGTTCGGTCCGCCTCCTAGCGGTATATCTATCAACTAGCAGTAATTACTGTAATACATTTTATAGTCAACAAAAACTCTTTCGTTTAATATCATTTAATTTCTATTACTTTTATCAAGAAAAGGGGTTACAGGCCCCTACAGTGTGAGTTCGCGGTTTGAGCGAGTGGATTGGGGTGTGTGCGTGTAAATGAGTAGTTACTAATTTCAGTAAATCCTCTGTATTAGGGTAGAAAGGGTGAAAATCAATGACCACTCATTTCTTTTCGCTGTAGGGTTGTCAAGATGCATTTGTTTTGTGTGAGTGAATATTGCTTTAACTTGTTGATCTTTTTCTACAAGTGTGAAACAGCTATGTAAAACTGGCAGCTGATTTGATGCGATGTGGCTTATCAATACTCAGTGCAGCCTGTCTCCTGCCTTGAGGAGACCTAAATAACTAAACAAAAGGAAGTTACTTTAGAATATCCCGAAAGATATAGAGTTGTCTCACAGACATCAACTTTAATTCATAGCATAATGTTGCTGTGGAGTACTTCCGGGGTTAGCGCATCATTACTTTGAAGACCACTCTTAGAGCACGTTCAAAACGGAGTACAGATGTAGCATTGGCACCTTTCCATGACGTAATACTGTACTGAACTAATAATTGAGCCAATATGTATTAAATACTTTATTAAAGTCTTAGTGTCGGTACGGTATTTAAAAGTTTTCTGAACATTGTCATAAATTTTCTGATTCGCTCCACTAAGCTATTAATTTGTTCATGCTAGGTGAGAGTGCTGTCTGTAATGATCGCTAAATATTTAGTTGCATAATATTGGCAAAAGACAAACAACTGCAGGTGCGAGCTTAGCGTTATGAACTTAATTTTTCCTATGTTCAGAGTCAGGAGATTATGCTAGGCCATATTACCATCTTGATTGTCCATCATAAAACCAGTGTATTGTCATTGTCAGCGTTTTGTTTTGCTTACTCCCAGACCCCAGTTTATATTATTTGATATCAAAACAACGTCATCTCGAAATGATATTAACCTGCAATTTGATATATTTTTCAGCCATAAGCTATTTAAATATAAAATAAGAATAGTGTGGGACCGAGTATGCTACCTTGCGGCACACCAAAAGTGTGATTCGCTTCAATGCTCAAGACAAACACTTGGGTGCGATGAGTCAAGTAGTTCAAAAACACATCAATCTTCCAATGCCTCTGATACCCATGGCTTCCATTTTGTGCAAAATTGGAGGAATAAACACAGTCGAATACCTCCGTGAGGTCAAGGAAAATACCTTAATTTTTAGGAAAATGCCTATTGCTTTATTTTTTACTAATTGGCTAATGTAGCTAATAATGAAGACAAAACTTTAACACTTTTTAGGGTTGCGAAGGTACTTATTAAAACGGAAGTTATGTTACTTGTTTGTCTATCGGTCCGTCAATGTAGAATAGCGACGTAAACTAAAATATAAAAGATATTTTGAGTAGATAGTCAGTTTTGCGGGTGATTAAATTATTGAGTATTATATAAGCTATGCGTAGTTCTTTATGTAATTAACATTGTTATAGCTGTGGCAAAACAAAACTAACATATCGCACCTTTAAAGTAAAACCGTTACTAAACGAAAATTTTCACGAATTGAGTTATTTATACCATCAATCTAAAATATACGTAAACTACAGGTTAAACTTGTAATTATTCTAAAATATCGCCTTTTTCGCCATCAAGCGTCAAATCATATCGTTACCAAACAAATTATAAATCTAAAAAATATTTATTGTAAGTAAATAAAGAAAAACTATTCTAAAGAACATGTATACAGTAACCAGATATCTATCATATAAAGTCATAAGAAATCATAAAGTACTTGTACTTACACTTACCTAGACTAAATTAAGATACTGAACTGTTTCAAATATTGGCTCTCCTGTAAAATTTGATAATTTCGTATAGTAACGAAATGAAATGAAATGAAATATTTATTTTGTAAATTGGTTATATGTAACACTTTTACACGTCATGTTTTTTTGCGTGTTAAGTTTAGCTAGATGAGGCCGGTATTTCCTAACTGACTACTCTGAGAAGAAACACCGAAACAAACTCAGAGGTGAACTCTTTTAAAGTCCAGACAATTTGTATTTTTATATGAGAAGCATGTAGGTTCATGTCTGTGGTATTCTTTTGAGGAAATAACCACGCAAATTTGAGCGGACCTGTCCAGACAGTGCAAGCATTTGTCAGTTATCGTGTAGCTTACGGTTAACGGTTTTACTTTAAAGGTGCGATATGTTGACTGACCAGTGTAATCAGATTTATTTATCTGCTTTTTAAGCGGTAAGACTTAGTGAGTCGTATTTCAAAATGGTGGTTATTTGGTCAGGTATCAGCCAACGTGAGCGGGCGTGGCAGCCCGAACATCTCGGGGCGCGAGACGCCGTCGTCTCAGGTGACGGACGAGGCGGCCGAGCCCGCGCCGCGCCGCCGCCGCGCGCCGCAGCCGCACGCCACCGCCGCACACCACAAGCAGACCCGCCACGACATCGAGGACAAGTTCTGCAAGTTCGAGATCAAGGTAACCTAGTGGAAGTCTAATATACAGCGTGGCGATTAGGTTATCACATTAATTGAAACCACGTACTCTATATTAGGTATTTTATCATATACAATTAAAATAATTTAATAATAAACAATATTATAGACGTGGGACTTTTTTTCCATTTTAATATTTCACATCATGTATTGCATAAACGTAATCAGCTGACCAATTACTCGGCGCGTGCTCCGCCGGCGCCAGCGCCGCTGCGTTGCCGCTTTTACAGGTCAGTAAACTAATATTATAAAAAAAATCGTTTATTGCAGGATTATTTATTTTTTACCAATAACGCCATTCATTTTGTTTGAAAATGCATTTTCTTAATTTTAGTAAAATTGTTTATTTTATTATTTTAATGGACTGATAACAACATGCAATACCTGCTGTACAATTTAATGTTATAACCTAATCGCCACCCTGTATACACTATTACAAACTCATTTACCCTCCTCAAATCCTTACACCCACACACCCACACACGCATAGACAAATACACATGCACACACACACACGTTCACTTTATATATTAATTGTTTATAATTATTAATTGTTTTATTCGTCTGCTTAGCCTTTCCCAACTTAAACGTTACGAACTTACGTTGAACTTGTGATTGTGACGTTAAATTAATTGAACAGGTTTATTTGACTTTGTGTCAATCTATACCCTGTTTTTTAATCTCAGAGACAAAGTTGACATTACGACGGTTGCCAGTTTTTTGCAATTCTTAAATAGTGATGTGCCACTATCGAAACTTAACGTTAATAAAATTTAGTATCGATTTTTTTATAGCTATCTTGAAAACATGTGTGATGGTGCTTATTTTTTTTTTTTTTTTTTATTTTTTTTATTTTTTTTTTTTAAAGATAAACTAGCAATGTGGGTTGAATTGCTAGTTTATCTTTTAAAACGTAATAATACCAATATGTAAAATTAATCATGCAAAACAAATATCTTTTATTTTATAATTAATTACAGGTATTCGTTAATCAGACTCAGATAATGACTCCATATCTGAGGAATTTTCTGAATCATCAGAATCGCCACCTACTTCTATGACATACCTATCAGTAATGTCGTCAACTTTATGATCCAGATGCGACATTTTATCTTCAATTTTAATTACATGGCCTATACAGTCTTTCCACCGCTGCGGGGTCACTAGACGAAGCCCTTTTTCAATAAGGCTTCGTATTTCATTGATTTTGAATGTTTTATAATTTTTAGGGTCTAATCGGGTTCAACTCACAGTGCTATCGCGGACTTTTTGTAGACTTTTTTAAGATATACATACATATCCGTACATATCCGTAGTATATTATTTTGATGTATCTCATGGTCAGCGCTACCAATGTAAGCGCTCGAAAATCGTTTTTTGACGACTTCATCACAAAATATTGAATTTTCTCTATTATACAAATAATTAATTAGAATAATTTATAAATATAAATCTTTCCGAATAAATTATCTAAATAACAGTGAAAACTGCATCAGAATCCGTTGCATGGTTTAAAAGAAGAAAGCTTCGAAACAGACAGACAGAGGTTGAGGGCGACTTTGTTTTATACTATGTAGTAATGTAGTGATTACGAATATCTAGGTTTGATCCTAATAAAACAACTCTAGTTGAAGGACTAATAACTAATAAGGTAAACAAAATGGCGTGATGACGTCTACATATTTCTTTGTTTAATTAAGAGGCATCAAAAAAAAAAGCGTCGCCTGCATTGATATACAACAAAATTAATGGTCGTATGGTCAGATTTCTCTGGCAGCTTATATCGCGTCGTGCGACCGTGTGTAAATATGTGAATTTTAATGATACGCTTTGGAATATAAAATTTAGAAGAGAAGCGAATCGTCAAAATAATGATAACAAATTACGATTCAACAAACCGGTATCGTGGTACAACACTGCACAAAAGAGCTGGCAACATATTTTGAAAAGTTGACATTTGAATGTGTCAATTCTGTCTCTGAGATTAAAAAACAGGGTATACTATAACATACTGCATAACGTCGTGGGGTGGCGCTGGTAAATCAATTTTACTGCACCTTGAACGCGCCCAAAGAGCAGTTTTAAATATTTTTTTAAATTATAATAATCATATAAGTTTTATTCTAATTAGTTTTAGTTTTTAACCTAAAGCAGTGGATATAGGTAATGTATAATGCATGCGAATTCACGAGAACGTACTGCCGACAAACTGCTTAGCAGTTTGGCAGATGTTATGTTAAGATTAAGTTAAGATGAAATGTGATTAAATAAAAACAAAAAAAAAATATAGTTTTACTCCAACATACTGAACTTGATTTTAAACCAGTTCCGTCAGATAGAAAGCGAAAAGGTCTAGTTTGTCCTAACTCTCAGACTAAACATGTTTTTGCCAAACAATTTTATTTATTTTGAGGACGCCATTTGTATAACAAAATAAACAGAGTGCTAACAGTGTATAGTTTAAATTATAATAAGTGTAATTTAATAGTATCGGAACATTTGTTAAAACTCAATTATACAGACACGAAAAAGTTACTATAAATCTTGAAATAATTTATTATTAGTTCATAATATATTAGTCACTATAATTACTTTATCTTCTTTTTGATGTAGCGATTATTTAATTTATTGTTTTCAATTGATATTACGAATGTAGTGATGTCCTGAAACACAGGTTTTTATAAACCTACGTCAGGCAGGTCGCTACATTACAGTAAGCATTAAGATTTTACCTCTATTGAATTGAATGTTTTTTCAGCCACTTATCCCTTATTCTTAACCCTCTAAGAACTATTATGTATATTTACTTTCTGAAATAACTTTACTTTTCTGTAAACATGTTATTTGAATAAAATTTTCATTTATTTTCTTTATTCTCTTTAAAAAAAAACACTCAATGTTTACATTTTTTAATATTGTTCTACAAAAAAATGACATTATAATCGGGTATCGGGAGTAGGGTCAAAGCTATAAATGGTTAGGCCTCCAGAGGCAGGAACCTCCTCACAATACGAGCTATATCGAGGGGCTTCTGTATCTGGCCCTTTATCCAGCCGTGCAACGCCAGCTTCGACTGATGGTCGTCGAAGCTTTTCTTATTTATTTATTAATTTGGTCACATGAGGTTTTGAAGCATCCTTTCATTACAATAGCTTTATAATCTTAGGGTTAGCTCACATCAAAATAGGCCGCATCACTACTTTAGTCACTGGTGATAAAAATTGAGTGTAAGTGTCACATTACCGAAACTCGTATCGTAATTATATCCGATGATGTTGTTTTAGAAGCTGTTGGAAGGCGACGAGACCATCAGCATAATGTCAGACACTTGGAGCACGGATGTACTGGCTTCTGATTCGGAAACCATTGGAGATTCCTGCGACCAGACCCAAGTCGCGGCCAACCAGGGTATGTAAAAATGAACTTTATTTTAACGATGTAAAAAATGTAACGGTTTGAATACTGAACATAGGCTTACCACAACCTTCGACACATCTAGTGGTTCTATGCTTTGTTTTACTTTATGGTAACCAAACAAACACAACAGCCAAACAAAAACAATCATGAGTTTGACTTTGATATTTCATGGAGTAGTGTTGTAACACATTAGTCGATTACGACATTTTATCACTATCGATTAGATCTTTACTGTTTATTTTAAGACCTCAAGATGTGGTATAATAAAATAAATCAAAACACATTCATAAAAAAGTAATAATTACAAAATTTAAAGTACTCTCTAGGGACACTAGTAGATTTTTTATTGTTTTATGATTTCTATTAACGTTTAATTTATCGATTCTTATTGGGAACGAAGTCCAGCATAACGGAACTATTGAAAATAAAAACCGCACTAATGATTTTATGTTAAAACACATATAAAATAATAACGTTAATTATACATTTACTTAAATGACCATACGCGTCAAAAGTTAAAACCATAAATGCTCAATCGCCTTTGGCAAGTAGAGGGTTAACATCCTGGTATAACACATCGGCTATTTTTTATCCCGGAATTCCCACGGGATCGGGATTTACGTGGAAAAGCCTCCCACGTGAACGGCAGAAGTTGGTAAAAATAAATGCTTTAATGTTCCTACGTATTTATAAATATTTATTGTTTCTTAGGTACCAATACGAACAATACCAATGTACCTGATGTCTCGGAGACAGCGAGTGAGTCTGCATGGAGCATGGACGTGCTGGCGTCAGATAGTGACCGGAACACAGAGGTAACATACCATAGGATGCGGTTCAAATTCTTTTTAAGGTTCCGTACCTCAAAAGGAAAAAACTGAACCCTTGTAGGATAACTTTTTTATCCGTCTGTCTGTCTATTGAGATAATTTATTTCAGGTAGGCGTGGAGATATCGAGTAAAGTTGAAATCCTAAATTAACTTAAAGATACGACCGTTTATACTGCATATTATGAGAGAAGGGAATCGAAATTGATTGGGTACTTAGATAGATAGATATATTCTTTATAGTACACCATAATAAAAAAAAAAACAAATAAGGACTTAACAACTAAAAAGGGTGATACCGTTGAACTATACCTTGTAAAAGTTAGCTTGATCTCTGCGACATTTGTCAAACTTACATTCCTAGGGTTATCAAGATATAAAAAATTGTCGATAGAAATTATCGACGTTTCTTACTATTATCGATGCTAGTGTAACATATAATTGGGTTTAATTTAATTACAAACGTTACTAAATTACACGGTTACACGCCCTTTGAGCCAAACGCGGCGTGTCGTCTCACCCGAAATCCAAGAATGGGATGTTGACGGATGGAATGTTACATGAGTAGGTGAGAAATTGGGTTTTATTTACTCACTATTATTTTATATTAAGTATGTACAAATGTAAATAATGTTATGATATTAAAATACGAAAAAAATGAATTAATTTTAAATTAAGTTTTATTTAAAATATCGACAGTTTATAGTCTGTGGTTGCGATGAATCATCGCTCATCACTAATTATGTCAGCATGCCCATAAAGTATGACATTGACAAGTACTATCTATACTATTATGAAATTTAGGACTTTATAGGGGTGATTTTATTGACAGCTGTCGCAGAGATCAAGCTATCTTTTACAAAGTATAGAACGAGAAACTGGTCGGGACAAAGTTCCAGAGCCTTGAACATCGGCGACGTGTTGCAGGCGAGCGGCGAGTGTGCGATGGAATTGCACAATCTAGTTACACCGAGCCCGTTCCATAATCGGACTACAAGACAGACGGCGATGCACCATTGTTTCATGGTGGACATCCCTTACTGTTTCAATGTTTTTAAAGCAATTAGTGGTAAACTTTTCTTATTGATCAGGTGGACACGGATGACTGCGTGTCTGTAGCGGCCCGGTCTGACACGTCGTGGCCGCGCCGCCCTTCGCAGCAAGACGACCCACCCTTCCGGAATACCAACCACCAGGTATGTTCACTTATATTGTATCTCCAATAAGACTATCTCCTATCCCCTCTATCGGTTACATTTCGGGGAGTATGCGATGGAATTGCACAGTCTTATTCCACCAAGCCCGTTCCATCATCGGACTACGAGACAAACGGCGATGCGCCATCGTTACATGGTAGACATCCCACCCATACGCACAAAACGTTTTGGTAATACTTTCATTGTGCGTAAGGCTAAGGAGTGGAATTCCCTGCCCCAGTCTGTGTTTCCTGATAGCTATAACCTGGGAGTCATTGAGTCAAGAGAGCTTCATCTTCGACCACATCATCGCTTAACATCAGGTGAGATTATGGGAGCCTGTCAACTATATAAAAAGAAGAATGATTGTGCGTACAGCTAAGGAGATGGAGGTTAAACACGAGCCTCACTTTCTTGACTTAATGTCCTAAGTCCCTTAGGTGGGGTAGAGAGCGTCTCAGTGCTCCGCCATCGTGTTCTGTCTTGGGCTACGCGCTTCACCTCGGGCCACGTCAACCCCGACTACGTCACGTCAAACACGAACCTTCAATCAATAAAAAGTATTATGTCTTTCTAGCTGTCTGAATTTTGCTCATACGTCAGTGGATTGTTTAGCCCAGAAACCATCTCGCGCCATCCCAAAAAACCCTGCGAAAGTTTTATGTCAAACTGATCGATGGTTTAAAAGCTCATAGAGGACAAACTTACAAATATTTGTTTATACGTGTATGTTGTATTAAGAACGAGTTTTATTAAGAAAAAATGTTGGTTGATTGGATCATTGGCGACCAATTCTGTATCACAATTCAATCAACACAAAATGTACAGACAAAATGTTAACATTAACATTATTTTCAGAACGGAAACATGAAACGCGCTGAAGTAGACAGTCCCCGGCACACGGCACGACCAAACCTAACTAACAGGTAATTTAACAAGATAGAGAAATAAAGTAAATTTTATTGTACAACAAAAATTTAAACACACTTAAATAACAACATTGCTAAAACTTTGGTTACAATGCACAATGGCGGTCTTATCGCCGAGAGCGATATCTTCCAGACAACCTATGGAGCAACCATTAATTGAAATGGGGAGGGCTAAATTAGTGTAAAACTAATTAAAATATATAAATACTAGCTGTGCCCGCGACTTCGTCCGCGCGGAATAATGACTTTCGGCAGCATTTTTAATTTTTTTGGCTAATTATTTTGAAAACAAAACGCATACATAATTGGATGTCGTATTTATTAATATCTAATCAAAAGTCTAAAAAATAAGTTTCAAGCTTCTAGCTTTCAATATGACGTAATTTCCATACAAACTTTCATATTACAATATTTCAACCCCTTACAGCCCTTTTTTCGCATTAAAAAGTAGCCTATGTCCTTTCTCAGGCTCTAGACTATGTCAGTACCAAATTTCATTAAAATCGGTTCAGTAGTTTAGGCGTGATTGCGTAACACACAGACAGACAGAGTTACTTTCGCATTTATAATATTAGTAAGGATATATAAATACACTACATAAGTACATAAAATATATAATGAAATAATGATGTTTATTTTGCAAATAGGTTATAAATAACACTTTTACACGTCTTTTTATTTATATGAATATAATATCAAGATTAGTTCTTAAATAGGAGGCAGCAAGAAGTCTACGAGTCCGCCGTCCCTGGACCCTATTTAGGAGGTCACCAGAGGGATGACTGTTTATTCGATACTAGCCAGTCGCACGGGGCTTGGCTCCCGTGGACTTAATCACGATAAAAACATTACCTCCTTATTTTGCAGTCGGAGAAAAACGTCCTATAACCTTCCTCAAGCTTCAAGCTACTTCTATACCAAATTTCATCCAAAACCACCCAGTACTTTCGGAGATTGTCGCATTCAAACAAATAAACTTTTCTACTTTTTAGGGTTCCGTAGCCGAATGGCAAAAAACGGAACCCTTATAGTTTCGACATGTCTGTCCGTCTGTCTGTCTGTCCGTCCGTCCGTATGTCACATCCATTTTATTCCGAAACTATTAGGACTATACATGTAAAACTTGGTAGATAGATGTATTCTGTGAACCGCTTTCCGATTTTAAGAGAAAATTTAAAAAAAACATTTAAAATAAAGGGGGCTCCCCATACATGGAACTGAAACTGAAAATATTTTTTTTCATGAAACCTATAAGTGTGTGGTATCTATAGACAGGTCTTTAAAAATGACATTAAGGTTTCTAAAATGACTTTTTCATAAAGTTATCGTTTAAAAGATATACGCTTCCAAAGTGGTAAAATGTGTGTCCCCCCCACTCTAACTTCTATAATAATGAAGTGAAAAATCTAAAAAAAAACATATGTTGTAGATCTTAATGTAAACTATCAACCAAAATTGGTTTGAACGAGATCGAGTCGGCAGTTTTTGAGATACAGTATATTTTCTAAAACCGCAAATATAACTTTGTAATTCATACAAATACTATGAAAAACAAAGTTATTTGGCGTAGTTGTAAAAATTGTAAATAAGCTAGTTTTAAGAAATTTTTAAGGTGTTTTGTTTTTTTTTTTTCAATTAAATATATTAAGTATATTATATTTATTATAGTTACCACGGAACCCTTCATGGGCGAGTCCGACTCGCACTTGGCCAATTTTAATATTAGTATAGATATAATATACTAGCGCTTCGCCCGCGACTTTGGAAATTATTTATAGCCTATAGCACACCCCCATTAATGCACATTACTACCAAATATTTTATTTTGGAATTGGGTCTGTAGTTCCAGAGACTACCCACTACATACAAACAATATTGTTAAATAGGTGTGTTTAAATTTTGGTGTACAATAAAGTATATTCTATCTATCTATATCTTAAAAACAGATTTTACCCCTTTATAATATTAGTATAGATCAACCTTCTCTTGGTTCCCAGGTCAGGTTGTGGCTACCTAACCGCGACGGCAGCGCTATCTCGCGGCGGAGAGCTGGACCTCCCCCATGCACCGCCCAACCACCAACAGTATAACATCGAAAATAGGAAGAGCATACTTGTTAATGGATATCCAGTGAGTGAGACATCCAACTAACCTTTGTAGCATTATAAATCTCCCTGCCGGGGTTTCGAGAATGTTCTAACGAACGCAAGGGCAGTTGAAGGAAGAAACTGGGTTTTAGTCAGTAGAAGTCTGACACTCACTTCCGCTCCACCCACAGACAGAGACATTGGTTGATTTTTTCACAAAAAAAGCATAATAAATCTGTTTCCACTGCTAGATTGTAATTATGGTTTGAGATTATTATATGAAAAAATGCTGTTTTTGGTCGGCTTTCTATGCCAATTCAGAAGCCTCGATGAACTTCTCATTCTTGTTACTGACTTTAATAATTATTTATTTAGAGCTGACAAGTATTTTTTTATTAATAAATGCATGTTCCATATTTTTATAGCTCAAGAAATTTGTTTTTCAGAAAGCTATAGATTTAACGGTACACAATTTTAAAAACAAGAATTGAGAAAGAATTCAATGTCCAGTCTTTAATACTCTCCGTTTTATGTAGTCCATAAATACCTTTATTTTTAGACAATATTTCGGTAAACATACCAATAATTTAAGATTTAAATTATGTAAAATTTCTGTGTCAAAACAAACAAACAACATAATTCCTATAAATTCTCTGTGTCCATCTTGTAGGTGCGTGTGACAAACCCAGGTATTCAGGATCAAAACACCAACAGTAGCGGTCAAAATGTAACTATGTTATCAAGTCAAGTATATAGAATTTAATTATTTTATGGTTGGGGGACTTAATTAGGTTGGATAAGAGTTCTTAAAAGGTCGATATTAATAAACGTATTACTAAGCATTTTTGAGCCATTTTAAATATGAGATTAATACGATGAAATGTAATAAATGATGAAAGTACGAACGCGCTACGTTTATTAATATCGTTCTTATGCTCGTTTTCATTAACACTACATGACACCTAAATGAATGCTTACATAATTGTATAGATTCCTAATAAATAAATATGTCCATCACCAAAATCACTACAGGCATCCTTTTTATGGCTCAATTTACACCGCCGCGGAATGGCATGGAAGCGTCAATTTCGCCTCATGACGCAAGAAGTCGCACGAATTCGCTGGAATGCGCGACAAATAATTCGCACGACTGCGCCATGAGGGACGTTCAGTCTAGATCTATTAGTTGGCACCGCACTGCTGTGACCGATCCAGCCAGTCGGCTGGTGGAAGTGGCGGGAACGGAGAGTCCCCTGTTCCCGCCACTTCCCGCGGATTGCATAGACGGCGCCAACAGTAGCTAGGGGAATTCTCGAGAATGCGCGAGGATTCCCCGGAAGACGCGCGACCTTTTTTGGCTCCTATTTAGTTTGTATGTTATACAATTTGAAAGAAAGAAAGAAAAAAACTTTATTCGGCACATGTCACAAAGAACACAACACAAAGTATACAAAAGGAAAGAAACCAAATATATATATATAAAAAAAGAAAAACAATTTAAGTACATATTTGCATTTACACGAAAATGAACAAATGACGTGTGCCTCGCGACTGCGCCAAAAAGGCTCGGTTCAGCAAAATGCCAGACAACTAGTGCCTGACCCTGGTTTTCAACCGGACCTAGTGTTGAAGTGACTACCGGATGTGAACCAGCTTTGTATAGAAAATAAATAATTAATAATATTTATTTATACATATCTGTGTGTGTGTGTGTGTGTGTGTGTGTAGGAAATATAATATATCTTATATGCTTTGTCCACACGTAAAAATAAATAATTGAAGCGTCTGTTCGCGATCTAAAAAGAAGTGTGCTTGCTGCATAATAATTTAATGTCTTGTACCTAATAGTTTATTGAGTACTTATACCGTTTACACGAAACCAAAACACAATTGACATAAAGTTCATTATGCTATGTACAATTTCATTGCAAAAAGTCGCTTTCATTCCATTTATACCATTTACACGAAACCAAAACACAATTGACATAAAGTTCATTATGCTATGTACCATTTCGTTGCAAAAAGTCGCTTTCATTCCTTTCCGCGGCGGTGTAAATTGAGCCTAAGAGAGGTAATGGGCCGTAATCTACCTCTCGAGCCCAGTGTGGGTTGGTGGATGTCGCATGCCTTCGGATTTTTGTTCTTAGGACATGCCGATTTCCTAAAAATGATTTGAGAGCAGTGGAGATAATGAAAATTACACAAACCTAGTACCACTTGCCTAGAAGTGACATAACAAGCCCCCACTTCTAAACTCTGTAGCCTTTTTATCTTTGTAATATTTAAATAAAAAAAAATACGTGCCTAATGTTTTTGTTTATGATTTAACTGACAGACCAAATGGAATCAATATTGTCATTATCCATAAAATCCATAATGTTGATTTTTATCTGTACTAAGCTGCAAATTTCCAGCAGCAGGCTTTCATTCATTCACGTGTCACATATTGTTAGTGAAAACGGGCTAAAGAACTGTTGTAATCGTTAGTATATTTGCAGGTGATGACGTGTTACGCTACGTCAGCGCCAGAAAGCCCGAGTACGTCGACTCCTGCGCCGCTCCCGAGCGATGTGTTCGATTATGTGCCGCAGAACAAGTGAGATACCATCATTATTTTATCTATACTAATAATATAAAGTGGAAAGGTTTGTTTGTTTATTTGAACGCGCTAACCTTCGAAATTACTGGGTGAATTTAGATGAAATATGGTATGGAAGTAGCTCAAACCTTCTACTTCTTAGTACTTTTGAAGATTAACGCATTTAAACAAACAAACAAACTTTTCCGTTTTATAATATTAGTATAGATCATTTCGAGATGAAAGAAAGACAAACACACTATAGAAATTATAATTTTCTGGTATTTTGGCGATAATTACTGAAAAAATAAATAAACTTTTGTAACTTTTCAGCAGCGGCGCCCAAACCGAATCAACGTTAGACGCCAACAGCCAATCAGACGCCACCAGCCAGTGGGTAGACGACAGCTTCCCCGCGCAACATCATTCCCCCGAGCGGCCCTACCCCTCCACCTCTAAATACGACCTCCCATCCACTTCCAAGCCTTACGACGACACCGACATGATGGATCGTTCCCTCAACTCGAGCGAGAGTTCCTACAACGCTGTGTACGGCGGTCGATTCGATTCCGGAATCGATACCGAACAAACTGAATCGAGATCTACCATAACAGACCTCATGACACGAATGAGTTCCGCTACAATCTCCACGTCAGCCAATTTGGTGAACAATATAACGAATCGTATAGTCAAGTCGGAGATACGAACGAGTATAGTTAGCATATCTTCGTCCAAAATTGAGAAGAAGCGAGAAGGCACGAGTAATATGTCGCTGAGTACGTTATCAGTGAACAGCGCGGAGACTTCTGTGTCTGATAAGAGCTCGTCTCAGGATGTGAACTCGGAGATTGTGACGGAAAGACGTGTTAGTCCGCCGCCCGTCAAGAGTGTGTCTACGGGCGCTATACCGAAGAGCATCAGCTTTGACGCCACAGCTGAGAAGTCGCAGAGGTATGTTTATATTTTTTTTATGAAATTTTTTGACTAGCTTTGCTGTGCCCCGTGGTTTCATACGTTCCTTAAGATCTGTTTAGTCTTCTCAAACAAACTTTCATCCCCTATTTCAAACCATCAGGGGTTGGTTTTTTTTTTAAACTAGCCTATTGTTGATTGGGGTTCTTCAACTAAATTTTCAACTAAAAAGCTTTAAAACTTCAACATTCTAAATTTCATCCAAATTGATGCTGTGGTAAGACACGAAAGTGTCACGGACAGACAGACTCGCATATATAATATTATTAAGAGAAACGTAAATTACAAGCTTCCTTCCACATTTATGAATCACTAGTTTACACGGTTTTTATACCCCAGCTAAAAGTTGTTATTTTGTTATTCATTTAGGTAGAACTATCCAGAAAAAATAATAAAAAAATTCTATCACGTCTAGTTTAAGAAATATTTATTAACTTAACTGAAATACATAATTTTGGTATTAATGCTAAAAAAAAAGTCAAATTTTTGCCTTCTTTTTATAGCTATTTGAATCAGTTTCTCTTATAATGGACCAACAGTAATCCCCCAACATGTTTTCATCCCAAAATCCTTGATGTCGTTCTTCAAAAACCTTTAAATCTTGATGGAAACGTTCCCCTTGTTCGTCACTCATACTTCCTAAGTTTTCAGGGAAAAAATTAAGATGCGATTGCAGAAAATGAATCTGCAATCGCATCTTAATCGCAAACCACATGAGGCACCCACTTTTTATCTTGATTTGCAACAGGAAATCCAAAATAATGGAGATATGCACTTTTTAACGAATCTGTCTTCTCTTCTATTTTCTTCTCCTTCTCTTCTTCTCTTCTCTTTTCTTCTCCTTCTCTTCTTCTCTTTTTTTCTTCTTCTTTTTTTTTTTTCTTTTCTTGTCTTCTCTTTTTTGAAAATATAAACTGTCCACAAACATAACAAAAACGACCAGAACTTTGTTTACACTTTCTACTCGACATTTTAAATCAATCCGAAACAAGATAATTGTGGTTTGAAGCAAACGAATAAACAATAAACTGTCGTTACCACGTTAGGTAGTTAAAAAAAAACATTTGACTGCAGGAAGAATTTGTGACGTGATAGAATATTTGTACTAACACTTTTTGGTTTAAGGAAGGTAGATTAACATATTTGTATACATTTATTTTGGGGTATAAAAAAAAAGTTCAATTTTGTAAACTAGTGAATCGGCTAATATAGATTGTAAGATATTGTTACTAACACTATATGGATGCAAAGTCTGAATTAACGTCTTATTATTATTTATATTTTATTTTTTTCTCGGAAAAGCCGGTACGAATTGATGGCACGGGCCCTAAGCCAAGTGTTCATCAATGGGGTCAAGAGTGGATACAGTAGGATGTATGATCACTGGTGGTGTGTTAGTGTGGATGTTTTCGTATGGGTTATCGGATTCACATTGCAGGAACTTTCTGACTAGCCTACATGTGTAATATCACCGCTTTCTGCAGCAATTGGTAAATGCTTGGGGGTAAGTTTAGAGAATGGAGTGATTGATGAAGTTGTTTGGGTATTACGCGAGTTGTATATAACACTATAGGAACTATTGTGACTTTTTGTAAATTCCAAAAACGGGTTATTTCGTCTTTTAGCTCAGTATATTTAGAAAGTTTTTCAGCAATTGTAGTCTGTAAGTTATGTGTATTTGGTACAGCTATGTCAATAAGGTATCCTGTTTTATTAATTTTATTTACCATCGTGATGTTCGGTCTGGTTAGTATGGCACGATCAAAATACAGTTTCACAGTTGCGTTTTCTAGCACTGATTCGGGGTTATATTTGTAATAAGGTACTAGAGATTCAATGGGTTTAAATTGATGAGCTAGTTTTTGGTGAATGATGTTAGCTACTTGATCGTGCCTGTGCTTATAGTCTGTCTGAGCTATTGACTTACACGCGCCTGTGATGTGTTGGATCGTTTCCACTCCTGGAATCGTACGACATTACGACGTTATCCTTTACTGTTTTTAGACATTGACATTTCTGGATCTTTCTTATCCTGTACCTTTAAGCAGTACTTTCGTGATTTTATGTCCACTAAACAAGTTAATTGGGTTACTAAAACACACACATTCTAATTCAGGAGACGCATGGGTGAAGATGGTCTAGTAGGCAACTTGGACGAACTGAAGAACAACGTGAAGCGCTCAGGGGGAAATCTGCTGCACAAGATCAAGATGTTCCGACAGAAGGGACGCTCGCATACTCATCACAATGGTAAGAGCATCAAATTTAACATGCTCATTATCTACATGACTTATGTTTGTCGCCTTGGTAAAAAGATTAGCCAATCGACTGGAGTCGTTTGGTCAGGGTGCTCCGAACGTAACAGAGAATATTATGGTGTATCACTTGAGGAGGCTCTTCTTTTGACCACTTCCATGATTCAAGTGATGAAGAGAGAGTGAATGAGAAGTGACACTCGATGATCTTACGTCCGCATTAACGAGCAGAGTTCACATAGCTGATGTTTGAGCCAAACATTCAACAACTCGCGCAGATGGTGCTCAACCATCTCACCTGATAGTAAGCTTTGATGTAGTCGAAGATGAATAACGCTTTCCTAGAAATAACCTCTTCACGCTTGACTTACAAGACCCCAGGTTATAGCTATTATATTTAAAATATTTTGCCATCGTTAAGAAGAACTACTTTGACTAGATGTGTCTGCTTGATAAGTTACTCTTTCATCGCTCAGATGTCAAACTCCCCGAGGAAGAGTCCCGCAGTGATGAGGGCAGTCGAGCCGAGTTGCCGGCCGGCGAGACTTCGGAGGAGATCCTCGCCAAGTACCGGCGCAAGTGCTCCACGGAGTCCGGCGGCTCCAAGCACAAGCGCACACAGAGGAGAGTCTCTGACGTACCTGACACAGACCTCGACAGGTAATAAATAAAACTTTATTATCAAAAGCCAACACACAATTTGTCCATCTTAATCCTTACTATATAATATGCGAAAGTAACTCTGTCTGTCTGTGTGTTACGCAATCACGCCTAAACTACTGAACCGATTTTAATGAAATTTGGTACGGACATAGTCTAGAGCCTGAGAAAGGACATAGTCTACTTTTTAATGCGAAAAAAGGGCTGTAAGGGGTTGAAATAGGGGATGAAAGGTATGGAAATTATGTCATTTTTAAAGCTAGAAGCTTGAAACTTATTTTTTAGACTTTTGATTAGATATTAATACATACGGCATTCAAATTATGTATGAGTTTTATTTTCAAAATAATTAGTCTTAAAAAATTAAAAATGCTGCTGAAAGTCACTAATCCACGCGGACGAAGTCGCGGGCACAGCTAAAAGCGCTATTTATGGAGAACAAGATTTGAAACTACTATTATAGACTGTTACAGACACAGGCGCGCTCCTCTTACAGTTCATTTGCTATTAGCTGTATTTTTAATCAGCTTTTTTTTTAGTTTTTTAGTTTAACTTAATACTCCTTAAAACTTATTAACATTTACTTGAAACTTATTGAAATGTATGTACACTTGTATGTATTCTTTGTTTGATTTATTTATTTATTCTCAAGGCACACCAACAACTTATTTACAAATATAAATATAAATGAAAACATTAATTAGTAGTCCTGTGTACACAATGTACCTGAAGGCATGCACAACACTCACAGAGAGACGAGTAGACAATGGTTGTGATATATAAAAATATTATAATTAATAGTTTAAAAAGGACAATTAAATTATAAAGCATTATTTAATAACGACAACAAAAAGTCAATTAAAAAAGAGGAATAAAAATAATATTAAATTCAATAAAATTTCAAAGCAATAGGTACTATATTCATTTAAAAAAATATATATACAATACACCGATTTACTAAAAAATAATTAAAAATCCAAAGAAAATATCAAACAAAAATTCAAGTACAAATTCTATTAAGAATGTCAATACAAAAACGTGCAAGTGCGAGTTGGACTCGCGTACGAAGGGTTCCGTACCATCTAAATATATATAACTCAAAGGTGACTGACTGACTGACATAGTGATCTATCAACGCACAGCCCAAACCACTGGACGGATCGGGCTGAAATTTGGCATGCAGGTAGATGTTATGACGTAGGCATCCGCTAAGAAAGGATTTTGCGAAATTCCCACAGGATCGGGATTTACACGGGAAAAACTTCCCACGCGGGCGAAGCCGCTGGCACAAGCTAGTTGTCTATAAAATAACAAAAAAATATCACATTTGTTGTATGGGAGCCTCCCTTAAATATTTATTTTTCAGTATTAGTTGTTGTAGCGGCAACAGAAATACATCAACTGTGAAAATTTCAACTGTCTAGCTATCACGTTTCATGAGATACAGCCTGGTGACAGACAGACAGCGGAGCCTTAGTAATAGGGTCCCGTTTTTACCCTTTGGGTACGGAATCCTAAAAAGATATTAATAAAAATAATAAAGAATTATTAAAGAATTAAAAGTAACTAAACAAATACTTTGAAAATAATCAAAAAAGTAAATGAGACTGCGAATCTTGCTATTTATAATTTTGTGGATATGTGGAACTGGGTGTAAAGTCTTGCAATCCTATTGAAAAGGGAGGAATTTCCGACCAGACAGGTGCTTTTGTCTGGTGGGTAACTGCCCCAAGTTTCTTATTGGGTGATTTGTATGCTGGCTATAAGTTATGAGGTGAACTTGTGCGATACATGTAGTTCTAGTTTGTTAAGAATTAGACGCGCATAGACCTTCATTCGTTAAATTGCTTATCAACACTCTTACTCGAAAACGGTTTCTTATTGCCTCTACAGTGAGGTTCAGAATCTTGTCAATTAAACACAAGTGTCCTTTAATCTCAGCAAAGCGCGTGCATGCATACACACCTTAACTAGGGTGCAGTAAGTTTCATAAATTATATTTCATCACAATATGTCATTTTATTTACAAACTAGCTGTACCTACGATTTTTTACGTTTCGGCCACGTTATTCTTGATTTCGGGATAACAAGTTGCCTATATGCCCTGTAACCAGCTTTAGTGTCTTGTAAGCAACTGCACTTGGGAAAACGCAGCTATATTCAAATCAAACAGGCACTTAAATTTAATTTATATGTATAGATTTAAAAAAATGTTCATATATGTATACCAAATGCTGTTTGGGAATTAGCCTGTCAAATCCATTTCACACAAATATTATTATGTTTATGATATTGTTTTGAGTTTTCGAATGAGCTTGTCGAAAAAGATCCCTCCTTACACGTAGACATTCATTATGAGTCTCATGGCTGACTCAGCCTATGTTATCATAAAACATTGTTTTCTGAAACAATATTCCTTTTATCAGGTGTGAAGGCGTCGTAGACCTTAACGATCCAGAGGTGTTCAACAGCATGAAGCGCAAATTAAGAGTTGTGTTATCAAACCCTGATCTACATTGTGTGGAGTATGTGCCTAATGTAAGTACTATATTTTATTTTGTTCTGAGTCCACCCGCGGGAATACCGGGATAAAAAGTGGCGTATATGTTGCCCTCAAACATCCTCTATCTTTCAGTGGAAGTCCCATTCAAATCGCTTCACCCGTTCCAGAAACTAAACCGGACAAACAAAAAATTTACAAACAGATAATTTATTTTGAAAGTTTGTGTTTTAATTCGTAACTTTAAGCACTTGAGAAAACAAAGTTAAGTTTTGAGATCGTAGACTCATATTGAACTTTTATTTATATTTATTTTGTAAGATAAAACAGAGAGGACTTATTATTTCTCAAGAAAAAAACAGTCCAAGTGCGAACCTAATTCGCAATCAAAGAGTTCTGAACGAATCATAATTTTCCAGATAGACTCAGAAATTAAATTAAATTTGTCTTTCAGAATCATAGACTTTTTGTATGAAATGAAATATTTTAAAGAATAGATTTTATTTAAGGGTCGTATAGAAAAACCCTTAAATAAAATCTATTCTTTAAAATATTTCCAAAATATCACTAGTCTAACTGTCGCTTGGTCGGTTTTAATTATTATTTATTTTATAATTTATGCCCCAAAATAGATTCAACGATAAGAAAATTCGCGCGTCCTTGTTTCCGCCACGAAAATTCATATGTATACCAACTTTTAACTGAATCGGTCCAATTGGGAAAAAAATTGCTGTGGCAAACAGGCGCAGACGTTATTCGACAAGGGTACCGGTATTGTCTTTTGCACCTCAAAACACAATTTTTTTTTATAAATAGAACTATCAGCTAATCTACATTCGTTGCAGTGGTATAACTACCACAAAGCTAATAGAGTAGTTTCCTAAAATATTTCATTTAGTCCGTCACGTAGTTTAACAAAAAGCATTGGACACGTATTTTTTATTATTTCACGTAATTGAAAAATTAAGACGATACAGTGAGTTGAAATTTCGCGTGACGTCACACTTCGATATAATTCTTAGCAATGTGTGACGTCAGCAGTCCCCATTCCTGTACTTTGAAGCTTTGTGAATTTTTCTTGACTTGAAAAAGCAAAAAATACGTGAACAATATTTTTTGAAAACCTACCTAATGGACCAAATAAAATAATTATTTTGTAACACAGGAAACTACCCTATTACGGGTTCTCACGGGTAAAAATGGCAAAAGTAATAAAAATTTAGAGATCTGATTGGCACTCAAAAGCACGATTAAAATAGAAATAAAATATACTTAGCACATAAATACGTAGCACTATGGCCCCTAAAAATCCAGCATTTAGCTGATTGCGCGCAGAATGTTATTCGATATTGAAAGGGTCAATAGAACACAAAAAGTCGCATATGAGTTGAGTCTAGTAATCAATATCTGAGGAACATTCAAATCAAGCTTATCCAAGAAATCTGGACAGCAAATCTCATTATTTATATTTTATTTATAAACAAAATCGATTTCGTGACATAGATATAAAAAAGATAAGAGCCCAATTAGTAACCTTGAGGAACACTAGTAAAAACTGAGACCCAATTTTACATGTATTTACTGAAGACGACAGATTGAGATTGAGATTCGTTTTCAAGGTATGAAGTAAACCAAAAGAGCAGATTACCTCTGGTACCATTGATAAAAAAGTTTGGTTTTAAATGAAATGAAATGACCATTATCATTAATTGTAGTTTGCGGTCGAAACGACTCTACATTGCAGTTATTTTTGTATTAGGATAACTTAGTAGTTTGTGGTTGATGGTTCTCGTTTGTTAGGAGAATGATCAAATTATAGTAGGGGATACAGCAATGATATAGGGCAAAATACAGCGCTCTTGCTCATTGAGTTTAGCGGCTATTCGTCTGCTCCGCGCCGTGACAGTAACTTGTGTTCCGTATAACGTAATTATATAAGAAATGTATTTATAATGAATGAATTAAGCAGCCTGTAACAACTGCTTCGGTGGTCTCAAGCGTGACTGTCGAGCAAGAGTTCTCGGTTTCGATTCCCGGTGTGGAAAAAAACATGCTAGTGGGTTTTTTTAATATAAATTTATTAGTAGAAGTCTGTAGTTTGGAAGTGTGCGGCGTGCTTCAGCAAGCACGTTAACCGTTGGTCCTGCGCCTGCTTTGATTCTGGTCATCTTGGATTTCCATCTAATCGGGCTATAAGAGTAAAGGAACAGAAAGTGCACCTGTACCTGTGCACATACTTGTGCCACAGTCTAAAGATCATACAGTCGTGCGACGAAGACGTCTAGACAGGGCAATCGTGCGGGGTGTGAGGGGCGAGACGCGGGAATGCCGATCCCAAGCTGCAAACAAAACTATGTTAGTAGCTTGGGAAACATCATTCGGGGCTAGCACGTGTTTGTTTTTTAATTATTTATTTAAAATGGTACATACGACGTGTGCTGTGAGAGATTGCAAGTCTTCATCTTGTGTAAATAAAGATCTCCGGTTTCATCAGCTTCCACGCACAGAAGAAAGGTAAATAATTAATAATGTTTTGTTATCGTTTTATTTGCAATGTCGTGCCGCGTTGATAACGCTAACAAAATAGCCGAACGGCGGACGGTAAAAAAATAATATCTAACTAATAGGTAATCGCACAGGGCCGTGAGGGTTTGGACATTTTATATATTTTTATACCTACTTAATATTATTAGGTGTTCTATTTTTATTCAAAATGATAACGATACTTTCAAGTTTTATTCGAATACAGATAACGAAAAATAGTAATTTCAAATTGAAGATGGTGAACTTTTTTATTATTGAATAAAGGTGAATTTCGAGATGGTGTAGGTACGTATTTTTTTTTTAAATAAAATATTGGTGTCAATTTAAAGTTTATTTGGGGTGTTCGTTACGAAAATGCTTTCGTTTTTGAAATCCAAGATGGCGGACGTCATTTTTTTTTAATAATTTGATATGGGTGTCAATTTTGAGGTTAATTGGGGTGCTTGTTACGAAAATGCCATCCTTTTTGAAATCCAAGATGGCGGACGCCATTTTTTGTAATAATTTGATATGGGTGTCAATTTTGAGGTTAATTGGGGTGCTTGTTACGAAAATGCCATCCTTTTTGAAATCCAAGATGGCGGTCGTAATTTTTTGTAATAATTTGATATGGGTGTCAATTTTGAGGTTAATTGGGGTGCTTCTTACGAAAATGCCATCCTTTTTTAAATCCAAGATGGCCGACGTTTTTTTTTTAAACAATTTGATATGGATGTCAACTTTGAGGTTAATTGGGGTGCTTGTTACGAAAATGCTTTCGTTTTTGGAATCCAAGATGGCGGACGTTTTTTTTTAATAATTTGATATGGGTGTCAATTTTGAGGTTGATTGGGGTGCTTGTTACGAAAATGCCATCGTTTTTGAAATCCAAAATGAAATGAACGAAAAGAATGAATAACTCCTGTGCAGTTGGCTAACCTCCGCTGAGATTGACTGAAATCGGTCTAGAGGACTATTATTATTAATAATAATAATCCGCGTTTTCAACACTGTATCTTAATTTCTGTTCCTTCTCCAACTACGATACCATTAAAGCTGCAACAGTAACTTTAATATGCAGCGCTGCACGAGCACGTCGTTGGTGGAGTGGGTACGAGCCGCGGGGTCTTGCGCCAGCGCAGAGAGTGGTGCTGCGCACGCTGCCGAGCTGGCGCGGGCACTGGGCCACAGCGCGGGGCTGGCGGGCCGGCTGGCGGCCGCCCTCCGGGCCGACCTGGCGGCGCGCCGGCCCTACGCCGCCTACCTCGCCAGCTGCCGCGCCCAGCTCGCACACACCGACCATGCGCTCGCCAGGTAACTATCCGTCACACACATATTGTTACGAGCTGGGCCACAGCGCGGGGCTGGCGGGCCGGCTGGCGGCCGCCCTCCGGGCCGACCTGGCGGCGCGCCGGCCCTACGCCGCCTACCTCGCCAGCTGCCGCGCCCAGCTCGCACACACCGACCATGCGCTCGCCAGGTAACTATCCGTCACACACATATTGTTACGAGCTGGGCCACAGCGCGGGGCTGGCGGGCCGGCTGGCGGCCGCCCTCCGGGCCGACCTGGCGGCGCGCCGGCCCTACGCCGCCTACCTCGCCAGCTGCCGCGCCCAGCTCGCACACACCGACCATGCGCTCGCCAGGTAACTATCCGTCACACACATATTGTTACGAGCTGGGCCACAGCGCGGGGCTGGCGGGCCGGCTGGCGGCCGCCCTCCGGGCCGACCTGGCGGCGCGCCGGCCCTACGCCGCCTACCTCGCCAGCTGCCGCGCCCAGCTCGCACACACCGACCATGCGCTCGCCAGGTAACTATCCGTCACACACATATTGTTACGAGCTGGGCCACAGCGCGGGGCTGGCGGGCCGGCTGGCGGCCGCCCTCCGGGCCGACCTGGCGGCGCGCCGGCCCTACGCCGCCTACCTCGCCAGCTGCCGCGCCCAGCTCGCACACACCGACCATGCGCTCGCCAGGTAACTATCCGTCACACACATATTGTTACGAGCTGGGCCACAGCGCGGGGCTGGCGGGCCGGCTGGCGGCCGCCCTCCGGGCCGACCTGGCGGCGCGCCGGCCCTACGCCGCCTACCTCGCCAGCTGCCGCGCCCAGCTCGCACACACCGACCATGCGCTCGCCAGGTAACTATCCGTCACACACATATTGTTACGAGCTGGGCCACAGCGCGGGGCTGGCGGGCCGGCTGGCGGCCGCCCTCCGGGCCGACCTGGCGGCGCGCCGGCCCTACGCCGCCTACCTCGCCAGCTGCCGCGCCCAGCTCGCACACACCGACCATGCGCTCGCCAGGTAACTATCCGTCACACACATATTGTTACGAGCTGGGCCACAGCGCGGGGCTGGCGGGCCGGCTGGCGGCCGCCCTCCGGGCCGACCTGGCGGCGCGCCGGCCCTACGCCGCCTACCTCGCCAGCTGCCGCGCCCAGCTCGCACACACCGACCATGCGCTCGCCAGGTAACTATCCGTCACACACATATTGTTACGAGCTGGGCCACAGCGCGGGGCTGGCGGGCCGGCTGGCGGCCGCCCTCCGGGCCGACCTGGCGGCGCGCCGGCCCTACGCCGCCTACCTCGCCAGCTGCCGCGCCCAGCTCGCACACACCGACCATGCGCTCGCCAGGTAACTATCCGTCACACACATATTGTTACGAGCTGGGCCACAGCGCGGGGCTGGCGGGCCGGCTGGCGGCCGCCCTCCGGGCCGACCTGGCGGCGCGCCGGCCCTACGCCGCCTACCTCGCCAGCTGCCGCGCCCAGCTCGCACACACCGACCATGCGCTCGCCAGGTAACTATCCGTCACACACATATTGTTACGAGCTGGGCCACAGCGCGGGGCTGGCGGGCCGGCTGGCGGCCGCCCTCCGGGCCGACCTGGCGGCGCGCCGGCCCTACGCCGCCTACCTCGCCAGCTGCCGCGCCCAGCTCGCACACACCGACCATGCGCTCGCCAGGTAACTATCCGTCACACACATATTGTTACGAGCTGGGCCACAGCGCGGGGCTGGCGGGCCGGCTGGCGGCCGCCCTCCGGGCCGACCTGGCGGCGCGCCGGCCCTACGCCGCCTACCTCGCCAGCTGCCGCGCCCAGCTCGCACACACCGACCATGCGCTCGCCAGGTAACTATCCGTCACACACATATTGTTACGAGCTGGGCCACAGCGCGGGGCTGGCGGGCCGGCTGGCGGCCGCCCTCCGGGCCGACCTGGCGGCGCGCCGGCCCTACGCCGCCTACCTCGCCAGCTGCCGCGCCCAGCTCGCACACACCGACCATGCGCTCGCCAGGTAACTATCCGTCACACACATATTGTTACGAGCTGGGCCACAGCGCGGGGCTGGCGGGCCGGCTGGCGGCCGCCCTCCGGGCCGACCTGGCGGCGCGCCGGCCCTACGCCGCCTACCTCGCCAGCTGCCGCGCCCAGCTCGCACACACCGACCATGCGCTCGCCAGGTAACTATCCGTCACACACATATTGTTACGAGCTGGGCCACAGCGCGGGGCTGGCGGGCCGGCTGGCGGCCGCCCTCCGGGCCGACCTGGCGGCGCGCCGGCCCTACGCCGCCTACCTCGCCAGCTGCCGCGCCCAGCTCGCACACACCGACCATGCGCTCGCCAGGTAACTATCCGTCACACACATATTGTTACGAGCTGGGCCACAGCGCGGGGCTGGCGGGCCGGCTGGCGGCCGCCCTCCGGGCCGACCTGGCGGCGCGCCGGCCCTACGCCGCCTACCTCGCCAGCTGCCGCGCCCAGCTCGCACACACCGACCATGCGCTCGCCAGGTAACTATCCGTCACACACATATTGTTACGAGCTGGGCCACAGCGCGGGGCTGGCGGGCCGGCTGGCGGCCGCCCTCCGGGCCGACCTGGCGGCGCGCCGGCCCTACGCCGCCTACCTCGCCAGCTGCCGCGCCCAGCTCGCACACACCGACCATGCGCTCGCCAGGTAACTATCCGTCACACACATATTGTTACGAGCTGGGCCACAGCGCGGGGCTGGCGGGCCGGCTGGCGGCCGCCCTCCGGGCCGACCTGGCGGCGCGCCGGCCCTACGCCGCCTACCTCGCCAGCTGCCGCGCCCAGCTCGCACACACCGACCATGCGCTCGCCAGGTAACTATCCGTCACACACATATTGTTACGAGCTGGGCCACAGCGCGGGGCTGGCGGGCCGGCTGGCGGCCTCCCTCCGGGCCGACCTGGCGGCGCGCCGGCCCTACGCCGCCTACCTCGCCAGCTGCCGCGCCCAGCTCGCACACACCGACCATGCGCTCGCCAGGTAACTATCCGTCACACACATATTGTTACGAGCTGGGCCACAGCGCGGGGCTGGCGGGCCGGCTGGCGGCCGCCCTCCGGGCCGACCTGGCGGCGCGCCGGCCCTACGCCGCCTACCTCGCCAGCTGCCGCGCCCAGCTCGCACACACCGACCATGCGCTCGCCAGGTAACTATCCGTCACACACATATTGTTACGAGCTGGGCCACAGCGCGGGGCTGGCGGGCCGGCTGGCGGCCGCCCTCCGGGCCGACCTGGCGGCGCGCCGGCCCTACGCCGCCTACCTCGCCAGCTGCCGCGCCCAGCTCGCACACACCGACCATGCGCTCGCCAGGTAACTATCCGTCACACACATATTGTTACGAGCTGGGCCACAGCGCGGGGCTGGCGGGCCGGCTGGCGGCCGCCCTCCGGGCCGACCTGGCGGCGCGCCGGCCCTACGCCGCCTACCTCGCCAGCTGCCGCGCCCAGCTCGCACACACCGACCATGCGCTCGCCAGGTAACTATCCGTCACACACACACACACACACATATACTCTTGTAGCGACATCTATCTTACAACCAACAAACTAATGAAAGAAATCCTGTATCGCGCAAATAAAGTTTTAAGCACAACTAGCCTGCATACAAACCACCCGATCAACTGTCCGATGTTTGTACATCGGACAGTTGCTCATCAGACAAAACCACCCGTCAGGTCGGAGGATCCTCCCTTTTCAATGGGAATGCGGACTGTACAGTATACACCCTGTTCCGCATATCTCCAAACTCTTTATTGTACACCATAACAGAAAACAAATAACGACTTAACAACCAACCTTTAAAGCAAGAGTGAACAGCCATCTTCTGGGTTCGCTCGTTTCATTGAAGACCTCATTTATCGCTTACTATAAGGCGAGATCGAGGTCAAGAGTATCCACTCTTGACCTCGATCTCGGTCCCATTTTATGTTAAAAGCTTTTTAACATAAAATGGGACCGAATAACAAAAACACGACTGCACTAAAAAGCTAAAAATAATCATTGGATGTCTAATTTCGTTTATAATAAGGGCTCGGTACCTACTCTACTGAAGTCGGTGCCAAGCCAATGAATAGTTTTGATAGACTATGTATAGTATTCAATCATCTACATCCCAACTCTTCACCATATATTCAACAAAAATAAAGCTCCTGACCAAACCATGCCCCTTCTGCTGGAGTGTGTTAAGTGCCCATATACGTGCACCTCTAATGACCTTATAAACACCACTGAGGCCGCGACTAGCGTGGCTACCTACTGGGCCCAACATAATACTAAAACTATCGTACAGACGCCAGCACATCACCCTACCCCAATCTGTCAAATTTTCCTAGTCGAACATGAACCTTCCGCTTTTGTGATAAAGTAGAAAATCTATTACAGAAATTTGATAGATTGGGGTAGGTTGATGCGCTGACGTCTGTACTATCGATTCGAAGAAGAACAATAACAATGATTTTTATTATTAGAGCTCGATCAAAAATATTGCATGTCCGATTTCCTTTCTCACTTCGTCTCCAAAGGGTAGCCAGAAGAGTACCCTTTGGGTTGGACCCTCAATTTTCCCAGAACACAAAAGGGGGACATGAAAAATAATGTAATCGTTATGGTGTGGTACAGACAGATCAAGCTGGTCCGCGAGGAGTGGTGTTGGTGCGCACGCGCATCGGCGGCGGCGCGGGTTCTGGAGCAGCTGGACCGCGGCAGTGCGCTGCGGCGCCTGCCCAGGCACCACCATGCGCACAAGCATAGCATGCACAATGGTACGACATGCATTCTACACCTTTGTTTCCAGCTTTAATCTGGGGGTCTTTAAGTCAAAAGTGAATAGAAATATCAGATATACAACATGTAACATAATTAAGGCCTATGTAGTATAGGCCCTTATTTAATAATAAAAATAATAACCAGCTGTCAACGTTTCGGCCCAACGATTATCGGATCAGGTGCGGGTAATCCAGCGTAACCGTATGTTGGATGACGCCGTGCTTGATAGACTACGCCTTGAATCACGGTGCAGCCGTGTCTCATCTGCTTCACCAGTGGCCGCGGTGCAACTACAACCCAATGTTTCACCGCGACCCGACCACGTCGGTGAAGATGATGATGACGAGGCTATAACCGTGAGTACCCAGTGCAGTGAACGATTGAGGAGTGCTTTGGAGTGTGCATTACGGGAGTATCGCTCCACACAGCCTGAGCTTAAACCTCGTCTGCCTCGTTTGCCCATGCATAAGAAAAATAAGGCGCTAGTGTGTGCTCTAGATTCACTGCTGTCAAATTATTTTGACAATAGTGAAGACCTCACCGATACTCATTCGATCCTATAATGTGGAGCTGTAGCGGCTTGTCGGGTAGCTCATGTCAAGTTCCCGAAGACTGACAGAGTTATACGACCAGCTGTACCAGCTTGGCAGTGCAGGATCGAGCGTCGTATTGCTGAGGCTAGAGCACTCATTGGTAAACTTATCTGCTTCAGGCAGGGCAACACTCGTCCTCGAGTGATGCGCTTTGTGAGGCGGGTGTTCGCGGGGACTGATGTTAGTCCTCGAGATTATCTGACCCGAGTCACAGAGCGTATCGACTTCCTGAAGCAGAAAGTCTATGCGTGGGCAAATAGGATTCGCAGATATAAGCGGCGGGTGGAGCGATACACTCAGAATCGCACATTCCAAAGTAATGAACGGTGGGTTTATAGGGCTTGGGAGCGACCAGACCAAGGTGTGATTGATACTCGCCTACCGGATGATGACGCCATGTGTTCGTTCTGGCGCAGCATCTGGTCGGTGCCTGTCAGTCACACTGAGGGCGACTGGATGAGGGAGATCAGGCGCACGTGCGATCTTATACCAGAAATGGGGGCAATTACGATCAGCCCCCAAGATGTAACCCGTGCAGTCCGTCCGTTATCCAACTGGAAATCACCAGGGCCGGACGGGCTGCACAATTTCTGGATAAAATGGTTTCTAAGCTCGCACGCTCGCTTGGCCGCTCAGTTTCAGTCTGCCTTAGAGCTAGGATCGCTACCTCAATTCCTAACTACAGGAATAATCCACCTGCTCCATAAATCAGGCAGTACTTCGGAACCTAAAAATTATAGACCGATCACGTGCTTACCGACGGTCTATAAAGTCCTTACATCCATTCTGAGAGCCAAAATTAATAATCACATTGATACAAATTCAATCATGTCTGCTTCTCAGAATGGATGTAGGAATTGGTCCCGCGGTACTAAGGAGCTTCTCCTCATCAATATTGCCATAAACCAACAGGTTCGTCATTCCCGAAGGAATCTGTTGACATGCTGGATAGATTATAAGAAGGCCTATGACTCGGTTCCACATACATGGCTCATGAAAGTGTTGGAGTTGTACAAAATAAATCCAATACTCCGCACTTTCCTTGAGTCATGTATGGGGCAATGGAAGACGGTCCTCTGCTACCCAGGATGGCGACAAATCCAGGAAAACAGCGAACCGATTAGGATTGAGCGTGGTATTTTTCAGGGCGACAGTCTGAGCCCACTGTGGTTTTGTCTGGCTCACAACCCTCTTAGTACATTGCTGGAGGGTTCGGGGCTAGGCTACCAGTTGAGAAGAGGTGGTCAGGTCATATCACACTTGCTTTACATGGATGATTTGAAACTTTTTGCCCCCAACAACTTGCAACTCATGGAGCTACTGAAGGCAACGGAAACCTTCAGTAGCGCCATCAGGATGGAATTTGGGGTGGACAAATGTGCGGTCATGCATGTAAAGCGAGGGGAGATTATGGAGTCCGTGGGAACTCAACTCTCGGATTCCATACACCTAGGATCCCTCGGCTCAACTGAATCCTACAAGTATTTGGGCATGTCAGAGGCACTAGGCATCAATGTTGCTTATGTTAAACAGTCATTGAAGGAACGCTTCTTTGGCCGCCTGAATAAAGTACTGAATAGTCTTCTATCAGGCGGAAACAAGGTGCGTGCCTTCAATGGTTGGGTCATGCCAGTATTGATGTACTCTTTTGGCATACTCAAATGGACTCAGACTGAACTTGACGCCTTGGACAGGCGGGTCCGCACAACGCTTACTGCAAATCGAATGCATCACCCACGTTCATCGGTGATGAGGCTGTATATTCCGCGGAAGTACGGGGGTCGTGGCTTTTTAAATGCAAAGACCCTGCACAACCGCGAGGTATGCAGCCTTAGGGAACATTTCCTAGAAGCCGACGTGGGTATGCATCGAGATGTGGTAGCGGTGGACAAAGGCCTCACTCCGCTCTCCTTAGGTAGCGAGAATTGGCGCAAACCTGTAGTATTAGATACTAATGACCGCAGAGAAGTATGGCAGAGCAAGGAACTTCACGGACGCTATTACCGGGCCCTTCATGGGTCTGACGTAGATACATTAGCGTCCGTAGCCTGGCTACGTTTTGGTGACCTCTTCGGGGAAACCGAAGGTTTTGTTTGTGCGATTATGGATGAAGTTATGATGACGAATAACTATCGGAAATATATCGTGAAGGATGGTACGGTAGACACATGTCGGGCATGTCACAAACCGGGAGAATCCATTCGTCACATTATCTCCGGTTGTTCTCGTCTGGCTAACGGAGACTATTTGCATAGACACAACCTTGTAGCCAGGATTGTTCACCAGCAACTTGCTCTTAAATACAATCTTGTGGAATCAGAAGTACCGTACTATAGGTATGTGCCCGACCCAGTTCTCGAAAATGGCAATATTACATTGTACTGGGATCGGTCTATCATCACTGACAGGACTATTGTTGCCAATAAGCCTGACATAGTGGTGATAGACCGATTAGAGCGTCGCACAATGATTGTTGATATAGCGGTCCCTCATGACGAAAACCTCGTGAAAGCAGAGAAAGATAAGCAATTTAAGTATCTTGATCTGGCTCGCGAGGTTGTCGACATGTGGGATGTGGATACAGCAATCATTGTGCCGATAGTCGTCTCGGCCAATGGCATAATAGCCAAGAGCCTCGACAAACATCTTAAGAGGCTCTCGTTGGACGGCTGGATCAAGGGCTTGATCCAGAAAGCAGTACTTCTGGACACGGCGCGAATTGTTAGGAGGTTCCTCTCTCAAGAGCCCTGACCACCGGTAGCTTGGACCCTGTTCCCGATACCGGTGGGCTACTGTTTTTTATATTTTTAAATGTTTTTTTGTTTTTATAGGAATATTTAAAAATGTAAATAATATGTTTGTCAAGTGTAATAAATGAAAAAATAATAATATTCCACAACATTTCACACAACGCCATCTAGTCCCAAACTAAGCAGTGCTTGTGCTATGAGTACTAGACAACTGATAAACATACATATATATTTCTAAATACATAGATAAATTACACCCAGACAAAGAACAAATGATCGTGCTCATCACACAAACATTTGTCCTGGGTGGGAATCGAACCCACGACCTTGAGCATAGCAGTCAATATTAATTAATTATGTGATATCGTTGAACTATTCGCTTAAGGGCCTATACTACCTCAGCGCTTCTCACTCTTTATCTCGCTCGCACACTACTGGCCGCGGTCACGCGAGCAAGCGAGACAGGGCGACAGGGAAAAGACTCCAAGACACCGATAATTTAGTTCATTTCATTTTACGGTGAAAATAATGGTAATTTAAAAAAAGTAAATAACATAAGACCTGCTTTATAGTTAGTTCAATTAATATGCAAAGTTTCATTATTTAATTTGATGTTATTTTTGAATACCAGCGGTTTATTGTTCGGTTTGGAGGTAACTTTGGATTTTTTTTTCTATTAAGAAAATTTTATGGAATCGTGTTTTCGTCAAATATAGTACCTAACATTAATCCTCAACTTTACCATATATTTATTTCAAAATTATTGCTGCAGTATTTTCGACATAACGGAGGATCATGCTAAGCTATTTGAGGTAGTATAGGCCCTTAATGCACATCCTGAAATTAGTTTGTTCAGAATCGTTTACAGAATCGATTTTTATCGTTTTTAATATCGATAATTTTTATCCCAAAGCAATTAAATATATGTAAATTGAGGACAGTGAATAGGTTACTTTTAGGTAAGCGTGCTCTATCTTCGATCACATCATCACTTACCATCAGGTGAGATAGTGGTCAAACGCGAACATATTTTCAATAAAAAAAAAATACAAATTACACTTTCGCTGTTTAGTAAAAACAAACTATGAACCGTAAATTAAAGTAGTAACTTTTTAAATGCAGATTTATATAAATTCCATCATTCAGTACACATTACAGAAAAATGAAACTCATTTAAAGGAAGTTAAAGTCTTAAAAAAAACTGTTTAAACAAGAAAAACTAAAAATTCAGAGTATGTATTATGATAATAACGTAATTTTCTAATGGGAGTGTTTGAGGGTGTGCGTTACTTACGATACATGTTGTATATTTATATAAATGGTTCATTTCAGATATAGTGCAAAATACATTTACAATAAAAGTCTAAAGAATTAATTAAATTAAGGAATAAAGAACTAAAACTAAATCTAGATAATAATAAAAATTCTATAATTCTATTTTCATATTGCAAGTAACTCTTCCGTCTGGTCATGTCATATTTAGTAAATAATTACATATTGCTTTTTTAGAGCTATAATAAAAAATCTATTTGTGAAGATAAATTTTGAGGTCGGATGTGACATGCAGACTATATCTTTCCGACTCTTGTTAGTAATATATATTATTTTATAACTGTATTATATTAGCCACAAAGTTAGTTTAATCTTATCAACAATTATGATATCTGACCACTTTTCTTTAACAAAACAGGAGGTGAACTGATGGATGAGAAAGCAACAAGACTGACTGCTAGCATTAAGGCCATTACCGCTGAAGTGAAGGCAGACCCCTCGTGGGAAGGTGAGTGTCATTTATTAAAAATAAAATGAATACTTTTATTACAGGCACACAGACCCATAGGAAAAAAATTAGTTATAATTTAAATTTAGTTATAATTTAATTGATTTCGCCTTTTTTATTTGTTTCTGACAAACGAAAAAAGGCGAAATCAATTAAATTTGCTGGAATATTGACAGCCGTATACATAGAATTAATTAGCTAATGGCTATAGTGTTGGACTGGTGATCGAAAGGTCGCGGGTTCGAACTCCACCCATCACACTATTGCCATGAACCCCCTCCAGACAAGCATATTTAGCTTAATTTAATTTTATTTATTTATTCCATTCGGACAACATAAATCCATGATGTTAGTAAATATACACGCTTAAAACTAATGTTAGTATGAAAAATAAATTACAAGTACAAATAATAATTAATAAGTCGAGTACCTACATCTTGCATGAGGGATGAACAGGCAAGTATTTAATTGTTCATCACCCATACAAAATGTCTCAAAATAGGGGAGTAAAAATTCTCCGCAACAGTTTTCAGATTGCTGTTATTACTGACCCGTAACCTGGTCACGAGTGATGCCGTTTTTTTTGCGTAAGAGGGCTTGAAACCCATCGGTTTGGTACTGCGCAAACATCTCAGACGTACTACAGTAGCGGGGCAGTCCTAACAGCATTCTAAAAATATTGTTGTACTGGACACGTAGGGCATCTAGAGATCTTTTGGTGTAGCCGATCCACAGACCACCCGTGTACAGGCCCTGACAATAATAAGCCTTAAATAGGGTTATTTTGACCTGGTCTGGTTAAGAAGGTTGCTACTAATGTGAATTCTCTACCCACATAGCTAGATAGCTTTAAAAAAATATATATACACCGTGTAACAGAATAAACACAATTCCTGAAAGTAGTTAGTTCAGAATCGGCTTCTGAATCGATTTCGATCGAATCGAGGGCACGTTGAATTCGATTCTGATCAGGGATGGGGTCTATGGTCTTTCTTTCTTCTATTTTTGTTTATTCCTGTGTGTGCATCTGGAGATACTGGGCTCACCGAACATTTTACATACTTATTGAATTCCTACTCTTTGATGAATAAACTTTATTATTATCATCCAGTTAGACATACCTCAGAATTATCTTCTGGTTCAATGTTCTCCACAAAATACTCCGAGTCCGATTCCACGCCTTGCAAAATTTTAAGAAGTTCGTCCGAATCAAGTTCTTCACTCATTTTTCTATTTGTTATCAAGTGAAAGAAAGAAAGATGCGTGCGCGCGAATCCGATTTTGTGCTGCACTATGGCAAAGTGACCTTGACAGCCGCACGCCTATGACGTCACTGACCAACTTCTATAGTAGTTCGTGGCACTCGGTGGCGCACAGGGGCATAGACGACCAATTGTTTTGTAGAGATGGGAAAATAACTATCGACAAGAATTGGTAACAACTTTATAATTACGTATCGGCATCTACCTGAAGGTCGAAATTCATCTACTATCCTTTGTAATGAAGTAGATAACTAAGTTCATATTTTATTGACCTCAAATTGTTTTCGATATTCGTAACTTTCTGTATTTATAAATATTTCAATGGTGAAATCTACCTTTCACGGCACATCACTGGCCAACTTGATATGAAGTGATTGGCGTTCTGAGGAAAGTAACAAAATTCGGAGTTTCTGTTTTTGCCGATTTTAGGTTAAACTAGGGCTTATTTTGTGTAGATGAATAAAAAACAGGGTAGTAGACAGTGCTATCTTAAATAATAAAATGAAACAAAACTTTTAATCACAGTAAATTTATTTTAATAAGATAGTTAAAATGAACAACTTCTATAGAAGTTGTGGCGCTGGTGGCACGAAAATCCCGAACTTCTATAGAAGTGCTTGGCGGTGAAAAGGTTAATCTGTTACACCTTGTATATTCCACAAGTAATTGAGATAGTACAGTATTTTCATGTTTTTCTTCATTCTGTATTTAGTTGAATGTCCCGTTGGTCGCAAGTGCGACTGCTGAGCAATGAATGTCGGGTTTGATTCCCGGGTCGGGCAAAAAATGCTATTGGGTTTTTCTATTAGAAATTTCTCAGTAGCAGCCCAGAGTTTGGAAGTTGGTGGTGTGATAACCCCCGTGCATCGTAAACCACGTTAAACCGTTGGTCCTACGCCTGATCTCTCTCCGGTCGTGTCAGATTATCGGCCCATCGGACAATGAGAGTAAAGGAACAGAGAGTGCACCTGTACCTGTGCACATACTGTGCACTATAATATCTACTACGCTGTTGGCTTTTTTCCGCTGAGATTGGCCGCCGTGGCCAAAATCGGTCAGGACGACTATTATTATTACTTAATTAAGTAAAATTTAATATTCCATACGCGATTGGTCGTGCAGTTGCAGATACCTGCCCAAGGGCGGATCCAGGGGGGGGCGGTCATGAAGTCATGACCCCCTCCCTGGGCTGGGTCCAGGACCTAGGTGGACCACTAATTAAATTTTTTAAACATTGTTAGTAGATAATACTCGAGTTTCTGTCGTTGTAAACGAATATCGGCAGTGGATGGCCAAGTGGCAGCGGAGTCAGTAAATACAAATTATTTCTTGTGACTTGACCACGATTATGTGACCCCCCCCCCCCCCCCCCCTGGCACCAAAGCTGGATCCGCCCTTGTACCTGCCCGATATACATACAATCATACATACAAAATTTAATATTATTATATTTCTCAGGTGCCACGGCCACACTGCTGGAGAGCGCAGAGGTGACGGTGGAACGTGCCGCGTTCGCAAGATTGTACCTACACGTACTATTCCCCAATGGAGATGGAGATATCGCACGAGACCAGTGAGTGGATATTCTTAGATTACTTTTATAACTGAAGTCCATACCGCTTTTTATTATTAATCGTTTTTTTTTTTATTACTAGCTCCGCCAACGTGATTGGCGCCTTTTTAATATCTATTCAACTCTTCCATACCAGTTCTCGCATTTCATGCCTCTCGTACTTTCATTCCGCATACTGTATCTTTCTGTCATTCGTCATCATTCATTCTGTGGGTGGGACTCCCACTTTTTTATTTTCTATATAGTCTCTCTAACTATATTTTGCTTATTTATTTTTCTTATTTCGGGGACAATAACTCTTGGGGTATCTTTTATTTTATTTACATAACTTCTTATTATAATTGTGTTATTAACTCGTTCCGTCCCACTGTTGTACTAAGGTCTCTCTCATATCTTTGCAGTCCTCTCAATCGTCAAAAATCAATCAAAGGGTCACGATATCGGCCTTGTGATCGAGCGGTCGCGGGTTCGAATCCCACCCATTACACTATTGTCGTGAACCCACTCCAGGCACAAGCATTTAGCTTAATTGGAGGGTGTAACAAGACGCTAACAAGAAGTACTAAACCTTGTAAGGTTGGTTTCCCTACACACCAGCTAACCAAGGGATGATGACAACCTGAAGATGAGACTCACGGGCTGAGTTCTTGCACATGATGAGGATACAGTAGAAATAAAACATAAGACAGGTTTGGTTGGTCATATCATTAAATATATTTAACGTTCCTCAAACACGTGATGGTTGTTTCATTAGTTCCGTCTTTTACACTGTTTAAATTAAATAATAAAGTACACTTACAGTCTGGGGCAGGCGGCAGCACTGTGCTCATGTTTACATCGGCTCTATGATTATTAAATCAATAAAAGTTAAAAGTGTTTTCTCAGTGTTTTTGAGTATTTAAGTGGCATTAATTGTGAGAACTATAACAGACTTATTGTTGGAAATGTGGACTTTAGTGTAAATATACCAGGAGCGAATAATTTGGTGACAATAACCCCGGACACTTAAACTTAACGTAAAAGGTATAAAACTTATAATTATTTCGAGTGAATCACAAGTCTCGATATTTAATAGTGAAAAACAAGCAGTAAAGTGAAAGACAATATCAAAAATCAAGTGAACCAAAACAAAAAAATACTTAAATCAAAAGTGCAAATCATCGTCTATTAGTGACTTAAAACGCCTTTAGAGACTTATAGCTGAACCTTCCAGAGCCATCTCGTGATGAATCACCTTAAGTCACCTTATCCTTGAGCACCATCTAGTCTTAAAGATCTGAAGTACTTCATATGTCATCGATTACTACAGTGTAGTAGTACAACTAATTGCCGATAGGTGGAAGCACTGTATCAAAACAATCAGCATGGAAGATCTTAGGAAAATTATTTTAGATATGAAATCTGAGCTACAACACAAATTAGAGACTGTAGAAAATTTTCTCACAAATCTTGAAGAGAAAATTACTACAAATATCAATAACAACGTCAATGAAAAGTTCAAAAAACTAGATGGCAACTTAAATCATTTAAATTCACAAATAGAAGAGCAAGAAAAAAGAATGGATGAAATGGAGAAGAGTATAAGACATAGAAATGTGATAATTTTTGGTATAGAAGAAGGAGAAACTTCATATTTCGAGCTGGAAGGAAAGGTTTTGAAATTAATACAGGAAAAATTAATATTCAGAAATTCGAAGTCGAATTAAGTAAGGAGACTAGGAAAAAGAAAAGATAACATAAGACCAGTGGCAGTCGCGTTTATAAAGTGTTGTATGAAAATAAAGGTTCTAAGAAATAAAAAAGAACTGGCACCATTCAACATATACATCAAACACGAATTTCCACCTAAAGTACTTAAAATCAGAGAACAATTACAACACCAATTAAAAATTGAAAAAGAAAATGGAAATGAGGCCTTCATACAGTACGATAAACTTATTGTAAAGCGCCCAAATGAAAAACATATCCTTTAGCAGAGAAAATACCAAACAAAACTGAAGTCAAGTAGCCAAATAACTAGTTACATGAAACAATGCGACAAAATATTGGTTCAGGCCGATAACGACATCAATAAGGCATGAAATCTTCAGGCCCCCTCTACGCATAAAAAACCACACATAAACTTCAAAATACCGGAACAAACAAGATCTCCCAATACGGCTGGTCCCCGCGGGAGAGATCGACTAAAACCCTCCATCAAATCAACATGTAGAAATGTACTAGATCTAAAGGAAGTAGAATGTAACCCTCCAGCAAAACATAAATCTAAATATTACATAGCAACTTTCAACGCAAGATCACTATCAAATGAAGTCAGACTAATCGGACTCGAAAATGCTTTATCAAATATAAAATGGGATATTGTAGGCCTCTCTGAGATACGACGTCACGGCTACATAATAGAAGACCGGGGTACATATTTGTTTTACTATTATGGCGAATCAAAAGGCTCGAGAGGAGTGGGGTATGTAATTAAAAAACAAAGCGAAATTCTTGTTACAGACTTTGTTGGAATATCAGAAAGAATTGCCCTGCTCGAAATAAAAATACAAGATCAAACATATACAACAATTCCGTTTGTTGCACAGAAAATGCCGATGAAAATGAAATTCAACAATTCTATGACAGTCTTAAACAAGCAATGGAAAAAAGCACTAAAAACGTTATATTAATGGGCGACATAAATGCAAAGGTAGGAAAACCACTGATAGATGAAAACCTTATAATGGGAAAGTATGGATATGGTAAAAGAAATCATAGAGGTGAAAGGTTCATAGAGTATTGCTACCAATACAGCTTAAAGATAATGAATACGTTTTTCAAAAACACACCAAAGTTAAGATTGACGTGGAAATCGCCAGATGGGGCAACTAAGAACGAAATAGACTACATAACCACAAACTTACCCAGATCACTTATAGAGGACATTGATGTTCTTAGCAATTTCAAGCTCCAGTGATCACCGGCTAGTAAGAATAAGCCTTAATTTCGACAAAACATTAAATAGCCGTAAAAGGTACAATAATAAACCGCAATATTGAATAGACCAGGAGAAATTTAAAGCTCTACTATTCACCTCAAGTTACCAAGATAATAATGAATCAATACAACGCCTTAGAAAACATGATATTAAACAGTGCAAAACAATCAATTAGATCAAGCAAGACCAGAAGAAATGAAAACATTATAACAGAAGAGGTAACTGAACTCATAAACCAAAGACATTTCCTGAAAAATAAGGAGAGTAAAATAAGACAAGAAAAGATTTATTTAAGCCAGCTATACAGAACGATAAACAAAAAGATTGAACAGAACAAAAACACACAGAATAAACATAATAGAGAAATACATACAGAAATCTGGAGCCATTAAAAAAGCGTACAAGAAACTGAACAACACTAGATATCTTATGACTCACGTACAAAATTCTTCTGGAACCAGTGTAACAAACAGACAAGACGTACTCAGCGTAGCTACAAACTTCTACAAGACACTTTACTCGATGACAAGCTCAAACATAGAGTTACATAATCCAGAAAGCACTTATATGGAAAGTAACAATAACGACCCTGTTCCACCATTCATTGAAAATGAGATTGAGGTCTCCATGAAGAAATTGAAATCAGAGAAAAGCCCGGGTCCGGACGGCATAACAAACGAAATGCTACAGGCAGGAATAGAAAAACTGGTTAAACCGCTAACGAATTTATTCAACAGTATAATAGTGAGGAAAGAATTACCTAGCCAATGGACATGTTCCGAAATTATACTGTTATACAAAAAAGGCGATCCATCCTTAATTTCCAATAACAGACCTATAAGTTTAATGTCAGGTCTTTATAAATTGTTTTCTACAACCTTACCGAGGCGCATAACAAAAACAATTGATGAAAATCAAGCGATAGAGCAAGCAGGGTTCATGAGCAACCGATCCACCGTTGATCATATCCATGTACTGAAATTAATAATTGAGAAATACAACGAATACAACTTGCCACTGTACATAGGATTCATTGATTACTCAAAAGCCTTTGACTCTATCTCCCACAGCTCTATCTGGAAAGCGTTAGAAGTGCAAGGACTGCATCCAGAGTACATTAATATCATTAAAGAAATATACATAAAAAGCACAGCTAGAATTAAAATGGATAGTACCGGTCTGCCTTTGACATAAAGCGGGGCGTGAGACAAGGGGACCCACTGTCACCAAAGCTTTTCATAGCTGTCCTAGAGCAAATATTTCAAACGTTGACGTGGGACAAACTTGGCCTGAAAATACATGGACAATACCTATCACACTTGCGATTTGCTGACGACCTTGTCTTGCTTTCGGAGGATCCAAACGAGCTGCAGTACATGCTAGAGTCTCTCAATGTAGAAAGTAAATAAGTAGGGCTTGAAGTGAACCAGAGTAAAACCAAAATTATGACAAATTATTCTAAAAAGACAATAACACTCAACTCTAAACCTCTGGAATGGGTCAATGAATACACATATTTGGGACACTTGATCTCTACCAAAGACTGTACAAAGTTAGAAATAGACAGAAGAGTGAAAAGTACGTGGAACAAATACTGGGCTATGAAAGAAATATTTAAAAGTTCACTATGTACGGAGCTAAAGACAAAAGCTATGGAGATATGCCTGATGCTGTGCCTAACTTACGTCTGCCAAACACGGCCTCTAACAGAGAAATCTCTACATAAATTAAGAGTCTGCCAGAGAGCAATAGAGAGAAGCTTTATGGGCCACAAATTAAGGGATAGAGTCAGTAACAGCTCAATAAGAAAACAAACTAAGGCAAAAGACGTAATCAAACAAATACTTAGGCTAAAATGGAAATGGGCTGGACATTTACAAAGAGCGACCGATAACAAACTGGTATCCCATAAACAAAAAGAGAAGACGTGGTAGACCTAATAAGAGGTGGAGTGACGACATAGCAGGCTTAATAGGCAAAACATGGAGTAGACTGGCTTTTTTTTTTTTAACGTGGTAAAATTATCAAATAAGTCCTCCCACTCCGGGCAGGGTGGGAGGGACTGTCAGACTTATACTAACTAAAATCCACGGTGTTCCTTCAATAACCCTTTACATACCGGGGCCACGGTAACGGGATGAGTCCCACGACCCCGGCAGGCTTCGGCCCTCTGCAGAGGGGGCCTCGTCATGTTGCTGACGCTCTTTGAGGCGCGCGTGGAACACGACGCGCCGTCGACCCGGGCATGGTCCATGGTCGGACAGCGAGTTGCCCTTTACTCGCTGTCCGCATGCCCGCGCCTACGGTGGCCGGAGATCGTCGGCCGACGTTCGACGCCGTGGGCGTCTACCACTGCGGCTGGGCTGGAGGGAGGACGCCATCCTCTCCCTCTCGCGGCCCGCCTCCTCCTTCGGAAGCATGACTGCTTCGCAGAAGGAGGCGACCGCTTCCCACTCCCTCTCGCCCCGCAGCATGGCCTCGACCAATGCCGGGCGCGAGAGGTCTCCGCCTATCGCCGCCGTGAGGACACGTCGGTGCTCTGCCCAGGCGGGGCAGTCTTGCACCGTGTGCTCTACGGTGTCCTCAGGGCGACCCTCGCAGTGGTGACACCCAGACGTTTCCTCCTTTCCCATCAGACACAGGTACCTCCCGAAACTTCCGTGTCCGGTGAGGACCTGCGTCATGCGGTAGGTCAGGACGCCGTGACGCCGATCTAGCCACTCCTCAAAGAGGGGTCTTACCGCCGCAATTGCGGCGTGCCCGGCCGTCGGTTGCGACAGTCGTTCCCTCCATACTGCCCTGAGATCGCGCCGGAGCTCTTCCCGCCGCGCCTCGACTTCTCGAGGCAGCGGGGATACGCCCCGGCGCTGCGCCTCCACGCGCCATTCATAGACGCGCTGGAGGGCAGTCGCCTCCAGATCCCAGGGCAGCAATCCGGCAAGGAGGTTGGCCGATTCGCCGGCGATCGTGCGGTATCCCCGGATCATTGGAGTAGACTGGCTAGGGACAGAACAAAATGGAGGAAGATGGAGGAGGCTTTTACCGCATTAGGCGGTCCTTATAACTAATTTATAAAATATATATGAATTTACGAGGCCAAATTAGTCTATTTTATTGTATAATTTGAATTTTAACTTAGATTGTAATATTGTATTATTTTGATTTTATTTTGGATGTTTATTGTTTAGTTTTAAGAATTATTTGACCTATTTTTATTGTATATAATATTAATCTAAAGTTTTATCATTTAATTGAGTGTGTGTAATTTTATTTTAATTTTATTGGCATGGTATATTCTTTTTAATGTATTAATTGTACTACTTATAAGGAATGAATAAAGCTTATTATTATTATTATTTCCTTTATACATACTTAACTACATTCTAAAAAAAAACATTTAAAAATATAAAAAATAGTAGCCCACCGGTATCGGGAACAGTGTCAAAGCTACCGGCAGTCAGGGCTCCATAGAGAGGAACCTCCTAACGATACGCGCCGTGTCCAGGAGTACCGCTTTCTGAAGCAAGCCCTTGATCCAACCGCCTAACGAGAGCCTCCTGAGGTGTTGGTAGAGGCTCTTGGCTATTAAGCCATTGGCTGAGATGACTATCGGTACAATGATTGCCTAGTTCACATTCCACATGTCGACAATCTCGTGTGCCAAGTCAAGATACTTGATTTGCTTATCTTTCTCAGCTTTCACGAGGTTCTCGTCATGCGGGCTGGTTATGTCGACAATCATGGCACGCCTCTCGATTCGGTCCACCACCACTATATAAGTTTTATTAGCTACAATAGTCCTGTCAGTAATGATGGATCGATCCCAGTATAATGTGACATGGCCGTTATCGAGAACTGAGTCGGGCACATACCTATAGTACGGCACTTCCGATTCCAGAAGAGAATATTTCAGAGCAAGTTGCTGATGAATTATCTTGGCTGCAAGGTTGTGCCTGTGCAAGTACTCTCCATTAGCAAGACGAGAACAACCAGAGAATATGTGGCGGATTGATTCACCCGGACGGTGATATGCCCGACATATGTCAACCGTGCCATCTTTCACAATAAATTTCCGGTAGTTGTTCGTCATGATAACTTCGTCCATAATTGCACAGACAAAACCTTCGGTTTCCCCAAAGAGGTCTCCGAAGCGCAACCAAGCTACGGACGCCACTTGGTCTACGTCGGGCCCATGTAGGGCCCGGAAAAAACGTCCATGAAGATCTTTAGTCTGCCATATCGCCCTTCGATCGTTTGTGTCTAGCACTGCAGATTTGCGCCAGTTCTCATTAGCCAAGGAGAGCGGGGTGAGTCCCTTGTCCACCGCTACTACATCTCGATGCATACCCACTTCGGAAGCAAGAAAGTGTTCCCTGAGACTGCATACCTCGCGGTTGTGGAGAGTTTTAGCATTCAAAAACCCTCGACCTCCACATTTCCGCATAACGCATCCATGTGGTATGCTTAATCAAAACGCGTTGCGTTCATTCTCCGGAACCGAATCACTATTGCATCATACGTTCAACGGCGCATTTGGTGAAGAACTCCCTTTATATATCTTCACAATATGACCATTTCTTCTTTAGTTAAGTTAAAATGTTTATTCTAATATGCGACCCTAAAACAAGACAAAGAATTGTCGCGTTAGCCCAAAATGGACGCCGGTAAAATCTCTCGCTTGGCCTAATTTCAGAAGTGTGAAAAACTTTTTTACACACGGGCATTCTCCGGTTAACCCCTACATGGGTTTTATATTTAACTCTCGTCCTCTGTCTCCTTCTAGTCATCAGTGGGCTATTACGCCAAAGAAAATCTCTTGTCTTAAACGCTTGCGACCTTCGTTCGTCTCAGACCGAAAAAACCGGCCCCCGTTTTGACAGCTATTTGTTAGCTTGCTAGCTATTGTCCGTGGCAAAAGACAATTACTAATTGGATTACCTCAGCATAGAATCTTATTAAATTATTTTCACACATTCCATGCATAAGGAGAACACCTTATTTTAATTTTCCTTTATTATTATGTTTAAACATTATTATTTACTTCACGGAATAGATGAATAAGGTTGGAATGGTAATGTGGGCGTGGTGAGCGCGCCACATTTATGATACGAAAATCATAGCGCGACCGATTAATTCTTTCACCGCGTTTAGTGCGCTGCGGAATACTTTGGAACACAGAGCTCTGCTTTAAAATGCCGTGTTGTGCAATTATAACCTGTAAAACAAAAAGTAAGACCGCAAGTATAGAGCGAGGAGGTATATTTTTCCATCAGTAAGTCGAAAATAACATTTAATTACAGTTTTATTTGTAAGAAACATAAAAATATTCTGATCACTATGAAATTCCGAACATTAACAACATTATTGCAAGAAGTTACAAAAAATATACATTGCCCGATGTGTACTCGCTTAATCAACGCAATGACCAAGTCCGTTTACAATGTATTGCATCCTCTCACTTCAACCATTGACGTTTCGTCCTTTGCCCTGATTGGCCGTGATGCACGGCGTATGTTTATCGACAGTGAGTTACAATCAGTAGCAAGCTCTCGATTTAAGTGTGTGTAATTTATTTGTCTGCGTAATTCGCATACATAACGGGTCTCTTGCTTGTAGTTGAGCTGTGGGAGTGGGAGACAAGCGGCGACACGCGTTCTCATAGAAATCAGGAACTATTTCCTTTCTAACCTCTTTTATCTGTTCTGTGATTTACTTAAATTCTAATACTGGATACATATAAATACCACGCCATCTATGATATCTTCTAAGAGTTACTATCTCGTATCGAGCTAGAGTTTCTCATCCACAGATGGCATTGGAAGAGAGTATTGTTTTTCTAAAATCTAATAAATTTTTTTATGTTACAACCTATAACTTGTATGTGTGGTATGTTGTTAAGTTGGTGATTAAATAAATCTATATATATAAAAGCGAAATACCACTCACTGATTAATCATGAAATCTCAGAAACTACAAGTAGTAGGGCTCTCAAATTTTGCATTGGGGTTCCTTACGTGCGTAGAACGTAGATGCTCGCTAAGACGGGATTTTGCGAAATTCCCACGAGATCGGGATTAACACGGGAAAAACTTCCCACGCGAAGGAAGTCGCGAGCAACTACTAGTAAATAAATAAATTGCTAGTAATGTGAATTCTACTCACATTGAGAGTTCTCTTTATAAAAAATATTTTTTCTTTCCTTAGGGTGCTGAGCGAGCACATCCGTCGCGTGTCGTCGGTGACGTCGGCGCGCGCGGCGGGCGTGGCGGCGGCGCACCGCTGGGCGGCGCCCTACCCGCGCGCGCAGCGCCACCTGCGCCACCTGCCCGTGTACCGCACGCCCCGCGACAAGGTACCTACCCTGCACCACTAGCGAGCACATCCGTCGGTGACGTCGGTGACGTCGGCGCGCGCGGCGGGCGTGGCGGCGGCGCACCGCTGGGCGGCGCCCTACCCGCGCGCGCAGCGCCACCTGCGCCACCTGCCCGTGTACCGCACGCCCCGCGACAAGGTACCTACCCTGCACCACTAGCGAGCACATCCGTCGGTGACGTCGGTGACGTCGGCGCGCGCGGCGGGCGTGGCGGCGGCGCACCGCTGGGCGGCGCCCTACCCGCGCGCGCAGCGCCACCTGCGCCACCTGCCCGTGTACCGCACGCCCCGCGACAAGGTACCTACCCTGCACCACTAGCGAGCACATCCGTCGGTGACGTCGGTGACGTCGGCGCGCGCGGCGGGCGTGGCGGCGGCGCACCGCTGGGCGGCGCCCTACCCGCGCGCGCAGCGCCACCTGCGCCACCTGCCCGTGTACCGCACGCCCCGCGACAAGGTACCTACCCTGCACCACTAGCGAGCACATCCGTCGGTGACGTCGGTGACGTCGGCGCGCGCGGCGGCGCACCGCTGGGCGGCGCCCTACCCGCGCGCGCAGCGCCACCTGCGCCACCTGCCCGTGTACCGCACGCCCCGCGACAAGGTATCTACCCTGCACCACTAGCGAGCACATCCGTCGGTGACGTCGGTGACGTCGGCGCGCGCGGCGGGCGTGGCGGCGGCGCACCGCTGGGCGGCGCCCTACCCGCGCGCGCAGCGCCACCTGCGCCACCTGCCCGTGTACCGCACGCCCCGCGACAAGGTACCTACCCTGCACCACTAGCGAGCACATCCGTCGGTGACGTCGGTGACGTCGGCGCGCGCGGCGGGCGTGGCGGCGGCGCACCGCTGGGCGGCGCCCTACCCGCGCGCGCAGCGCCACCTGCGCCACCTGCCCGTGTACCGCACGCCCCGCGACAAGGTACCTACCCTGCACCACTAGCGAGCACATCCGTCGGTGACGTCGGTGACGTCGGCGCGCGCGGCGGGCGTGGCGGCGGCGCACCGCTGGGCGGCGCCCTACCCGCGCGCGCAGCGCCACCTGCGCCACCTGCCCGTGTACCGCACGCCCCGCGACAAGGTACCTACCCTGCACCACTAGCGAGCACATCCGTCGGTGACGTCGGTGACGTCGGCGCGCGCGGCGGGCGTGGCGGCGGCGCACCGCTGGGCGGCGCCCTACCCGCGCGCGCAGCGCCACCTGCGCCACCTGCCCGTGTACCGCACGCCCCGCGACAAGGTACCTACCCTGCACCACTAGCGAGCACATCCGTCGGTGACGTCGGTGACGTCGGCGCGCGCGGCGGGCGTGGCGGCGGCGCACCGCTGGGCGGCGCCCTACCCGCGCGCGCAGCGCCACCTGCGCCACCTGCCCGTGTACCGCACGCCCCGCGACAAGGTACCTACCCTGCACCACTAGCGAGCACATCCGTCGGTGACGTCGGCGCGCGCGGCGGGCGTGGCGGCGGCGCACCGCTGGGTGGCGCCCTACCCGCGCGCGCAGCGCCACCTGCGCCACCTGCCCGTGTACCGCACGCCCCGCGAAAAAGTACCTACCCTGCACCACTAGCGAGCACATCCGTCGGTGACGTCGGTGACGTCGGCGCGCGCGGCGGGCGTGGCGGCGGCGCACCGCTGGGCGGCGCCCTACCCGCGCGCGCAGCGCCACCTGCGCCACCTGCCCGTGTACCGCACGCCCCGCGACAAGGTACCTACCCTGCACCACTAGCGAGCACATCCGTCGGTGACGTCGGTGACGTCGGCGCGCGCGGCGGGCGTGGCGGCGGCGCACCGCTGGGCGGCGCCCTACCCGCGCGCGCAGCGCCACCTGCGCCACCTGCCCGTGTACCGCACGCCCCGCGACAAGGTACCTACCCTGCACCACTAGCGAGCACATCCGTCGGTGACGTCGGTGACGTCGGCGCGCGCGGCGGGCGTGGCGGCGGCGCACCGCTGGGCGGCGCCCTACCCGCGCGCGCAGCGCCACCTGCGCCACCTGCCCGTGTACCGCACGCCCCGCGACAAGGTACCTACCCTGCACCACTAGCGAGCACATCCGTCGGTGACGTCGGTGACGTCGGCGCGTGCGGCGGGCGTGGCGGCGGCGCACCGCTGGGCGGCGCCCTACCCGCGCGCGCAGCGCCACCTGCGCCACCTGCCCGTGTACCGCACGCCCCGCGACAAGGTACCTACCCTGCACCACTAACGAGCACATCCGTCGGTGACGTCGGCGCGCGCGGCGGGCGTGGCGGCGGCGCACCGCTGGGCGGCGCCCTACCCGCGCGCGCAGCGCCACCTGCGCCACCTGCCCGTGTACCGCACGCCCCGCGACAAGGTACCTACCCTGCACCACTAGCGAGCACATCCGTCGGTGACGTCGGTGACGTCGGTGCGCGCGGCGGGCGTGGCGGCGGCGCACCGCTGGGCGGCGCCCTACCCGCGCGCGCAGCGCCACCTGCGCCACCTGCCCGTGTACCGCACGCCCCGCGACAAGGTACCTACCCTGCACCACTAGCGAGCACATCCGTCGGTGACGTCGGCGCGCGCGGCGGGCGTGGCGGCGGCGCACCGCTGGGCGGCGCCCTACCCGCGCGCGCAGCGCCACCTGCGCCACCTGCCCGTGTACCGCACGCCCCGCGACAAGGTACCTACCCTGCACCACTAGCGAGCACATCCGTCGGTGACGTCGGTGACGTCGGCGCGCGCGGCGGGCGTGGCGGCGGCGCACCGCTGGGTGGCGCCCTACCCGCGCGCGCAGCGCCACCTGCGCCACTTGCCCGTGTACCGCACGCCCCGCGAAAAAGTACCTACCCTGCACCACTAGCGAGCACATCCGTCGGTGACGTCGGTGACGTCGGCGCGCGCGGCGGGCGTGGCGGCGGCGCACCGCTGGGCGGCGCCCTACCCGCGCGCGCAGCGCCACCTGCGCCACCTGCCCGTGTACCGCACGCCCCGCGACAAGGTACCTACCCTGCACCACTAGCGAGCACATCCGTCGGTGACGTCGGTGACGTCGGCGCGCGCGGCGGGCGTGGCGGCGGCGCACCGCTGGGCGGCGCCCTACCCGCGCGCGCAGCGCCACCTGCGCCACCTGCCCGTGTACCGCACGCCCCGCGACAAGGTACCTACCCTGCACCACTAGCGAGCACATCCGTCGGTGACGTCGGCGCGCGCGGCGGGCGTGGCGGCGGCGCACCGCTGGGCGGCGCCCTACCCGCGCGCGCAGCGCCACCTGCGCCACCTGCCCGTGTACCGCACGCCCCGCGACAAGGTACCTACCCTGCACCACTAACGAGCACATCCGTCGGTGACGTCGGCGCGCGCGGCGGGCGTGGCGGCGGCGCACCGCTGGGCGGCGCCCTACCCGCGCGCGCAGCGCCACCTGCGCCACCTGCCCGTGTACCGCACGCCCCGCGACAAGGTACCTACCCTGCACCACTAGCGAGCACATCCGTCGGTGACGTCGGTGACGTCGGTGCGCGCGGCGGGCGTGGCGGCGGCGCACCGCTGGGCGGCGCCCTACCCGCGCGCGCAGCGCCACCTGCGCCACCTGCCCGTGTACCGCACGCCCCGCGACAAGGTACCTACCCTGCACCACTAGCGAGCACATCCGTCGGTGACGTCGGTGACGTCGGCGCGCGCGGCGGGCGTGGCGGCGGCGCACCGCTGGGCGGCGCCCTACCCGCGCGCGCAGCGCCACCTGCGCCACCTGCCCGTGTACCGCACGCCCCGCGACAAGGTACCTACCCTGCACCACAAGCGAGCACATCCGTCGGTGACGTCGGTGACGTCGGCGCGCGCTGCGGGCGTGGCGGCGGCGCACCGCTGGGCGGCGCCCTACCCGCGCGCGCAGCGCCACCTGCGCCACCTGCCCGTGTACCGCACGCCCCGCGACAAGGTACCTACCCTGCACCACTAGCGAGCACATCCGTCGGTGACGTCGGTGACGTCGGCGCGCGCGGCGGGCGTGGCGGCGGCGCACCGCTGGGCGGCGCCCCAACCGCGCGCGCAGCGCCACCTGCGCCACCTGCCCGTGTACCGCACGCCCCGCGACAAGGTACCTACCCTGCACCACTAGCGAGCACATCCGTCGGTGACGTCGGTGACGTCGGCGCGCGCGGCGGGCGTGGCGGCGGCGCACCGCTGGGCGGCGCCCTACCCGCGCGCGCAGCACCACCGCGCCACCTGCCCGTGTACCGCACGCCCCGCGACATGGTACCTACCCTGCACCACTAGCGAGCACATCCGTCGGTGACGTCGGCGCGCGCGGCGGGCGTGGCGGCGGCGCACCGCTGGGCGGCGCCCTACCCGCGCGCGCAGCGCCACCTGCGCCACCTGCCCGTGTACCGCACGCCCCGCGACAAGGTACCTACCCTGCACCACTAGCGAGCACATCCGTCGGTGACGTCGGTGACGTCGGCGCGCGCGGCGGGCGTGGCGGCGGCGCACCGCTGGGCGGCGCCCTACCCGCGCGCGCAGCGCCACCTGCGCCACCTGCCCGTGTACCGCACGCCCCGCGACAAGGTACCTACCCTGCACCACTAGCGAGCACATCCGTCGGTGACGTCGGTGACGTCGGCGCGCGCGGCGGGCGTGGCGGCGGCGCACCGCTGGGCGGCGCCCTACCCGCGCGCGCAGCGCCACCTGCGCCACCTGCCCGTGTACCGCACGCCCCGCGACAAGGTACCTACCCTGCACCACTAGCGAGCACATCCGTCGGTGACGTCGGTGACGTCGGCGCGCGCGGCGGGCGTGGCGGCGGCGCACCGCTGGGCGGCGCCCTACCCGCGCGCGCAGCGCCACCTGCGCCACCTGCCCGTGTACCGCACGCCCCGCGACAAGGTACCTACCCTGCACCACTAGCGAGCACATCCGTCGGTGACGTCGGTGACGTCGGCGCGCGCGGCGGGCGTGGCGGCGGCGCACCGCTGGGCGGCGCCCTAACCGCGCGCGCAGCGCCACCTGCGCCACCTGCCCGTGTACCGCACGCCCCGCGACAAGGTACCTACCATGCACCACTAGCGAGCACATCCGTCGGTGACGTCGGTGACGTCGGCGCGCGCGGCGTGCGTGGCGGCGGCGCACCGCTGGGCGGCGCCCTACCCGCGCGCGCAGCGCCACCTGCGCCACCTGCCCGTGTACCGCACGCCCCGCGACAAGGTACCTACCCTGCACCACTAGCGAGCACATCCGTCGGTGACGTCGGTGACGTCGGCGCGCGCGGCGGGCGTGGCGGCGGCGCACCGCTGGGCGGCGCCCTACCCGCGCGCGCAGCGCCACCTGCGCCACCTGCCCGTGTACCGCACGCCCCGCGACAAGGTACCTACCCTGCACCACTAGCGAGCACATCCGTCGGTGACGTCGGTGACGTCGGCGCGCGCGGCGGGCGTGGCGGCGGCGCACCGCTGGGCGGCGCCCTACCCGCGCGCGCAGCGCCACCTGCGCCACCTGCCCGTGTACCGCACGCCCCGCGACAAGGTACCTACCCTGCACCACTAGCGAGCACATCCGTCGGTGACGTCGGTGACGTCGGCGCGCGCGGCGGGCGTGGCGGCGGCGCACCGCTGGGCGGCGCCCTACCCGCGCGCGCAGCGCCACCTGCGCCACCTGCCCGTGTACCGCACGCCCCGCGACAAGGTACCTACCCTGCACCACTAGCGAGCACATCCGTCGGTGACGTCGGTGACGTCGGCGCGCGCGGCGGGCGTGGCGGCGGCGCACCGCTGGGCGGCGCCCTACCCGCGCGCGCAGCGCCACCTGCGCCACCTGCCCGTGTACCGCACGCCCCGCGACAAGGTACCTACCCTGCACCACTAGCGAGCACATCCGTCGGTGACGTCGGTGACGTCGGCGCGCGCGGCGGGCGTGGCGGCGGCGCACCGCTGGGCGGCGCCCTACCCGCGCGCGCAGCGCCACCTGCGCCACCTGCCCGTGTACCGCACGCCCCGCGACAAGGTACCTACCCTGCACCACTAGCGAGCACATCCGTCGGTGACGTCGGTGACGTCGGCGCGCGCGGCGGGCGTGGCGGCGGCGCACCGCTGGGCGGCGCCCTACCCGCGCGCGCAGCGCCACCTGCGCCACCTGCCCGTGTACCGCACGCCCCGCGACAAGGTACCTACCCTGCACCACTAGCGAGCACATCCGTCGGTGACGTCGGTGACGTCGGCGCGCGCGGCGGGCGTGGCGGCGGCGCACCGCTGGGCGGCGCCCTACCCGCGCGCGCAGCGCCACCTGCGCCACCTGCCCGTGTACCGCACGCCCCGCGACAAGGTACCTACCCTGCACCACTAGCGAGCACATCCGTCGGTGACGTCGGTGACGTCGGCGCGCGCGGCGGGCGTGGCGGCGGCGCACCGCTGGGCGGCGCCCTACCCGCGCGCGCAGCGCCACCTGCGCCACCTGCCCGTGTACCGCACGCCCCGCGACAAGGTACCTACCCTGCACCACTAGCGAGCACATCCGTCGGTGACGTCGGTGACGTCGGCGCGCGCGGCGGGCGTGGCGGCGGCGCACCGCTGGGCGGCGCCCTACCCGCGCGCGCAGCACCACCTGCGCCACCTGCCCGTGTACCGCACGCCCCGCGACAAGGTACCTACCCTGCACCACTAGCGAGCACATCCGTCGGTGACGTCGGTGACGTCGGCGCGCGCGGCGGGCGTGGCGGCGGCGCACCGCTGGGCGGCGCCCTACCCGCGCGCGCAGCGCCACCTGCGCCACCTGCCCGTGTACCGCACGCCCCGCGACAAGGTACCTACCCTGCACCACTAGCGAGCACATCCGTCGGTGACGTCGGTGACGTCGGCGCGCGCGGCGGGCGTGGCGGCGGCGCACCGCTGGGCGGCGCCCTACCCGCGCGCGCAGCGCCACCTGCGCCACCTGCCCGTGTACCGCACGCCCCGCGACAAGGTACCTACCCTGCACCACTAGCGAGCACATCCGTCGGTGACGTCGGTGACGTCGGCGCGCGCGGCGGGCGTGGCGGCGGCGCACCGCTGGGCGGCGCCCTACCCGCGCGCGCAGCGCCACCTGCGCCACCTGCCCGTGTACCGCACGCCCCGCGACAAGGTACCTACCCTGCACCACTAGCGAGCACATCCGTCGGTGACGTCGGTGACGTCGGCGCGCGCGGCGGGCGTGGCGGCGGCGCACCGCTGGGCGGCGCCCTACCCGCGCGCGCAGCGCCACCTGCGCCACCTGCCCGTGTACCGCACGCCCCGCGACAAGGTACCTACCCTGCACCACTAGCGAGCACATCCGTCGGTGACGTCGGTGACGTCGGCGCGCGCGGCGGGCGTGGCGGCGGCGCACCGCTGGGCGGCGCCCTACCCGCGCGCGCAGCGCCACCTGCGCCACCTGCCCGTGTACCGCACGCCCCGCGACAAGGTACCTACCCTGCACCACTAGCGAGCACATCCGTCGGTGACGTCGGTGACGTCGGCGCGCGCGGCGGGCGTGGCGGCGGCGCACCGCTGGGCGGCGCCCTACCCGCGCGCGCAGCGCCACCTGCGCCACCTGCCCGTGTACCGCACGCCCCGCGACAAGGTACCTACCCTGCACCACTAGCGAGCACATCCGTCGGTGACGTCGGTGACGTCGGCGCGCGCGGCGGGCGTGGCGGCGGCGCACCGCTGGGCGGCGCCCTACCCGCGCGCGCAGCGCCACCTGCGCCACCTGCCCGTGTACCGCACGCCCCGCGACAAGGTACCTACCCTGCACCACTAGCGAGCACATCCGTCGGTGACGTCGGTGACGTCGGCGCGCGCGGCGGGCGTGGCGGCGGCGCACCGCTGGGCGGCGCCCTACCCGCGCGCGCAGCGCCACCTGCGCCACCTGCCCGTGTACCGCACGCCCCGCGACAAGGTACCTACCCTGCACCACTAGCGAGCACATCCGTCGGTGACGTCGGTGACGTCGGCGCGCGCGGCGGGCGTGGCGGCGGCGCACCGCTGGGCGGCGCCCTACCCGCGCGCGCAGCACCACCTGCGCCACCTGCCCGTGTACCGCACGCCCCGCGACAAGGTACCTACCCTGCACCACTAGCGAGCACATCCGTCGGTGACGTCGGTGACGTCGGCGCGCGCGGCGGGCGTGGCGGCGGCGCACCGCTGGGCGGCGCCCTACCCGCGCGCGCAGCGCCACCTGCGCCACCTGCCCGTGTACCGCACGCCCCGCGACAAGGTACCTACCCTGCACCACTAGCGAGCACATCCGTCGGTGACGTCGGTGACGTCGGCGCGCGCGGCGGGCGTGGCGGCGGCGCACCGCTGGGCGGCGCCCTACCCGCGCGCGCAGCGCCACCTGCGCCACCTGTCCGTGTACCGCACGCCCCGCGACAAGGTACCTACCCTGCACCACTAGCGAGCACATCCGTCGGTGACGTCGGTGACGTCGGCGCGCGCGGCGGGCGTGGCGGCGGCGCACCGCTGGGCGGCGCCCTACCCGCGCGCGCAGCGCCACCTGCGCCACCTGCCCGTGTACCGCACGCCCCGCGACAAGGTACCTACCCTGCACCACTAGCGAGCACATCCGTCGGTGACGTCGGTGACGTCGGCGCGCGCGGCGGGCGTGGCGGCGGCGCACCGCTGGGCGGCGCCCTACCCGCGCGCGCAGCGCCACCTGCGCCACCTGCCCGTGTACCGCACGCCCCGCGACAAGGTACCTACCCTGCACCACTAGCGAGCACATCCGTCGGTGACGTCGGTGACGTCGGCGCGCGCGGCGGGCGTGGCGGCGGCGCACCGCTGGGCGGCGCCCTACCCGCGCGCGCAGCGCCACCTGCGCCACCTGCCCGTGTACCGCACGCCCCGCGACAAGGTACCTACCCTGCACCACTAGCGAGCACATCCGTCGGTGACGTCGGTGACGTCGGCGCGCGCGGCGTGCGTGGCGGCGGCGCACCGCTGGGCGGCGCCCTACCCGCGCGCGCAGCGCCACCTGCGCCACCTGCCCGTGTACCGCACGCCCCGCGACAAGGTACCTACCCTGCACCACTAGCGAGCACATCCGTCGGTGACGTCGGTGACGTCGGCGCGCGCGGCGGGCGTGGCGGCGGCGCACCGCTGGGCGGCGCCCTACCCGCGCGCGCAGCGCCACCTGCGCCACCTGCCCGTGTACCGCACGCCCCGCGACAAGGTACCTACCCTGCACCACTAGCGAGCACATCCGTCGGTGACGTCGGTGACGTCGGCGGGCGTGGCGGCGGCGCACCGCTGGGCGGCGCCCTACCCGCGCGCGCAGCGCCACCTGCGCCACCTGCCCGTGTACCGCACGCCCCGCGACAAGGTACCTACCCTGCACCACTAGCGAGCACATCCGTCGGTGACGTCGGTGACGTCGGCGCGCGCGGCGGGCGTGGCGGCGGCGCACCGCTGGGCGGCGCCCTACCCGCGCGCGCAGCGCCACCTGCGCCACCTGCCCGTGTACCGCACGCCCCGCGACAAGGTACCTACCCTGCACCACTAGCGAGCACATCCGTCGGTGACGTCGGCGCGCGCGGCGGGCGTGGCGGCGGCGCACCGCTGGGCGGCGCCCTACCCGCGCGCGCAGCGCCACCTGCGCCACCTGCCCGTGTACCGCACGCCCCGCGACAAGGTACCTACCCTGCACCACTAGCGAGCACATCCGTCGTTGACGTCGGTGACGTCGGCGCGCGCGGCGGGCGTGGCGGCGGCGCACCGCTGGGCGGCGCCCTACCCGCGCGCGTTGCGCCACCTGCGCCACCTGCCCGTGTACCGCACGCCCCGCGACAAGGTACCTACCCTGCACCACTAGCGAGCACATCCGTCGGTGACGTCGGTGACGTCGGCGGGCGTGGCGGCGGCGCACCGCTGGGCGGCGCCCTTCCCGCGCGCGCAGCGCCACCTGCGCCACCTGCCCGTGTACCGCACGCCCCGCGACAAGGTACCTACCCTGCACCACTAGCGAGCACATCCGTCGGTGACGTCGGTGACGTCGGCGCGCGCGGCGGGCGTGGCGGCGGCGCACCGCTGGGCGGCGCCCTACCCGCGCGCGCAGCGCCACCTGCGCCACCTGCCCGTGTACCGCACGCCCCGCGACAAGGTACCTACCCTGCACCACTAGCGAGCACATCCGTCGGTGACGTCGGTGACGTCGGCGCGCGCGGCGGGCGTGGCGGCGGCGCACCGCTGGGCGGCGCCCTACCCGCGCGCGCAGCGCCACCTGCGCCACCTGCCCGTGTACCGCACGCCCCGCGACAAGGTACCTACCCTGCACCACTAGCGAGCACATCCGTCGGTGACGTCGGTGACGTCGGCGCGCGCGGCGGGCGTGGCGGCGGCGCACCGCTGGGCGGCGCCCTACCCGCGCGCGCAGCGCCACCTGCGCCACCTGCCCGTGTACCGCACGCCCCGCGACAAGGTACCTACCCTGCACCACTAGCGAGCACATCCGTCGGTGACGTCGGTGCCGTCGGCGCGCGCGGCGGGCGTGGCGGCGGCGCACCGCTGGGCGGCGCCCTACCCGCGCGCGCAGCGCCACCTGCGCCACCTGCCCGTGTACCGCACGCCCCGCGACATGGTACCTACCCTGCACCACTAGCGAGCACATCCGTCGGTGACGTCGGTGACGTCGGCGCGCGCGGCGGGCGTGGCGGCGGCGCACCGCTGGGCGGCGCCCTACCCGCGCGCGCAGCGCCACCTGCGCCACCTGCCCGTGTACCGCACGCCCCGCGACAAGGTACCTACCCTGCACCACTAGCGAGCACATCCGTCGGTGACGTCGGTGACGTCGGCGCGCGCGGCGGGCGTGGCGGCGGCGCACCGCTGGGCGGCGCCCTACCCGCGCGCGCAGCGCCACCTGCGCCACCTGCCCGTGTACCGCACGCCCCGCGACAAGGTACCTACCCTGCACCACTAGCGAGCACATCCGTCGGTGACGTCGGTGACGTCGGCGCGCGCGGCGGGCGTGGCGGCGGCGCACCGCTGGGCGGCGCCCTACCCGCGCGCGCAGCGCCACCTGCGCCACCTGCCCGTGTACCGCACGCCCCGCGACAAGGTACCTACCCTGCACCACTAGCGAGCACATCCGTCGGTGACGTCGGTGACGTCGGCGCGCGCGGCGGGCGTGGCGGCGGCGCACCGCTGGGCGGCGCCCTACCCGCGCGCGCAGCGCCACCTGCGCCACCTGCCCGTGTACCGCACGCCCCGCGACAAGGTACCTACCCTGCACCACTAGCGAGCACATCCGTCGGTGACGTCGGTGACGTCGGCGCGCGCGGCGGGCGTGGCGGCGGCGCACCGCTGGGCGGCGCCCTACCCGCGCGCGCAGCGCCACCTGCGCCACCTGCCCGTGTACCGCACGCCCCGCGACAAGGTACCTACCCTGCACCACTAACCCTTTTTTCTTCTCGAGATGGATATCTTCCCCACTTAAAGTCCTTCCAAAGGTTGTGAAAATATCGCTTTCAGCAATAAGACCGCCATTGTTACAACAGTATAAGCAATATTGTTAAATAGGTGTGTTTAAATTTTGGTGTATTTTCTTTCCCAAAGTATACTCTTTCCCAAAGGGCGAGCGAAGGGGTCTTTCAGACTAACGGCCCAAAATCACCCTGTGTTTCTTCGCACATTTGCGCCAGGGCTATTTACATATTTTGAAGCGTCAATAGCCTAACGGACTTGTGGTCACGAATTCGAACCCCACTCATTACAATTTACACTATTGCCGTGAACCCACTCCAGACACAAGCATATTTAGCTTAGTTAGAGGGGTTAACAGGTTTGCTAGTAATTCGAATTCTACCCACAATGCTAGTAATCTTTTAAAAAAAATGTTGGGATTAAAGGCTTCGCTCAGATTAGTCCAAAGGGTTAGATTGTAAGATCGTTCCATACACACCAGCTAACCAAGGGTAGATATCTGAAGATGAGACTTATGGGCTGAGTTCTTGCGCATGATGACATTACATTAGAAATAAAACACAAGACAGGTTTGGTTGGTCGTATCATTAAATATAATCAAACTTTCTGCAAACACGTGATGGTTGTTTCATTATTTCTGAATTTCACAGTTTAAATTAAATAATTAAATACACTTACAGTCTTGGGTTTCTTAATTACCCTTGAACAATAGATTTCAGTTGATTAAACTATGGTACGGGTTCCGCGAGCAGTACCGCATCCGTGTGGTGTGCTTAATCAAAACGTGATATTGATTTGTTCGGAACCGAATCACATCATATGTTCAACGACGTATTTGGTGAAGAACTCCCCTATATCTTCACAACATGACCATTTCTTATTTAAGTTAAAATCTTAAGTTAACTATAATATGCGACCATAAAACAAAAGACAAAGCATCGTGGCGTTAGCATAAAAAAAATGGACGCTTGTAAAATTTCTTGCTTGGCCTAATTTCAGGAATGTGGAAAGGCTTTTTACTCACAGTCATTTTCCGGTCGTTTCACATGGGTTTTATATTTCACCCTCGTACCCTGCCTTTCTTTCGTCATTAATGGGCTATTACGCCAAAGAAAATCTCTTCATCTTAAATGCTTGCGATCGTCACAGACCACAAGAAAAAGAACGGCCTCCGTCTTGACAGCCTACTAATTGTCTCTGACCATGACAAAAAAACAGTTACTAATGGGGCGTGCAACTGTCAAAGTGGCGCTAGTAGCACACTTACCAATATCAAAGCAGTTTCTCTATGGAACAGTAATGGATTCCTAAATTAGAGACAGTTATTGAGAATTTTTCGATTAAAGAACATGTATTATGTTCTTTAATCGGAAAATTGTACAGACATCAATTGAAATCAATGAAATGAAAATAAAAAATATTACCACAGATAACCATAGATGATACAGATAACTATATAATACCTCACAATCTAACTAACACTGACAGTGACAAAGGTTCTTACGGTGGTGGCGCCATCTGCGATTAGCTTTCACCTGCACGCCCCATTGGATCACCTCAGCATATAATCTTACTAAATTATTTTCACACATTCTATGCATAAGGAGAACACCATTATTTTAATTTTCATTTATAATTATGTTTAAATATTAATACTGGATTCATTAACTCAAATTCTAATACTGGATACACGTACACCACGCCATCTATGACATCTTCTAAGAGTTACTATCTCTTGAGCGGCTACTGCCTATCATCACCATCGGTAGGTGGCGCTAGCATATTGCTTTTCCATAATTTAATTTTTATAAGTGTTACAAGATAAGGATCGTAGCAGAAAATTTGCAGTTTCAACCCAGCCCCATGGTAAAACTGTAAGAAAACATAATAATTTATTTGACCAAACAAGAGTACAATGCATTCATAACACATTATCAGCGTGCAAGAGATGTTAACAAAAATAATATATAAATCGCCATGTTTGCCAGACAATAGCATGCAAATTTTAATATAAGCAGAAACAGAATGCAAACCAAAAGAAAAAAGAACCTTAAACAATGTAGTAATGTAGTAACGACGATGCGTCCACTTGTATGTGGTCGCAACGTTACTTAGGCGCTTTGACGAACGCGAATTGCTCTTACATTACGACGTAAGTTATTTCAGTCGGATTGCAATTCGCCTGAATGTTGGGAAGACTCACGTTTTTCAATGTGACGCACTGTTATGTAATACAGCTGATTATAAAATGCACCTTCGACATACACATTCAAGTCGTCCATAGCCGCCGCGTATTGCATTATTTTATGCCTAAGATGGATTTATCAATTTCAACTATCGCAAGTTCAAATTTACTCAAGTATGTTGAGAACATGGTTTGGGAAGCTTCGCAAATTGGATTATAAAAATTGTACAAAGAATGGAATCAGGGGATACTTTGCGGAAATCCATACCAAATTCTTGAATGCAGTATGCAGCACCTGCCTGCAAATATATGCAGATACAGTGATGCAATAAAAATATCACATGCAAGCTAACACTCAACGCGTGTTTCGCCCCTCTGCATGCTCCGCGCAGGGGCGAAACACTCAAAATATGTTAAAAAATACAATTTGAATAAAAGTTGTTAAAAATTGCATACAAAAATAATTAAATTAATAAATTGTTACATAAAAATCTTCTTCGTCTTCATAGGACTTTTCCTATCAAGACGACATATATGATTAATGCTATGTTAATTTAATTTCCACAGCTGTCCTGCATAATGCGCTGTGTGACGTCAATAATGGCAGTGCTGGGTCTCTCGGAGGGCACCACACCTTCTGCTGACGATCTCACGCCTGTACTCGTATACGTTATATTGAAGGTAAGAATATTAACCAGTCTAGTGTCTCTAAACATCCGTTTAAAACGTCCGAATGTCGAGGCTGTTGTAGGTGTTTTATTCTTTTGAGTAGACCGTTGGAAAAACGAAGATTTCGTCACTATACAGATATTAACACATCTCTTAGATTCGTTATTAGTTTACCTGTTTATTGTTTCAAATATTTAAGGAATAAAAACTGACACACTTCTAATACACACTACAATTTCTCTAGTTAATGTTAGTACAGAGTAACTTAGTTTTAAGTTCTCGTATTAATAAATTGGAATGAAATTCATGTCATTATACAGTATGTTAACTAACAGAGGACGTTCCCGTTAACCCGCAATAGTATAGCATCCATACATGCTAAAAAAATATTACCATTCGAAAACAAAATGTTTTTATTTATTTTTTTAATATTGAAATATTCACTAAAAATTTTAATTGTTACGTAAAAGAAACACTGTACACACGTACGCATTTATAAATAAATTGCGACGTTGCCGTCCTTCAAGTACGCGTGTACAGTGTTTGTGAGTCATTTACATATATTAAAAAAAAATGTGAATATATTAATATTAAACAAAAAATAAAACATTTTGTTTTCGAATGGTAATATTTTTTTAGCATGTATGGATGCTATACTATTGCGGGTTAACGGGAACGCCCTCTGTTAGTTAACATACTGTATATGTTTAAATTTGCATTTCTACTCTCAGGTGAACCCACCATCACTATTATCAACGATCGAGCTAGTAAACGCTCTTGGGGGCTCCGCCCTCCAGGGCGAAGCGCTATACTGGTGGACACAGTTCTGCGCCGCGGTGGCGTACATCAAAACCATGGACTACCCGCGACCCGACAACAACGACACCTAGCCCAGACAGACGCGCCTGGTGAGAAATACAAACACAACATGAATACAAATACACTTGTGCTAAAGTATACCTAATCAAACACTTAGAATGAAAATAACAAAAAAGTTGCTGGTTTTGGGATTGAGTAAAAAAAGCTTACAAAAATGCAGTGTTGTGTCACTTTTAAATGTACGCATGTATCTGTCCCGCGACCTTTATTACTCGTAATTTTGACTCCTATTACTACGGGGATTTAGAGTAGTGTTTAACCTCTCAAGGACCGCCATTATTTACGTCAACTATTAGTTGAGCCCCGCTGGCACACAAATTTTGTGCCAGCGGGGCTCAACTAATACTTGTTCACTGGCACGTTTTTGTGCCGATGGGGCTCTAGAGGTTAAGGTCAGTTGATATCAGAAGTTAGAAAACATTCAAGCGTCAATAGCCTAATGGGTGTCGGACTTGTGATCGCGAGGTCGCGGGTTCGAACCTCACCCATTACACTATTGCCATGAACCCACCCCAGACGCTAGCTACATAGGCTTTAGCTTAATGCTAACAAGGTTGCTAGTAATGTGAATTGTACCCACATTGTAAGCTCTCTTGAAACGACCTAGTACGTGGGCAAAAGCTTTAATAAAAACTACTCTGAAATAAAAAAAAAGCTTGACAATTTTTTTTTTTCAAATCTGCATATTGTCTCACTGACATAAATTTATAAATTTCAGATTTCAGCGCGTGTTCCGGGTACAAAGTTGGAAATCATTCGCCGTCAGCGGTGCCGCACTGTATAAGTAACTATAACACATAATCAAGCACTCACAGTTAAACTTAGAGATCACGCTATCTTAAATACATCAACCATTTAGACTAACAAAAAAAAGAAATCAACTTAATGAAAGAATCAATTTAGTTAAAACCTTACTATACAGAATTTAATCAGGCATAACTTTGTGGAAATCTATACAAAACGAATACTACAGAAAAATATGAAAAAAAGCGTTTACTTGTGGTGAAATTTTAAGTTTAAAGAAAGTGTTACTTCCGCCAAACTGTAGCATTGGCAGTCTAGTGTTAAATCTGCCAAAAAAATGATCTGTCGGATTTAACACTAAATATGTTTCCGCAGTGTTCGTTTAAATCCTTACTGGTATCTGTAACGAAATCTTAATAAAACTATGTCGTTGTTATTTTGTCAAAATAACGTTACATCTATGTTCTGTAACACCCCTATGGGAAAAAGGGTAAGTGTATATGTATACAATATATTAAATTTATATTGTATGAAAGAGGTATACAGTACACACTTCGCCAGTAAGTTTCATATAATTATTCCGTGATCATATATAAATACATTTGGATTTTAATTCAAGCTTTGTCTGAAAATTGTACATAGCGCGTACCACAGAGTAATCAAAATAATCAGAAGTAAACATTTTAACGCGTTACATAATGTCGTCAAATCATTGCATTTTATCATACTTAAATATACAAATGTAAACACCAATATTATGTATATAAAAAAAATCTTATGAGATACAATAGTACATAAAATACTTCAAATCACTCAATCATTAAGCTCTTAAACCTCGTTTGTAAATATGACACATTGTGTTTGAGAAAAAGTTCGGTTCCATATTGTTTTCTCTCTATGGCTCCTAGACAGATCTGTTTCTTAAGCCCGATGTGTCTTATTTACACCCGGGCACTGTACAGATAAATGCGGTATAAACTTATGACTAGAACAACTTAAGTACATTAAGTTTATGCCGAGCTTAAGGATATTGCCGTATGGAGCGAGACTCAAAAGTGCGTGGCCATGTAAAAGCGATGTATCGTCTCATATTCAGTAACAAAAAAGACGAAAGAAATCAATCTTCTAACAGTTTGTGCCAATTCATACAGAAACTTAATAAATTAATTATACACTAAATCCTTTCTCATGAAGGACTATACAATTGTGAAAATCGCAAAGATAATCGGTTCAGTGAATTTAGAATTTATCGCGTACAGACAGATCAGGCGCGAGACTTTGCTCTATAATATAGGAAACAGTTTTGATGTCATGAACTGCATCAGACAGCTTAACAGGTATACAGAAAGTAATCAGGCTTTACTTTGCGGAAATCCATAGCGAACTACAGAAAAATATCTACTACTAATTCCGCCGAAAACCAGTTAAATCTTACATTCTAGCAAAATATCATACTCGCCACATGTTTCGTCCCTCCGCAGAGTATTCTCAGGGGATTTTGATTCGCCGACTCACTTTTCTCTAAATATTTATAAAATCTATCTAAATATATATACATCGTAGACCTCATCTATCGGTTACCATCAGGCGAGGTCAAGAGCGGGAGATCCGTAATAAAAATATAAAAAAAACTAACCTAATGGATTCTGTCCGAAATAAATTAATTTTATTTATTTTTTTATTTAAATAAATAAATCTCCAGAGGATGCTCCGCGGAGGGGCGAAACATAGTGACATTTTTATTCTCTTTATGTGCATATATTAACACTAGGTATTTTTCGGTAGTATTAGTTTAATTTAATTTACTGTAAGTTTTTGCGTAGCTCTTTATCGGACATCACCCTTAATATCGACGGCTAAAAGGAAATAGGGTATACGCGACATTTTGGACTGGTATTGTTTTGTGAGCCGACTGTTTCTTGTGTTCTATTATCTTTTATTTTGTCATATTTCCCGATTGGAAAATTAAAATCTGTTTTAGTTTTCACGATGTTTTAATACAAAAATACATCAGTTTTTCTAAAATTCTTAACTTTGAACGGCTCTCCTGAAAATTTCTTATTTTGTCGCTTATACCCTATTTCCTTTTAACCGTCGATATGTATATGGGCACGCACTTATGTATAATAGCAAGACCACATGGCGCTTATTTAGTGACGAAAAAATAGGCTCATGTAGAAATAGATATAAGGATTAAGTTAACTACATATGTAGTAGGTGATGTTCGTAAGATGTGAAGTGTGCGCTTGCGCAAGTTCCTGGCCTGTTGGGCAATTTTGCCCGGTTTTTGGCCATTTATCTGTTTGGTCTCTGTACTCAAATTATGTTTAGTTTTTTTATCATTTGTAGTTTTTTAGATAATAGCCTAGTGCAGTTCATCTTCAAATATGAAAAAAAGACAGAATACGTTGCTATAGATTATAAAATTTACCTAAGGCTTTTATCAGGAAGACATTACCGCTATATCAATATTTTGAAATGTATTATCATAATAATTATTATACTTGGAATGGAGTCTTTAGGAGTGGCGTTAAATTGGCCTAAATCGTTGAAATATTTTAATAATTTTAATAAGCATAATAGGTGTCTCTATTTTAGAGTGGATATACAGGTAAATTTCTTACCAGGTTATATATGAAATTCAGACGCCTATGGGCATCTTGTAATGTTATTTTGACACGATGATGTATTGCAACGCCCGGAATTGTTTTTGTCTCACAAGTAATCACGCTATTGTTTAAATATTGAAAGAAACTGTTTCAGCGTTTCGCCTGACCAGATAGGAAAGCGAAGGATCCGTTCTCTGAATTTGGATACCATCATTTAACATAGTAAATTACCCCAGTATTGTATTTGACAATATCAACGCTTGTAGTACATCGCTCGTATAGTTTGTATAATATATTTTATTTCCATGTACCTGTTTACAAAGGCAGGATCACTGCCGATCCTCTTGCGCACTGTTACCTAATACAACATCTCGATTGGTCTGTGATCTTAGAGTTGGATATAATACTCGAAAATGTGTATTTTTGAAAATGATGTAGGTTTGTAAAGGTGTGATAAGTAATATAAAAATTGATATCGAAAATAAGAGGCCGATTTTAATAAAAATAATTTATTGGAAAGTGTACATTTATTAGTGTAGTTTGTGTAACTTAGGTAGGTTCAAATAGTAATATCTAAGCGGTTAAACTCGCTTATAATGTAAACTGTAAACCATTATGAATCATTGAAGAAACCCCGTAATCAAAACATCATCGATGAGGGTTATCTGAAATAACGTTAATCAGGTGGCAGCACTGAGGCGCCAGGGCATCTGTCAAACGCTTAAATTTTTTGACAGCTGTCAAATTGACGTCAATTTTTGTTTAAGTTTTCTGAAGAGACCTCTCGCCTCAGTGGTGCCAACGGATGGTGAGAATTTTCCAGAAAACCCTCATTTTCATGTTTAGAGTAGTTGTAAGTTAAGTTTTATTCGTTGTTTAAGCACCGGTTTACTTCGCACCCCGATTTAAAAGACACTATTTTTGAACTAACTTAGCATGTAACGAAATCTAATGAAATCAGTAGGACGTAATCTACTAGTTGTTCCATGTATCAGGGATCTATGCTTCAGTGTAACGCTCCTTCCAAATATTCAGGTGGCGAAAACCTGTTCATTTATAACTTTTGGAAAAACCAAAGCATTTAAAACAATCTTCAATAAAACTAAGACTTGGTATCTCTCTCGTCGTCGTACCAGATTATTCCGAATTTAATTACGACATCTGAATGTTTGGACTGGCGGAATTAGAGAATCTTCAAATACAACATGCAAGTTATGAAGATACGTGAATTTTGCTAAATCTGTGGATCCATCAATCTGCAACTGGTGACATAGTTTCGCGTATCGTCGTATCTTGCGCACTTGTAAAATTACTGGCATATAGCTTTCTAATCTTTTGCCTAGGTAGTCAGCCGACGAATAGGATAGCCCTTACTACCGTTGCGTCTCTTGTAAACATGTACCTAATGTAATCAGAGCAATGAAATTATATTTAGCAATAATATTTACGGACTTTTATTTTTTTACCTCACTCGCCTTTGAGGATTCAAAAGGCGCTTGATCAACGGGGATAAGACCACGGAGACTGGGATTTTTACCTCACTATACCTTGGTAGTCATCACCAACACATTGAGAGAAGCAGGTCCTCCCCTGTTGACCTACGCGCGGCTCTCGGCTGTCGTCTTCCGACATGTTGAAACCTTTCCCTTAAGAAACAATTCCACTCATAATAAATAAATATAGGAATATATTTAGTGTTCAGCAAAGAGCTGTTTTGGAGCTTGAATGCAGTATAAGTGTACAGCAACGCCCTCTCGTCCGAAAATACAGTCGTATGCAAACATACCACCCAGACGGGCCAGACGTTTACTCGACACCTAAGTGCATTTTTAGTGGTTTTTAATTCGCTACCGTGACATGTGCGTAAGGTGAAAAATATATTCACTATTAAATATATTCACTTTTTATTTGTAGTACGTAATGAAACGGCCAAGCCGCACATTTTTCCTAATGGCCTAAAGTATAGAGTTTTGAAGTTAGGGTTTGTAGAATTAGAATCTTGGCTCAACATTCTAGACACCATCTGCAGACGTCGCGCAACGAAGACTTCTTTCACAGTGTAAGTAGGTACCGAAACATTGTGTCGACCTAAAAAATTGACAAACGTTCCCTCTTTTTACCGATTTCAAAAAAAGGAGGTTCTCGGTTCGTCTTGAACTTTTTTTTAATCAATATTTTTCACACCTTATTTTACCAACCGTGTTGATATACTATAATAAAAAAAAACAAAATACCTACATACCTACTTGCAGTAATGTTGTGGAGACTATAGCCTGCACTAGGTATGCCTGTGTTGCCTACCAGGGACTTACAGCATTACAGCGATTTTACGGCTAATGTTTAGCATACATGCCACATTTATGCGTTACAGAACTTAAACAAATACCGCCAGTCAGTGAAAGTCACATGTATAATGAGTTTTCAATCAGTCGGTGACGAAATCCGGGGTTTTTAGATATAAATAAAATCTAGATTTTAATAACTTATAATTTGCTTAGCTTTTTCCAACTACTCGGCTGTCGGCTTCTGAGTAATCGTACTCAGCTGTTTTACATGCAGCGACTACTTATCTAACCTCCGTAACACGATGGTCCTTGGCCACACCAGTGTCTGGCTTCTGAATGCTTATTTATTTATTTATTAAAACTTTATTAAACACAAAAGTACAGAGGCGGACTTATTTTTATTTATTTCAGGCTATCAAAGCCCCATAGAAAACTATACATACATATAAGGACTATAAACTAATACATATAGGTAACATAACGTCGCTGCGCCTGCCAAATTCCATTTGTGCATTTTTTCATTTTTATGTGCACTTTTTTGCTTAAAAAAATTCTAGCCCTTTTAATGACCGATAGTTTTGGCAACTTTTGTATTTTTATAATATATTATATAAACGTCTGTGCTGTGGTATCAATAATTTTGCCGAGTTTTTATTTTCAATTCAATAACATGTTTTTTGTTGTTTCCCAAAACCTTACAAAAATCACTTATGGAACTTGGCAGGCGCAACGACGATAAATACTATTTCACACGAGTAGTCTGTAACGGCGTCGTGTGTCGCGTAGTATCGGGTATCTCCTCGGGTAGGTCCACGGAATCGCCGGAACACAACACCTTTCAGCCAAAACTCTTCCTTCATGAAGGTCGACAGATGTTCAGTGGGAAGCCTCACCACAAAAGAATTAAAATTCGTATTTTGACGAGAATCCAACCGTTCGGCGCTCAGCGAAAACTTGGTCTTGATTCTAATGTATTCTACAATCTCCTCGACTTTTGTAGAGTAATGCAGCCTAGACACGTATAGCGGCGTCACTGGTACTGCTGGACGCAACATGTGGTTCGGTCCTGTCGGTGCTGTACCGCACTTATTACGACTGGAAGGCTTCCTTTTCCTCGTCTGTACCTTTATGAAACCATCACTGTCTTTCAGATCCTTTTGCCCGACCTGAGCCTCATGCCCAGAAGTAGCGCTTGCGGCCACTAGACCAACGCGACAGTCTTAAATTTTAATGACTATAACGCAGCTGAAATTCCGTGTTTTTGATAAGTGTACTGTTAATATCATATCCTGAGAATTTTGACTATTTGGCTAGTGCAAAACCAACAAAGACAAAACAAAGTGTTCGATAGTTCGATGTTCCAAAAACACGACAAAACGTTTCCAGAAAAGGTGGGTAAGAGTCCTTCGGCTTCGCTTGGCTCCTTTTGGGTGCCTTTCCGTGCCCTCAGATGATAAACATGCAGAAGATGCAAATGTTGGATGGAACATACCACCCAAAATCATTAGATTTTACAACGGAATTCACCATGTATATTTATTGTTTCGTGTTTCCGATGTTTCGGCACTGTTGCAAGCACATATATGGTAAAAATCCTGTCTTTTTTCTTATTCATAGGCTGAAGGCTCGCGGTTGACCATCATCTAAAAGTAAACTATTCACTCTTGACGTAAAGCATACATGCCAGATTTCAGCTTTCTAGAACGTTATCAGGAAACAGACACCGGCCGGGAATTCCACTCCTTACCTGTATGTATGCACAATTCAAGTATTCCCAAAAGGGTTTGTGCGTATGGGTGTAGTCTGATGATCAGAGCCGGATTAACCCTGTCAGAGGCCCTAAGGCAATGGCATTCTCGGGGCCCCTTTGCTTACTTTGACTGACCAAATCGTGTGTGAACTGAGGAAACGCACATTAAGGGCTGTGGTTTTTAATATATTTGTTTACTTGTTCTCAGATTTGTTCTAAAATTGTTTTAATTCTACTACTAAATCTAACAATCTGTATTTTGTGAGATAACAGTGAGGTCCCTAACTTCACACGCACATCAAATTCTCGTTCGAACAAACATGTTTTCTTCGTGCGTGTACTGAGCCTGGGCCTCTAGTTGATGCGGGGTCCCTAGGCAGTTGCCTACTCAGCCTAATGGTTAATCTGGCTCTGCTGATGATGGAACGGGCTTGGGTGTGCAATTCCATCGCAAATTCCCCGAAATTTGGTAGTGTAATGAAATGACACGTCAGTGATTAAGGGTTAAGCGATAAAAAACCTCGTAACTCATCGCCGATGTTCAAGGCCCAGAGCCTTGAACATCGGCGTTGAGTTACGAGGTTTTTTATCGCTTGGATATTGTTAGTGACTATGTCTGTTCAAAAACGTATATGCCACCCAAATCTTTACTCGATCCCGAAGTGTTTTGCCCCTCGACGGAGTATCCTCAGGAGATTTTGACGCGATTTTCAGACGCGAATTTTTTGCATGTAGGCTTAAAAGACGGGGTGTTGTAGCTAGTTTTTATTTTAATATATTATACCTTGTGCTTATTACTTAGCTAAAAACTGCTCAAAACATTAAATACTACCCTAGATAAATAACAAAAATCAAATCGAAGCATAAGCGTTCATATAAAACTATATTAGGTGCGCTTATCCCAGTGTTTCATAGGAACTGGCAAGTCTTATTTTGAGATTTCCGTACCTGCAAAGGATAAACCTAACCCTTATAGGATCACTGTATATTTAACAAGCGTAAATACATATTTACCGTTCAAGAACACGAAAGAGTACTGCACTACATAGTTAATGTTGACTTTAACGTACTGTAACTACTTATTTGATAAATGTGTGCGGAAGTAACCACGGTGCGCGTGACCAAGACGCACTTAGCCGGTATTATTAATGCGGGAAAAGATTTGCGACACATAGGTACACACAGGTCTCTATAATTATTTATTTATAAAAATTTTATGCAACACAAAATGTACAAAGGCGGACTTAATGCCATAGACATTCTCTATCAGTCAACCATGGGTGGTGAAGAGATAACATGGCAGGTGCATAAAAAAAATAAAGTAAGTAGTGTAGATAATATTTTGCAAAGTAAAAGTTTTATTACAAGTATATACATACACTTCTAACTAGAATAAACTTACATATTACCTACATATTTATTATAATGGTACATACCAAAATATATTATATATACATTAATAAAAAGTTATAGAAAGGGGGTTATGAAAACTCTGCTTCCACTATTTGTTAAGAAAATAATCCCGCAACTTTCTCTTAAATGCATATTGATTGGTGGCCGTCCTGATATCGAGAGATAGTGCATTCCACAGATGAATGGACTGTATATAGAAGGAAGAATGAATAAAATCAGAAGTATGAGAAGGACAGAGTAAGAAGATTATTGGAAGAGCGCAGACTTTTAGCGTTTTTAATTTTTTAAATAACTATGTATATTGTAGGTTCTCCTTCCCTTCTTCTCTACTCTTCATCTAATACTTAAAAAGTTAGGTTAGGTTAGGTTAGTTGTCCCACCGCCAGCGAGGAAGTGACTAACTATCGGCTATTTTGTCGCTGAAGAAACGTACTATAGATATACTTTCTATGTAAACAAAAGACTACACTGCCGGTGAGGACTCGCTCCACTAGTTTGTTGCTGAGCGACAAGAACTATATCAGCAGAGGTAATGTTTGCTTGGCGATTCTCGCTTGGCCGTCAGAACTCATGCCGAGAAACCAACCTAGCTATGATAGCCCAGCGACAAATATCATAATTAAAAAAGTATCAGTTTAACAAATTAAAAAATCTGCTTACCAATTACAGAAACTGTAAGTACCTATTTCTAATTATTGTCTGTTGCAAGTTGCAACTAGATGACGATTAATGCCATTTTTTGGCTGGGGTACCGTGTGCATAGGTAGCACACGGCCTTTACTACTATAAAAAATCAGATTTCTGTCATAATTATATAATATAGGAACAGAAAAATAAATGTTTTGTCCAATAGAAATCTTCTATAGCAAAATATGAGTTAATCTATATACTAATATCATATTATATATAATATTAGTTATATTATAAATCTGAAAGTTTGGATGGATGTTTATTACTCAATCAAGCCAACTACTGACGGATCGGATCGACGGATCTGGATGAAATGAAATTGAATAAAATTTGAAATGCTCATACGATCATGTACTTCAGAATGGCGGAAGTATGAAAACTAATGACAATTTTACACATAAGAAAAAATATCTTTAATTAAGACGGCACAATTTGTTGCTAATAGGCTTTGAACGTAGAAAATTTGTATTGTTATATTATTTACTCTAGCCGTTACAGATCGCATATGCTTATAACATGATAGCATACGTTGCTAGGGCGGCACTTTCTGGCTTGGCCACAGTCACGGATATAAAATCTAATCACACCCAAAAGTTGTCGTTCATTTGTCGCCAAATACCTACCTAAGTATATTAGAATTAGTCAGTTCATAACTTAAAAGATATAGGGGTACTGTGTGTCACCTGTTTTCACACACATTGCTACGGTACGGGTACCTAGGGGCTAGGCGTTTCAAACTCTGATAGTTGGTAATTTGTTCATTTTGCTATTCAGCCGCTTCTTTTTCCCTCGATACGCGGTTGGCCTTCGCAGCCACGCCATTTATTGCGGTCATACACGTCGCCGAGTTCTATGTAAAGATGTTTCTTGTCCCTTTGGTCAGTCGTTAGCCATGTGGCTGGCGGTCTACCCCTTTCGCCTGTTGTGATGGATTTTCATCAACATTCAACAGTGTAGTCCTAAGTTTCGGAAAAAAAAAATAGCTGTGACATACGGACGGACAGAATCTATAGGGTTCCCTTTCTACCATTCGGCTACGGAACCCTAAAAAGTACATTGCGTATGCATACAAATGATTCGTGCCTTCGTTGCTCTCACACTATTGCATAGCATTTTGTACATTCGCCATTCTGACGCACACGTACTAGTATTATGAAGTATCGTTTGTGAAATGTGTAGTGTGAGTGGCCGACATGTACGGCACGGACATCTCGTTCCTACCCACACGTGGGTGAACGTGTTAACTGCCTACGAGGAAATAAGCACGTAGACAGTAAAAACAGACTACGGCCCTTATCCGTGAATTGCTAAAAACAAGTTTGATGACTACGCGCACCGGAAGTAAAGCCACGCGCATGCATTGCGCATATTGATTTGACGTACGGCACAAGGCATGCTGCGGTTACCTAAATTTATAGCGTTTCGTTCGCTACCCACAGGATTCCAGGTATAGTCCTCGGCACGTAAGTTGGCAAGGTTTTGGCGTAGTGGGGGTAAGTTCGCGCATCATGCACTTGGTGGAAGAAAACAGTGGTCAGTTTTACTGCTTGCCATTATTCTATGGTTATTGCCATCATTTATTTTTAATCATGTCTATTCAGAATAATGTTAAAGAAAGAGGAATTCATTAGTTAATTCGGTGGTACCGTAAAACGGGGTGAATAGAACTGACGGGGGGAATAGAAAACAAAACTTGGAATAATTGCTAACGTTTTTTATGGCATACTCGGTATCCCCAATAAAAAACCCGCAACTTTAATCATTTCTTGGTGTAATTTGTCTTATTCTGGCCACTTTTTATTTGTGGCAGCATTGCTAAAAATGTCAAAAACTCAATCTCAAAGTTGACAACAAAACAAGTCGTTATGTACGAGTGAGTTTGAACCTCCGTATTTCGGTGAATTTTGGTCATAATAGTTTAAAGTTATCTTCAAATTACGGTCAGTGCCGTTATAAATATATTGTGCTATAATTATAATAGTAAGAATATGCATTATTATATAAAATTGTTCTTATTTCATAAGCCTTGTTTTCTTTAATTTTTCGAGGTGATTAGATACACGAAAGGGGTGAATAGACACGCCTGAGGGGTTAGTAGGCACGCAAATATGGTTAATAGACACAGCAAAGGGGTGATTAGTTACGAAAGAGTGGTGATTAGCCATGATTATGACAGGGCTGCCACAAAGTTTGTAGTGGTTATCTACAGTTCAAATTTCACTTTTAGTTAGTTTGAATTCCACTCCTTAGCCGTACGCATAATGAAGGTATTCCCAAAACGTTTTGTGCGTGTGGGTGGGATGTCCACCATATAACGATGGCGCTTCGCCGTTTGTCTCGTAGTCCGATGATGGAACGGGCTTGGCGGAACTACAATAAACTACAATGAGGCAGCCCTACGAAATTTTTCTAATCACCCCTCAGGTGTGTTTATTGTCCCCTGATGGCTGGTAATTAGAAATCATGTATATTTTGTGTCTTTTTTTAGGGTTCCGTAGTCAACAAGGAACCCTTATAGTTTCGCCATGTCCGTCTGTCCGCGGTTTAGCTCAAAAACCATTGGTACTAGAAAGTTGTATTTTGGCATGAGTATACACGTTAATGACGCCAAAAAAGTGGTAAAATAAAATTTTGAAAAAAACAATTATTTAGGGTACCTCCCATACATGTAAAGGGGGATGATAATTTTTTTTTTCTTTCTTCACATAATGTGGGACATCGTTTGATAGGTCTTTCAGAAATATTAGGGGTTTGGTAAGACCGTTTTTTGATTAAGTAAACCGTTCGTGACTTATCAAGCTTTAAAGTACCAATTTTCGTTAGTCAAGTGTCCCCTAAATATATATAACTCAAAGGTGACTGACTGATATAGTGATCTATCAACGCACAGCCCAAACCACTGGACGGATCGGGCTGAAATTTGGTATGCAGGTAGATGTTATGACCTAGGCATCCGCTAAGAAAGGATTTTGCGAAATTTCCACGGGATCGGGATTTACGCGGGAAAACTTCCCACGCGAATGAAGTCGCGAGCCACTGCTAGTTATAAAATAGATACAATACATTTAATAGTGAAAAAATGCATTAAAAATAATATGTTCTCGTCGTCACCCCTTTTAGTCTTCTTTTTTCCCGGTGTCCTAAAGACTGACGAATTCGGAATTTCAACCTTCTTTAACTAGCGTCTGTTCTTTCTGACGTTTTAATAGTCTGCGTAAAACGCTACTTGGTTCTGCATTGTAATCAACGTAACTAAACCAAATTTAAAACAACTCGTAACAAAAACAAAGGGTACAACTTTCGTGTACAAATTGAACGAGAACTACTGACGCAGCAATCGTGCGCTGGGAGCGGCGCTACGTCATACCCCGCGTCCCGCTGACACCTAAAAATCGACTTCTGCGCATCGAACGACTTTTGCAAGTTATTTGCCAATCACTATAGCAAAAATACTTGACTGGATGAATTGACTTCTGCCTGCAACTTACACCATAAAATTTAATGTTTTATTATCGCATGGTTATTGTTAAAATATATTGGATCAGCTTATATCCCTTGAATAATACACCTGTATAAGCATACTTAAGCCTTCAGAGAATGCAGGCATGAAGTACCTTGCTGTCGGTGATGGGGGTTTTGACTAATAAAAATACATATTGGCGCACACAATTTATTATGTACTTTTACATTTTATAATGTACACTTATAAACAACACGAGCTTTGCAGCAGCAAGTCACTGAAACAAAAATTATTCTGTTAGAAACTGTAATATATTTTTCTTACTTTTGTTTATAATTAAGAATGTTATCAGTCGTTGTGTTACGTCATGGCATTCAGCAGTAGCAAATAAAAGTAATTACATCATTTCAAACATTATACTACACGAAAAATTAAGGAATTGATAAGGCAACACTACTGCAGTTTAAATTTTCAAACAAGTATCTGCCAGTATGTGAATGACATTGCTTTATAGGGTCAGGGAACAAGAAAACTTTATAGTTACCTTATCACAGTGCAAGTCACGCTTATGAACGTGGCCTTTCCTTCTTTTCTTTGTACAAGGCTAGGAGGGAGACATTGGCCACCTTCACAACCTGTATAACAAAAAATACCATAAGAACATGTTAAGGAAAGCTTAAAATAAACTATTAGTAGCACTAGCTAAGAATCAGGGGTTGAAAATCCTTGCTTCTAGAGTTTGATATCTAAATCATAATTCCTATAAGCCTTAAAAGATGACCAAGGTATGTAAAACAAAACAATCATATTACTTTTCATAGTTAATTCTTTTGCTGGAAAGTGAAGTAAATGTGATTGGAATCTAGTAAATATTATTGTTTCACAAGATCTATTCCTATAGCTTATGTTCCCTACCAGTCATTAAATCAAGAGTAAGAAGGCATCTTCATATTCATTTCTTGCTAATGAACAGGTATAAATGTAGGCCAAGAGCAGGCTTATCTGTAAAAATAAAACTAGATTACAACCAGTTCATTCTTCCTGAACCTACCTTAAACCTGACTCCGGGAATGTCACCAACAGCGTGACCCTTACGTCCGAACCCTGCTACTAGGACTTCGTCGTTCTCTTCAATGTGGTTGAGACAACCATCCCGGGGCACGAACGCTGTTACTTTCTTGCCGTTTTTGATCAGCTGTACTCTCACACACTTGCGGATGGCAGAGTTAGGCTGCTTGGCTTCCACACCACTGTGGGTAAGAGACATGTTATCAATCATATGCTATCGGGATATTGAAAAATTTATTAAGTAATGCTTTCAAAAAAAATGGCCCAACAAAGCATGGTCATTGATAGACATGGTGATTGATGGTCATAAGGAATAACAAATGCATACACTCTTTTGTGGACAATAACCATCAGTTTTACAATCTGTAAGCAAGTTTATGTATAATAAAGTTAATGTTGAAACATTTATCAGTTACTAAAAACATTAATTACAAAAATGTGGATTGTCTGTACCAACCAAGTCATAAATAAACCTTAATACAAACATACATTTTAAAATACTAAAAAGTCAATAAAGACTGCTCACACACGTAAAGTAACGGCGCAAGAGCGTAAACACCATGCGTATACATGTGTATAACCTCATTCGAAGTTCAATGACCCATGTGGTATTTACACATCTCATGTTTCATGCATTTTGTTTTTTAACGGCATTTCAGCAGTTAAACAGTAGAAGAGAGTGGTGAGCTAGAAAGTTTGTAGAATTAACATTTTAGAACATGCGAAAACATGAAAACTAGGTTAGGCTACAAACATTACTGTAAAACACAGGTAGTTTTTCTTCAATCTCAGGTGTTGAACGTGCGTCGGTCTTCTTCAGGGGCGTTGCGAGGCCGCCACTCGCAGTATTATCCTGTGATTGTAGTAGGAACACATTCACGGGAATAATACTGCGTGCGGAAGCGTCGCCGTACAAATGCCGCGTCCATCTTCTCGACTTCATTAAACAAACATGCAAGTACGCCAAGTTCAGCCAACACTCAGCAAAACTAACAACCACAGATTCACCACGAACAGGCTAATACGGTATCAGAGACGTACTTACACTTTCTCCAGGACGATGCCCTTAGCGTGAGATGCACCACCGAAGGGATTGGCCTTCCACCTCGTCCCCATGTGGGCTTTCTTGTAATCTTTGTCAGCCCATCGCTGCTCTCTGCGGTGATTCACGTGCTTTCGCGCCGTGCGAATACCACGGGGCTTACCTGAAATATTGACGGAGCCGGTTATCACTTGTGTTTACGACGCACAACACGGAAATCGATACACTATAGTTTTAACTGCATAACGTGAAAGGGAAAACTTTTGAGGCACCTCATAATTAACGCGGTATCAAAGAGATGGAAATGGATTAGTTTTACACCACGAGAAAATCATGTCTGCGCCATGGCCGACACCTATGCGTGCACGTATAAGTTACAACTTTTTAGGGAAATTATGTTCGGAAAATTCACTCCTAAATAACATGCGTAATTATTACACTGTTACACACATTTTTAAAACAAAAATAATAAATAAACTATAACAAAACTGCACAAAACTATTCCTTACCCATTTGGATAGCACGACACCAATCGGCTACGGATGGGAAAAGAAATTATCAAGCTAGCCAGCCAACCACCGGCTTGAACTCATCACTGTTGCCAACATAAGAATAATCAAATAGAGTTGCCATTACGGTTGATATACCGATCAATATTGCTGTTTATTACTTATTCCACAAAAAATATTTTCTAGAGTCCAAACATAACGTATTAAACTACAAATATAATTTTAAGTACATGATTTTGACAAAAAATATTTTCTAGAGTCCAAACATAACGTATTAAACTACAAATATAATTTTAAGTACATGATTTTGATGAATGTGTCTTAATTTTGAATGAATTTACGTCTGTGTACAAATAGCGTAATATTAGCTGGTAAAATGCCTCATTTTCTCATTCGTTCAATTTGCTGTCATTTTGACATTAATGTAACTAACATGACATTGACAGCTACTGTAGTGGCATTACTGGCATAACTGGCATTGTTGTATATGGAGAAAAGGAAGAAACGGCTATTTTCATGATTTTTCTAGTACCTTGAGCGTATCTGAAGATATTTAATTCTGTGAAAACGCGCTACAATGACATTAAATCTAGGAAGAAAGGATGGTGGTCCCGGTTACGTTGGTATACAGTTCTGTCAGGAGTGCAACAACATGTTGTATCCACGCGAAGATAAAAACAACAAAGTTCTGTTGTATGCCTGCAGGAATTGTGACTATAAGCAACTAGCCGACTCGAACTGCGTATATGTAAACAAAATTATGCACGAAGTTGACGAATTAACTCATATTAACCCTGATGTAGTGAGTGACCCTACTCTGCCCCGGACGAAGGATCACATGTGTCCTACTTGCAACCACAGAGAGGCCGTGTTCTTCCAGGGACAAACTAGACGTGCTGAAGAAGAGATGAGATTGTACTACGTGTGCACAAGTTGTAAACACAGATGGACTGAGTGAAAATACTGTAATAATAATATAAGATTAAAATTAAGTCTAATAAATTGGTTCTTTGAATATCAAGTTTTGGTTTTCTTGAATCGAAGCTAAATTCCTTAATGTCAAGTTAATTGTTTTCAGCTTTCCCAGCATATTATATCCTTTAAATCCTAGATTACTCCCAGGACTTACTGCCAAATGAGTACTTTAAGACATAGCTACAAGTAATATTATTTATTAACCTTTTGGATGCCATTATATACATAATCTAGGAATATACTTTCCTGATAGCTCGGGGTCCAAATCATCACTTATCATCAGGTGAGATGGTGGTCAAACGCAAACCTACTATCAATAAAAAAAAACAAGACATAGCTACAAGTAATATTATTTATTAACCTTTTGGATGCCATTATCGCGTACATAATCTAGGAATATACATTCCTGATAGCTCGGGGTCCACATCATCACTTATCATCAGGTGAGATGGTGGTCAAATGCAACCTACTATCAATAAAAAAAAACAATGTGGCTAACAAAACTTACCCAATAGAATGTCATGGATATAAATTTATAGCGTACTTGCTTCCTGTGTGTGGCTTCGCACACAGATTTTGGTAACATAGTCAAATTTCTCCTCATTAAAACCATTCCTCATACTTGAACAAATATTTGTATAAAAAACTTGCTTTATTGGTTGAGCCATTCTCAAGTTTTGCTCATAACTACAAGTTGTGTATAATTATATATTTTTAAATTGATTTGCACATTAAAGGGTATATTTCAGTAATGATAACAACAGCTGTTCCTGTATTATAATTACTGCCTACTATTACTTACCTACATATTCTTGTATACAACCCAATTATTTAGTACCAATTCTAAAAAGAAACAAAAATCAATTTTGTACACTTTATTAACGAAAAATATTGCCAAGCATATCTATTCTAAATAACAGTTAACAATTCACAGCCATTTATTAATTATAAACATGCAGTTTTCTACCTGATGTAACTTAACATACCATTAACCATTTTATTTTAGGTAGGTTTTTAGTGTTTTTATGTAATTTCTGGTGAAAATTTCTGTTTAATCTGGAAATATTATTCTACCATCACTAGAAAGTATAATATTAGTGGTAATGTTGGTAAAAATACCTGATGTAACTTAACATACCATTTTATTTTAGGTAGGTTTTTAGTGTTTTTATGTAATTTCTGGTGAAAATTTCTGTTTAATCTGGAAATATTATTCTGCCATCAATAGAAAGTATAATATTAGTGGTAATGTTGGTAAAAATACTCGCTCTTAGACACAGGCCTTCACTCCAAACATGATTGGGCTGTTACTACCAGAATGTGCAGTAGGTATATAAATACCCATACACAATCTACGAAACCTTTAAAAATCTATTATTAACTAGCTTTTGCCCACGACTTCGTTCGCGTGGGAGGTTTTTCCCGCATAAATCCCGATTCCGTAGTAATTCCGGGATAAAAATATCCTATGTCCGTCTCCTGATTCTAAGCTACCTCTCTACCAGTTTTCAGCCAAATTGGTTCAGCCGTTCTTGAGTTATAAATTGTGTAACTAACACGACTTTCTTTTATATAGGTATACCTAATATAGATTAAGGGAATATGTTCAATTGTGATTGCAATACAACAAAAAACAATACATACTTATACTAATGTAACAAGTACATCAAACACAAGTCTGTGGACCCAGACATTTGAAAAGTACAATTTTTACTTGGTACAAACTACAAATTAACATTCTAGTTATATCTTTCTAGTGAGGCAAAATAAATGAAGTATAATTATAGTAAGAGCGATTGAAGCCTTTGGCACAAAGAAGAGTACTGTACTTAAAGTACTACAGAATTTGTAACATATCATTCAACTAGAAATAAGAAACATCCCAGTAAGAATCTAAGTACTATATAGATTAAATATCTAAAAACAGCCTCCCTGGTACAAATATCAGGGTTATTAGAAAGCCTAGAGATAGATTTAGTATATCAACAAACAACGAAGTATGGGACTAGTGTAAAGGTCTGTGCCCTAGAAGCGTGTGCAGTAAAGTTCAAAGTCTAAAATCAAGCTAACGCTAGGTAGGTAGAATTTCGAAATATTTAGTAAATGCAACGAGTTTTAACAATTTAGGTATCATTCATATCATATTAGGTCGAATCTTAGTAAAAAATTCTTTAGTTGAGAATTTTTGTATAAATTAAATAGTTATTGCACATTTTTATTTTAGGTTTCTAAGAAATTCGACAATTAGGGTAGTTTTGCCAGAAGTTCTGATTATTCAATTGATTGTATCTCAGAATTTACTCCCATAATAGTGCTGCAGCAAGTGATACATGTCAAGGCTTCACTATCTGATTTTTCTTAAATAACGGATTACGTGAAACTACCCTCACTCGGAGAATCTTGAATTATTCCATTTAATTGGCTTTCTAGGCAATACTAAATCTAATCTAAATACAAAATATTTTCTCTCATGTATATTTAATATTAAATACAACTATGTTTAATTTCCTTGCGACCCTGACAATTTTGAAATGGTAGTAAAATAAAACAATAATTGTCCGTTGAACAGCGCCCAAAGTCCGAAACCGAACTAAATATTAATGGTTTTTTTATAGGGACTTAGTACATTGTCTTTTTAGTTTTCTGGTAGGACCACCGAAAAACATACAGCCTGGTTAAAAAGGAGCGTTTTTTATAGACAAGTTACAATTACAGGTCATTTACATGATTTTCTTTAATCTAATATAAGCGACGCTACCTTGATTCCAGTTTATGCCTGTCCAATGGACAAATCATACATAGACATGTTTTAGAAATAAAATATCAATCACTCAATCTCTTTCCTAAATTCACTCGAACAAAGCATTATACATTTAACAGGAAAACTTAACAAGTGTACATTATAATTTTATCATCAACCTTGAGGAAGACGGGTTTTTTTAAATGAAAAAGGAAGAACAGTATTATATTAAACTACTAAAGCGAAAGTGGCGCCACCATGTATGTTAATACTAAAATGCAGTAAGTCTTTTCGTGCGGGACGTCCTAAAAGAAAACTTTCCGCAATTTATGTAAGTAATGCATGAAAGAGTGGCACTACTCTCGCTGCTTACAGCTAAATAAAGCCCACATAGAACTTTTTATCCACGATGAAGCAATACCGGTCTACGAGGTCTACAGTTATACTTGGTTGATAAAACGTCTTGACGTACTAAGACATTGTACTCCACATTTAATATACGCACAGCCAAGCCTTCCTGGGCCCGCTCTTTTTTCTGGGCCTCGTTTTTTCATCGTAGATCTCAACTATTGCTTACCATCAGGCGTGATCAAGGTCGAGAGCAAGCTCTTCCGTAATTAAATTAATAGATGTAAATTCCTGAACGTGTCGATCAGGTAGACGTAATAGAATTTATTTATTATTATTTTTACATCAGGCTGTTATAAGCCCGTGTTTACATGGCGACGATATATTTCGAAACGAAAAGGTAGTTTCATAATTATTGTTATATCAGTGTGATTTCGTGTAATCAAACTTTTAATGTTATAATTTCGTAACAATTGGATAACATCGTTTACAAGAAGCATTTTTATGAATTGTCATGGACAGCGCGAATTTTTTTCACTGCCTTAGGTAAGCAGTTAAGCTGTATTTAGCCATTTGCCATCAACATGCTAAGAAGAAGCTTTAGTTATAAACTATTAATAGACATTTTGATAGAGTTACTCGAATGGTTTCAATAGCTTAAAACATTTCTGTGTTTAATAATAATTAATAAATCCGTGTATGATTCATTATTTGCTTTAGGTGTACGTATTTTGTAGTATAATATTGACTTTTAAAGCACCAAAAAAATGTATTAAGGCTATATTATGATAATTTAATTTTACGTTTTTTTATGCGGATTTTATGCGTTTACCATACCCACGATTATTATTATTAGGGCCTTCATCTACGATTTTCAACGAATTAATTAGGCTATTCTTAAGTCGGCACACAATGCAGCAACAGGCAATGGTTTTAACAGTATACGCATTCGAATATTGACTTTATGTAATGAACTCTCTTTAAGCAAGTTCTTATTTTAAATATAATCAAAATAAATTAATTAGCGAAACTTCACATTCGTTCATAATAGACGATTTATAATGATGCTTTAAATAAAAATTCGATGTGTAGTTTCGCTGATTTATTTAATTTTGTTTTAAAAACTTATCAGCAACACGGTGGGCGGGTATGCATTTCTAACAAAATATATTAACAACTTTTTGGGTAATACGTGCGTAGTAAGTATAATAGGTATGTTTGTATAATTTTCGCGCGTTAAAATATCTATTTTAAGTTACTCCCTAATCTTTTATGTGCGTATAACTGTATTGCTTCTATGTTCTAATAAATATTATCAAATTCAAGCTCGGGCAAAACAACCTTTTCTCTATTATATATTTAAGCCGAAGATAAATAGGTCATAATGTTTTGATTACGGTACAGTTCCACCAATATATTTTCTGACCCCGGGGCTAGGGCCCATGAGGTCGCCTGTCACTAATGTCAGATAATAGTTCCAGTTTTGTCCACTGGGCCCAATTAGTTGGTAGCGCTGTAAGCAATGGTAGAAAATACAACTTTGAAACTCTTATGTTTTACATGATGATAAAAGTTTATGGTTGTCATGAAATAATATTGATTTTGGATATGTCACCGTAAAATTGCAATTACCGTCAGATTATAATCTATCTTGCTAGATTGTAATGTATAGAAAAAATATGATGTTTGGAATATTATTTTTCAATTGAATAAAAATCATTGGAACGCAACTCGCGCGCTGATGAATTTCCTACAGCAAAACTGACCAATCAGGACAGGTTTTGGACAGCTAGCAATTTAACAAGTGACAGATAATAATCAAACGGTTTCTGTTCGATGCATTATAATTTATAACTTATAAGCCAACTAAAAATTGTGCTTTCAATTTTGAACCTTGTTTTTATGATTACAATTTATCGATAGTTTACAATCTCGCGAGGTACAATCTAACGGTATATGCAATTTTATGGTGACGCATACATCTCTTTTTCAAAATATAAATGAATTCTTGATGTTACTAACTTTTAAATTTAGAATGGTAAGCAAGCCATAACGATATATGAGAGATTATGAAGTTATAGCTGCGTCTTTTAACAATATAAAAATTGACTTTTTCTGACTTCAGATCAATAGCTTGGAATGTGAAGCACATGACTTCATGATTAACAAAATAGACCATAGTTAGGCCATAATGTTAAGAAGTTAGGCCGTTATAAAGTGACAAACATGACATGGAATATGCTCGAAATAGTTCAAAAGAGTCAAGAAATTGCAAGTAAAATTATGAATTTCTTTGCAAACTTACTATTTTTATGATTTAGTTTTTTTTTTCTTTTTCTTTTTCTACAGTGAACTCGCTGATCGGTACCTAGGGAACTTGATAAGACAGGTTTCTACTCAGTGGTACCTCTCACATGGCACACTATAATTTAACACGGATCATCATTTTCTGAGCTAAGCGGACGGCGGCATGGTTCGAAGACGGATAAATTGGTGTTCCCTTATTGCAGTGTCGATGGTTAACGAAATATATAATAAGAGATTTCTGAAAAATTCACACTACCAGTTGGCGCCACCGAGGCGAGAAGTCTTTTTTGAAAACGTAAACATGACATTGATGTCAATTTGACAGATGTCAAAAAACTCAAGCGTTTGACAGATGCTCGGACATGACGCCTCAGTGCTGCCACCTGGTGAACGTTGTTTCAAAAAACCCTCTTTGATATCGCAGTGGAACCTACAGTGAACTCGCTGATCGGTACCTAGGGAACTTGATAAGACAGGTACCTACTCAGTGGTACCTCTCACATGATTAATTGACATTTTTATTAAAAAAAAGTTTAGCTTAACTTCATGAAGACTCCACTGAAAAATATAGTTTTTGAGATTTGTAAATGTTTGGTAACCGTCATCGTTATTTCGTCATTGTTAATGAAAGTGACCTAACTAAGAAATAACAATACTTAGGGATTTATAAGAAACTCTTTAAAACAGGAGTGTTATGTAGGTAAATGTAGGTACCTACATATCTCTCCTGTGACCGATGTATAGACGTTATTACTCGTAATTAGGTTCTTTATCATTCAAGAGGGAATACGTTATTTCTATGCAGCGTGCTTCATCTTCAAGCGCTTATCAACAATAAAACAAAATGATTTCTACTTAGATTTACAGCAGTGTTTAAGTTCAGTTCATATCATCATCAGAAACTACAAGAATTTAGAATGAAAACTGCGTAATGTTCGAACCATTTGGTATAGGCAGACGATCCCAAAAACTTACAAATCTCAACTGACTTAAAGCCTTTAACTAATAGCATCAATGTAAAAACGTGGCATCAATTTTAAGCCTCCTGCCACGTATGGAGAGCCTTCGTCAGTGTTGCGGGGGCGTCGGTATGTCCGGGAAGTTCTCGGGCAGAGGTGGGAGGACATTGGCCTCGAATTGGCCAGACATGTTGCCTGGCGGGGAGTAGTTGGCTACAACGATGATTTTCCCGTCACGGGAACGCGCCTTTCCAACGCCGAAGAATGTTGTCGCTACCCACACCATTTGGGTGAAGTGACCTGAAGAATTAAAAAAAAAACATAAAAATAGGAATACTTTACACTGTAGGTATACATTGCACATAATTATGCCAAACACACAACAACGAACTAAGAATGTATTGTAAGATTTTGACGTAATTATTGTATCTAATATATGGACGAGCGGAGGATCTTCTAAAACAGGCATTGTTACTTGTTAGCCTAAAAGAAGGATCCCAACACAACTATGTAAATTAATGTTATTGTGTAAATAAAATATTTTACATTTACATTGTATATTTATTTATATTGCATTACCATTTGTTACACTGTAAGCACAGTTTTGTAAACTCCATCCCTTAAATTACGTCTGGCCAATATATCAAGAGATATGGTTCAGCCATTTAATATTGAGGCGTCATCTCCTCCTAGCATAATGGCTAAGTTGTCTGACTTGTGATCGTGAGGTCTTGGGGTTCGATCCTCACCCTTTACACCATTGCCGGGAACTCATTCCAGACACAAGCATATTTAGCTTAATTGGAGGGGTTAACAAGATTGCTAGTTTTATGGTAATGCACACACATTGCTAGTTCGACGTTACGTTACGTTCGTTAACGAGTAAGGATCTTGTACAAGAGCATCAGTGTCATTGTTATTCTATGAAATAAATAAACATAACAAAGTATCTTAATTAGTGTTACTTAGGTATGTGTATGAGGGTGTGTGTATACAACGTGTAACGGAAACCCCATATTATTTTATCCTAAAGGGCTGAAGACAACATCTGGTATGGAGTCTCAATCTGGTATGGTATGGAGTATGGAGTCTCCATGCAAAGTTTCAGCTCAAAATAAGTGACTAATAATTGACATCAAATTGGCGGTGTCATATGTTTCTTGAATACCAATCATAACAAACGTGTCACAACACTACGAGGGTCAATAACTTTCCACGGTAATTCTCTTTGTTCTTCTTAATTTGAAAAATTCGGTCTCTGGTATCAATGTATTGAAATTTCTAATAAGTTCCACACATGTAGACATAGGATTACAAAACCCTTGCCATATCATTTGTTATCATCCAAAGAAGCCTTACACTTGGTATTGTTTATATTATATAAATACCCTTTAAGTTATACATTGTATATTTGCTTGATGATGCGTGTATGAATTGAAATTAAGGCACTGAATATTTCAATATTTTGTTTTAATTCCGCCAACAACCAGTTTACGCTTGAATGGAGTATGTGTAAAAATCAAAGTATTCTTATCTAGCTCTCTCACTGTATTCGTATAATAAACGATGATTAAGCATTTACCTGCGTTAACGTTGGCGTGAAGAACATCAGGTTCTTTAAAATACCGGTACTGACGTACTGCTGCATACCAATAGGAAGACACTTCTTGGCCTGTAATACGAAAAATGTATTTAATTCTTATACCGTAACAAAATACATACTCGATTCTATCGAGTATGTGTTTTGTTACACTGCCGCATTCTTAATAGGGTAGTTTCCTGTGTTACAAAATGATTATAATATTTTATTTGGTACGAAAGTTAAAAATATTGTTTACTTATTTTTTACCTTTTCGAATCAATAAAAAATTACAAAGATTAGGAGTGGGGGCTGCTGACGTCACAGATGGCTAAAAAGCGTGACGACACGCGAAACTCACTGATCGTCTTCAATTTTTAATTACGTGAAAAAATAAAAAATACGTGTCCAATATTTTTTGTTAACCTAAGTGACGGACTAAATAAAATATTTTAGGAAAGTACCCTATTAATCAGATTTATTAGCCTAAGTATTAACAAAAAATTCAACATTTCGAAATTTCGAAAGGAAATGTTTTTGCTTTTAAATGTGTCAAATCTGACCATTTGTTAATTATCTTATGCATATCTAGTGAAATATTTTATGACATTTTTATAACATATTTTATTAATTATAATTTTATGACATTTGTAATAATTTGTAAGCATTTCATTAATCAAATTATATAGGGTCTTCCAATAGGGACTTCCGAAAGTTTGACTGTTGATACTGGCCACCTTGTTGAAGTTACACTGTGATTTATTCAGTCTGTTTTGGCAAATCACCATGAACGGGTATAGGGTCCAACAACACGTGCAAATGATAAAATTGTTTTATCAAAATGGGTGTTCTGTACGGGCAACGTTCTGCGCGCTTCGCGATTTTACGGTCTCCATACCAAGAAGACTATTCGCAGTGTGGTATATAAATTTGAGTCCAATATTATGGTTCAGTAAACGATCAATGAACACCCGAACGCCCACGAAACGTAAGATCTGCTGAAAACATCGCGGCTGTCCGTGGGAGTGTGCAGGAGAAACCGTGGCAATCGTTTTCGCGTCGCTCACAAGAAGTCGGCCTTTCGCAGACCACAACTTGACGAATTTTACGTCATGAATTGGGCTTGCACCCGAACAAAATTTAGCTGACCCATGAGCTGAAGGTAAAAAACGTGTGCTTGCTGAATGGGCTCTGGAGCAATTGGCAACTGACCCTAATTTTCATTGAAAAATCATCTTCACCGAGATCGTGCGATTTGACCCCATTAGACCCACAAGAAAATCTTGTGGGGTTTTCTTAAGTCGCAGGTCTATGCAAATAAACTACAAATCAAAGCGGGCCTCAAAACCAACATAACCAATGGCATCCTGATTTATGCGCTAGAGTCATGGAAAATTAGACATTTCGGATGCGCGCCACCCAGAGAAGCCGCGGCAGACAATTGAACGATGTTGTATTCCACACATAAAGGCATTGATAGGCCTTTCAAATGAATAAAAAAATTCGGTCATATCTCACACACACACTTTGCTTTTTTTTTTAATTTAGAGTTAGGTACCAGTTAATGAAAGACCCTTTATTATCAACTAGCTTTTGCCCGCGACTTCGTCCGCGTGGAATAGTTACTTTGGACTAACGTTAAATTTAACCCCGATTTTGAAGCATTCTTCATTGGCGCTCCGCTCCTATTGGCCTTAGCGTAATGATATATAGCCTATAGCCTTTCCCTATAAATTGACTATTTAATTAAAAAATAATTTTTCAAATCGAACCAGTAGTTCCTGAGATTATCGCATTCAAACAAACAAACAAACTCTTCAGCCTTATATTATTAGTATAGATAGCTGTTGCCCGCGACTTCGTCCACGTTTCCGTCGTTTTTCGTAAAAAAGTAGCCTATGTCCTTCCTCACGGTTCAGTGATTTTGATATAACAGACAGATTAACTTTCGTAATTTAGTAGGGAAATATAATATGTCAATCTATAATACTGTTGAAAAATATCGCAATACCGAATCGCACAATATTATTGTTAATAGCTGTGCCCGCGACTCCGTCAGCGTGTAACTCCTTGTGTGTTATTAAGTTAATGTATTGGTAATATTGTTTAGATCACGTTCACATGAGGCTTAAGTACATATAGAACGAAAATACTTCAGCGCAAAGCTTCCGGGTAAACTATGTTGAAAGTTGACCCGTCCGGCACGTGAACATAAAGATTTCTAGAACTGCTAATCCGGGAAAGAGCGACGTACAACTGACCATGCGAGAAACAACTGACACCGATCTACTCCAGCAACACGAAAAGTCTGCCCTTGAGCCTTATTAATTGTCATTGCATAACACACCGATACTGGGAATTGCGTTCTTTTAAATTGGAATGGAAAATTATTTGGTATTATGGGAATTATGGGAATAAAGATGGTTTCTCCTGCACCGCAACCTGTTAAAATTTGGGCCTCGATTATATTTTGTTGCAACTGGGTTACTTTTAGCCGAGTTCCATTGCAAAGTTGTGGTGGTTTTAAATTTCGGAGCAGAATAATAATCAGAAAGCTTCGAACTGCTAACGCTATCGGGAGTTACACGTGTTATTGTGAGTCAACCATAAAAGATAGATATATGCTGTCGTGAGATATTTTTTATATAATTTTAAGGAGAACATTTCCGTCATAAATGATTTCTGTGTAGCTTCAACCATTAAGGTTGCACACGCGACGGAAGCTTAAAAAATGGAGTAACTTCTCCCGTTTTCCCAACATTTCCCTTCACTGCTCTGCTCCTATTGATTGTAGCGTGATGAAAAGTATACTATAACCAGCTCAGGAGTATGAAAAATAATTGTACCAAGTTTCGTTAAAATCCGTCGAGTAGTTTTTGTTTCTATAACGGTTATACAGACAGACAGACAGACAGACAGACAGACAAAAATTTTACTGATTGCATTTTTGGCATCGGTATCGATCCCTAATCACCCCCTGATAGTTATTTTGTAAATTATTTCATGTACAGAATTGACCTCTCTACAGATTTATTATAAGTATAGATTAATTTGTATGAAATTTGCGGCGTACAAAAAAGACATTCTTTAATAACCCTGTAAGAAGTTTCTGTACCTATTTCAGCAAATAAATACTTTTTTTATTTGATTTTTTAGGGGATTATTTGACACTTCCCGTGACCCAAAGGCTGGCTCAAGGAACTTGTATAGTAGGTAGAAGATCCTTGGGCTGGCTTTTATTTTGGCCAGAGGCTGAGCATTGCCATAAAATGCTTAGCCGTATTTCCGCCAGTCTCTTGGGCGCACCAACCGACACCGTTAATGACGAATTTTTAAGTACTATATTTTAGTTTGTACTTTAATATAGTATAAATAAATAGGCTTTATTCCATAAAAACCAAGACCAAGTTATTCGGAAGTAACACAAGGTTTTGGGAACAATTTGTGCGAGGCCTCTTGGAGTAGAATTCTTTCGAAGTCTGTGTTTCCTGAGCTATAACTTCTAGGGAAGCGTGCTTCATCTTCAACCACATCATGGCTTACAATCAGGTGATAATATGGCCTGAACTAGATAATATTTACGAAAAAAAATGACGTGTAAAAGTGTTATTTAATAACCAATTTGCAAAATAAAGATCATTTATCATTTATGGTGGTTACACGCGAGCCTGTCATCTTTACATATCTTAATCTTAACATAGTATAAAGCAAAGTCGCTTCCTGTGTCTGTCCCTATGTATGCTTAAATCTTTAATAATATAGTAGAGGAACACTGATAATTTTTGAGGTTTCTAATGTGATGTCGCAAATAATCACATTTTTTTTGCGCTTGCTTTGCAAACGCTGGCTGAACCCTACGAGATAGATCAAAATAATGTACTACAGTATTGTACACCTTAAAAAGGTCAACAAAAAAGTCCTTGATGACATCTGTCTATCTCTTATAGATAACCCACAACAACCATTTTTTATCCTTTACTTTTTACGAGAAATACGAGCATATTTTACGTAGCGATTTTAAGCAATACAGCATTAATCCTTATCCAATTAAGTACCATAAATACATTGTGCACTTAATATAAATCAATATTGCCCTTTACAGAATATAATTTAAATAAATAGTTTCGAAGATATTACAGATTAAAATTTTTTTTTTACAAAAAATTGAACCGACTTCCATATCAAAACACTACAAAGCCAAAAATAACTTTAATTTCGGTAGTCGGTGTTATTGGTTTTGAATTTTCTTTTTATTTTCACACCGCCTTCCGAAATTAAAGTTATTTTTGGCTTTGTAGTGTTTTGATATGGAAGTCGGTTCAATTTTTTGTAACTTTTTTTTTCACGCTTTTTAGTGGGTCGGTTTGTAATTTATCTAGTTACAAAAGCCATAATGTCAACAACTTATCACCTTTTACAAAATATTGCTTTTCCCGATGCATAGCCTTTAATTTTTGAGGAGTTCTCCTGGTACTTGACCATCAGCTCTACATCACCATACTCGTATGTATTGCGACGAGCATAAAGTGTTTAACATCCGTACTAAATCTAATCGCAAATATACTAATCGAATCGCAATCCACGAAATACTATTATATTGAGTAGTTTCAGTGGCCATCTGTGGTCTTCATCATCAGTTCAACTTCCTCAAATGGTACTTTTCGAAAGCAACAGCTCAAGGTACTATAAGAAATACCCAAAACGCTATAGGTGTGCCTATAATATTTGAAGAGTTCCCTCGATTTCTCCAGGATCCCATCATTAAATCCTGATTTCGTAACAATGGGACCAACTAGAAAGTATACCCTTTCAAACACAAAAACAATTTTCCAAATCGGTCCAACTGTCTCCGAGTTATGAGGTAACATACATAAAAAAAAAGTTCAAGACGAATAATGTAAACCCCCTTTTTTTGAAGTCGGTTAAAAATGCAAGAACATAGCGGTTGCGGCGCGGTGCCGGCGGAGGCACGGCGCGCGTGGCTATGTTGCTTAGATTTGAGCGTTGAATGTTTTCCCATGGTAAATTATGTGTCGCACTTTCAAGAGTAATTACTAAAGAGAACATGTATGTCGAATGACAAAAAGGCTGTCAACGATGTATATAGAGACATTCTATAGTATATTTAATATAAACATTGCACCCGTGCGAAGCCGGGGCGGGTCGCTAGTCTAGTATAAAACAAAGTCGCTCCCGGTGTCTGTACCTTTAAACTATGCAACGGATTTTAATGCAGTTTTTGGCAATAGATAGAGGAAGATTTATATGTATTATACATTCAAATCATTAGTACATTGCACCCGTGCGAAGACAGGGCGGGTCCTTAGTACAAAACTTAAGATCTACTGAATGAAGACAAGTGGTTAACAGACTTTACCTGTGACATCCGGCTGTATAGCGCTGACTGGCCGCTGATACAGGTTCTGCCCCACATCTCTGTCATTCCTGTAGTGAAACTTGTTGGTGTGGGCCAGGTGATTTGCCCACGCCTGAGCATAGTCACATAGCTGGAAAACAGAAAAACGTGTGTGAACAGTTATATACGCCGATAACTCGTGAAACATAGTATAAGTTTTGATTATAGTGATATACAAGGTGTAACAAATTAAGCGCAGTACCTCGGACACCCCAATTAGATTATTAAATTTATAAGTCTGAAACAACATCTGTAACTAAATAAATTGAAACCAAACCTAGGCATTTTTTATAAATTATTAATAAAAAAAAATATTAAATATTAATGCCTAAACGCAAAACGTATGTGCGTCATACAATATCCTTACGCAGACGCATACACTCATGGAGAGTTAGCGACCGACACGCACACGAGCGCATTTCCTTGAATTAAGGATTGTATTAATTTGTCATGATACTGTGTTTCCATTTTAAGATAAATGAAAGATTTTTCCGTCAAAATTTAACACCTATTTTTTATGACGGAAATCGATTCAGAACCCGAATCTGAACCAACTGCTTTTAGGAATTGCGTTTTATTCTGTTACACGTTGTATATTAGTTTATTTATATTTATTGTAATAGATTGTATTTTATTATGTACTAGCTTTTGCCCGCGACTTCGTCCGCGTGGAATAGTTACTTTGGGCTAACGTTAAATTTAACCCCGATTTTGAAGCATTCTTCATTGGCGCTCCGCTCCTATTGGCCTTAGCGTAATGATACAATATAGCTGTGCCCGCGACTCCGTCAGCGTAAGTTAATGTATTGGTAATATTGTTTAGATCACGTTCACATGAGGCTTAAGTACCTAGAGAACGCTTCGACCGCGAGACGCGTCGAGCGCGGCGACCGATTCTCAAAAATAATCCTTATAGCATGATTCAGTATTCACGCGCGATGGCTTATTATTATAAGCGTATTTCATGTATAACTTTGGTGTTTCTATACCGATTTATATGATTATTTTTACGGTTTCGTAGCCGAATGGCAAAAAACGGAATCTTTATAGTTTCGACATGTCTGTCCGTCTATCTGTCTGTCTGTCTGTCCGTCCGTCCGTCTGTCACAGCAATTTTATTCCGAAACTATTAGGACTATACATGTGAAACTTGATAGGTAGATGTATTCTGTGAACCGCTTTCCGATTTTGAGAAAAAAATTAAAAAATATTTAAAATAAAGAGGGGCTCCCCATACATGGAACTAAACCTGAAAATACTTTTTTTCATGAAATCGATGCATGTGTGGTATCTATAGACAGTTCTTTAAAAACGACATCGGGGTTTCTAAAACCACTTTTCCATAAAGTCAATCGTTTAAAAGATATAAGCTTCCAAAGTGGTAAAATGTGTGTGTGGCGGACACAACCTCTAACTTCTATAATAATGGAGTGAAAAATCTAAAAAAAATATATGTCTGTAGATCTTAATATAAACTTTCAACCAAAATTAGTTTGAACGAAATCAGTTCAGCAGTTTTTGAGATACAGCATATTTTCTAAAACCGCAAATATAACTTTGTAATTCATACAAACACTATGAAAAACAAATTTATTCGGTGCAGTTGTAAAAAATGTAAAAAAGCCAGTTTTAAGAAATTTGTAAGGTTTTTTATTTTCAAAACAAATTTATTTGGCGCAGTTGTAAAAAATGTAAATAAGCTAGTTTTAAGAAATTTGTAAGTTTTTTTTTCGTCAAATAAATTTGCATATTATATTATAGTTACTACGGAACCCTTCATGGGCGAGTCTGACTCGCACTTGGCCAATTTTTTTATGGAATAGTTAATAATGTTAACTTTTTTAATTAGGGGTGACTGAGAGTGTTATAAACGTAAGAGTAGACAAATATTATAATCAGAAAGCTTCGAACTGCTAAGCTATCGGGAGTTACACGTGTTATTGTGAGTCAACCATAAAAGTTAGACATATGCTGTCGTGGGATATTTTTTATATAATTTTAAGGAGAACATTTCCGTCATGAAATGATTTGTGTAGCTTTAACCATTAAGGTTGCACACGCGACGGAAGCTTAAAAAATGGAGTAATTTCTCCCATTTTCCCAACATTTCCCTTCACTGCTCTGCTCCTATTGATTGTAGCGTGATGAAAAGTATACTATAACCCGCTCAGGAGTATGAAAAATAATTGTACAAAGTTTCGTTAAAATCCGTCGAGTAGTTTTTGTTTCTATAACGGTTATACAGACAGACAGACAGACAGACAGACAGACAAAAAATTAACTGATTGCATTTTTGGCATGAGTATCGATCCTTAATCACCCCCTGATAGTTATTTTGGAAATATATTTCATGTACAGAATTGACCTCTCTACAGATTTATTATAAGTATAGATGAGCCAAGTTGCCTGAAATATACAACGTGTAATTTAAAGGGTATATACATACCAAATGCACGGCTTCTTTGGATGATAATAAACGATATGGCAAGGGTTTTCTAATCCTATGTGTACATGTGTGGAGCATATTAGAAATTTCAATACATTGATACCAGAGACGGAATTTTTCAAATTAAGAAGAACGAAGAGAATTATCGTTTTATTGGCAAGTGACGTGGAAAGTGATGACCCTCATAGTGCTGTGACACGTTTGTTATTACTGGTATTCAAGAAACATATGAAACCAATCATTTGGGGTCAATTCTGTAAGTCACTTATTTTGAGCTGAAACTTTGCATAGAGACTCCATACCGGATGTTGTCTTCAGTCCTTTTGGATAGATTAGTTTCCATTACACGTTGTATAAAATTCTATTCTATTCTATAATATCGAATATACTTACTACACCCTATCACCATCATCCACTTAGTCTTTTCCCAACATGTTGAGATCGGCTTCCATTCTTTACCGAATGCAGCTGAGTTTTAGTGTGGAGGAGTGTCAAATTTTCTGGCTTCTAACTAGCCGTAACGACTGTCAAAGATGTACAAATGACACCTGGTACCAATAGCTTTCTGAGGCATCGGGGTATCACCCGTATCACACCGCCAACTTGCAAACCTTACCATGACTTATTATACAGTATGTTAACTAACAGAGGGCGTCGCCGCACTCGCGGCCCGTCATCTTCTATGCTTATAATAAATCAATAGAGAGGTCAATTCTGTACATGAATTATATTTCCAAAATAACTATCAGGGGGTGATTAGGGATTGATACTGATGCCAAAAATGCAATCAGTAAAATTTTTGTCTGTCTGTCTGTCTGTCTGTCTGTATAACCGTTATAGAAACAAAAACTACTCGACGGATTTTAACGAAACTCGGTACAATTATTATTCATACTCCTGGGCTGGTTATAGTATACTTTTCATCACGCTACAATCAATAGGAGCAGAGCAGTGAAGGGAAATGTTGGGAAAACGGGAGAAATTACTCCATTTTTTAAGCTTCCGTCGCGTGTGCAACCTTAATGGTTAAAGCTACACAGAAATCATTTCATGACGGAAATGTTCTCCTTAAAATTATATAAAAAATATCCCACGACAGCATAATATGTCTATCTTTTATGGTTGACTCACAATAACACGTGTAAATCCCGATAGCTTAGCAGTTCGAAGCTTTCTGATTATAATATTTGTCTACTCTTACGTTTATAACACTCTCAGTCACCCCTAATTGAAAAAGTTAACATTATTAACTATTCCATAAAAAAGAATCATATAAAACGGTATAGAAACACCAAAGTTAAAATTGGCATTCCGATTATTCTGCTCCGAAATTTAAGACCACCACAACTTTGCAATGGAACTTGGCTAAAAGTAACCCAGTTGCAACAAAATATAATCGAGGCTCAAATTTTAACAGGTTGCGGTGCAGGAGAAACCGTCTTTATTCCCAGAATTCCCATAATACCAAATAATTTTCCATTCCAATTTAAAAGAACGCAATTCCCAATATCGGTGTGTTATGCAATGACAATTAATAAGGCTCAAGGGCAGACTTTTCGTATTGCTGGAGTAGATCTCGGTGTCAGTTGTTTCTCGCATGGTCAGTTGTACGTCGCTCTTTCCCGGGTTAGCAGTTCTAGAAATCTTTATGTTCACGTGCCGGACGGGTCAACTTTCAACATTGTTTACCCGGAAGCTTTGCGCTAAAGTATTTTCGTTCTATAGGTACTTAAGCCTCATGTGAACGTGATCTAAACAATATTACCAATACATTAACTTAATAACACACAAGGAGTTACACGCTGACGGAGTCGCGGGCACAGCTATATATTAACAATAATATTGTGAGATTCCGTATTGCGATATTTTTCAACAGTATTATAGATTGACATATTATATTTCCCTACTAAATTACGAAAGTTAATCTGTCTGTTACATCAAAATCACTGAACCGTGAAGAAGGACGTAGGCTACTTTTTTTTCACGAAAAACGTCGGAAACGCGGACGAAGTCGCGGGCAACAGCTATCTATACTAATGATATAAGGCTGAAGAGTTTGTTTGTTTGTTTGAACGCGATAATCTCAGGAACTACTGGTTCGAATTGAAAAATTATTTTTAATTAAATAGTCAATTTATAGAGAAAGGCTATAGGCTATACAATCATTACGCTAAGGCCAATAGGAGCGGAGCGCCAATGAAGAATGCTTCAAAATCGGGGTTAAATTTAACGTTAGCCCAAAGTAACTATTCCACGCGGACGAAGTCGCGGGCAAAAGCTAGTTCATTAATAAATTGCGACGTTGCCGTCCTTCAAGTACGCGTGTACCTACAGAGTGTTTCTTTTACGTATCAATAATTTTACATTTTTAGTGAATATTTAAATATTAAAAAAAAACATTTTGTTTTCGAATGGTAATATTTTTTTAGCATGTATGCTATACTATTTTGGGTTAACGGGAACGCCCTCTGTTAGTTAACATACTGTATAAAATAGAATTGAAAGAAACACATATTAGATACTATTGCTATCCGGGGTTGCGGGACTGTTCTAAAGAGATATCGCGATTTAGTTAGACCGATTAAGCGCAGCTGAAGGAACAGGGCAAGTTTTTAGTTAGTAGAAGTATGACACTCCCTTCCGCTAAAACCAAAGCGGGGGAAGTCATTAGATGATTTTCCCACCAAGAAAAGAAAAGACACTATTGCTATTGCTTATTAAAAAAAAAATTGTAATTTATCTAGTTAACGTGTTAGTCAAAGTGTCAACTACTTATCACCTTTTACAAAATATTGCTTTTCCCGATGCAGAGCCGTTAATTTTTGAGGCGTTCACCATCAGCTCTACTTCACCATATGCATTGTGACGAGCATAAAGTGCTTAGCATCCATATTCAAGTAATCGAATTGCAATCCACGAAATACTTATTATTGAGTAGTTGCGGTGGCCATCTGTGGTCTTCATCATCAGTTCCAATTCCCCAAACGGTGCTTTTCGAGAGCAACTGCACAAGGTACTATAAGAAATACCCAAAACGCTATAGGTGTGCCTATAATATTTGAAGAGTTCCCTCGATTTCTCGATAATGACAATGGGACTAACTAGAAAGAATTTTCCTAATCGGTCCAGCCGTCTTCGAGTTATCAGGTAACATAAATAAAAAAAAAAAGTTCAAGACGAACTGAGAACCTCCTCCTTTTTTTTGAAGTCAGTTAAAAAAGTTAATAGTAACTTGACATAAAACGACCTGTCGACTATGACATCAAATATGTCTAGCACTGGCTCTTATAAAATTAAATTATTTCTTATTTGGCGCCCAACATGGGACAAAATTGGCCCTGCATGACAAATGGTTAATTAGACTTATAAATATGTATAAAAAACAATGTTATTTTATCGTAGTCAGGTAACCTGTAAACGTTATAAACGATGTGCTAGTAAAATTCACTCCGAAAAAAATATGCAAATTTTATTTGGCGGCCACCAACAAAGTACCATAAAATTGAATATGTTATTATTTTATTGTCCTGTACATCATCTGGTTTAATCTTACCCCAGTACTTGAGGGTCGGCTTCTAGTCTAATCAGTTGCAGCCGAGTACTAGTGACTCGTATCTGACCTCCTCAACCCAGTAGCTGGACAGCACTACAAGACTATTGTCAGATTTTTTGACTACCCGCAATTATTGTCAAAGATGTACAAATGAAAGCTGGGACCAACGGATTAACGTGTTTTCTGAGAGACGATAGAAACTGTACATGTTAAGATGATCACGAGTGGGATACGTGATTTCGAAAAGTGAAACACCGAAGAACACGTCCCCGTAAGTTCACGAATACGAAACACTTAACAACGAATCCACGCTACCACGAAAAACCTTACGCCGTAGCTATGGGATCTCGAATAATTTCACCTATTCGAAACACTTTACAACGAATGCACGTCACTACCGTTAGGTTTTACATACTCTTTGGCACACACCATCAAACATTGCTTTTGCTATTTTAAACGCTATTCTTTATTCAAACATTAATTTTTGAGAAAAATAAAACTTTTCATGTCATATTGATTTGATTGTTAAATTAATAAAGACATTTTATGAAGACTTTTCGAGGTTTAGTTATTCAAGATAGCATGGCAACGTTGTTCAGTTTTTCTTGTTAGTGTGCATTCGTTGTAAAGTGATTCGAATAGGTGAAATTAGAGATTTAGTTATTCGAGATCCCATGGCAACGGCGTTAGGTTTTTCGTGGTAGCGTGCATTCGTTGTTAAGTGTTTTGTATTCGTGAACTTACGGGGACCTGTTCTTCGGTGTTTCACTTTTCGAAATCACGTATCACACCCGATGTTCAGACATCCACGGCTCGAGGTCGGCAAGCGTTTATTTAGTTTGTTTAGTTTATTATTATTTAGCCAAGAAATCCTCTTCCTCCTATTAGCCTACCAGCCACCCCACCCATATGCACAAAACGTTTTGGGAATACTTTCATTGTGCGTACGGCTAAGGAGTGGAATTCCCTGCTGGAGTCTGTGTTTCCTGATCGCTATAACCTGGGGGTCTTTAAGTCAAGAGTGAATAGGTTGCTTCTAGGCAAGCGTGCTCCATCTTCTACCACATCATCACTTACCATCAGGTGAGATGGTGGTCACACGCGAGCCTAATATCAATAAAAAATAAATTTAAAAAACCAGCAAAATTCTTACCTCTGGAGCCATATACAGCTGTGGAGATCCATGCCGCTGACGATACACGTTATGCCAACACAAGCTCTCGGTGATGAAGTCGCTATCCTGCCACGCAGTCCGGACTTCGCTCCATTGCACCACCATGCTCACCGGTCTGGACAGTAGTACCTAAGACAAACGTACTCAGTAAAACACTTGGTTTCCAATCATTTTAACCAACTTTCTCTTTAGAGCTCAGATCATTGTTTTAAGAATCATAGACTCTTTATCAGTATTATGTATTGGTCATCATATATGATAGAACTTAGTTCAGAAGGTAAGATAAATTTTGTACAGAAACAATAATAACTTTTTGACAACCATACATACAATTTGGCAGCGGAAAATATACATCACTAACTTCTGCCCGCGACTTCGTTCGCATTGTAGGTTTTATCCGAGTAAATCCCGATCCCGTGGGAATTCCGGAATAAAAAGTAGCCTACATACAGAGTTGATACGACAGAGGGGCATTAACTACGTAAACTAAATAGGTAGCTTACAAATCAGAGTAAAACGCAACCACCCTTTGTAAATAAATGTGACTGATCTTAAATACCTAAGAAACAAAGTGGCAACGTAGCGCTGCGTGTGTTGTCTTTTGTCTTGGTCAGATTTATCGCTTTAAGGTGCATCTCATCAAAATCATTTGATTTTTGGAAAATAATTGATTTTTGGTACAAACCTTGAAAATGGTACCTAGTATACGCAGTTTAAAGGAAAGCCCCTCGGTCGTATCAACTCTGTATGTTATTCCAGGTTGTCAACTATCTACATTCAACATACATGCATCCTCACAAACTTTCTAACAGTAACGTAAAGATCCGTCGCACACTCATATTTTACGAATGTATCATCATTGCTTAGCTTTTTCCAACTATGTAGGCGTCGGCTCCTAGTCTAGACCAAAGACTATAAATTCTCTATGGTCTGGACGGATGTCGACTACCTATCCGATCTGCGAACTCAGTAGATGGTAACACGATAACCCTTGGCAAGACCGGTGTCAAATTTTCTGGCTTCTGAATACCTGTCAAAGAAATAAATGACAGCCGGGTTCCGAGACACGGCGGAATCTCGATATGAATAAGATGGTCACCCACTGACCGACCTCGGTAAGCGTTGCTTAACCTTGTAAATAATAATAATAAATCATTTATTCACCCTCCACAAAGTTGCCTTATAATATAATTGATGTAGGTACTATTTCATAAGCTGTATTCTTTGTGAGAGACTGGTGCCTGAAGTAGGTAAAAAAATTTGGCCAAGTGCGAGTCAGACTCGCCCATGAAGGGTTCCGTAGTAACTATCCTATCCTACTAATATTATAAATGCGAAAGTTTGTGAGGATGGATGGATGTTTGTTACTCTTTCACGCAAAAACTACTAAACGGATCTGAATGAAATTTGGTAAGTAAATAGTTGGTTGGTGGTTTTTATCCCAAAATTCCCACGGGATCGGGATTTGCAAGAGAAAACCTACCCACGCGTACGAAGTCGCGGGTAGAAGCTAGTAATAATATAATAATTATTTATTTGACGAATTAAAAAAAAACAATTACATTTTTACAACTACGCTAAATAACTTTGTTTTTCATAGTGTTTGTATGAATTACAAAGTTATATTTGCGGTTTTAGAAAATATGCTGTATCTCAAAACTGCTGACCCGATTTCGTTCAAACTAATTTTGGTTGAAAGATTAAGATCTACAGAGATATACTTTTTTCAGATTTTTCACTCCATTATTATAGAAGTTAGAGGGGGCGGACACACATTTTACCACTTTGGAAGCTTATATCTTTTAAACGATTGACTTTAAGAAAAGGTGGTTTTATAAACCCTTATATTATTTTAAAGACCTGTCTATAGATACTACACATGCATAGGTTTCATGAAAAAAAATATTTTCAGTTCTAGTTCCATGTATGGGGACCCCCTTTATTTTGCAGGAAGAATAAACTGCAATTTAATGTTAAAAAATGCTCGGTTATAACCTTTAGCAGAATGAGAGTGCCACATCATCACGGGTATGCGTTAGATGACACGCCAATTGAGCGGGTAGAAAAGGTACGCGACCTGGGGGTGCGCCTGAACACCGAGTTAACATTTCGTGAACATATTATAAATGTTTGTAAAAAAGCATATAGAAGCCTGGGTTTCATACTCCGTCGGGCATCGGGTTTTACAAACATTACAGCGGTAACAGCATTGTATAATGCTCTGATAAGAACTCAACTTGAGTGTAATGCTGTCATATGGGCTCCACATGAGATTAAATATAGTCTTATGTTGGAACACATACAGAACAAATTTACCAGGTATTTGTACATGAAACTTTACGGGGTCTACCCCTTCTATCCGTTGATGTACCCAACCTTGTTCGTAATCGGCATGGTTGGGTACAACAAACTGGAGACTAGAAGGGACCTGGCTTTTACCACGTATATTTTTAAGCTGTTGCGCGGTAAAATGTTTAATGCTGGTGTTTTGAAGGAGATATGTCTGAATGTAATAATAAAATAATAATAATAATAATAATATTCCACAACTTTTTCACACAACGCCATCTAGTCCCAAACTAAGCAGAGCTTGTGATATGGATACTAGACAACTGATAAGTACGCATTGCGACGCCGACGGCCACGGTTGTTAGCAGTGCCGCGTGCGCAAACCAACCTGCTCAGTAAAGCGCCCCTGACGCGAGCCTTGCATACACTGAATGACACTGCTGATAGGATAGATTTATTTAATTGCTCTCTGAATGAATTCACAAAGGTAACATTGTTTGTATTATGTTATGCTAATATATAACTAGTAGCTTTAATTGTAATTTATAATGTAACTAAAGACCACGCTACCGCATTAGGATTATTGCCTGTAATGATAGTTGTGTTTGTGATAAATAAATAAATAAATAAATAAATTTTAATTTTTTTTTAATTTTTTCTTAAAATCGGAAAACGGTTCACAGAATACATCTACCTACTAAGTTTTACATGTATAGTCTTAATAGTCTCGGAATAAAATGGCTGTGACATACGGACGGACGGACAGACAGACAGACATATCGAAACTATAAGGGTTCCGTTTTTTGCCATTCGGCTACGGAGCCCTAAAAACCTGTGTCACAGGCCACTAGGCCCCTTTACGGCTAGAATTAGCTTTTAATTTGGTGCCGTGTAAGGACAAAGGAATAAACAATATTGAAAAAGAAAAAAAAAGAAATGTAGCTAGCATAACATAAAAGAAAAAATTATAAAAAAAATTAAAACTACCACTAAACAGAAATTATTGAATCGGTTTGTGAGATCGGGTGTGTGAGTGAGAAGTGTAGTGTCAGTGAGATTGTGTGTGTAAATCGACCTGTATGGTTGTTATTATTAAGCCATGAACTCATACTTACTTAATACGAATGTAAGTAATTTGTGTCTGATAAGAGCCTGAAAATGGTGAACAATTTTATTCAAAATTTCGAAATTGATCCCTATAAGTTTATAGGTACGGTAAGCCACGGAATTCGTGACCCGTTTGGGCCTGAGCCAAATAAGTTAGCAGCTAGGTCCAAAATAGAATTTATGGGTAACGTGGTTCACGTATAAAATGTTATGCAATATATGAGGTGCTTGAAATTCTACGGTGTAGGAGAGGCTGGCGCGGAATTTTTACGGTTTACTTGTTGTATATTTTGCTCAACCGACTTTATTTTTCGGACATGCATGAATTTACATATTACTGGATGCGGAATAATATTTATTTCAGTTTGTCACTGAAGTTTACGAGCAGTAAAGGCTGTTCTAAGCTCGCTCATACCTAAGCAAAAGAGAATTGACGCCTAAAGACAAACGAGAATATATTTCTCGGAACGATTTCCCTAGCGGTCATGGTTCAATTGTAACTTACGACCGATTAAGGTGATAATCGGAACCTAGAAGGTGAATGTGAATGTGAAGTACCTAGTAAAAGTATGGTATTTTACATAGACCTACATGAATACTTATAATACTTCCGAAGCCAGTACACGGCAGTGCCCTAAATAGCCTTTCATGCACCCGGTGCAACTTCTTATAATTACACCCTTGACAAATGCTTTATGTCATCCGGCTCTGATATGTAAAACCGCGTATGGGTCATTCCACACATTCTCAACGTCGTCGTCGGTAGCGCTGACAATACAGAAAAGGTAGAACTAAATTTTTTTTCGATCGTATCTGGTAATTTTTGCGACCCTCCAGGTACTGCAATATGTCTTAGGCACCCTCCATAAGGTTCTCAAACAATTAGGAGATTCAAAAGGAAATAAGAGTTTTATATGATCCTCTAGGCCCTAGAGGATCATATAAAACTCTTATTTCCTTTTTTCACTTTCCACTCAATGTTCCACCCAATGAACATTGAGTGCTGTTTCCATGTCCCCTGGGGGACTGGTCTAGGGAATGTTAGTGGAACGAGTGCAATTTGTAGCTCTGGTGCATGGTTCGAATTGATCATTTCCTATGGAGAAGACCCGGAAACTCGACGGGTTTCCATCTAATACAGTAAAATACTAACAAGTATAAGAGGACAGGATAAGGATAAACCATCACTTCACCTTACCTACAAAAACAAAATTCTGTATAATACTCATCCATAAATTAGCTACTTACATAAGTCCGATATTATCTTCGGCTACGTAAAATAATAATCCTCAGTTTCTTGAATACAAAATTCAGTCAGTGAAAGCTTTGTGAAAATACATTATTCATTTTAATTTCATCCTTTCAAAAAACAAGATGGAGGGCAGTAAGTAATTTATACTGCAGGTTCGAAACATGGTTCCTAATGGCTCATCAATCTATCAAAGCACCTGCTGCTGTAAGCCGTACCTTATTAGTTTTAAGGATGAGCGATAGATTCTGCTATACATGCTTAGTTTTAGGTAGGTAATCTCGAGAACCGCGATGTATAAATCTATCATGAAATAAAACAATGATGTTTATTTTGCACCAACCCGAACCGGGCCCGCCTGGTGGATTATGGCCCATTCCTTCTCATAGAAAGGAGGCCTGTGTCCCAGCAGTAGAAACCTAAAAGGCTGAATTTATTATTATAAATATTATTTTACAATAAAAAAAAACAACATTATAAAATACAAACTAGAATAAAGCATAAAAAAAAACATAATTTTGCAATTAGGTACCACTTTTACACGCCATATTTTTCGTAAATGTAAATTAGATGAGGCCGGTGTTTCCTAACTGACTAGTGACTACCCTGAGAAGAAACACCGAAACGAACTCAGAAGTCAATGTCTCTTTTGACACAGCTCTATCTCTCAACATATAGGTACATCTGCTAGACATATAGTCCCTACATATAAATATTTTATTTTATTTTTATTAGATGGAAAAACAAACATTATAAGAACTCAACTAGTGTAACAAAAATTAATTTTTGACTATAATGGAACCCACTACGATGTCCACAGATAGACATGAGTTTATTAATTAAAAAAGAGTATCTAATCGCTAGGTAATAAAATATGGAGTAATTGTCTGTGATTTCAAAATAACTGTGTTTTCTCAAGTGCTTATAGTTATTTTATTTACACCGAACACAACTAATCTTGTTTTTATTTCTCTTTTACCACTATTGTATCACTGTGTTTTGATCAAGGTATTTTTCCCAGAGTCTTTAAAAGAGCACTTATTACACCTGTTCACAGGAGTGGGGCACGAGACAGTGTTGCAAACTATAGACCAATCTCTGTGCTTCCAGCACTCTCCAAAGTGTTGGAAAAACTCCTAAACAGACAACTTGTAAGTTATTTGGAACATAACAACATTCTCTCAAATTCCCAATTTGGCTTCAGAGCAGGACGTAGTACTGATGAAGCTGTCAGTTCATTAGTGGATTATGTCACAGGTTGTCTTGACCACAAACAAAAGTGCGTGGGAGTTTTTATCGACCTTGCCAAAGCATTCGACACTGTCTCGATCCCTATTCTTGTGGACAAGCTAGAAAAACACGGTATACGCGGTAAGGTGCTAAAATTTTTTGCTGATTTTCTTACAGGTCGTCAGCAACAAGTCAAAATTAGTAATTATGTTAGTTCTGATGCTGCTGTCACCTGCGGTGTCCCTCAGGGCAGTATACTCGGTCCCAGTCTCTTTCTTGTATATATAAATGACCTGTGTCAAATGTCACTCCATAAAGGCAAAATTTTTACGTATGCCGATGA